>CM054057.1:8335475-8935475 GCA_028641055.1 Alopecurus myosuroides
AAATTACTACTCATATACAATAGGCTAAGATGTACCAGTTATTCAACCTTCTGTTTCTTTGTGTATGGGACTCAATTGTTTGAGTATACAAAAGTGATCTGTTAACAAGGTAGCTAGTCTTGTTATCAAACTACTTATATATAACACTAACCTTGTAATATCATACTGTTTCAAGAGTGTTAATAAGATCAGATCAATATATAGGAGTTTCCAAGTACTCTTATAGTAGGTTGGATTGGAATAACACTTCTAGAACATTCTAAATAATCTTCTTGAAGATCTTCATGTGGTAGTTCCTCCTTTCTTATCGGTGCTTCTCTTGCAGAATGATTCAGAGAAGATTGGAAAAGAAGATACAATGGTCTAGCCAAAATAACAAGATTTGGATTAAGAGTTATTCATGATTTTATTATCCTTCTATATACTTCTTATTTTATTTCCAAAAAGATAGATACTTATCGCATACATGATTGGTTTTATTTAGCTTTCAATCCAATCTTATATTTACTAATTGGAGACTCCCTACGAGCCACCACGTTAATCCTAGAAATCGACAAAAAAATAACCGTAAGATTTTACCTATACGGTTCAGATTAATCGTAAGATAAAACGAGTTACGCAACACATATAGTGATAAAAACGGACACATTTGAAATAGGTCATCTATCCAGGAAAAAAACCATATATACTTAATTTATCACGTACAACCTGTAAGGGAGGTCACGTATAGGAAAACATCTACTAGAAAACGAAGTCGTATCCATCACGTACGGTCACGTTTGAATTAAGTCACCTATCTAGAAAAAAACAGACTTAATTTATTACCTACAACCTGTATGGCAGGTCACGTATAGGAAAGAAAACCTGCTAGAAAAAGAAGTTGTATCCATCACGCACGTACGAGCTTAACAGAAAATCAAACTCCTATAGCATGAGAGAGGATATATCAGGAAAAAAATAGAGATATTGGCCAGATGCCTATATTTTAAAACTCCAAACTACTTCATGAGGCTTATCTGGTGCTGCATGTCCAAAGGAGCCAATGCATATTGGATTGCACAACTAATTCATGCCCGGATGCAACGCTACCAGCAACGTCCAAATTAGCTTGATGTGCCAGGCGGAGCGCTACCACCAATCCAAAGCTTCATGCCAGGATTCCACACTGCAGGCGACGTCCAATATTTAATGTGATAGCCATGGATGGCGCTATATTCAACATCATGAGCCCAACTTACGTTCTTTCTTATTTTCGTGAATCAGTTATAAACCTGGGAAGTACATGAGCATCCATGTCGGCAGCATCATGACATTAACTGTATGCTATTTTTGCTACACAATCTTTACCTAATAATAAAATCGTTAATGTTTCCTTGGTTGGTTACTTGGCCCGTCATCAAAATTGCCATCAAAGTTGACAAAAATTACCCACCACGCCACCCATAAGTTGTACCTCTTCGTTTTCTTATACATGCTAAATAAATTTCCGTACGGTGACCTACCATACAACATGACACCAAGCAGTCCAGGTTAAAAAAAAGTTTAGAAACACGTTTACCTATCAGGTACGGTCTACGGGTCACTTGCACCTACGGTTGCCGCTCTATATATACCGCAAAAAAAACGCTCTATATATCGCTCTATTAAGGTAGAACAAACTCGAGATTTGATCATCTTTTCTGTGGTTTCTTACTTTACGTCAAGGATCCGATCGTGATGAAGTTCGTGGGCACCTACCTTCGAGCTAACCTTGCCGGAAATCCGATGTCTGCTCTTCGACGCGGTCGTTCTCGACACCGGTCTCGTCATGCACGCCAGAACCGTCCAACTCCATCGCGCATTGAGGCTGGAGCGTCATCAAAATCCTTGCATGAACCAGGCTGCTGCTTCCTCAAGTGAATCCGCCGCAGCAGCAACCGCAGTCTCAAAAATCGCCAACAGGGTCCATCCCCGGTTACCCACCACTACGCCGCAGACCGCGGAACCCAGCCTCCGCGGCCGTCGCAGCCATATCAGATCTCAAGTCGGTACCGCGCCGCATTGTCACGGCCATGTGGGAACTCAAATCGGAGTGTGGTGGTTCGAGATCGACTTGCGGCAGCGAGCATCTCGTGGTGTCCCAAAGGAGCTCGAGCACGGCCTGAGCAAGGAATCAATGTAGGTCTGGTTTGGTCCAGGTGCACTTTGGACTATGGCACTGCCGGTCGAGGGGTCAGAGGGGAGGGAGAAGGGTCTGCATCAGGATAGTCTGAGCTGGTGGGGTACGATGTCTCGAATCCAAGTACTCGGATCGCCTTCTAGCCTCACCATACCCAGATCGAGCATGAACACATGGGACAATAATACAATATATTCACACCATCCGGCGCCGGTGACCGGGCACATCAGAAAGCTGTACCACCTCCAACCGGACAAGCGACGAAGGGCGACTACACGCACGCTGACAGGGGTGCGGGCCTGTGGCCTCACATGCGCCTTGCCATACAAATAAAAGAACTCTGTAGATCACAGTTTGCTGAGATAGCGAGCTAATTCTAGATGTTAACACCATACATCTTGCATCAAGATGGTCTCAAACACTTGACTGAAAGATATTTATTCTACATAAGAAACTTCAACACGGATGCTCACAGTTGTCAGCCTATCAACCAATCATGCAAGCTTGAAGATCATTATCATCCCCACTGGTCTACAAACGGTTAGAGGCAGCTGCTCATTGTATATATTCTTATTAGTTTCTTTTCCAAACGAGTCGCGTGGGTCTTATTACTTTAGGACATGCAAAGTGTGCAACTTTTCTTTAATGAGCATATCACCTGTCTATATATGTGTGTAGCTTTTTTTTGGGCCTTAGGTTGGTGTTGTAAAGCTATGAAAAAGGCTCTAATTGCTTCCTGATCAATAGATTAAGGCAAATAAAAGTTCTCCGTTTCAAAAATATCACATGTCTATATTGCATATCTCCATTTCACTTTTGAAACCATATTCGTTGTGCATATTCAATATTTTCTATTAGATACACTATTGATCGAGGAAGTTAAGCATCGGGGGGAATCGAATCAGAGTAAGGCGGATAGATCGATAGGGCATGAGTCGGGATACGGATGTGTGGCACATGCATACACATACTTGACCGGCCAGAAGCGGCGTGTCGAGAAGGAGTTGACGGTGCTGAAACTGTCTGACTGCACCATCGAGAGCTTACCTTGTGCGCCATTGTGATGAATATTTTTTTCTCCCGTAGCAACGCACGGGCATTTTTTCTAGTTTTAAAAAAGAAAAGAATCTCCGATCATTGCCTTCTCAGGTGTCTAGGGGCAGCAAGTTTCGGGCCGGTGAAACGTCGTCATGGCCTGAGTATTTGTTTTGGCAAAAGCTGAGATCGGCAAGACGACCAACATCAATTGGGTCGTCACCAGCTACCTTCACCCATTCTAAAAAGTTGCGGACAACCAGCAATAAGGGACCATAAGGGCATCTCCAGCCGTTGCGCCCCCCCAGGGCCCAAAACGCCGCCGTTTTGGGGCCGCCGCGGCGCCAAACGGAGCTATTCTGGAACCTGGGGGGGCAGCGTTCCCAGTCGCTCCCGAGCCCAAATTCCGGCGCAATTTGAAAAACTAGGCGAAATTCATTGATTTAAGCGAATTGCGTACATATTCGATGGAAATTCAAACTAAACATCGACGGAAATTTAAACTAAAACTTTTTTATTGATCTACGCGACGACTACCCCTACGCATCGTCGTCTTCAGTGGCGTCCTCGTCGTGGCGCTCCTTCGCCACCAGCTGGTTGGAGGGACCAGCTTCGCCCTGCCTCGCCGCGGCGAGCCAGCGTTGCTCCGCCCGCTCCGCTCGGGCTTGGAAGCGCAGCCGGTGCAGCTGCGCCTGCTCGGAGGGCGGATGGTTGCGCCGCTCGCTCTGCAGCACCACCTGTCGCCGGTCGGCCTCGTACAGAGCGATGATGCCCTCCTGCTCGGCCGAGGCAGCGCGCTCGGCCATCTGCCGGCGCACCTCTCGCGCCGCTTCTTCCCTCTGGTGTCTCTAGAGAGGCCCGAATGGCGGCCGCCTCCACCGCCTGCTCGAGGACGCCGCGGACCTCGCGGTACGCGTCCTCGTTCTGCGCGATTCCGAAGAAGTACAGCCCGGCGTGCTGCTCGGGCCATACGGGCTGCCTCCTCCGCTCCCTCCTCCAGTGACGGGCAGCCCGATGTAATGGCAAGAGCACACGTGCACAAATAATTCACTCTCAAATTCCAAAAAACAACAAATATTATGGGGGAATAGGTGAGTAAGAAAAAAAAAGAATCGCAAAGAACTACAAGATCTAGATCCACTAAGTTCCCCTCCCTAAGAGGAGAGATTGATTGGTGGCAATGTAGATCTAGGTCTCCTCTCACTTTTTCTTAAAAGATATGCATGTCTCATGGGAGGTACTAACAGGGGGAAAGCTTTCCAAGTTCAACAATTGTGGGAGAGACAGAAAAAAACGAGCTAGTCTGCGTTGAAGAAGGCGAGGGGTATTTGTAGCCCCTCTTTTCATCCCGACCCCGTTTTCTATGATCTTGGGCTCGTTGGAATCGTGACGAGGAGCTCTATAAGATTATTCAGAGAAACATCATAGTACATCATGTGAGGAGAAATTCACAAGGATAGAGTAAGACATCTCTAGAAAAGAGAAGCCGGTAAAACCTCCAACATAAAAAAACACCACAAGATGTGCAGATGAAATACGTTTTTGATGACTAGAGTTTGGCATGTAGATATACCAAGATATATATAAATCTTCACATTGATAAAATCCAAATAATAACAAAGCAAGATGACATGCCATGTATGCAAAGGTTTGAGCTCCCTAGAAAGATGTGATCAAATTAGTCACTCGAGAGCCCCTCTTCGTAGTACGGCGATCAATCCTATAACCCGTTCTCCCCAAAAGTATGAGACCGGTAAAATAGAAAACCTATCAACATCATACCTCTGCCTGGAGCACATGCTTGACAAAGACTGGCATATTTCTCACACATACACCAATATGTGAGAGGCACTATTCAACATATCTTCACTTGGCCGTTATCTACATGGAGACCACCATATGATGCCATTCTTCATGGTCATATCATGAGATCATATGATCCCTCATGTTAGATCACCCTGATGTTACATCACTAGCTTTTGTTGATCAACTAGCACTTAGCCTTGATCAACTTCAAGTTAGCCTTGATCAACATATAATCTTCTTATTTCAGCCTTGACTCCAAGATATGGAGATCAAACTTTGCATATGGACCAAACCTAGAAGTATAGCTCAATGCAATCATAGGTCCATAAGGATTGTCATTAATAAACAAAACCACACAGGGGCCAACAATGCTCTATCGACCATGTGGTTGAACAATCAATACCCGATATCCCAATGAACTGTGATAATTAGTATGTCATCATCAAAGTGAACAATTTTAAGGATAATATTAATTCACCAAGGCATGTGAAGTGGAGATTAAAATTTTCAACAAATAAAAAAACTATGGAGTTATTGCGTTTTATTATATCCAGACATATATAAACTTGACATATCCCTTCACAGAAGGTCTATAATGTAATGTGATATAAAATAGATCGAAGGAGATGGGTGCGAGACCCACCGTATGAGTTGTTCACAGTGCCAACCCACTCTATGTTATCGGAGATCCGGTGAAGTAGAACGGAGAGAAAAACTGTTGATCAATTGAGAGGAAAGTATACTTAAATTTATATGATACTAATTCGTGATGATCTAATGCCCTCCTAAACTTCACGGCAGGTTGATATTTATCTTAATTGTTCCCAAAGGCTTCATTGTAAGCAGAGATGTTGTCATGCAGAACATCTTTTGAGAAATGCACATATATGAGTCCCACTATTAAACATCGCAGTCTATAAGAATTTGATGTTCTCTAGTACTAATGAAAGACCTCGGTATATGACTTATAAGCTCCACCCACCACGAAGTCCCAAGGAGTCCAAGTATTGGTCAAGGCTTTGCGTGACGTTAGATTCGCAGAAAAATTGTAGTCAATACATAGTCGACTGTTCAAGTTGCAAACAAGTGCAACATAAAGTTCTAGGTGAAAGTTCAACTTAACAGTCTCCACTTCATGCGGGGGATTGTTGAAATTTTGGTCCATTTTAGCATTTTAACAATTCCTGGAAATCCTATAGGTCATGTGGCCTATTCGTGTATGGCAAGAGGTGGAACAAAATTTTAGTCCCACATATCTAGTTGAGTGGATGTTTGCCTCCTTATAAGGAAGCCTCTTCTACTTCGTGTATGAGCATAAGAATAAGAGGCTACATGGGTGCTCCGAGGCCTCACCTCACCTCGTGATGACGCATGCGGCGTGGGTTGCAGGAATGATAGGAATTATGCCATGTGCACGTGATGTCTTATTTAGTCACACATGAATGAATGAATGTGAATGGTTGCACGAAGCAACATTTTGTGCCAGTGGAGAACGAATACGAACGGATGGCTTCTGGGCCACGGCTGCTCCCTGTTCAGTTCGTGTGTCGTCTCTTCGCTTCCTCTTTCGCGGTGCCTCTTCGCCTCCTGCTGTTTTGCCTACAAAAGAGAGGCCAGTCCTCTCACTTAGACAGAACACACAATCACATTTCCTATGCGCTAGTCTCCTATTTCTCGTGCACACTTCCGCCGATCAAGAATTATCCATCTAGTGTCGCGGTGGGCACCATTGGACTGGACAATAGGCCTAGGGAACTTTATCCTTTCGGATTCTGTACGAGAGAAGGGCGATAAGGTTTTTTGGGAGCGCTACCCCGAGACTACTTGCTTTTTCTTGAACACGGACGCAGACGACTACTTCTTGTACGACGATTTCTTCCCGAACATCGACAACATTTTCGGAAACATGTCTACTGCCAACACTAATGGTTCTTCCTCGACACTATACGTGTTTCTGTTTCTCTTGATGGATATGATACTACATGTTTCACTTATTATGATAAGTTTTGATTTGTTTTGCGCATACTTTACGGTAGATTACATGTCTAGTATATTTCCAACTATCCTAGACCTGTTTTATTTACTATTATTATGTACTAAGTTAACTGAAAAAATGATAATATATCCAACACTCACCTGGTGATCCAACCCTTCTCACCTCTCCTTCTAACTACAGCTTGGAGATCCCGGATTTTGACATTCATACCCACAAAATACTAAGACAGGAACGAGTCACAAAGAGTTAAATGACCCTGGATAAGAAACCGAGAGAGCATGCCAGCAATTCCATGCACTAAATATTACCTTTATGCTCTTTAATCGCCAAAACTAGGTCAACACTCAAACAACTTCGCCGTGGAGCAATATATCCCCATAGCACATCACGCAGCCTAAGAAATGCATGTCGCTGGTGTTTGAGCGAGGTGTTCTTAAGTTATCACCGCTTCCGTTGAGGTGCTAGTTCAAGTTCTAGCTCATGACACCTCATCGTTTATTACAAGACATCTCAAAGGTGAAAATAGAATTGCAAAATAGCACCACAATTCGGGTATTTTAGACAAGATTGTAAAGTACTGGTTTTTGTAGCCCAAACCCGAATTTTGGTGGTTTTTTGCAATTTTCTCAAAATGTGTGGATAAAATTCTAGATTTGACTCACTCCACTAACTTGCCAGCTGTATGCCAATTTATGGGTATGTGACATGAGTAGCGTTTCAAAAATAAATTCGGTTTTATAAAATTTGGGTGCAACTAGAGCTCACACCAGTGTCATTAATTAGGTTTGTGAACCAGTAGTCGCTTGGTCATTTGTTGCACATTGAACTATCCTAAGTTGCAACTGTAACTAAGTCTCAAATGGGAGTAAATTATCATATGCAACTAGCCGGAGTTGCCACTTAACTAAGTTTTGAGTGGGAGTATACTATCTACTCCCTCCGATCCATAAACAATGGCGCTCACTTAGTACAAAGTATGTACTACTTTGTACTAAGTGAGTGCTATTGTTTATGGATCGGAGGGAGTAGTTCATATGAAATTAGCCAGACTTGCAATTGTAACTAAGTTTCAAATGGAAGTTAAGTATGTCTTTTCATATACAACTAGCCTGTGTTGCAGCTGAAACTACACATGCAACAAGCTGGAGTTGCGATTGCAATTACAAAATTAAGTTGATTATTTAGCTGCATATACAACCAGCCTGAGTTTCTACTGAATGAAAAGTTCCGAAATGGAAGTGAATTATCTAGTTGCATATGCAATTAGCTTGAGTTGCCACTGGTAGAAAAAAGGCCTTCCATACGCCCCCATCAGTCCCCAAACATTGCGCACCGTGACTAATGAGTCTTTAGTCCCGGGTCGGGAGGAGACCCGCGACAGAAGGTCATGCGTCGCGGGTTGGGAAGCGCGTTGAGGCGCGTGGAGGGCATTAATTCCGGTTGGCCTGGCCGCCCGGGACTAATGAGTCTTTAGTCCCGGTTGGCCTGCCCACCCGGGACTAAAGATACAAACTGCTCGCCTCCCGCGCGGCGGTTTTTATTCCGCGAGCGAGGCAGAAGGGCGCCATTGCTACAGTGCGCGTCCGAGTCTCTGTTTCTTCCTCTCTTCTCTTCTCTTCCCTCTCTTCGATCTTCCTCCACCAAGCACACCATGGCTGAAGTTTGGGAGAGATTCCGTGGTCCCACACCATGCGGCAAGCATCTCGACGTGTGCTACACCAACAGTTGCGAGAGGCTCCCCGGTGCTCTTGGGCATTTTACCAATCTCTATTTCTCCTCTCCCGATGAACACCGGTTTTTCGGGCTTGATCTAGAGTATACGGCGGATCAACGGGATGTTGCCGTCATCCAGATTGCGTTCAAGGAGGCCGTTTTGGTCTTCCAATGGTCAAGGTAACGCACACGTACAATCTTGCATCTTCGATTTGTTTGTTGCATCTGAAGAATACATGTGTTGCAACATATCTAACACGTATCAAATTTTTGTTGTTGCAGTAGTTCAAAGCATTCTCCGGCACTTGTTGATTTTCTTGTCAACAAGGGGTATGACTTTTGCAGCGTTGACATCACTCAAGACCGTCCGAAGTTGATGCGCTTGGGTATTGTGATACTTGAAGATCACTACATTGATCTTCAGGATCTTATCCATTTGAACGGGCCAAAGACCGGGATGGCTCGCATGGCAACTGCCTTCATCCACGACGGCTACGAAACCATGAAGTCTGGTTTCCCCTCGAGCAATCACTGGTATTGGGAGAAGACCCCACTGGACTTGACGAACGTCAAGTATGCAGCCATAGATGCATACGTCTCCTACGAGTTGTTCCGCATCTACTCGACGGAGCCATAGATGTATGTGTTCGATATATATGCATGTAATGGGTATCTTAGTATGTAATGGATATCTTAGTATTATGAGACTTATGTTTGTGTTATGTGTGATCGTAAGACTCTATGTTATGAATGTGATATGATTGTGTTCTATTCATGATTGTGATGTCTCTACTCGTATTTTACTTGTGATTTAATTATCACTTGTCTTTTGTTGTTCATAAAACTATTTTTGTTTCCTAGTTTTAAATGACTTGGAAAAATTTGCAAAGTGTTGCAAAGTGTAATGGATATTATTTCTATATTAATTCCTAGCTATACTATTTCTATATTATGTCAAACACACGTTTCAAAACAAGCAAAAACAAAAACACATCAAGAAAACAAACAAAAACACATCAAGAAAACAAAACAGAAAAATTACAGTTTCAATATATATGTTCACCAAAAATTAATCTAAGCCAGGAAAACATATATCTAGTCAATACCAAACTCATCCAGTATTAAAATGAATTAGTATTATTTTTCTTAATTTTTTGATATATTATTTGTATTTTTAAGATTTTAAAATGAATTAGTATTATTTTTCTTAAATTTTTGATATATTATTTGTATTTTTAAGATTTTAAAATGAATTAGTATTATTGTTCTTAATTTTTTGATATATTATTTGTATTTTTAAGATTTAAAAATGAATTAGTTTTATTTTCTGAATATTTTGATATATTAATAGTATTTTTAGAAATAATACAAATTAAAAAGTTAATGTTTATTTATTTATTCAAAATTATTAATTACATCATTACTTTTGTTTATTAAAAGATTTATTTGAAATTCAAACAATAAAGAAACGTGGCATCGACCAACATGTTAATAAGATTGATATGATACTACTATCACATGCATGCGTGCAAAACACTTGGATGCGGGACGGTATAGAACTCGGAAGTTAAGCATGCTAGTGCTAAAGTAGTGGGAGGATGGGTGACCGAGCGGGAAGTTTGACCATGAGTAAGTAATTTGACTAGAGATAATTGTAGTTAGACACTAAGCAAATAATACAAATTCTGAAGAAAAAAAATGGAGTGAAAAAAGGGAGTGAAAAAAAGGGAGAGAAAAATTGGTGTGAAAAATAATTAGAAACCCAAATAAATTAAGAAAATAACGAAATAAAGTCTAGTCCCGGTTCAGGTGGCCAACCGGGACTAAAGGTCCTCCGCCCCCCGGCTCCGCCACCCGCTCACGTGGCCGGGCCTTTAGTCCCGGTTCGTAATCGGCGCGACTATAGGGGAGTCTTTAGTCGCGCATAGCTAGTCCCAGTTGCTCGGTCGGGACTACTGGCCCTGGCAAACCGAGACTATAGGCCTATTTTCTACAGGTGTGCATCGTTAACATGCATATGTAGTTGCAAGTGTAAGTAGTTTTCAATGCAAGTTAATTGTCGTTTTGCATATGCAATTAACCTGAGTTGCAAGTGTAACTAAGTTTCAAATTCATGTTAATCATCTAGTTGCATACGGACCTTTTCCTCTATCACAACTAACCTGAGTTCTCACTTTATCTCCTCTACCCGTTTGTCATTTTGCAGGGACCGGGTAAAAAGGTAAATAAAAAAACGTATAAACACTAAAAAAAAAGATTCGCATAAAGAAACACAGCCTGGGCCAGCAAAAGAAATTTAAGACATAGAGTCCATACGATTGTTTATTTTTCTATCACTTCTTTCGTAATTTGGTTGAATCAAATAAATTTTAATTTTGGAAGGACAATAAATTTGAACCCATGGATGCTACCAATTCTGTCCGTGAAATTTAAGTAATTTTTTTTGTGAGGTACATGAACAAATTCTCCAGTACATTAACATATTTTATAGATACTAAAGTTGTTTGCAGAATTTTTTTTCTACAAAAATATGTTTTTTATTTATTTGAAATATTTTTGTTGACATACATGACCATGTTGATAGATGGAGAAATATATTTTGATCAAAATGATTTTTGGCATAACATATTTTATCAGCTGACAACTTTTAGGAAGTCTCGGCTTTTGTCCTTTGACATGTAAAGTGAACCATTTTAATGGAAGGTGAAAGTATTCAATTAAATACTTGATGACGCTTTGGGAGGCGGACGGTCGGCGTTGCATAGTTCCAACGAAAAAGTCACAGGAATCGCGACAACGTGCGGCCACTTAGTTAGTTTTTATATGGTAATATAGCTAAGAGTGCAGAATGTTACGCCGTCAAGCTTTTCTGACGTATGAATTGCTGTTTCTCATAACCCGCCACCTTATACACTAGTAGGGAAAAGCCTACCAGTGACGAACCAAACTGGGCTCCCGCTGGCGAAGTGCTGGTCGCCAGTGGTAGCGGGTTACCGCTGGCCAACAGTGCTTCGCCAGCGGTAGCATACCGCTGGCGAACACGTCTTTGTTCGCCAACGCTACGTTCGCCAGCGGTACAGCGCACGTTCGCCAGCTGTATGGTTCGCCAGCGGTAGCTGCTTTGTTCGCCAGCGGTAATTCTCCCAGGTTTGTATTTTTTTTTTCGTATAGCAGTTTGTATATTCCTGGTATTATACTATACAGGTGCAAATACATTTAATCTCTACTATATAATGTGCGTTAGCGACAGGTACGTTGTACGTGGTACGTCGCAGCCTATACGCGACCGATCGGTAGGCCTCTCGGAAGAAAAAGAGAACAAACGGGATTCAGTCGACAGAAGTATCGATAAAAAAGGGACCAACACCCATGACACAAGAGACTCCTGCGCCACACGACACGATCTCTCCAACGGCAGCGATCCCCTGCACCCAACCCTTCCCGCCGTCCCTCATGGTAGCCTGCGTCGGCGAAAATCCTGCTCGCCACACCACCTCACCATCGGGAGTGGCCAACACCCCCGTGCCCCGTCCTGCCTCGCATGGATCTCCGGCCGCATTAGACTACAGACCCGCGTCAGCTTCCCTGCCTATAGACCTCGCCGGCGAGCTCCCTGCCCATGGGCATGTTTGTGGTGATTGTATATTGGATACATTAGGACTCAGGAGTTGATACAGATGTCATCCACAACGTCTGCACTCATCTGGCTAATAAGTTTAGTAGAGTTCATATGTTTTCTCTGATATTTGATATAGCAACGTAGTAACTAATGCTAATTGGATGTCCTATTTAAATCCCAAACAAAACTGTTCAAGGACAAAGTGTTTTCTGATTTTTTTTTTCCCACTGCATTGTCAGGATGCAATGTTGTGGCTGCAGATTTTCCACAATCATATTTCTTCGAGAGATAAATTAACTTGAAATCAATCTTTTTTTTGACATTTTTGTGCTATCTGTTATTCTGGTACTAAAATGCAGGCGTATGTTTTTGTTCTTACATTTACATTACTGAGTTGTTCAGTTGGATGCCGGGTGGCCTTGACCTAAACTATTCGATTATTTGTGGAATGGTACAGTATAATTTGGTGTATTCATGGTGTCGGCCACTGCCATAGCTGGAAAGTATTATTTTTTACCGATGCATGTTTTTCGTTTGATCAAATGCCTGCTATTTTTGGCTTTTGTAGCCGATGGGTCAATTTAAAATAAGCCTATCTGTGCATGCTTGTGGGTTCTTTAAAGTCACATACTGGTAGTTCAAAATTATATGTGTGGATTTTTCTTTGGAACCAATCTTATGTATTTTCTTTAATCATCCCATCTGGTCATCCTAGATTGTCCAGCCAAATGATGCAAAGCAGACTGTAAACTTTGGACAACACATAGCATTTCTATATGGCAGTATATATCGTCATTCAAAAGTTAAAACAATTTAGTCTCGGTATTTCACTTCAAACTTCAATATCCACCGTTCTTTCTATCCACTTATACAATTATATGACATTTTATTGATATGGAGACCGACATCAAGGACGGCTGCAGCCACCGCCGCTAGGACGTTTCTGGAGCAACCCGTCTTGCTCGCTTTGACAATCGCATAGCCTCACAATATGTCAAGCTGAATGTTCATTGAAAATGGTGTTTTCTACGTAGCGAAGCACGGGCATTATGCTAGTTTATGTAATTTATAAAGTTCACACATATAAATCACTCTTAGGTACATATGCTTGTTTGTATATATGCAATAAACAAACCGAGATCCATCGATAACGAAATTAACACATCGATAACGAAATAAGATCCTTCTCATAAATATGAATACACATCGATCTCAATAAGACATTTATGTCGGAAGATTTCGAACCAAAAATATAGCCATCTAATTATTTTAACGACTACAAAAGTATGGCATCCATACAACACGTGAGCACAACACCAGCTCCTGACCCTTCATACTGATTGGAACCATCGAAATGCATAACCCAATACTCTGAACTTGGCACCAACAGGGGCATGCTTGTTTGAGTCCAATCATTAATGAAATTAACCAACTCCTGAGACTTGATCGCAGATCGGGGCTCGGAATTGATGTGATAATCACCCATCTCGATGGCCCACTTGGCTACCCTGTCTGTTGCGTCTGAATTTCTTATGATTTCCGCCATGGGTTTGGAACTTACCACCATTATGGGGTGTTCTTGAAAATACGGCTTCAACTTCCGACTGGCCATGAATACCCCCAAAAACTAGCTTTTGCCAATGCGGGTACCGCTGTTTCGCTTCTTATAAGACCTCACCCACATAATAAACCGTACGTTGCACCGGGTGATTCTTTCCATCCTCTTTGCGCTCAACCACAACTACTGCACTAACCGCTCGGGGCCCGGCCGAAACGTACAGCAACATGGGCTCTTTGGGGCCCGGCGCTGCCAAAACCGGTGCTTCAGATCACTGCTTCTTCAGAGCTTAGAACCCCTCATCCGCCTCTTGATCCCATACGAACTTATCTGTTTTCTTCAAGAGTCGGTATAGGGGTATTGCTTTTTCTCCGAGCCGAGATATGAACCGGCTCAGCGCTGCCACGCACCCTGTAAGTTTCTGAACATGTTTCAGCTCCTCCGGCTTTTTTAGGCCCTGGATAGCTTTGATCTTCTCCGGGTTAGCCTCGACCCCTCGCTCAGAAACGATGAAACCGAGTAATTTCCCCGCAGGAACTCCGAACACACATTTCGTTGGGTTGAGCTTCATTTTGTATCTCCTCAGGTTCTTGAAGGTCTCTTTTAAGTCATCAATGAACGTTTCTGCCTTCCTTGTTTTGATCTCCACATCATCAACGTAAGCGTGGACGTTGCGCCTAATCTGACCCTCAAAGCACTTCTGAATGCACCGTTGGTATGTTGCACCGGAATTCTTCCATCCAAAGGTCATGGTTTTGTAACAAAAAGCTCCAAAGGGTGTTATGAACGATGTCTTCTCCCAATCCTCCTCTTTGAGTTTTATCTGATGATACCCGGAATAGGCATCCAGGAAGCATAACAAGTCACTTCCCGCCACTGCATCTATGATCTGGTCTATGCTTGGAAGGGAAAATGGATCCTTAGGACAATGCTTGTTGAGACTCATGTAATCTGTGCACATTCTCCACTCATTATTCTTTTTCAACACTAAAACCGGGTTTGCCAACCACTGGGGGTGGAAAACTTCCATGATAAAGCCGGCTGCTAGGAGCCGAGCTATCTTTGCTCCTATAGCCTTTCTTCTTTCTTCATTCATTTTCCTCAAGCCCTGCTTCACCGGCCGGGACTTCGGGTCAACGTGTAAACTGTGCTTAGCGAGTTCAGTTGGGATACCCGGCATGTCGCTAGGTGTCCAAGCAAAAAAAATCATGATTCTCGCGAATAAAATCAATGGGCGCACCTTCCTCCTTGTTATCCAGGTTGGGCCCTATGGAAAATTGCTTGGAAGAATCGCCCTCAATGAAAGCCACCATCTTTGTGTCTTGGGCTGCTTTAAACTTAGCTCTCTCATCATCCGTGTTTGGTTTCTTCAAAGCGGTTCGATCTTGCGGGTCTACCCGAGACCTGTAATATCTTAGCTCTTCCTTCGCACAGGCTTGTCCTGCAAGTGTTGCATCTCCTTCATCACATTCTGCTGCCACCGCCCTGTTACCATGCACAGCGATGGTCCGTTTAGGACATGGAATTTTCAACTGCAGATACACGTAACACGGTCTTGCCATGAACTTGGCGTAAGCCGGCCTTCCGAACAGTGCGTGATAAGCACTGCGCAATTTCACCACCTCGAACGTGAGCCACTCTACTCTGTGATTATCCTTGGATTCTCTAAAAGCGACCTCCAGCGATATCTTTCCCTCTGGAAAGGCCGAATGTCCTGGTACGATTTCATGAAAAACTGTGGAGCTTTTCTGCAGCTGAGACTCCTTGAGCCCCATACGCAAAAAGGTCTCCCAATATAAGATATTGATACTTCTCCCACCGTCCATCAGGACCTTTTTAACTCATAGCCATTGGCCTGTGGCGCTACTACCATAGCTAGCAAACCCGGATGTTCTATTGCTTCCGGATGATCGCTTCTACTCCATGCTATTTCCTGGTCTGACCAGCTCAGGTATCTCGGAACACCCGAAGAAACCGAGTTTACAGCTCTTTTAAGTATCTTCCTTTCCCTCTTGGTAGTCCCGGTGGTGTGAACATGATACTGTCCTAGCTGCTTTGGGTTACTCTGAAAACCTCCTGCACCACCTTGGTTATTACCCACGTTACCAGCTCCTGCATTGCCTGTGGGGGGTGGGCTGTTGCCCGGGTATCCACCCAGAACCGGTCCTCCTCCCCAGCCTGCACCTGGCAGGGCCTTCTGTATTTCCTTATTCTTCCACCTCTGTAAATCCACACATTGTTCCAATGAATGGTTAGCCGGCCTTCCGTTCCTACTATGGCGCGGGCAAGGCATCTTGAAGGCCTCTATGTGGTTCGCAGGCCGTGGTGGTCCTTGATAATTGCCTCCTCCGTTAAAGTTTCCGTCTGCTCTAGGCCCTGCAAACCCGGACTCAGTATTGGCGGTTAACTCGCAGCCCCCCTCATACGAGCGTTTATGCTAATTGTTTCCATTGCCACCATTACTACTTCCATTATTACCCGGCACAGCTCCATTGCTGGTTCTCCCGTTAATGTTCACATTAGCCTTTCCTTTTTGTCCTCTATATCTTCTTCTGTGGTGTCAGTGGAGGCATGTTTGTTGCACGCATCCATCAACTCTCCCATAGTAATTTCTGAAACATGACCAAAGGCGTGTATCTGCATGTTTTCGCCATAGCTTGTATCGCGTCCTTCGGCTGAAATCAGTGGAAGAGTGGAGTATCTCCATGACTCGGCGCACCCAACTGCGTGCCGACTCTCCTTTTCTCTGGACACACCGATCTAAGTCATCAATCGTGCATAGTTTCCTGCAAGTTCCATGAGAATGCTTGATGAAGGCCGATTTTAGCTCACTCCATGAATTGATAGACCTCTCAGACAGGTTATTGAACCATAGTTTTGCTGCTTCTTCAGACATCATAAGATACATAAATTTGGCTTGGAGCCTTTCTGAAGAGTTACGAATAGACATGGCCATCTCATAGCTGCTCAACCAGGTCTCGGGATCCATGGTTGGCTCATAATTGACGACTTTACCCGGCTCTTTGAATTTGTCCGGGTAAGTTTCAGCCCTGATAACATCCGACAAGCACTTGGGTCCAGCTAAGTTTGCCGGCTTTGGCCTTATTCTTGCAACATGTGAGGCCTCGGCGGGTGCAGCGGGAGGCGTGCCACCCGCCGGCCCTCGCACTACAGACCCGGCCGCACGCCTTGCCCGAGAACTATCCACAATCGCCTGTGCCGCTGAGACTGCAGGACTCGCTGGTCTGCGAGGAGGAGGCGGCATTTGCTGCTGCTCTGCCCTCCGTCGTGGTGAATTTGACTGGATGTTTCCTGTATTTCCATGCTGTCAGCTAATATACGGCGTCCCGTGCATGCCGCTCCTATTGTCCGGGTAATTGGCCTATTGAGCAACCGCAGTGCGTAGCATCTCTATAGCCCGCCGGGTCTCTATCGCTTGAGGTGACTCTCCCAGTGGAATACGGTCGAGCGCTAAAGTTGCGGCGTACACAATGTCCATAGGGTTATTGAAGTGACCTGGTGGGGTATGAAATCGTGATGGTGGCGGCCCAGTATTGCCTCTTGGCCGGTTGTAGATCGCCGCGTGTTGCAGGTAGTCTCGTATGATCCCTCTGATTATATACTCTAGTTTTTTGTGCTTGTATACGATCCTCTAATTCTTCCAACTGACGTTGGCGCACGGCCATCCCCTGCTTCTTAGCTTCTACATCTCTCCTCTGATGTTCCAACGCTCGGCGGGCCACATCCAGGTCTCTTGCCCGTGCCGCCGCGTTTTTTTGGGTTATCACCGTTGCCAGCACTGTAGGATCCAATATCAAGTTGTTGCTGCACAGAGCCCGATTCGGTGGGTGTGATGTTCCCGCACCGGCTGTTCTGTTCATCCTAAATCCGAACATGTTCCTGAGATGAGCAGTTTCCCCTGTTTCGCTGGTAATAGACGCTTGCTCACCATCGACCCGGGCTCCAGCCGGGTTTCCATTAATCAGAGCCGGTTGTTGGGCCAGCGTTTGCGCCGCACCAGCCGCGGCTACTGACACATCACCCTGATTGAGATTTATTGCAGGGGCTGCGTAGACCGCGACTCGGCGCGCAATGCCTGGTGAAGACTCATACTCTTCCTCCTCGCAGCTATCTTGTTCATACCGATCTTCGAGCTGGTGCAAGATAGATTCGGTATTGTCCTCTCCAGTGACCCGGCACACGGGGTCCATGCCGGCTCCTCCGGTTCTTCCCTCTTCGTGGTGGGTGCCTTCTCCAGTTCTGTTGTTCCTACCGACTCTTCCCCGTCCGATTGAACACAGGTGGCGTCCCCTGACACATAATCGTACTCGTTATTGTCGGAAATCAAACCAGATGCAAGTACCATGCCGACGAAGATGTTGACCCGGCCAATCGTGACGACATATCCGATTTCCAGCTGATCCGACTCTTGCCACCAGCCAAAGTCGTCTACGATATTCTCTCCTTCAGGGTTGGTGATGATCTCGCCAATGACGAGCTTCTTCATGCTTTCCAGAGCTTCTCCCATGATGTAAACACCTTTGGACGTAGGCCCCATGGTGGGCGTCAACTGTCGTGGGAAAGTCACGGCAGATGTTACCGGAGGTAACTTAGATTGGGGTGATTCGACTCTGGTGTTTGGGAGAGGGTTTAGCTCAGGTTGACCATTAGCTGAAATCATACTAATTGGCGATCTAGAGGCTCGGGCTGCAATGTCGCCGAGACTCCAATCTAGGGTTAAAAAAGACCTGCTCTCGTATAACTAGAATACTCGAATCCTTCTGTCCTCTTTCGATCTCTCTCTAAGCCCTAGAAGCTGGTTTCTATATAATACCCGGTTTCTTGACTTTCCTTACAAGATACCTCTGGAGTCCTATTCGGGGCCTATACGTAACCCTAAATTACTTCCCGTGACCCCCAAGTCTTGAACCCCAGGGTTTACACCGCCTTTTAGGTCTTCTCGAACTTCCCTTTCCTTGGTCCGGGTTACCTATACAATCAGTGGCCTATTAATGACACCCGGCCCAGTATCACAGTACAAGGTCTCGTGTAGATTCCCTCCTGCCGGGTCTCGTCCCTCTGCATGGACCCGCCGGGTTATCATCCCCCCAACACGATTAGTGACGAAGGCATGGATCCTGGACCTTGCGGGTAAGGACACCCCATCTCAGGCCCAAGGTTAAGGCCCAGGAAGAGGAGCCCTTGGAAGTATTCTAGAAGGCCCACGTGAAGCCCACCCGCACTGTCTTGCGGATTAAGTTAGGAAACATGTAACCGACCTAAGGTTAGAGTTCGAGTCCTCTCCGGGTAGGAGATCTGGCCACCTATATAAAGCCAGGAGAGCCACCGGAAGAGGACCAAGCAATACCGCACCACCAAATCCTTGAGCTCGAGATCATACTCTCGACTTGAGCAACCACCATTGTAACCGATCCACTCGTTAATACAGACCGACAGAGGCAGGAGTAAGGGTTTTACCTCTACGAGGGCCCCGAACTTGGGTAAATCTCGCCCCCTGTCTAGCCGACGATTCCACCAGCGCTCATGGGTTCTCCTATTTTTTTTTTGAAAGGAATGCAGCAGGGGAGGCCCCCACGGCGGGTTTTTTATTTTGAAAATAATAGGAACCCAAGTCTGCATCCGTGAGGACTTGAACCTGGGTGGTTGGGTTGTACATCCACTTCCCTAACCAAGTGAGCTGGGCTCGCTTCCTATGGGTTCTCCTATTCGAAACCCTATGGGTTCACCCGAGGGATTTGTAGAGTCAGAGATTCGACAATTGGCGTCGTCTGTGAGAACGGTGGGCGCTGGATCACCGGCATCTTCGGCTTCATCGACAACCAATTCTCGCTGGAAACCATCGACTACGGCTCCGAACAATCCTATACGGATCGGATCTGTCGTGGTCACACCTCACTCGCCGGAATCACGCTCGGTGTTCGAAGTTCCGGAGAGGAGCGTCACCTTGACGTTCGGGAGCCTAAAGTTCGTGACCAACAGAGACGGAATCCTCCACTTCCCGGAAGAATCAGAATCTGAATCAGGAGCCGTCGACTCGCGCTTCCGTCTGGAGAAAAGCGGCGAATCCGTCCGCTTCAACACGAACGATTACCATACCCTCTCGACAGAGGAACCTTCTCGAGTCCAGAGAGCTTTCCGATCTACGCCTAGGACACACGAGCCACGACTGGCTCAAGTATGCATGGCAGGATCAGAGCAACCTCAGGAAACCGAACTTAGCGCGACAGAGCGCAACATAATCGGCGTCATGCGGGAGGCTTGGGACCGAGCCAAAGAAACCATGCGAACGAGCAAGCCACCCGCGGCGGGAGAGCCACAGGAAGACTTGATTGCCTACCACTATCATCTAGTGAGAGCAGCCGCAACCATCAAGGACGCTCGAATAGATCTGGCCCGTCGAAGAAGAGCGGCAGATGAACCGAGTCAACGACGAGCCGAGCTATCCCTTGCACCCTCGGTCGGTACCCGACCCGCGAGGAAGGGACATGCATCGACATCCAGGGACATCGAGTCCTTAGGCGGGACCAGTAGGTCAGTCGCACCTTCCCTCATGAGGGTTGATGACGATGGGAACGTCTACCCGCAAACTCTAGCTGCCGCGGTCCTGGCCGCAGTAAGCTACATGCAGATGAATCAGCCAACGGAAAGCGATCCTCGGGCTGAGCAGTACAAACACGTGCGTAAGGGCTAGGACTGGTGGCCGCAAGGCTCGCCTCCTACGACCGCAGGAAGGCCGCAGAGCAACTGGAGAAGGAGCAACGGGATAAAGAGAAGGAGAAAGAAAGAGAAGCGTCCCGCAGGCATAGGAGCCCTTCGCCAAGAAAAGACAAGTCACCACATCGTGGTCGAGGAAAAGAAGCCCGACGTCGCGACGACAGTCGAAGCAGCAGCGAAGGCAGCCCAAGAGACAAAAGTTCGTGACACCACAGCAGCCGCTCACGAAAACGAAGCAAGGAACCAAGGAAGGACGCCGACCGCGACCGGCCAGGACATGACGCGCGATCTGACATCGCACAAAATAAGGTGGACAAGGCAAGGGCATCGCGATATCGCGAGCGCTCTTCGTCCGGCTCCTCGGATGATGAAACCTGCGGTGCGCCTTGCTTTGCCCGCAGCATCCGCGAAGCGCCTCTACCCAGAAGATTCAAGCTCAGCACAGAAGTGACAAAGTACGACGGCTGACTCGAGCCCTCTCAATGGCTAAGCGATTACCTCACAGCAGTAAAATGCCAACGTGGGAACAAGAACACAGCTATGTAATACCTCAATTTGCATCTCGTCGGCGCGGCCCGTAGCTGGCTGGAAAGGAGACCGAGATCCTGTTACGCATCGTGGGACGACCTGCATCGCGAATTCTGCAAAAACTTCCAGTCGACCTACAAAAGACCGGCCACCATCGAAGAACTGCGAGCCTGCAAACAGAAAAGCGGCGAGTCCACCCGCGAGTATATCCAGCGATGGACCACGCTCAGGAACACCGCAGGAACCATCTCGGAAGAAGTAGGGATTGAAGCCTTCGCAAAAGGCGCCCGAAGAACTGCTTTCAGAGAAGAACTAGGCAGAGCCGCACCCAAAACTATTGGGGAGCTAATGATCATAGCCGAAAAGTGGGCTAACGGAGAAGACGCAGTGCGCAATGAGAGAGCGTCATCGCCTGCGCATGAAGAAGACCGCCATGGCCGAAGGAAGAGGAGGAAATATTACGATCACGAGGATCGAAAGAGATGGTGGCGGCGGAATTCACGCGAAGTCACGACACTGGTCGCCGCGGATATCACGAATGGAGACCAAAAGCTGAAGCAAAATCTCCCGAGGAGGACCTCGATGCATACTTCTCGCTACATCTATTTACAGATAAGCGCACGGGCAAAACTAAGGCAACACACCTTCTTAAGGATTACCGAAAGTTTATTGACATCTCGGAAGCCCTCGCGAGGAAAAGAGCCGCAGCCAGTCAAAATTACCCACCGCTTCCAGGAGCAGGACACCAAGGGTTCCAGCCGCCACAACCCCTGCCTCCACCAGCAAATCCAAACTTGGCGTTAGCTGCACTGCCTGCACCACCTGCGCAAAACGCCAGAGCCAACGCGTACCCGAACCCGGCAGGACAACTAGCAATGATCCAGAAGGTATGTCCATCTCGCAGAGCTCAAAAGACTAACACGAGGCAGTTATGCATGGCTGTGCAGACGCCGCCAACAAAGCCGAGTACCTGAAGATGGCAGACCAGCCGATCACTTTCTCGATGAAGGACCACCCACCACGAGTCTATCGACCAGGACACGCCGCCCTCGTCATCCAAGCGCAGATTGGCAACTACGACTTGGCCCGCGTATTCATGGATGGTGGCAGTGGCATCAACATTATTTACGCGGATACACTCCATCGGATAAACAGGAACTTGGATGGCCTAGAGGAATCAGAAACATCCTTCCACGGGATAGTTCTAGGAAAGGCAATCCGTCCGCTCGGAACAATTAGCTTAGAAGTTGTGCTGGGCACCCAAAGCAACTACAGAACAGAATTCCTCGACTTCGAAGTCGTCGACTGGCCCTCACAGTATCACGCCATTCTTGGTCGAACAGCGTTCGCCAGATTCATGGCAATACCTCACTACGCATACCTGAAGCTCAAACTACCTGGAGAATATGGTGTGATCACCATCGACGGAGATTTTCAAAAATCCAACAAGTGCGACATCGAATTCAATGAGATCGCAAAATCTTTCGGGATGCAAGAAGAACTGCAAGAGCTGGCTAAAACCACGGATCACTCCGTAATGCCCCTCACGAAGAAAAACGCGCCTGAGCTGGAGTTCAGCGCCAACAGTGACACCCGAAAGCAGCAAGTGTACCCGACAGATTCTGCGAAGACAGCAATGGTCTCAACCACCCTTTCGCAAGCATAGGAAAGCACGCTCGTCGAACTCCTCCGTGAGTACTGGGAAATTTTCGCCTGGCAGCCCTCAGATATGCCAGGAATACCCAGGGAGTTTGCCGAGCACTCACTCGAAGTCTTTCCAGATGCCAAACCCATCAAACAGACTACTCGACGATTTTCAGAACCCAAGCAGAAAGCGCTCGGAGAAGAAGTAAACATACTTCTTGCAGCAAAATTCATCAGGGAAATCAAGATATCCACTTGGTTAGCAAACCCAGTACTGGTCCCCAAAAAGAACACTAATATCCTTCGGGTATGCATCGACTACACATCGTTAAATAAGCACTGCCCCAAGGATAACTTTCCCCTCCCGTGAATCGACCAGATCGTGGACTCTACGGCAGGCTGTCAACGCCTCTCCTTCCTGGACGCCTATTCGGGATATAATCAGATCCGGATGAGGCAGGAGGACAAAGAAAAGACAACATTCATCACACCACATGATGTATACTGCTACACGACAATGCCCTTCGGGCTCAAGAACGCAGGCGCAACATATCAGCGCTGCATGCAAAAGTGCCTCGCCAAGCTCATTGGCAAGAACGTACAAGTGTACGTTGACGACATTGTCATCAAGACTCGAGTAGAGGACACACTCCTCGAGGACATTAGAGAAACATTTGACGCCCTCAACGCATACAGGATCAAGCTCAATCCGAAAAAATGCGTTTTCGGCGTTCCAGCAGGAAAACTTCTCGGGTACCTGGTATCCGCCAGAGGCATCAAAGCCAACCCAGAGAAAATACAAGCAATCTTGACTATGAAGAAGCCAGCCAATCTACGCGGAGTCCAACAGCTCGCCGGGCGACTAGCCGCCTTGAGCAGGTTCATCGCACGATTGGGGGAGCAGGCGTTACCCTTCTATAAGCTGTTGAAGAAGACAGACAAATTTGGGTGGACACCAGAAGCTAAACAAGCCTTCGCAGATCTAAAGCGATCGTTGCAAAGGAGGCGCGTCCTTGCAACACCGCAAGAGATGGAGCCACTATACTTGTACCTAGCCGCCACAAACCAGGTCATCAGCACTGCAATCGTAGTCAAACGATCTGAGGAAGGCAAAGCGTACGGAGTCCAACGACCAATCTATTAAATCAGTGAAGTGCTCTCGCCATGCAAGCAACGATATCCTCATTACCAGAAGCTCGCATACGGAGTTGTTCTTACAGCTCGAAAAATCAAGCACTATTTCCAGGAACACGCCATCACAGTGGTTAATGATGCGTCACTCCGGACAATCATGGCATCCGGAAGAATAGCCAAATGGAGCATCGAACTGGGCGCTTGGGACATCACCTATGCAGGACGCAATGCAATCAAATCTCAGGTATTCGTGGAATTTCTAAGCGAGTGGACAGAG
Source organism: Alopecurus myosuroides (assembly GCA_028641055.1). NCBI lineage: Eukaryota > Viridiplantae > Streptophyta > Magnoliopsida > Poales > Poaceae > Alopecurus > Alopecurus myosuroides. The sequence goes on from CM054057.1 coordinate 8,359,679, forward strand.
CTACAAACGGCCGGACCGCCTAAGTACACGAGCAACTGGTTAATGTACTTTTACGGGTCCAAAAGAAACGAAGGAGCATGGGCCGGAATCGTCCTCATATCGCCTAGGAGAGACAAGCTGCAATACGTCCTACGACTGGACTTTCCACCCGATGATCCAGCATCGAACAACGACGCAGGATATGAAGCCCTGTTGCATGGAATGAAGATGGCAGTCGCCTGTGGAGCCACCCGATTGATGATCTACGGCGACTCCAATCTCATCGTGCAGCAAACAATGAAAGAATGCGACGCAATCGCTGAAAACATGGTCGCATATCGTGATATGTACAACCTACTCGGAGGAAGCTTCAAAGGATGCGAGCTGAAGCCCATTGCGAGTCCAGCAACGAAGAAGCAGATAGACTGCCAAACATGGGTTCCACAGACACACCCATACCGCCAGGGATATATTTTGAGCGGATAACCAAGTGGTCGGTCAAAGTCAAAAAAGCTGCAGGAGCACCCGCAGCACCAGAAACAGAGGTCAGCCCGCAAGTTGCCATCATCGAGCTTATTCATAACATTTCACGGCAAGTTTTTCTGGTTGAGCCAGTCTGGACGCAGAAATACCTCGACTACCTGTCCACAGATAATCAGACGCAGTAAATCCTTTTGGGTAGTCAACGGAGAATTATATAAGCAAAGCATCTCGGGTATACTTCAGCGCTGATCGCAACCGAAGATGGCAAAGAATTACTCCGGGACATCCACCAAGGAGATTGTGGACATCACGCTAGCTGGAAAACAATCATGGGAAAAGCCTTCCGAGCAGGATTCTACTGGCTCACGGCAGCCAATGACGCAAAGGAACTAGTCGACAAATGCGACGCTTGCCAGCGATTTGCACCAAACCACACGTACCCGCTACGGAATTGCACATGATACCCATTGCCTGGCCCTTTGCACAATGGGGGCTGGATATGGTAGGACCACTACGCAAGTCTACGCCGGGTGAATATACACACTTTCTGGTCGCAGTCGACAAATTTACCAAGTAGATTGAGGCCATGCCAGTAACTTCGGCTAGCGCCCAATGCGCCATCAAGTTCCTCAATTCCATCGTATGCAGATTCGGGGTACCACACGACATCATTACAGACAATGGTACAAACTTCACAGTAAAGGAAACACAACAGTTCTGTGAGGAAAAGGGCATCAACTTCAAGTTTGCTTTAGTTGCCCACCCGCAAACGAACGGACAAGTCGAAAGATCCAACGGCTTACTCTCAGCTGGCATCAAGAAACGTCTACTCGATCGTCTGCACCCAGCAGCAGGACATTGGGCCGAAGAGCTACCCTCCGTACTATGGAGCCTCCGCACAAATCCAAACCGGTCCACAAACTACACACTATTTTTCATGGTATACGGGGCAGAAGCAGTCCTTCCCGAGGATATCAGATTCAGCGCCCCACGGGTTGTGGCTTACAGCGAAGAAACCTCCAACAAGGCACTTGCGGAAGATATGGATGCACTCGATGAGATGCGCGACATTGCGCTCGCAAGATCCGCAGTAGATCAACAATCACTGCGAAACTATCATAGTCGCCGCATACGCCACGGAGCATTCGCGGTAGGAGATCTAGTGATGCGGCTCAAGCAGAAGGAAGGACACAAGCTCGAGGCACCATGGGAAGGACCCTTCATCATACACGAAGTTATCCCAGGTGGAGCCTACAGGCTGAAGAACCCATCGACTGGAGGAATCTATTCCAATCCTTGGTATATCGCACACCTCTGCAAATTTTATCCCTATATTTACTTGTTCTCACAACAATAAGGCTATACTAGCCACTCTTGTAGCTCGAATACATGACTTCTCAGTCATCGCAATATAATACATGGTTTCTCAACCATATTTACTCGAATTTTTTTCATCCTTACATGCTAAATAGTTACAGGTATACACCCCATAAACACACGGGGGCTACGCCTAAAAACTCAGCATCACAGGACAATTTATACATACAAGGTACACACCTTACAACAGTTTTCTACAAACTATAAAGTGTAACAGGATGTATACATCCAACAATCAATCCTGGTGCTGAGTATTCTCAGTCGCCAACACTCTATCTACTTCTTCAGAGGTCAGTCGAATGATTTCTTCCGCTGCAGGACGAACAGTATCATAATGCGGCGAAATATCACCGATTGGACCATCTGGAAGTCTAGCTACGAAGTTGAAATTCACCTCAGGATGCCATATTCGGACAAAGGAGAGAGCCACCACCGTGCCGCAAGTCATCTGATTGCGCACACACTCGCGAATCTCTCCCTCTTGCCCGAACAGTCTGAGGAGATGGCTCCAGTCCTCAGGACCCCTGTGCAGCGGATAGAACGTGGCGTTCATCGCGACCAATACCTCGTGAAAAGAACTCACGAGAACTTTTTCCTGGATGACACGGAACTTCAAAGTAGCCAACACAAAGCCTCGACTGCGATCAGACCAAAAGTTATTCGCATGAGGCTTTGCGCTACCTGCTACTTGATGAATGTGGTTTTCTACCCACTGTTTTTGTTCCCCATCATCCGGTTTAAAAACTGAAGAGCAAACATACACGATCAGAACAGGAAACAAGACAAAGAAGACTCGGGGGATGTATTACTTACACAGCAAGTCTCTAGCGACAGAAGCCAACTCGTCCATCAGAAATTGTTCGCGTTCAGTCGCTAGTTTGTGCTTGGACTTCGCCACATCAGCTACCCCGCGCAAAGCTTTCAGCTTGCGCTCACCGTCCTGGACCCGATCACGCAGACCCGCATAGGTCCCAACAGCGGCAACAAGAGGATTTGCTGGAATAGCACGTCCACCTGAAGGTTCTGCGGTAATCCCAGCAGCCTGGAAGAATACAAGGAAAGGAGTAAGACGCCCTATTCGAAATATATCTAGTCGCATATTTGACGAGCGCTCGGGGGCTACTCCCATCGGGAGAAAACACACAATTGCAGGAAGCATTTCAGAAGAACATTCTCGATTAAGACAATGGAAATACGGGAGCACATCCCAAGGTTCATTACAACCAAAGCAAGAAAGATAAACTAAGAAGCTACACTGGTGCTGCCACTCGCGGCAGTGGACCCTCCCTTAAGACGAGCAAACAGCGCGGATAATTTCCAAGCAAGGACTCCATGCGCCAGCGCGAATTGGATAGCCGTCTTCGCTCCAGATTCCGACTGAGCGACAAAATAGGCATCAAGGAGATTGCCCTCCGAGAAGATCTTCAGCAGGTCACCTACCGCGGGTGGAGACACGACATTGACGAGGAGGCGGCCGTGCAGCTGTGTCAACACTTGGGTGGCATTGCCAACCAAGGTGCAAACTCCTTCGGCATGCCTCTTAAGCTGAGCGAGGGAGTCCGTCAGCGCGTCCACCCGCTGGACTCCGGGAACTTCCAGAGGAACACCCAGAAAGCCTACAAAGAAAAATATCAAGACTCGGAAAGCTCACCAGGGTAGAAGACAAAAATACAAGGTAAAAACAGCTTATCCGCGAAACGCTCGGCGAGAGGCCGAAGGAAGGCGACAAGGTCGGCATCCGCCTTAGTACCAGCATCCTCCAAGCTCTTCAAAGCGTGCTGGGCAGCCGCAAGCTTCCCTTCAAAATCAGCCGATTGCGTGCGGGAAGCCTCGAGCTCTTGTCCGAGTAGAGGCGCTCGCCTTCTCAGCCTCCAAAGACTCGACTTGAGCTGTGCGGCAAACAATTGTCAAATAACAGATATTGGTGGAGGCAAGGATAAAAGCGAAAGAAGATGAAGAAATTACCTTTTAGGAGTTCATTTTCTGAGGCGAGTCGATCGCGATCCGCTCGAGGGACCCCGCACTCCGACTCAGCAGAAATTACGCGGCGACCAATCGCCGCAAGGGAGTCAACAAGCGACTGCAAGAAACATGAAGACGGAAGATTCAGAAGAGTAAAATTTGAGGCTATACCCGATTGTAGACATTCGAGTATAGCCTCGGGGGCTACTCCCATCGGGAGCACTGTCGTGCACCCGATAAAATCAAGGAAAAGGAAAAGGTAAATTCTGAGCCTGTAGCCGATCGCATGTTATCGACTACATCCTCGGGGGCTACTCCCACGGGAGCACTGACATGCACCTGATAAATTCGAAGTCGACAAAACATTAAGGAGTCAGATAGCAAAGAATTACCTGGCCTTGAGCAGAAGAAAGAGGATCCGCCGAGCTACCCGACACCTCCTTCGGGATCGAAGCCCCAGCAGCAAAACTAGGAAGTGTATACTCCATAGTCGCCGCCTTGGGGGCTACGCTTGGTGAATCCCGGGCAGCATCAGTGGCGGGAGTCTCACCCGCAGCTCCTGCTTTCCTCCTCCTTTCAGCAGGAAGAGAAGAGACGAACCTGCTAGGGCTGATAGCTTGCAAGCTGAAATGGAAACAATAAGTCAGGAAAAGATGCGAAAGGAAATGTTCGACTAAAGAACAAACGAAGAAAACTTACTCGTCATCTTCTTCCTCGTCCAACATATCCGCATTCCAGGCGGTTTGGATAGTTGGAAATGAAGGGGAAGGAGGCGCGTGCGCAATGGAGTAACAAGGACAGGAGCATTCTCGGGTGATTCCTCCAAAGAATTATCTTTGGAGGTCGCTTCATCATCCCCCACCCGATGGTGTTTACGGTGAAGAAGACCACCGTTTGAGTCCTCATCGTCATCCGAAGAATCATGCTCAGAACCCGAAGAAGCGTTGGCAACGCTGGTATCGGCCGGGCCATCCAGGTTGCTTGCCAATAAATCCGAGGCCTACTCCCCAGACATCAGCGGGTAGCAGGTAGCCACGGATAGGCTCTATAAAAATAAATATAGAGGGAATAAGAAAAATTAGAGGGAAAATCAATCGACCAAATCCCAAAACAAGAGAAAGAAAAGAAGACAAAGAAAGACAAAACTTACCTCGGCTGGCGGTGGCCTTGAGGCTTCAAAGGCATGTACCGGGCAGATGGGTAAGCTGTCGCCCTCCTTCAGGCTCGTGATAGCCGCGATCTTCTTCTCGAACTTGGCGTTCGAGAATTCTTCACGGCTCACTCGACTGGGATCTTCGACGCCATGGTACTCCCACATCGCGGATGGCCTATCTTGCAGGGGCTGCACCCGACGCTTGAGGAATACACTCGCCAAGTGTAGACCGTTATGCGCGATTCCTACGGCTTGGTCACGAAGAACAACCACCTTGGCGAGTAGAGGAGTAACTACTCGGTTCTCTTCAACCGAGAGTTTGTGCGCCCAAGACTTCTGCCTCTTCAGAACAGCGAACGGGTGGAACTCGTTGACTCCACCCGCGCTGTTGTCGGTTACGTAAAACCATTTCTTCCTCCATCCCTGGGCGGAATCGATGAAGTGCATGGTGAAGTAGCCAACTTCTGGTCTCGCCTGGATCCCGAAGCCACCGGTGCGCAGCGGCTCCCCAAGCTCGGTCTCCACCCGTGATTTCTCGCGGAAGATACGCACCTTGAAGAGGGCCTTCCAAAGGCCCCAATGAGTGTGAATGCCCAGAAAGCACTCGCAAAGCACGATAAAGCACGAGATGTGTTGTATCGCGTTTGGAGGCAAATCATGAAGTTGTATGCCATAGACATACAACAACACGATGAAGAAAGGATGGATGGGGAGAGAGCCCGCGCGACACATGATCCGCGAAGATCACGCGCTCGTTCGCGCGGGGATTGGGTACCTCCTCCTTCTTGCCGAGGCGTACCAGTTTTTGCGCTTCCGGAGGCAGCAACCCTTCTTCCTGCATCCCCTTGACGCTCTTAGCCGTGGTATTGGGCGAGCGCCAGTCACCTGAACGTGGCGCGGGTGGCGCAAGGCCATCTCCGGAAGCCCTCGATGACGAAGCGGTGGCGCGCTTCTTGCCACCTGCCATGACTGCTAGCACGAGCTTGAGGGAAGGAAAGAGACGAGCGCGAGGAAGAAGATGACTGGAAGGCGAAGGCTGGGAAAGTTTTACCGCATCGCAAAGACCCGTACTTATACACGGAGCCATCCAATACTGGCCGCTTGATGCGCCACGAGGCGCTCATCGCAGCCACCACGTGTGAAGGCGAAACGAGGAGGCGGTGAACGCTGTTCCCTGCCACGATCTTAACAGAAGATCGTGCGCATTTACTGCACAGTTTGCGTGAAAACCGGGAACGACGTCTCGTTTCCCGGTCAAAAAGCTGACTGGGTGGGCCAGCCCTTCTGCTCTCACTCCGTCACGTCCCATCGGGAGGATGAAAGTGCGCCATGACGTCATAGCATACATAATCAAGTTGAAGAAACTTTCGAATGGAAGGTTCAAACACGAAAATAACTTCGTATGAACAAAACTCCTTCGAAAAGAAACAACTCTTTCATGAACGAATCATGAAAGAAGACCTCTTTAACAGAGAAAAATACCCTACACGCGAAAACTCTTTCGTATGGGCGTGACATCCCAAACATGAAAACTCTTTTATATGGGCATAAAACTTCTAACACGAAAATTCTTTCGTATGGATAAAAGAACTCTAATTCGAAAATTACTCGAATAGGCAGAACCTGCCTTTTTCATTTCACATGATATTTTTACATCATAAAAGCCTGGATTGTTCAGCCGACTAGGCACATCCGGATGCCATATTCTTTCAAGTATGAAGGTAAGACCCGAAAGATCTCTCTTGAGGGCCTGGAATCGCACTCAAGCTGTGTCCTCCTGTATGATTCCGTGTCAATAACACGAAGAAAAATCCTAGCTTACGCGCCGGGTACCCCCATAGGTTAAGTTCGAATCGATAAGAACACAACGGCCCAGTCGCAACAATCACCTTATCGGATTCGAGTCGGAGGTCTCGAACCTGTGTAGGCCAGAACTGTTTTTGCCCTAGTTGCAATTAATTGGCCCTGATCTTTCGGGAGAGCCAAGCTACTGTGCTGTATCCTTCTGCGATAAAAAGCCATAAAAACATGCGCTTGTATTACTCGATACTCGGGTATAAAAACTCATTACACAGGGTACACACCCTATAAACAGGAAAACAACCATAATGGTTATCTAAAAGAAAGAAAGATCAAAAAAGGTTTGACCGTCTACTCGACTGGAAAAATCCCACTCGAGCAAACGCTCGGGGGCTACTGACGAAGGCATGGATCCTGGACCCTGCGGGTAAGGACACCCCATCTCAGGCCCAAGGTTAAGGCCCAGGAAGAGGAGCCCTTGGAAGTATTCTAGAAGGCCCACGTGAAGCCCACCCACACTGTCTTGCAGATTAAGTTAGGAAACATGTAACCGACCTAAGGTTAGAGTTCGAGTCCTCTCCGGGTAGGGTTTGAGACCTGGCCACCTATATAAGGCCAGGAGAGCCACCGGAAGAGGACCAAGCAATACCGCACCACCAAAGCCTTGAGCTCGAGATCATACTCTCGACTTGAGCAACCACCATTGTAACCGATCTACTCGTTAATACAGATCGACTGAGGCAGGAGTAAGGGTTTTACCTCTACGAGGGCCCCGAACCTGGGTAAATCTCGCCCCCTGTCTAGCCGACGATTCCACCAGCGCTCATGGGTTCTCCTATTCGAAACCCTATGGGTTTACCCGGGGGATTTGTAGAGTCAGAGATTCGACAAATAGTCTTGGTTCGTCTCTCTTCCTTCAGTTTTGTTCTTTAGGCTGCACATCCTTTGCCATCCTTATAAATCTCCAACGGTTCAGTATTGAATCATTTTCTGTTTATGGGCATCTTCTGTGCGCCCTGTTTGTTCATTTCCGTTAACTGGTTCACTCTAGCCCCCCTTGAATCCTTGAGAGTGACCAAATCTAATGGTGCAATGATCTTGCTCTTGAGAAGGATTCAACTGGTTCGAATACTGAGGTATTGTTTGCATATTTTTTGTTTACTGGAACAAGCATTCTCTTACTTGCAATTCTGATTATGTGATGCAAAACGTACTATTGTAGATGGTGGAATGGTGTATTACTTGCTGAACGAGAGGAACTTGTAGACTGGTTTATTCTTTATGTCAAACAAGCTTGTCCACCATGCTTTTTTGCTATCTATTTGCGTGCTGAATGCTATCTCATTGGCTTCTATATCGCTGATATTGCGTTGATGAATTGAAGAAGGTGGAGATTGAGAGATAAATACAACCGGATTTATAGCTTCCCTTGTGGCCAATATATATTGTTGATCGCAGCGATGCCCTTTACTTGTGATTTTTGGTGATCAAAGATTTTATTTGTACTTAAAAGAAAACTCTCACATTTTCTTATTTTCATAAACTTGTAAGTTCACATTGTTGTAAGTTTTCCGTTTCCAAGAAATGGCAACATATCCTTGTTTTCATAAACTTGGATGTCAAATTTGTGTTTATGGTAGCTCATAACTACGCCTTGTTATAAGTTTGCAAGAGCCAAGGCTTCATAATTTGTTTTGGGACATTCATATGTAGGAGTTAGAGGAAACTAAAATTACGGGGTATCAATATTTTTGAAGGTGCACTTTAAAGTTGTTCAAGTCACTAGAATGATGACCCTGTGTGTTCTAAAGAACTATTGAATTATGTGGGCTATCCACTTTCTTCATAAATTGTTAGTTGGTGTTACAACTGGAATATCTTTTTAGCTAAGACCAGTATTGAAAACGGAAATTTCTCTGGATTATAGTTTCTAAAAAATAAAAATTCTGACATTTCGTTTTGAACCCTCATGATAATTTAAAACATATCAAAGAATAATTATCAATGTAGCAAAGGAAAGAGAAGAAATTTTGGTGGAAATGAGAATAGAAAAGCAAGGATATATAAAGGGAGCACCAAGATAAGGCGGCGATCTTATCGTTACCTCATATTTTAGTGTGCTTTTGATCATTTACAGTACATGTATCGAATCATAGAACAAATATAGTTTCATTTGAATTAATAAAAATTCAAGCACCAACATGAGCATACAATCCAATATGAATGGTACTACATGGTTGCACACGAGGAAGTAGGCTCGATCTGTTGCTATTTGTGCTACTAGCAAGTAAATAAATTGCCAATCTATTCTTGTTAGATTTACTTCCTCATCCACGCCAAAGATTGTTGTTTTAGGAATTCCTATTTGCTGCATATTGAACATACATTTTAGTTAATTAGGCATTTCTAATTGCTCATGCAGATACAAACAATTCTAAAAAAATATTGAAAAGAAATATAGTACTTTTCCTAGATTCAGATGGTCTTTACAAAACTTATGCACTACATAAGAATGGTCATCCTATATCATATCACTCTCGGTTGGCCCAAAGGTGCTAATGCTCCTACCACAATTATTTTTAGTTATTTCCCATATCGAGTCATTGACCTATTCAAGGTCATCTCAGCATTGCAGCTTGTCTTGGTTTGCTGTAGAAGCCAAAAAACTACTCGCGGGTCAATTTCTCGCATATTTCACATTTTTTTTCTTTGATTCAATTAGCATTCCTACACATAACTTGTCAATGTGGCTATGATGGGCATGAGATTATACTTATTATCTGCTGATCAATTTTTTTTGATCTGATCTTGTACATTTTCCATAATATATATTTCGTTCTGTTAATAAAGTTAAACAGGTCACGTGCATTGCTATGTTTAATTATCCATATATGATGGTATTGATGCCTAGAGTTGATAATATTTACTTTTTCTATAAAAAAAACTATACATAAGATTTATTTGGCATGTATCTTTAAGCCGGGGAGATAATTCAGTGTCACTAATGCTCCTTTCATTCATCAAAGTTGCTATACGTCACATATTTCTTATCACTTTTGTTGGTACATTGTTATATTCACCGTCTTATTTATAATAGGGTGGTGCGGTCAACAATTAACAAGAGAAGATTTTGAGAATTACTGATTTAGAATCATTTGTATCTTCAAGCGCATGTTAAATTTCAGTAAATATTTGTTCGTTGATAGATAAAGTTGTATATGAATTTGACGGAGAGAAAGAAAATAAAATAAGAATATGTGGTCATGTAATGATAATAGAGGGCCCAGAATGAAGAACGACGATGAAATAGGAAGATTGTGGTCTATATTTTGCATTGTGGTCTACACTAATTGATTAACACGTGCTTTGCACGTGCACACTAACTAGTCTTATAAGCATGCAAAACTACAATGTTATTATGAACCGCACAAGAAGGACAAAACCTGAAAATGTGGTACTCTTCATTATACTCAAATCTGTACATGTTTTTTTATGTAGATCAAAATACTGAAATGAAATTTTACACTTGAGAACAATAAAGATATCTTTCCAGATTTAAACTAGAAAATCAGGGCGTCAAATTGCAATAGGCACCAATCGTTACAGATAAGATGCTCAAATGGCTATAGCCACCGTCGTTACCCACGCTTCCGGCTCACTCCCGCGTCGGCGGCGCCGCCACGCTCCGGCAACTTCCACTCGCCTGCTCACCCTACCCCATCCAACGCCGCCACCTCCTCCAGCGACCCTCGACCGCGTGCTCTCGGACCTCGAGGCCAACCCGAGCCTCCTCACGCCGTCCCTCCTATCCCTGCTCCTCGCCGCCCTCCCGCTCCACCCGTTCCCGCGCCGCCGCCTCGCGGAACTCCGGGGCCTCCTCCCGGCCTCCCTCCTCCGGCGCCACCCCGACCTAGCCCTCCGCCTCCTCCACCTTCATGCCTCCCTCGGCCTCCTCGCCTACGCGCACCACATCTTCGACCACTTCCTCCCCGTGCGCACCCGCCGGGACCGCGCCTTCCCCTGGAACTGCCTCCTTGCCGGCTACGCGCATCTCGGCCGGCACGAGGACGCGCTTGCGCTGTACCTCCAGATGGACGAGGAGGGCGCGCCGCGGGACTGGTTCACCTTCGTGTCCGCGCTCCAGGCATGCGCCGGCGCCCAGTCAACCACGCTCGGCCGGGTCGTGCACCGCGACGCCCTGCGCGCCGGCCTCGCGTCCGGCGGCGACGTCGCCGTGTCCGACGCACTCCTGGACATGTACGCCCAGTGCGGTGACCTGGAGATGGCTCGCAGGGTGTTCGCCTCAATGCCACTGAGGGACGGCGTCTCGTGGAACATTTTGCTTGCTGGATATCTGCGGCACGGTGCCTCGCCGCAGGCGATGGATTTATGGAGAATTATGTTCGGAGAGGGGCACAAACCCGACACAGTTGCGTTAGCAATGATGCTCTCGCCCTCTTCGATGCATGTGGATGACAATGCCAATGGTAAACAGGGGCTGGAGGTTCACGCCTGGGTCATCCGCCATGGGCTCGAGCAGGAGTTGACAGTAGCAAATGCTCTGATTGAAATGTACTCCAGAAAAAACGAGCTAGGCCATGCCCTGTCAGTATTCGAGTCGATGAGGGCGAGGAATCTGGCCTCATGGAATGCTATAATATGGGCGCACCACCAAGATTTCAGAGTTCTCATGATGTTCCGACGCATGGTGGATTCTGGAGTGCAGCCAGATGAGACGAGCTTCGCGGCGGTGCTCTCTGCTTGCGAGAATTTGAGGTTGGTGGAGGGCGGTGCAAGGCTGTTCCGGGAGATGGAGAATAAGTACAGAATTCAGCCAAATTTGGAGCATTGTACCTCTGTTGTGAACATGCTATGCAAAGAAGGGATGGTGAATGAGGTTTACAAGTTCGTGTCCAAGCGGGCACGTGTCAGCAGTGAACCAACGGTCCTGAGGGCTCTGCTGCGTGCTAGTTCAGTACATGGCAACATCACGATAGGCGAAATCATCACAAAGAGGCTGTTTGACTTGGAGCATGACAATGCACATGATGAAGATGAGCGAAAATGTGCTAGGTTGGAGGAGGTGAGAAGCTGAAGATAATATGGGATAAAGGATTGTAATGTGGAGCTGATGAATAACCAATGGTACAGCTGCATCCTCTGCCTTGCAAGATTCAGATTATGTCTCTATAGTCGAGGATCAATATGTCAGCGACCTCGTACACCTCTGCTGGGCTGGACGAGTGGGCCATCAGTAATTGGGCGGCTTCGGCCGAGGCTTGGCTAAGCGCCGTAGGCGTGTGTGGTGTACTCCTTCTTCCTCCCTGGATCCTCTCCCATCCATCATTGTTCCTCTGAATCCAACATTGTAAGCTCACATAGCTGAATAATTGAGTGAATCTGTGGTGAGGTGCTTACAATTGGCATCAGAGCCAGCCGATCCTGCCCCAACGCCTTAAAAATGTGAACCATATTATTGGCCATGTTCAAGCGCATCCGGAGAAGGTACACTCTGTTAGGGGCAGCGTGATCGTTCTGCTCAAGTTTCAAAGCATGTACAGTACAAAACAGTGAGGCCTTCCACTGGGTGATGTGGCGGCTGGTGAGAGGCGCGCCGATGTGATTGGGGGCAACGACATTGGTGCATATGTGCGCCCGTACCTTTAATTTTGAATGTGGTGGTGCCGTAATCCTCTAGCATGCTGCCCTGAAGCTCAAGGGCAACCAAGAATTGAGTTTTCCAGATCGGATGATGACGACCCTATCGGTGTCATTCTCCCTCTTGGAGCAAACTTTTCGCAGCATATTCTAGCTGTATGGGTATGGTGGTGACGTGGCGTGATAGGGGCTCAGCGACGGATGGGTGTTGAGAGATGCGTGCAGGCCAATGGCGTTGTCTGGCATCGTGTTCACATCAGTGGTAGGTTGGGCCCTTTGTTTTACATTCTAGAGTTGTATTCACGGAGGATGGTCGAAGCATCGTCCAAACAATGCGCATAAGGTGCTATCTTTGTAGTTTTCCGGTGGTAGGGGAATAAGACCCCATTTATTTCGTCCATTGTTTGTGCTATTTGTTATGCTTTGTCGTTATTTGGTGACTTTGACTTGTATGATCGTTCTTTAAGCCTCTATATTCAATAAATGACATAAATCAACCATGTAAACATATCTTCGATGCATCTCGGCAGCCGTTTCTGGGCCTTGGTAGATGACTGCGCCGATGAGGACTGCGTCCACGTTGCTTGGTCATGGCGCTATCTCTGCCGTACGCCGGTGAAGGATTTGGCGGATGATAGAAGGAGGGAGGACAAGAGGGCGCATCAGCGCTGGGCTGAAAGGATGCTGGAGCCTTCGTGCTCGCCGCAGGTACGTTCGGTAGGTTTCACTGGGGTAAGCCGGAGTTCGGCTCGGTCGCAAAAGTGCCGGATCCCGGCGATCCCTCCGTCCACGTTTACGGATAATGGCGAGGATGACCGGCCGTGGATTACTGTGGGTCGGAATGGCCGTGCTTTGCCTTCTTGTCTCGTCGGAGATGCGTCGCCGGCGATGTCAGGGGAGAGCGGGATCTGCGGATCTCGTTTTTCAAAAATTTTTGCCGGGTTTTCGGGTGGCCATGCGGGCCATCCAAAACGCATTGATCTGGGCCTCTACCGTGTGCTAAACAAGAAAAAAGAGGCCATGCGGGCCTGTTGCACCGTATTGACTTGCCCTATCGTACGAGATCGACTCGGCTAGGGTCTGGTGAGAGGAAAGTGGCGCACGTGATCCCATCCATGGGGAAACAAGGCGGCGGTCGCGGTCAGCATGATGATGGCCGTGGTGCTGGTCGAGGCCACGGTGGACCTCCAATCCGGGGAGGCGCTCCGGGTCGGGGAGGTTTCGGGTTCAACAATTTTCACCAAGGAGGACCGAGTGGAACGGCCGGGTAAGGAGAATTGAACCAGAATCATCGCCACGGAGAATTTGCGCATCAAAACGGCCGGGTTTTTGGTAACTTCAACGCCGGCACTGGCTTCGGTGGTCAAGGACAGAACGGGAGCTGTGATCGTTATCGCCGCCCGTATCATGTCAACAATGGTGGCAGGGGGTATTGCGGTGGCCGTTTCAACATGAACCATGGCAGGGGACGCGGTCGTAACCCTGCGGTTCAGAGGAGCTCGGAGAATGTTGTCGCGTTGCAGGAGGAAACAGTCGCGGACGTCGTGCGCCAAGTCACGGCGGCACTGCGGGCGCAAGGCTGTCGCGGGGTGCGTCTGGGTCGTAGCAGGCTGCCGTCGCGTCTAGGGAACGAGGGAGTGTGCCCCCTCTGGCTGCTGCGACGCCTGTTTCTCTGCCGGGCAGCGGTACTGGAGGGGCGGGTGCTGCCGTGGCGCCTTTTTCTCTGCCGGCAAGCGGAACTGGAGGGGCAGGTGCTTCCGCGGCGCTACCGTCTGCAAGTTCGGTGCAGCTAGCGGTAACAGGGGCTGCATTCACGGTTGTGGCTGCTCGTGTGCAACCAGTGGTGATGCTGTCTGATAAAAGTGTGGAGGGTTCTGCTTGGGTGTTGTTGGAGAGGATGGGTTTCAAAAAAAGCAAAGAATTCTGACAAAGCATGTTTCTATCAGTGTGGGGTTCAAGGGCATATGAGTGTGGATTGCACAGTGGAGATTTGTGAGTATTGCGAACTCTCTAGTCATTCACCTCAAGTTTGTCCGCTCCTCACAGTTGCTAAACAACAAGTGATAACACATGGGTTTCTCGATGAGGGTTTGATGTTCTACGAGGCTGTTCCAACGGCAACTTATAGGCTGAAAATTGATTCGGCAAGGTTGGGAAAGCTCAATGTTACAGGGGGAGTCTCTCCATGGAGGAGGTTATCGCCAGTTGCAGCGATTGGTTCCTATGGAACAGTTTACGTGGGATGTGGTTCATGTGGCAATTAAAGTTTCCAAAGTTTCATTCCCTTCCAAGATCGAGCTTGAGCGGATGAGGGTTTTGGGGGCATGTCATTTGCCTAATAGTTCATGTGTGATGACCGTGGATGTTTGGGCCACGGAGATGAGATCGTTGTGGTTGCTTCCGGAGATTTGGGTTCGAGTGTCCGATATTCCTCCGATTCATAGAGGGGATTTCTTGTTGCTATGGAGCCTACGGTCTTTATTTGGAAAGACTCTCAAAGTCGATATGAAGTTCACGAGGAAAAATGGGGTGTTGAGAATTCTCGTTGGTTGTATAGATTATACTCTGATACCGGATAAGTGGGCGTCTTTATTAGGGATGGTTTTTATGAGTTAAAGTTCTAGGTGGAGGATCCTAATGCTGAGGATGGTGATGCTATGGACGTGGATAAACCTTCTGATGGCAATGATGGGGGTCATGATGATACTAATCCTAACAAGACTACCTAGAAATCTAGTGGTGCTAATACTAGTGCAAGTACGACATCCGATAATCAACAAGTTGAGGGGGCTTTGATCAACGGAACAGGGAGTTCCTCTGATGGCAAGGGGGTGCAGAAATCTTTTGCACCAGGTGTGGTTTTATCACCTCGGGTTGCGAAATCCGCGTTTGAGGAGAAATTGGAGTTGAGGGCATTTTATCAACGGGTTACTGCCCCCTCTTCGCCTGCTGATGTTGCTGCGGTGCCTTTGGTGGTGGACGCGAACCCACTTTCCGTGGAGCGACCAGATGCAGCGGGTGTTTCTCCTGCATTCTCGGATGCGGCCCTTCAAGGCTGGACGACGGGGATGCTAGCTTCTCCTTTGGTGGCCGATGTTGGCGCGAAGTCTGTGGCGTCACCACTGCGGTGGACTCCCCAAACGCTGTTGAAGATGCTCTTCCAGGTGTTGACTACATGGATGGGGTGACGGGGGTACCAGGTGGGTATCGTACCTCGACGTCACCAGTTCTACAAGGAGCAGTCCCGGTTTTTGCTGCTATTTCACATAGGCGACTCGACGGCGACTTTCTCGGTGCCGATGGCCATGCTTCTACGCCAGGCGGGCTTGGAATTATCGTGCCACAGGAGGCACACTTTCGGCGCTCATACCATTCACCTCAACCAGGCGGGTTGGGGTTGAGCGTGGTATCGGCCACGGCATCACGTCCTTCCGAGGCGGAGGTGCTGGCTTATGGTGGTCTTGGCGCGGGGGGCGATGGAGGTGCGCTCCAGCTCTCGCCTACGTGACAAACCGGACGCGGATCTTCCCCACCCGGAGCGTGTTGCTGCCCTCGCTGAGCGGAGGGACCTTGCGTTCATTGCAGGTACTAGTTCTTACTCTAAGGTGTCCCTGTTATCGTTCTCGCATGCCGAAATAAAATCTAGAGCGGATAGGCTAGGAATTTCTTTCGGGAAAACGAAGGAGCAAACGGCTTCTTCTATCTCGCGTATGTTGAAATAGGAGCATGATAGACGTTTGATTTTTCTTAATAATAATCTGGTATCAGATAGCTGTGAGTCTACGTCGAGTCTGATTTTAACGCAAGCCTCTAATATTTCTGCGGATTTAAAGGATACCGATTTCGACACACTAGAAGATCATGCGGATCTCCTAAAATGTTCTACAACGGTTAAACATAACCGTAAGAAGAACGTTGGTTGTATGACTAAACCCAGAAGAAGTTCTAGAATTAAGAAGCTTAAAAAGTAAAATGAGACGTATGATTTGGAATAGTAATGGGTTCGGGGATAGGGCTAAGCATGTGGCGGTGAATGAATTTGTTAAAGATCATGATCTAGATTTTGTGGCTTTACATGAAACAGGTAGATCTGCGTTCGCTACTCGCTTCTTAAATTTTTTAGCCGGTGGGAGGGATTTTACGTGGTATAGCTTACCTCCTAACGGGCGTTCTGGTGGTATGTTAGTCAGTTTTAATAATGCTTCTCTTTCCGCACAGAGCGTTGTGTCGGGAGAATTTTGCGCTAAGTTCCATATTAAGACTAAATCGGATGGTTTCCTATGGGCCCTTGTGGTGGTTTAGGGAGATGCACAAGAAGCCAAAAGGCCAGCCTTTTTAGCGGAGTTGGTTCGGATTTGCGATAATGAACCACTTCCATTGCTTATTGGAGGGGATTTTAATATAATCCGACGTCAAGAGGAGAAGAATAATGATAATTTTAATGCTTGTTGGCCTTTTATTTTTAATGCTATTATCAAAAGCTTGAATTTAAAAGAACTATGTTTGTCGGGACGTCAATATACATGGGTTAGTTGGCAGGATAATCCAACATGCGAAAAGTTGGATCGTTTCCTTGCTAGCGTTGAGTGGGAGCAGAAATATCCGTTAGTTACGGTACATGCGTTGACCAGATCGGGTTCTGACCATACACCATTAATTTTGGATTCGGGTGCTCAGGAATACATCGGTAACAAAAGCCATTTCTATTTCGAGCTATCATGGATGCGCCATGGTAGATTTGAGGAGATTGTCAAACGGGAATGGACGTCGATTCGTTCGGGGTCTTCTCCTATCGAAATCTGGCAGAACAAAGTTAGACATCTGCGTCAGTTCCAAGGCGGATGGGCTAAGAACCTTAGAGGCGAGTACAAGAAATTAAAGAAAAATTAATTCTTTTAATTGAAGATCTTGATATTAAGTCAGAGTCTACTCCCTTAAGTGAGGCTAAGCGAGTCGCTAAGAGGGAGCCGGATGCTGGCCTAGCGAAATTAAAAAGGAATGAGGAATCCAAATGGGCGCAACGAGCTAAGGTTCGGCATATTCAAGAAAAAGGAAGTAATACGAAATACTTTCACCTTATTGCTAATGGTAAAGATAGAAAGAAAAGGATTTTCCAATTAGAACAGGATGAGGGTACGATAGTAGGAGAGGAAAATTTGCGTGTTTTCATCTCTGAATACTACAAGAAATTATTTGGTGCACCACTACCTAGCTTTGTTTCATTATAGGAGGAATTAATGGAGGATATGCCTCAAAGTTCCTCTAATGAGAATACCATTCTCACTGCTCCTTTTTCGGAAAAGGAATTGAGGGAGGCTGTTCTACAGATGGAACAAAACAAAGCACCATAACCAGACAGGTTTCCTGCGGAGTTTTATCAGAAATTCTTGGATTCGATTAAGTTTGACTTGATGAGTATATTTGCTCCGTTGCATTGTGGTCAGTTTTCTTTGTATAAGTTTAACTTCGGGATTATTATGTTGCTCCCTTAAAAAAAGATGCAAGTAGAATTGAACAATTTAGACCTATTTGTTTATTAAATGTTAGATTCAAGATTTTTATTAAGGTGGGTACCAACAGAATAACTTCTATTGCGAGTAGAGTTATTCGACCAATCCAGTCAGCTTTTCTCCCTAGGAGAAATATTCTTGAGGGTGTAGTTGTTTTGCATGAAACGGTCCATGAACTAAAGAGGAAGCATATGGATGGGGTGCTTTTTAAAATTGATTTTGAGAAAGCATATGACAAGATTAATTGGTCTTTTTTTGCAACAAGTTCTGAGGATGAAAGGTTTTTCTCCTTTATGGTGTCAGTGGATTGCTACTTTCCTTCGGGGGGGGGGGGGGGGGGGGAGGGGGTAGCGTTGGGATAAAGGTGAATTTTGATGTTGGTCATTATTTCCAAACTCTGAAAGGTCTAAGGCAGGGGGATCTGTTATCTCCTATCCTTTTTAACCTCGTGGCGGATATGCTGTGAATCTTAATCAAGCGTTCTAAACAAGACGGCCAGGTTGGAGGGCTGATACCACATCTTGTCGACGGTGGTGTATTAATTCATCAATATGCTGATGATACAATCCTATTCCTAGAGCATGACCTAGAGAAGGCTATTAAGATGAAAGTCATTGTTGCGATGTTTGGCAAAGCAATTGAGGCCCAAGATGAATATCGTTTAATCTTTGGCTGCTAGGTGGGACAGATGTCGTTTAAATATTTGGGCATCCCAATTCATCATCGAAAATTGGTAAATAAGGAGTGGAAACCTGTCGAAGGTAGATTTGAAAAGAAGTTAAACTCTTGGTCTGGGAAGTTACTCTCATCTGGGAATCGCCTTATACTGATTAACTCTGTGCTCACAAGCCTACCTATGTTTTTATTATCGTTCTTAAAAATTCCGGCTGGGTGCAGAAGATATTGGATTTCTATCGCTCTAGATTCTTTTGGCAGAGTGATGTGAAGAAGAGGAAATATCGTTTATCGACGTGGAATATTGTGTGTCGTCACAAAGACTAAGGGGGCTTGGGAATTGAGGTGCTCGATATCAAAAACAAGTTCTTGCTAAGTAAATGGCTTTTCAAGATGTTAGAGGGTGAAGGGGTATGGCATGAATTGCTGTCTAATAAATATTTAGAGACAAAACGTTGTCTCAGGTTCAGGCTAAACAATCCGACTATCCTTTCTGGAAAGATATTATGAGGGTTAAACAAAATTTCTTCTCACGTGGTGGGTTTTTCTTGGGGAACGGTGAGAGCGTTAGGTTTTGGGAGGATACTTGATTAGGTGATAAGCCATTATCACAACAATATCCTGCCACTAGTGGAAACAGTGCCTTTTGTCCCGGGTCGTAAGGGCCAGTTGTCCCGGTTGTGCAACCGGGATGGGCTAGCCGGGACAAATGGCCCTCCCCCATTGGTCCCGGTTGTAACAGGACCCGGGATGGTAAGGATAGGCCACGTGGCGAACCTGGGCCAGGGAGTTCGTCCCGGTTCGTTCAAGGGACCGGGATGGATACTTTTTTGAAAAAAATATATATAATCGTCAATTTTCGCCTGCGGCGGCAGGTATTTTTTTTCGTTTTTTGGGCTCCTGTCTCCCAATCCCGAGCCGGCCTCCCCTTCCCCAACCGCGTCCAGGCCCACGTCTTTTATTAAGCCCACTGGCCACATTTTTTGGTCAAAAGGGCCCACTGGCCCGCGTCTTTTATTATGGTCAGTCAACGGTTCGAAGGGGCCACTGGCCAGCGGCCTAGTGGCTGGCTCGCCTGGTCCCTTAAATTAAGACCACCGGGGCGGTCAAAGGGCCCACTGTCGCCTCGTCTTCCCGCCCCGCCTCGGCTTCCCGCGCCCCCACTTCCCCACGGGCGCGTGCCGCAGCTGCAACCGCCGCCACGCATCGGCTCCCGCCCGCATTCATGGGCGCCGCCTGCAACCGCCGCCACGTTCAGGCCGCCGGTTGGCATGCCATCCCCCCCGGGTCCTTTTTAAAGGCCCCCCGCCGCCCGTACAACCCATCCACCCCGGCCGCGCCCAAGGCAGAGCAACCATAGCCACCATGTCCCGCTGGTTCGGCAGCGGCTCCGGCAAGCGCCCCAGGAACGACCACGAAGGCTCCTCGAGCGGCGCCGGCCGCGTCCCACCCCCGCCGGCGGAGGCCTTCGGCTACGGCCCTGGAGGTGTCCGCCTCGGCCGGACGCCGCGCGTCCCCACGCCACCTCCGGCGGCACGCCCGCCGCCCCGCGCCGCGCCCAAGGGCAAGCGGTTCCGCCGGTACATCCGGGCGGTGGAGGCCGAGTGGCACTGGAACAATGCCACGCCGGTGTTCTATGCTGACGTCAACCTCCCGGACGGCTGGCACCTGAACCCCCAGCGGATCCCTGTGCCGCCGGCCCCGACCAGCGAGGCGCTGCTCGAGGAGATCGACCGCCGTCGCGCGCTCCTGCCGGCCCCCGTCCGCAGGGAGCGCGCGTACGCGCGCAGCTCCCCCCAACTGGGCCGCCTAGCTCGAGCAGGAGCACGAGCAGCGCCGGCGCTCCTTCATTCCCGCCCCCCACGAGGAGGTGGACGTGGCGGACTACCCGAGGCACCGCCCGGCCGGGAGAGGGAGCTGTGGCTCCTCGAGGACCTCCCGGAGGACTTCTCCCGGGAGGAGGACCCCGAGCTCCGGGCCGCCATGGAGGAGGCCTGCGAGGCCTCCCGCCGCTCCCTCCGGGAAGACGAGGTCAAACGGTGGGAGCGGGTCGTGGCCGCCGCCGCCGCCGCCATGCCTCCGCCGCCGCCCCCTACCGAGCCTACCCCATGGTGGCAGCAGATGTACGCCGACTGGGAGGCGTCCGAGGACCAGCCGCCGCCGCAGCCGCTCCCCCCAGGCCTGGAGTACGGCATGTCCTGGGCCTGGACCGGTGGCGTTTGGGCGCCGGAGCAGGACGAGCTGCCCCCACCACCGCCGCCGCAGGAGGTGCTGCCCCCGCCACCGCCGTACGCGCCTCCGATGCCCCCGATGCCTCCACCCCCGGCGAGCCCGGCCCAGCCGCCTGCCCACCTGTGGCAGAAACCCCCCTACCAGTGCATCTCCTCCGACGAGGAGGACGAGTAGATCGGCGCCGGTGCGCCCCCCTAGACTAAGCTACCCCCCAAGAAAACGGCCGGCCGCCTGTGGCCGCGCCGTCGCCCCCTTTATGCAAGTACGGTCGGCCGCCTGTGGCCGCGCCGCCCCCTATCTATGTAAGCAAGGCCCCTGGCCTTTTTTTTTTAATATAAGTTGTGTTCCTAGTCTACCGTGTCCCTAGCCCATCCCCGCCGGCGGTCCGCCGGCGGGATCTGTCTACTCGTTCCCGCCGCCTGGGGTGTTCGTTCGGCCTGGAGAGAGGGCCGCGAGTTTTATACACATGGGCCTCTAGTCCCGGCCCGTGCCACCAACCGGGACTAGAGCCCCTTTGGTCCCGGTTGGTACCACGGGCCGGGACCAAAAACTAATTTCGAATTTCGGTGGCACCCTGCGCGCCCAAAATTTTTTAGCGCCAAAATTTGAAAAGGATTAAGTTTGCACATTAACAACTTCTATATACTTTTAAATTTGACAAAAATTCCAACATAAAAAATGCTATAATTTGCAAAACTAATTTAAATCCATTTTTCCTTTAACTAAATAATTATTCTAACTATTGAAAATATTAATTATTTTATCATTTGTATATAATTTGAATATAAAAATGTTACAATTTTTTTTCTCTCGTGTACGCGGCAAGCCGCAGCGGGAGCATCAGACTTAAAGCAAAGACGGGCGGTCGGGGGGGGGGGGGGGGAGAGACCGCGCCGTTGCTGTCGCGCTTTCCTCTCCTCTGCTCGTCCGCCGTCGCCGTTGAGCTCCCCTCCGCCTTCAACATTTGGGATCTTCGTTGTTCAGTTAGACGTTTCTCCTCCAAAAATTTATCATATATGTTTTAAGGATATCTGTCAGGATGGTATCCCTGCTATCACTTCGAAGTGTGCCTGCAATATCTGCGCGGAATATATGACACCCATAAGGCAAAGCCCATCTTTCTCTATCCTCATACAATCTACGTAGGCACTCGTTATCCTTCAGATTGCACTTCGCCAAGACCTACTAAAATCATGAGCGAAAGTTTCCGAACAGTGCAATATATCCCTTAATACTTTCGTTGCATTTTGATATATATCCGAGCGGTGGACAGTCCCTGGCCAAGCAGAAGCAACTGCATCCCCTATCGATGTAAAGCAGTCAGTCAAAACTTTTTTGGGTTGTTTATGGTGGTTAACTCCAAGGAATAACAATAGAGGCCTGCCATAATCACTTGTTCTATACCGTGTGTCAACACATACTACATCTCGAAAGTAGTTATCCCTACTATCACTTCGAAATGTTCCTGCAATATCTGCCTATAGTTATCTCATACTCGGATACGGGTCATAGTTCTCAGCTTTTTACCGGTCAATACAAAATACTGATCAAACAGAACTATATGATCATGTATTCCACGCTTATTATTACACATCACAAACATACGGAGGAGAGAGAAACAGAAAAGTGGGTGGGTGTGCCGCTGGTTGGAATAATAATGAAGTCAGACTGGTCATAGTTGTCAAGCACTCAATGCTTGCCAGTTTTTGACCGATCAATACAAATTATAGGTCAAACTTGCACCTACTCCATTCATAATCACATAATATGTATAAATATCATTTTGGCTAACAAAATCTCGTTCATACTACGTTATAAGAACTATGATCATGTATTCCACGTTTATTATTACACATCACCAACAACATCCCTATCTAGTCTTCTGAATTTTCTTCGTGTCCCTTGCTTATGATCGCTTCGGCTGTAACCATGGAGCATCTTCATTATTTAACGGGATGGTGGGGTCAGCTTTCACTGTGAAGTGTGGAATTTCAACAAACTTATTATAATCTTCTGACATGTCTGTCGTGTCCTCGATTCCCACGATGTTTCTTTTCCCTGAGAGAACTATGTGACGCTTCGGCTCATCGTATGATGAAATTGTTCCCTTATTTTTTCTTTTCTTCGGTCTGGAAGACATGTCCTTCACATAGAAGACCTGAGCCACATCATTGGCTAGGACGAATGGTTCGTCATTGTAACAAATATTGTTGAGATCCACTGTTGTCATTCCATAAAGCGGGTCTATCTTTACCCCTTCTCCATTCAGGTTGACCCATTTGCACTTGAACAAAGGGATCTTAAAAGAAGGTCCATAGTCAAGTTCCCATATCTCCTCTATGTAACCATAGTATGTGTCATTTTTTCCATTCTCGTTTGTTGTATCAAAGCGGACACCACTGTTTTGGTTGGTGCTCTTCTTATCTTGGGAGCTCGTGTAAAATGTATTCCCATTTATCTCGTACCCTTGAAAACTCCCAATAGTCGAAGATGGTGACCCTGCCAACATGTATAGATGATCTTCAACAGTGCTGTCATTTATAAGATGTGTTTGCAACCAACTTCCGAAAGTCTCCATGTGTTCGCGTTTAATCCATGAGTCATCCTTCCCCGGGTTTGCAGACCGTACAATATTCTTGTGTTCATCGAGATACGTAGCCATGAACATAGAATTTTGTAAAACTGTGTAGTGTTCTTTGGTCAAAGAATGCCCGTCCCTAGGTATCATTGTTTTCTTTCCCAGCGTTCTTTTTCCCCTCAGTCTCCCCTCATGCCGCGATTCAGGAACACCTATTGTCTTAAGGTCAGGAATAAAGTCAACACAGAACCCAATGACCTCCTCTGTTCCATAGCCCTTCGAGATGCTTCCTTCTGGCCTAGCACGGTTATGAACATATTTCTTCCACACTCCCATGAACCTCTCAAAGGGAAACATATTGTGTAGAAATACCGGGCCAAGAATATGAATCTCTTCACATATGTGAACCAGGAGATGAGTCATAATGTTGAAAAAGGATGGTGGGAACACCAACTCAAAACTAACAAGACACTGGACCACATCCCTCTGTAATCTTGTCAGACTTTCTGGATCGATTACCTTCTGAGATATTGCGTTCATGAATGCACATAGCTTCACAATGGGTACTCGAACATTTTCCGGTAGAAGCCCCCTCAATGCAATCGGAAGCAACTGCGTCATAACACTAGTGGAAACAGGGCCTTTTGTCCCGGGTCGTAAGGGCCAGTTGTCCCGGTTGTGCAACCGGGATGGGATGGCCGGGACAAATGGCCCGTCCCATTGGTCCCGGTTGTGCCAGGACCCGGGATGGTAAGGATAGGCCACGTGGCGAACCTGGGCCAGGGAGTTCGTCCCGGTTCGTTCAAGGGACCGGGATGGATACTTTTTTGACAAAAAAATATATATAATCGTTCAATTTCCGCGACCAGGCCCACGTCTTTTGGGCTCCTGTCTCCCAATCCCGAGCCGGCCTCCCCTTCCCCAACCGCGTCCAGGCCCACGTCTTTTATTAAGCCCACTGGTCACATTTTTTTTGTCAAAAGGGCCCACTGGCCCGCGTCTTTTATTATGGTCAGTCAACAGTTCGAAGGGCCCACTGGCCAGCGTCTTTTATTATGGCCAGTCAAGGGTTAGAAGGGGCCACTGGCCAGCGGCCGTTGGCTGGCTCGCCTGGTCCCTTAAATTAAGACCACAGGACGGTCAAAGGGCCACTGTCGCCCGTCGAGCCAGCCAACGGCCGCTGGCCAGTGGCCCCTTCGAACCGTTGACTGACCATAATAAAAGACGCTGGCCAGTGGGCCCTTCGAACCGTTGACTGACCATAATAAAAGACGCGGGCCAGTGGGCCCTTTTGACAAAAAAAATGTGACCAGTGGGCTTAATAAAAGACGTGGGCCTGGACGCGGTTAGGGAATGGGAGGCCGGCTCGGGATTGGGAGACAGGAGCCCAAAAGACGTGGGCCTGGTCGCGGAAATTGAACGATTATATATATTTTTTTGTCAAAAAAGTATCCATCCCGGTCCCTTGAACGAACCGGGACGAACTCTCTGGCCCAGGTTCGCCACGTGGCCTATCCTTACCATCCCGGGTCCTGGCACAACCGGGACCAATGGGACGGGCCATTTGTCCCGGCCAGTCCATCCCGGTTGCACAACCGGGACAACTGGCCCTTACGACCCGGGACAAAAGGCCCTGTTTCCACTAGTAGCAGGGCATTTGTCCCGGATTTGGTTGCAACCGGGACAGCTGCCCCCTGCCCCCCTGGACGAGAGGGGTTGTTTCCACTAGTGTGCCCTTTATAATATTGTACATCATAAAGATATTTTGGTGGCAAACATGCTATCTCACAATCCTCTCAATATTGGGTTTCCGAGACCGATTTTGGGGGTTAGACGAGAATTATGACTGCATTTGGTAGAGAGGTTAATGGGCGTATCTCTAACAAATGAGGATGATTCTTTTCTATGGCGTGTTTCGATGGATGGGAGGTTTTCGGTTAAATCTATTCTACAATGATTTGTTACATGGTTCCACAATGTTTTAACGTAAGTACTTGTGGAAATTAAACATAGCACTAAAGATTAAAATCTTTTTATGGTTTCTGAATAGAAAAGTGATATTAACAAAAGATCATTTGATAAAAAGAAGATGGACCGGATCTAAAACATGTGTTTTCTGTGACAATAATGAAACCATTGAGCACCTCTTTTACTTCTTGTAGTTTTGCTCGTGATATTTGGCGTCTTCTTCATTTTACGTTCCGCATTTATCCACCTACTAGCATTACGAATATGTTTGGTAGTTGGTTAAATGGCATCTATCTATTATATATTAAAAGCAAAATAAGGGGTTGTAACAGAGTCACCACGTTAAGCCACATCATCCTAATTAATTTTAATAGTTAGATCTAAAATTTGCGGCTAAGATTTAATGACACATGTTACGTAACAAATATGACACACGTTCCTGTTTGTACAACATGTCACGACTCTATAGGTACATAATAGTTGGACCGTGTAGGTCCAGAAGTCATAAAATTCACGTACGCCTCTCAATTCCCGTTTCTCAAAAAAGAAAAAAAAAAGGCATGACAACACGTGAGCAAGATGGATACCTACATCGTTATATATAGCTTAGCGGAAGAGTATTGCTAGCGTAACCGTGTAGGTCCAGTTTGGCACGTCCATATATTTCCATCCCTTCCATTTAGACGTGGACTTTAATCCGTGAATCATGTTGTCTCACTACTATTTTATCTTACGAGCGGTGCCTCAACAAACTATTCCAAGGAAACCCATTAACCACAACCATTGGATATTAAGGATAACTAAATTCGAGAAAAGATACCCATGCCAAAACAATATCAATGACTTCCGAGGTCGACGACGCGGAGCTATCCGACGGCGCCCAGATCCTCTTCGCGCTCGACCTAGCTACCCAGTTCCGGTTCGACAACCAATAATGGATATTGAGGATAACTAAATTCGAAAAAAATTACCGATGCCAAAATAATATCAGGGAGTCCTGAGGTCGATGACACGGAGTTGCATGAGGTCATGCGGACCCTAGATCCTCTCCGCGCTAGACCTAGCTACCCAGTTCCGGTTCGACAACCAACGGATATTAAGGATAACTAAATTTGAAAAAAAATACCCATGCCAAAATAATATCAGCGAGTCCCGAGGTTGATGACGCGGAGCTGCACGAGCGGTGCCCGAGGTCCAGCGTTGCCCAGATCCTCATCATGCTCGACCTAACTACCCAGTTCCGGTTTGACAACCAGTATTGCATGATCATCTTGGCCACGAGCGGATCTATTCGATGTCACTTCTGCACTGTCCCATGAACTTACAGGCAGGTGACCCGAGTACGAGGGTGGCCATGCATGATCGGTGCCAGTTCTTGGTATAAGCTATCCAGGTCGCTGATGGATGATACAAGGGATATCATGTGAGCGACTGAAAAGTGAAGCTGGCTGGCAGATTTACGCCATCAGTGATTCCACATAATGGATACTACTGCGTTGAGACTCACATCCACGGAACAAATTATGGCGGGAATATTAAGGGTTTGTCTAGATTGATGACCACCTTTGTCAATTCTACTCTCCCAACATCTTAACCAATTATAAACACAGTCCCTAGGTAGTCTTTTGCCTCCATCTAGGATGAAGTACATAAGTGCGCTAGCAACTAAAGGTATTTTTCTATTAATTGGGATAAGAGGTATACATATGGTTTGAAATCTTGGAGGGTGGCTGCTGTAAAATAGTAATGGAGCTCACGAATAAGAGGTTCTAGACAGCTTAACTTGATTTAAATTCTCATTGATCACGATACTCAAAAATATTGTCTATTTATTTTGGTACATGCACCAACTTCAGCAAAGTTAAACATTTTCCGTTCAAATTGTTCACAAATTGGCAGCTAGAAAATCTTTGATCCTCATACTAAAAGATTCCATGTCAAAAAAATGTTCTCTTTTGTAGGAACTTTACAATTATGTACCGCGGTCTTATCAATAATTGTTCATAATTCAAAATATCGATATGTACTACGGTTGCTCACATTTGTGGAGATGTTACTGTATTAAGCGCAGCAAGTTAGGTTAAACTTAGATATTTAAACAATTATACTTTTTAACGAGATTTCCATAAATAGTAGTTTTAAACAAGATTGTCATAAATAATAGGATTAATCTTACTGCAAGTAACTTTCTATATTGTTGAATCAAGCCAATGTTATACATGATGGCTTGACTTGGATCATTGGTGATGTATATCTGCTACACGTACATTTCTCACATATTTCCCCAAATACTCTCCAAAGCTATTGTAAGAAGTCAACGCCAGTTGTCGATAAGGGAAAGCCATGGCAGTGTACCGAGAAGTCTGGCATAGCCAAATTCTGCAAGAAAATACCTTCCCGGTGTAAAGCATCCTGAAAGTGTATGTCATGCCGGCGCGCGCACCGGGATTATATTCCAAACCCAACAAAAGTACTATGTCGTGAAGGCGTGCTCCAAGCCGCTGCCGTCGTTCCCAGCCAAAATGTTCCCGGCAGCGTGAAGAGATGGCCTGTAGGCAGGGTGAGATGGCAAGTCACCTAGGATCGAATCCAGCAGGATTACTACGCCACACTGATCGTGCAACAAGCCATCGATGTCATTCTTCAGTAGAACATGTCTGTCGGGACGCTGAGCTGTTTACCCCATCGATCCCAGCAAGAACGTGTCAGAGTCCGACATTGTTGAAACCAACCTTGTAGTGAACATTGGTGCGTTTCGGACTATCCCATGGCACATAGCAGTACAATTAATATTGCTGACGACGAGACCAACCACGACATGCTTCTCAAGGGATTCGTGCACCAAGTTAAAATCATAAGTACATTTTTTACCATACCTTTTGTCCAGAAAAATAAACTTTAGTTTCTGGGCTTTATTATCAGCTTTTCTGCATGACATATTGTTAATGTATGCAGCGAAATAGAGCAAACAATTATCACACAAGCCATAGAATGCTAGCACTTCCCCATGTCCTCATATTACATAAGATTTATTGCCTTCGAATTATATGTTTTACATAAAATAATATTTGTGGGAATATACATGATCCTGTAATTTTTTAATTAAATATTTTGTTATTATGTGTTATATATGGAGCCTTAAATTTTTTCAACAGAATATATGATACATTAAACTAATTTAGCGAATGCCCTCGCATTTGCGAGGGCCACCTTGCTAGTTGATAGGAAAACGAAGGCAAGAATTCGAATTGGTGTCGCCGCTTTCCTATGGACCATTTGGACATGTCGACATGATGTGGTTTTTAACAAACAAGAAAATATTCACTTTTTGCAGGTTGTAAACAAGGCGGTTTATTTTATTCAGATATGGTCCTTTCTCCTCCCTGTCGACCAACGAGGACTTATGGATTCAGGCTGTGCCCGACTGATGGCGGTCGTTCGGGATATCTACAGCCAGGCTGGGTGGCTTCATGGTAGACGATTAGATACATGATCTTATGCTTTTCGATTGGTTAATTTTTGTAGCCACCTTGAGTGACCCGTGAATTGTAATAAGTACGAATCAGAGAGCACATTACACCGGAGAATACAGCTAGAATTAGAGCATTCCCTTTGCTAGCGAACAGATGCTCGCGCTCGCTCCCAGGAGGCGGCACGGGCGGAACCCTAGCCGCCGCCGCCCCCACACCCCCTCCTTCCCATCCACCCGCCGCCGCCGGAGGAAGCCACCGGGGGCACAACCCTCCGCATGGTGGACGGCGGCCGGCGGGTCCTCGCCTCCTCAGCACAAACGCGGCCCTGGACGGCTTGCGCGGACGGGGGAGCACGGACGCGGGGGCGGCGGCACTGGCTCTTCTGGTGTTGGCTAGTGGCTGGGTCTGCGTGGGCAGCCGGCACTGGCCATGGTGGTGGCGCCGCCGATGGGATCTAGGTGGCTCAGCCATGGTGCGGCGGCCGCGTGGCGGCGGCGGCACTATTGGCTTGGCTCCCGGACGGCGCGGACTCCTCTGGCTTTGGCGGGTAGAGACGGTGGTGCTAGGGACTATCGGCAGCAGGGCTTCGGTGGCGGCGGATGCAGAACCCTCCCGCAAATTCCTTGCTGGGAGTCGTTTCAAGGCATCGGGGCTGCAAGACATCAGAATAAAGGAGGTGGTCCTTGGGTTTCCTATCGCGCGAAGATGAAGATCCTGATGTAGATTCTCTTTGATCAAGCCGGGGTGTCGACCTGAAAGGCTTCGCGGGCGAACTCCCATGGGTGACGCCTGGAGATTGCTGGATCGGTAGAATTCGGTCACAATGCTCAGTCATCGAAGGTGAGATTGGAAGACTAACAACGGTGTTCGGAGTCTATGCATCGATGGGGAACTGGCTTGGAGTTACAAGATTCGTGGCAGCCGTATGTAAGACGGGGCGACAACATGCGTGAAGTCCAAAGTCCTACCTTTCAGGGTGAAAGCCCAAGGTCTGGCCTTAATTGGTTGTGCCTGGCACTGGTCTTCTTGGAGCCGTTGTTTTTTTTTCGAGAATTACCGGGGGGGGGGGGGGAATGCTCCCCACCGCTTATTATATTACTCGACGGGTGTTACAGGCATGGCACATCCTACACGGATGAGAAAGTTTACAGGGGGACAGGGAGGAGAAAAGTTAGTTACAACAAGTAAGGAGAAAGGACCGAAGACGGTCGATAGCGTCACGGTCGGGGAGGCGGAAACGGAACCGCCAGGAGAGAAGGTCCTCGGCCGCACGCCGTAGAACCTCATCCGGAGAGCAAGTCTGACGGTTGAAGACGAGGTCGTTCCTGGCCTTCCAGATGTGCCACATGACGGCCGCAATGGCGGAGTGCCAAGCGTCGGTGACGGGGCCCGGAGCAGCGATGTCCCAAATCGAGGAGAGACCGGTGGTATGAGCACCAAGGCTACGCCATACCGTGGAGGCGAAGGGGCAATCGAAGAAGAGGTGGCGACCGTCCTCCTCGAGACCACACCGTTCGCAAGCTGCGGAGGGCGTGCAGTTCTTTGCGAACAGGTTCGCTCGAGTGCTGAGTCGGTCGATGTCGGCGAGGTAGGAGAATATCTTCAGCTTCGTGGGAAGTCGGAGTTTCCAGGCCGAGGAAGCGGATGCGCTGAGTCTCCCATGGTAGGAGAGCATCCGGTACGCGGCGCGCGAGCTGAAGTGTGTGTCGGCGCCCCAAGCAAGGGCGCGGGTGTCGGGGTCGGAGGAGAGCGCGAAGTCGGAGTAGAGCGCGAGGACCCCGGTGCGCTCCCGAGCTGCAGCAGTGGAGAGCCGGGGCTGGAGGTGTAGCCCCTCAGTCAGCACTGCTGCAACGGAGGCATGAGGTCTGGTGGAGTGGGAGAAGAGCGCCTGGAATTGCCCGCAGAGGGGCCCATCGGGGAGCCAGTTGTCGAACCAGAACGACGTGAGCTCGCCATCCCCAACGGAGCAGCGAGTGATCGACCTGTAAACCTGGATGCACTGAGCGACAATGCCCTCGATAAAATAGGGGCATGATGAGATAGCCCCAAGGTCTCTCGTGGAGTAACTCCTGAACCACGTCTTCCACGGCAGGGCCTCCCGCTGATGGAGCTTGTGGGCGAAGTTGAGAAGCAGCACCGAGTTTTGCAGACGGATATCCCGGAGCCCGAAGCCACCTTCCTGCACACATAAACAAGCCTTGTCCCAGGCAATGAGGCAGCGCGCACCCGAGCAAGAATCTTTACCAGTCCAGAAAAAGGCACGACGCCGTCTATCCAAACTCTCAATAACCCCCCGGTGGCAGCAGGAAGGAACTCCTGAAGTAGGTAGGAAGGTTGTTTAGGACGGCATTGCAAAGGGTACGGCGACCTTCGGAGGAGAGAAGAAGGGCTTTCCACCCAGAGAGTCGCCGATCGAAAGAGGCGAGCAGGGGGGTGTAGGACGCAATGGGGAGCTTTAGGAGGGATAGGGGAAGACCGAGGTAGGGTTGAGGAAATGAGGAAATAGGGCAATGAAGCCTGGTCGCGATGTCGGAGGAAACCTCAGGGTTGACATTCATGGGGATAAGGCAGGACTTGTGGAAGTTGATGTGGAGACCAGTAGCTAAGGCGAAGTCATCAAGGACATTTTTTAGGTGGGAGGCTGCGTCAGTTGACGCGTTGCACAGAATAAGGGTGTCGTCGGCATATTGTAGCACCGGGGGAGGGAGCGTAGGGTCAATGGGATGGCGAAGCTGCCCGAGATGGAAAGCCCGACGAATGAGCCGCTGAAGAACGTCGACAACGATAATATAGAGGTAGGGGAGAGGGCATCGCCCTGACGAAGTGCGTTTTTACATTTAATCCAGTCCCCCGGCACCCCGTTGAGGACAACAGAAGTGAGACCGGTGGCGAGGAGGGAGCGGATCCAGCCGTACCAGGTTTCGTTGAAGCCCCGAGCAGCCAAGATCCGAAGCAAACTCTCCCAGTTGACGGAGTCGAAGGCTTTGCGGAAAACAAGCTTGAAGACGAGCGAGGGGGTGCGTCTAGAGTGGCAGCAGCGGACAAGGTCGGCTGCGTAGATTATGTTTTCGGAGATCCGTCGGCCGGAGAGGAAACCTGTTTGATCGCCGTCGACCAGAGAGTGGATAGCTTTTTGGAGCTTGGAGGTAAGAGTTTTGGAGATAGCTTTGAGGATGCAGTTTTGGAGTGAAATTGGTCGGAAGTCCGCCGGAGAGGGGGCGCCGGCAATTTTGGGAAGGAGGACGAGGAAGGCTCGATTGATGCGAGAGAGGTCGGAGGCACCCGCGTGGAAATCTCGGAAAACCAGCTCGACGTCCGGGGCGACAGTGGACCAGAAGGAGTTATAGAAGGCGGGACCAAACCCGTCCGGACTAGGGCTGGAGTCGGTCCGCATATCTAGGAAGGCCTGTCTAATTTCCGTCGGGGAGAACGGCGCGGTGAGGCCCAGGGGGAGGGTGGTGTTGTTCGTGTCGAGAAAGCGGATGTCGAAACGCCAAGAGCAAACGGAGGCCGTGCCCAGAAGATCTTGGTAGAATTTTTTTAGAGCCTTAGCTTTGTCCTCCTGGCGAGAAATAGATACGCCGTCCCCGACAGGAGAGGGGATAGTGTTGCGGCGTTTCCTACAGGTGGCGGAAGCGTGGAAGAATTTGGTGTTCTCGTCACCATCAACCGCGTATCTAATTTTAGCTCTGCACCGCCAGAAGAAAGAGTTCTCTTTAATAGCGGAGTGGCGAGCGTCGATAGCCAGAGCGCGGAGGCGCCTTTCGGGGGAGGAGAGAACGCGGTGCTCTTCCAGCTGATCGAGCAGGTCTATGAGAATGCGAGAGTCGGTTGCCCGTTGGTTAGAAGGGAGGGCGTGCTTATTCCACACCTTGCAGCTCACACGGCAGCGGCGCAGCCGTGCGACAATGCGAGCAGTGGCGTCAGGACAGGGGGCTGCCTGCCAAGCGTGACAAATGGCGGCACGGAAAGTCGCGTGCCAAGCCCTGGAGCGCTCGTAGCGGAAGATCTTAGAGCGAGGGATAGAGGAGGAGATGTGAGCGATGAGGGGAACATGGTCGGAAGTGTCTCTGGTGGAGGAAAGGAGAGTCGAAGCCGGGAATCTAAGATTCCAAGAGTTGTTGATAAAGATCCTATCGAGGCGGAGAAGCGTAGGGGAGGCACGCCCATTGGACCAGGTATAGCGACGGTCAGAGAGGGGAAGGTCAATGATCCTGAGCCGATGGATACAGTCATTGAACAAGCTCGCGTTAGAGATAGATGAATTGCTGTTGTTCCTGTCATCCGGAGAACGGGTGAGGTTGAAGTCCTCGACGATAATCCAAGGGGTCCCGTCCCCGGGGTCGTGGGAGTCTAGGCTGTCAAGGAAAGTTTTTTTTATCGTTGTGAGCACAGGGGCGTAGACGTTAGAAAGACGGAGGGGGGAGTTATCGAGCGTGCAGAGAAAGTCCGTCGAGAGGACATAGGTGGAGCGGAAAACCCCTGTCAGAGAGAACAGGTTCGCGTCCCAAGCCGAGAGAATGACTCTGGAGGAACCAGTGGCCGTGTTAACTTCAAAAGAACAAAGATTGGGGGGGGGGAAGTGTACGCTTTAGCGGTGGTGATGGAGGCGATTTTTGTTTCTTGGAGCGCGAGGAGGTGAGGCTTGATACGGATGATATCATCGAGAACAACAGAGCACTTTGCAGAGTCCCCAAGACCACGAATGTTCTAGGAGCCGACAGTGACCTTAACTGAATTCATAAAGCCACGAGGCGTCACCAGTGGAATAAACCTCGATCGTGCGTACAACAGGGGCGGGAAGCAGCAACAGGCAAGGGGGAGAGAGCAAAAGCGAACACTCCAGCAGATGGTTCTGCACACGGACGGGAGTGTTCCGCACGATCGGAACTAAAGTAAAGAAGGCTCCGGTGAGCACGGCTAGTCCGCGCAACACAAGGACGGGAGCCGCAACGACGCCAAGGTGGACGAAGATCATGTAGACTCGAGGTCCACCAGAGCCGCTGGCTCAATGCCGCAGGCGGCACCAAGCTCCTGGAGACGCGGCAGAGGGATGAAGTCCGGGAAGGCCTCCTCGAGGCCCGCGTCGTGGATGGCCTTCTAAAGGCGCGGGGAACCCCTGCGGGGCTCGAAGCCGTTGGCCTTGGAAGCCTTGGCGCGTCCCAGGACGGTGGAGTGGAGCGCTGGTTCCTTGGCGGCTAGACGCGCACTCTGGAGCGCCTTGAACGCGTCATCGGCCACGCGCTTCTCCTGAGCGCGGCGAAGGCGGACGACCACCTCGTGCTCAACCGAGGGGAGAATGAAGGCAGGCGTCGGAGAGGCCGTCAGGTCCACCACCTCAGGAGACGTGGTGAGGTCGATGACCTCCGGCTCGAACTCCGCCGGCTGGAGCGGGTCCGCAGCGGACGAAGCGTCGAGGAGGCCCGGGTAAATCTCCGGAGGGGTCGCCGCGAAAGGAGCAGCCAGGGGGGTCGCCGGGGCGGTGAGCGCGGCAAGCCACTAAGAGCGGGAGAAGGCGTCGTCAGAGAAGAACGAGACGGAGAAGGCGTACTGGGTACGGACAAGGGCACAGACCCTCACCTGCAGCGCCGGGGCACCGGGGAACTGCGCCGCCAGCCGAGCGGCGAGGATGGAGTGGAACGCGTCGATCCCGGGGGACGCCGTCACAGGAGCAGGGCGGCGGGCCACAACGCGGCGGAGGAGGGCCACCCCAGCGGCGGCATCAGTCGCGCCGCTGCCATTGGGCGCGTGAGCCAAGAAGAGCCCAGGGGCCCCGCCAGAGCGCACCGGAGACCGAGCGGAGGCGGGGGAGAGGGATGAGTCGTCGAAGTCGTCGAGTCCTCCGGGGGGCTTGGGAGGTGCGTCATCGGTGCCTCCAAAGTGTCTGCGAGCCCGCACGGCGTCGGAGATCTCCGGCCATGAGGCGATAACACGGATGGAGACCTCCGTGACCGTTTCGCCCGCGAAATCGCGCACGAAGAGGGAGTGCGGCACGTCGTGCTCCTTTTCGAGGCGGATGATGAGACTAAGAGAAGAAAAGTCGAGGTCGAGGAGGCAATGGTGGTCGATGCAGCAAACGTCTCCGATGTCGCGGAAGGCCGTCCGGATGCCCTCCTCGTGCCAGTGCTCGAGCGGAAACCCCGTGGCTGATAGCTGCGCGAGGAAGCCGAACCTCCAGCTAGAGCGGTTGTCCCTCTCTTCCGGCTTCTCGAGGATGATGAGGTGGCCGTCGACGGAGCGCGGGAAGAGTTCCATGGTGGCGTCGCGCACGGCCTCAAAGGGAAAGCGGATGAGCATAACTCCATAGTCTGAGGCGGCGAGCCCAAAGTCGGGGTTGCCGCCGCGGAGCTCGAGCGCATGACGAATGGTGTGGCCGGGGAAATCGGCCGGCGGCTCGACGAGCGCGAAGGCGTAGCGGCCGGAGCCGACGGTGTCCCCCGCCGGCGGCATGAAGACCTGCAGGGCGTCGGGGCGTCCGCGAGCGGCAACGGGCGGGGAGGCCGGCACGGACGCGGCCTCGACGGAGGCGAACGGGTTGCTCCCCCGCATCCACGGGGGGTGGAAAGGAGGGACGACGGAGGAAGGCGGAGTGGCGACTGGAGCGCCGCGTGGAAAGGGCCTGGCAGGACGGGGGAAGGCGGCCCGCCTTCGCTGCTCGCCGACGAGGACGACGGAGCGGGCGGCGTTGCGGGGAGCGGAGCCCTCCATGGCGGCGGAGTGGGGCGGCGGGGGGCTCTGAGACCTGTCGGAAGCGAGATGCAGGGGCTGCCTGTCGAATAGAGGGGGAGAGGTGGTGTCAGAGCGGGAGGTGCTCGGGGCAGGGCAGTAGGGAGCAGAAGGGGGGCGCTTACATTTGCGCCGGCGGTGACCCGAACGGCCGCAGTAGAGGCACTTCACGGGATCCCGGCAAGCTCGGACACGGTGGTCGGAAGCGAGGCACCGGAAGAAAAGCTCGAGGCGAGAGCGGCGGGTGATGAGTCGTCGGCGGCGTCTTGGGAGAGTGGGAGGGGCTGGGGAAAAGAGGGCCTCTAAATAGGAGCGTGGAGGCGAGGCGGGGCTTGGGCTGGGGGGAACGGCGTGTGGCTTGAGGTCTGGACAAGGTGGGGCGGAGTGTCGAGACATCGTAGTAGATTTCATAGACGGGGGTGCCATGAGACTACGGTAGAGACGTGGGGTAACGGGATCGCGTAGTACACTATGAACACAGGATTTACCCAGGTTCGGTACGTCGCGACAGTACGACGTGCCTACTTCTGCACTTCTCACTAATCAGGACTAAAGCCTGGAAACAGGGTTACAATGTGAGGTTAGATCTACGCTACTCAGCGAGGATGAACTTCTCGGCGAGTTGGCGTAGAGCTTCTCTGTTATTCGCTCAAACTTGTCTTAATCTATCTCCCGTCCGGCTTTATATAATAGCCGGATTAGGGCTTACAGAATAGGAAACCTAGAAGACTACGGTAACTTGTAACTTGGAAAGCAAGGAATCCATCTTCTCCTCCAAGCCAGATCTCGTGGGCCGTGATCTGGGTTCTTCTAGAATCCGGCTTATGCGCGTCGGATTACTGGGCCGCCCAATGGACTTAAGCCCACTACCACTTAGGCCACCCTGGTAATCCGGCACTTTGTCTACCATCTTCTATACCCCTATTTGGTATATATCCGACAGTAGCCCCCAAGAAGGATTAAAACTCTGATTCTCCGTCTTTCACCAAATACACTTTGTCCGGGAAATATTGATTCAGCAGTCTTGATTCTTCTTATTTTTCTTTTGAAAGAGATGGTAACATGAAACTCGGAATTCTGAAAATCCGGCTTTTCTCTCACGATCCTTCGCGGAAAAGGAACTTCTGACGTCAGCGCTTTAATCATGCTGACGCAGGCGACGCTTGGTTTCACGCGGGAAACCCTGTAACGTATCTCTGACAGATTCTCACGAGAAACGAGGAGATAGTCATAATTTCCCTGTCGTTTCATTTCCCGGATTTTCCGGCGAGTGACACACGTCGAACATCCAACGGTCAAAATAGCCGTTGGCACGCATCTAAACGGTTTTCCGGCTATAAATAGCCGTCCTCGTCCTCAACGAAAACTTTCCACACTCCTCACTGTCCACGCCATTGACGCGAACGAGCTCGAGAGCGAAGCACCGTCCCAAACACACTTAGCCTCCAAGCATGCCAGAACGTAACGCGCCACCACAAGATGGCCTCCTCGCCGCCCTCGCCCACCCGCGCCGCCATCGACGAGCTCATCGGCGATTTAGATCCACAACTGGGATCGCCCAAGCACACCGGCGGCGAGCCGGGGAAGGCCGCGGCTTTCGCGGCGGGCGGAACGAACCTTTCCGCCGCCGCGGACATAGCGGGATCGAGCTCCGCAGCCTCCCCGCCGTTTGCTCCTGAAACGGCGGAGGAAAAGATCCATCTCCTTGGGGACGAGCTCGCCGCCGCGGAGGCCGCCGCCTCCGCCACCGCCGGAGCAGACGAAGAGGCGGAATCTGCAGGCAATTGGATTGCCTACAGCATTCCTCCGGCTCTCCTTCCAAACATGGAAAAGGAAGGCCTGGTCCTTAAGGGGAAGTGGCGGCTTCCAGAAGACGAGACCGAACCAACGCCGAAAAACGGCGAAAGGGTCCTTCTTTCTTCCCACCTT
Source organism: Alopecurus myosuroides (assembly GCA_028641055.1). Lineage (NCBI taxonomy): Eukaryota > Viridiplantae > Streptophyta > Magnoliopsida > Poales > Poaceae > Alopecurus > Alopecurus myosuroides. The sequence goes on from CM054057.1 coordinate 8,397,182, forward strand.
CTTCGAGGTATGGGACTTCCACCTTCTTCCTTCTTCCTCCAAATTCTGTCTCACTACAACATCCAGCCCCATAACCTTCCACCCAACTCTATCCTCTACATGGCCGGCTTCCAGGCTTTGTTTGAGGGCTACTTAGGGCTAGAACCTAGGTTAGATTTCTGGACGTATTGCTTCGGGGTTAAGCGGAACTCTTCGGAGGGCGCACTCCCGACTTGCGGAACCATATGTTTCACTCTTCGGAGATTCCGAGAAGATTGGTTCCCCAAGATCAAAACGTCGGAATCCGTTAAATTTTGGACGGGTTCTTTCTTTTATCATCCCGACGTGCCTTTCCCTAAGGAAGCCGTCGGGGTTCCACCTTTCGTGAACTCTGCCGCAGTTCCCCAAGACAACTGGGGAACGGAAGCCGTCCAGGTTCTGCCGCCAGATCTACTAAAGATCAAGCGGCGCATTGCCAAGCTCACCTCCTCCACTCCACCTTTGACCGGTATGGATACGGTCTTTTGCTGGCTGAATAGACGGATTCAGCCATTAGCAAACCACGGTGGTCGCCTCCTGTGCGAATACACGGGAGCCAAGGATCCTATGCGGACAACCAACAAAGATTGGCCCATAAAGGAGCTTAAACGGCGCATCAACCAGTTGGTCGCATCACGCGACCAATATGAAGCGAGTCGGCCGATGTATACGGCCGACAACCCGGTTCCCAAGGTAATTTTTCAGTCATTTGGGTATAGTTTCAGTATTCTTCCTCGGTTAATCTAACTTCTGATTTCGATTGGTTTTTCCGACAGTTCGCGGATCTTCCAGACTCGGAGTTGGCCTCCGAGGCCGAGCTGGACGCGCTGCGCACCGCCGCTACAGGTGGACGCAAACGCAAGGAGATTTCTTCCTCTGAGGAAGTTATCGATCTTGACGGAATCCCCGTCGCTACTTCCAGGTTCTTTCTTCTGGATTCTTTTTCTTTCATGGGAACTTTTTCATCCATCTTCGGTGTTTTAACCTTTTCCGGGTTTTTTGTTTTTAGCCTGCCTCCCTCTAGCCTGAAGCCGAAGAAGCTGAAGAGACACAAAGTCTTGTCCATCCGAGGCAGTCAACCTTCTCCCGCCGTCGCCCCGGACACGCCGTCCACAATGGCGGAAGAGCACGCTGCAGCCCCCACCACCAAGCCCTCAGAGCCCAGCCAGCCCGTTGTGTCGGACACGGACACGAGGGAAAGGGCGGCTCCAGAGGTGGGAAAATTTCCTCGGACTTTCGACGAAGAAATCCCCACCTTTGACAAGGATTTCAAAGTTATCAATGACGGCCTAAACGCAGCCGGGAATATTTTTGCGGAATACGCAAGAGGGTTCAAAGAAAACTTGGCGGGTTTGCAACGAATGAGCCAGGTATATAACTCTAGCCCCCAAGCATTAAACAAAATGCATGCTTTTTGCTTTGATGCTTTTTGTAATCATTCTTTTCCTTGCTATGTTCTCAGCAAACCACCGAAGCCATTAACATGGAAGTTTTCAAAAAACTCACCATCAAGAATAAGGAAGTTAGAACTCTTCTTTCTATTCTTGAAGAGAGAGAGGCAGAGCTGGAATCGTCTCAGCTCGCGTTGTCGGAAACAAAAGGTAAGCATTTTCCTTCTGAAATTTCCGATTCAGGCATTTGTCTAAGTTTTTTTCGGGAAGTTGATTAACTCGTATTTTTCCTTGCTTTTCAGCTGCTTTGGCTCAGGCTAAGCAAGCAGCTGAAGATTCTGGCAATGCCGAATATCTCCGCAAGGAGAACGTTGAGCTTCACAAGAACCTTGTGAAAGCACAACAAGACCTGGAAGCCAGTAATCTGGCCCTTGGAGTTTCTAATTCCAAGGCTTCCGAACAGGCGGAGAAGGACAAATCCATCATTCAGGATCTGGAAAAGGCTCTGAATCTTCGCCTGGAGGAAGTTTCCGAGATCGACAAACTTATCGGTAAATTTCTTATTCATTTACCATTTTTCCATGTCTTGCTTTCTTTCTCTGTTTTTTCACCTAACCCTTTTGGATGTTTTGTTGGAAAAACAGGAGACACCCCAGATGGTACTCGGATTGAAGGAATCCGAGCCTTTGGGAAGACACGGTCTTCGATCAGGGCTGCTGGAATGCAGCTGGTCGATAAGTTCCTTCCCGCAAGGACTGGGGAGTTCTCGGAGGTTGAAAAACTTCCGGGTGCCATCATGGAGGTGGCGGAATCCAAGGAGTCTCTCCTTCGTTCCGCTGCACGGGGTGGTGCGCGCATGGCACTCGGCCTTATGCGCATGCACTACCCTGGTGCTAAATCTTGGCGCGTGGCGTCCGGTGTCCCTCAAGGATACACGGATACTCAGCGAAATACCATCTTTGATGAAATCAAAGGCCACGCCACCTAGATTGCCTCCATGGTGAATATCTCCGTCAACTATCCAGAAGAAGAGATCCCTCCAATCCCCGAGGACGACAGCAGCGAGGAGGAATCAGACGCTTGAAGGGTTACCTTGGACCTGGATAGCACAAGTAGACAATAGGAGCATTATTGTTCTTTCAATGTAATCCAAAATGTAATGCTTCTTTTTGTATGAATGAAAATTCCGTCTTTTGCAGTTTAAATTATGAAATTCTTTGCAAGCTTTTTTGGATTTTACCATTCCTTTATCTTCTAAGTTCTCTGGTATATATGCTTTAACTGTCCTTAGTGTTTGAAATGGCTCAAATAGCAATATGAATCGTCATGCCGAGTAACTGGGGACGAACCAAGCAGTTTTGAAGCTCGGAAACATGGATCATGCTAAAGGCATTTTTACTAACTAGTTCCAGTAACCCAACACATACACAATCAGATAAAACTTAGAGAAAGCAAGGAAAGTTTTAAGTGAAACTTGGGCACGCAGGCAATTCAAGTTTCCTTTAGCCGTTGGCAGGCTGAAAAATCATTCAGTTTTGTAACGCCGAGTACGCAAGCACAATTCGGGTTAACGTTGAGAAATTTGTAAGATGATTGGGAAATAGATGAGGCGGAAACACTTGTTCTTATAAAGAATATGGATGACAGCATTCCAACAACTTTATTTCATGATCTCAAGAGATGTTTACATAGAATTGAACTAAGTACTGAAAGGGACATAACTTGCTAGACGTTCCCAAGCTTCCGCAATCCACTTGACTTTGTCGGATTTCTTCAGCAATTTGTAGAGTGGTAAGGCTTTATCCCCCAGCCGACTAATAAATCTGCTGACGGCAGCGGCGGAACCCGTCAATCTTTGGACATCTTTTACACACGTAGGTTTTGAGATGTTCAAGATTGCTTTGATCTTTTCCGGGTTAACTTCTATTCCTCTATGAGAAACGATGAAACCCAGAAGTTTTCCTGAGGGAACCCCGAATACGCACTTAGATGGATTCAACTTCATCTTGTAAGTGCGTAAGTTCTCGAAAGTTTCTCGCAAATCCTCAAGGAGTGTATCTTTTTCCTTGGTTACGACGGCAATATCGTCCACGTAAACATGGACGTTTTTTCCAATCTGACTATGCAAACAGCGTTGCATGCAACGCTGGTAGGTTGCACCTGCGTTCTTCAGGCCAAAAGGCATGGTTACGTAATAATACGTCCCATACGGGGTTATGAAAGAAGTCTTGATTTGATCTTCCTTTTTCATGCGTATTTGGTGGTACCCGGAGTATGCATCCAAAAAGCATAAAATCTCGGAGCCTGCAGTGGCATCTATTATTTGATCGATTCGCGGTAATGCGAACCTATCTTTCGGACACAATTTGTTCAATCCTGTGTAATCTATACACATTCTAAGAGCGGTTGTGTCTTTCTTCGGTACTAATACCGGGTTTGCGGACCAATCAGTATGGATAACTTCCTTGATGAAGTCCGCTGCTAAAAGCCGGATAATTTCTTTGCCAATAGCCTTCCGTCTTCTTCCGTCAAATCGACGGAGACCTTGTTTGACGGGTTTTGATCCAGGAATAACCTTGAGTTGGTGCTCAGCAAGTTCCCTGGGTACGCCTGGCATGTCAGCTGGACACCAGGCAAAAATATCCCAGTTCTCACGGAGGAACTTGATGAGCTCGCCTTCCTATTTGTCAGTCATCCCAGTCCCTACGACGACAAATTTTGTCGGATCTTTGGGATCTAGGATTACCTGTCTTGTATTCTCGGATGCTTTGAAGCTGTCTGTTGGTTTCCGAGTTTCTTTTCCTGCCGGCATTTCTGACGGCGATACTTCCTTGGCTAATTCCTTCAGTTCCTCCTTTGCTAGGACTCTTTGAGCGCAAAGGGCGTTTTCCTTCTCCAACTCGTTTGCCAGCTTGAAATCACCGGCTATGGTGATTACTCCTCCCTTGGGTCCTGGCATCTTCAGCTTGTTATAGATATAACAAGATCTTGCCATGAATTTGGCGAAAGCTGGACGTCCGAGTATTGCGTGATACACGCTTTCGAACGGCACTACTTCAAAGGATACTTTTTCCTGCCGGAAGTGATCTTTATCTCCGAAGGTGACATCTAGGGAAATTTCTCCTAGGGACCGTGCTTGTCTGCCAGGAACAATGCCATGGAAGCGTATATTGCTGTAGTTGAGCTGGGACTCGGAGATCTTCAAGTGCTTCAGCGTATCCAGGTACATTATATTAATGCTGGATCCTCCGTCCATCAGCACTCTTCTTAGCCTAGTGTTTTGAACAATAGGGATTACAACAAGAGCTTGTGTGCCGGGTTCAGGGATATTTCCGGGACGATCAGACTGATTCCAGATTATTGGTGTGTTGGAGTACTTCAAGAATTTCGGGGTCGCAGGGATAACCGCGTTTATTTCCCGAAGTGTTCTTTTGGCCACCTTTGCTGACGGAGTTGCTAAGAAAGTTAGCATTGATTCTCCATCAATTCTCGGGAATTTGGGTTCGCCCTTTCGCTGTTGTTCCTGGATTTTGTCATCAGTGTCCGATTCACTTCTTCTTTGTCAGATTCTGGCTTTTGTTTGGCAGGTTTCCTCTTGGAACCCTTCCTCTTACTTCCGGATCCTGCACTGCCTTTCATATGCTTATTTAGCCGACATTGCGCATTTGTGTGGGTGGGTTTCCCAAATTGCGAGTGGTGGACACAGGGTTCCGACTTAATTCTCTCCCATTCTACGGGAGTGTAATTGATTGGATCTGGGCTGCGTCCTTTCCACTTGTTTCCCTTTTCTCCTCCAAAGGCTATGTTGACCTCTTTGGGTTTTGTCGTTGATTCCGGAGTTCCTTTTTTGTCAGAACGAGGGGTTTTCTTGGCTAGTATCAGTGATTCGATATTGCCTCCTCTTGCTCTGATGTCGTCTTCGGCTGCAGCGTGCTCATTGGCGGTTGTAAGAATAGATCCGAGATCTTTGTGCTGTTTGGAACCAACCATGAATGGTACGAGTCCGGGTTTTAGGCCATTGACGAAAGCATGCATTGCTTGTACGTCAGTTACTCCAGAACAACTATTCTTCATTGCTGTCCATCTGGAGATGAAATCCACGTATGGTTCATCCTCAAATTGGGTGCAACGGTTCAGCTGGTTGATGCTGTTTGGGCGTTTGTATGTTCCCCGGAAATGCTGAGTAAATACTCTAGCCATATCATCCCAGCTGTCAACAGTTCTTGATGGTAATCCATTGATCCAATCTCTGGCTCCGTCTAGCAACATTAGGGGAAGAAACTTGACAACTCCAGGTCTGTCCCATTGTTGATCTGGACGGCTGTATAGTAGTCTGAGAGCCAGGTATCCGGGTTTGTGCTGCCGGTGTATTTCTGGTACGTTGGACCGACTTTGGCGAAGCCAGAGTGCAGGGTTATCCTTCGGATCCTGTCAGTAAAACACTTAGGACCAAAGTATAGATCATCCTTTTCTGCTCTATCAATGTGTGCAGAATATCTTCCGGCTGAATGGACAGAAGGGGATCTGCTCCTTTCTTTTCCATTGTTGCGCGGACGCGCTTTTCCGGGGTTATTTCTATCTCTTTCGTGGTCACGCCCTTTTGGACTAGGCGGAGTTCTGCTCCTGTGCCTTCCCTTATCCTTAGGAGGTGTCCGAGATCTTTCACGTCTGTGAGGTATATCATATCTTCCAGCTTTCTCAGCTGGGTTTCTCGGAGGTGGCATTATTTTGCCGTCATTCCGGTGTTTGTCTTCCCGATCATGGGGTTTATATCCATCCTTCGGGGGATAGGGTCCGGTTCTAGACGCTGCATCTCAATTGTCGGGGTTTTTCTTGTCTTTTCTCGGATCCTCTTTTTTATCCTTTGAATTGTCCGAATCTCCGGGTTCTTCCGGTCCAGGTGCTCCAGCAGCGCAAGTAGCTGTTTTGCATAGGGCGGAGTTATCGTGCAGCCTCTCTGATCGCTCTTGGCCCCGCTGTTGCTGTTGTAATGCTTTTCCTAAGAAAGCATATACCCCTTGGAGTTTTTCCCCGTTGGAGTACAGATCGTTGTTGAGGATGGCGAACGCTGCTTCCGCGTTTTCTGCTGCGGTTTTGTATATTGGTTCGCCCCTGGCATCTTTGCCGTTTACCTGCTTTTGCCAAGATGGGTTATGAAACCTTTCTTTTGGCGGCAGTTCTTCCGGTCTTACGATTCCGGGTAACCTAGTAGGTTTTAATGCAGATCTATTCTTTCTCTCGTACTCCTCTATTTCCTCCTTCATGATTTTGATATCATGCTGGGTTTGTTGGAGATGTTGCCGAGATCGGAGTAGATGTTGCTGTTGCCGTTGGAAAGCTTGTCTCCTGGCTTCCAGCATCTCAGGGGGTTCATCTGGTCCCACTGGTGTTTGCAATAGTTCTTGCTCTTCCTGTTCCGTCATTGGCGGATCAGTGATTTCTTTGGATTTCTTCTCCGTAGGCTTCGTTCTGCTAGCATCTCCTACTTCCTGGTTTTCATCAGCGAGATCAGCTGATTTTTTCTTCCGGATTTTATATTGGAGTTTCTTAGCAGCACGGTGCTTTTTCTTGGAAGAGGGAGGCTTTTTGACAGGCTCTTCTTCTGTCATCTCCTTGACATTGGGAAATACCGGAGAAGTTTCTCCTTCTTCTCTCTCTTCCTCTGGCGGAGGAGTTTTGGGGCTTTCCTGGCTGCCGGCATCCGTGACTTCAGCCGGTTTTGCCATTAGCACTTCGTGGAATCCCTCTTGAAGAGATTTTACCTTTCTTTCGAAGGCATCCTCATCTTCATCTTCGGAATCAAATTTATCCGATCCGGTGTCCGACTCCAATCTCGCCTCAATGGCGGCTCGCACAGACTCGGCTTCCGAGTTTATCGTCGTGCTGACGGATGTCGGATCTTCCGTCTGGATGACGGGTAACAGTTCTTCCGTTTCTGTAACGGGTGTATTGTTGTCTGCCTCTTGCACGGGATTTCCATCATCCGTGTTTTCGGCGACTTCAGATTGCACCATGCCGATAAAGTGTGTGTCACTTTTTTGTCGGCGATCTGAGCAAAATCCGGCATCATAGTCGTCTTCGACTGGGTATAGGGCGGGTGGGAAATACTTGCTTCCACCGCAAAACCCCATTGCTTATGCGGTTAGTCCGATAAAGATGTTAGCAGATCCAATCGGTAACACACAGGCACTTACCAGGTGATTTTGCGCCGGTATATAGGATCCATTGTCGAGGAAGCGTCCGACGTCTTCGTCAAACTCCAGGCTTCCGATAGTAATTGACCTTCCAATTCCGCCAAGTATCCCAGATCGGAACTTCACGCCTGACGTCGTTTGCCCCACGGTGGGCGCCAACTGTCGAGACATCGTAGTAGTTTTCATAGACGGGGGTGCCATGAGACTACGGTAGAGACGTGGGGTAACGGGATCGCGTAGTACACTATGAACACAGGATTTACCCAGGTTCGGTACGTCGCGACAGTACGACGTGCCTACTCCTGCACTTCTCACTAATCAGGACTAAAGCCTGGAAACAGGGTTACAATGTGAGGTTAGATCTACGCTACTCAGCGAGGATGAACTTCTCGGCGAGTTGGCGTAGAGCTTCTCTGTTATTCGCTCAAACTTGTCTTAATCTATCTCCCGCCCGGCTTTATATAATAGCCGGATTAGGGCTTACAGAATAGGAAACCTAGAAGACTACGGTAACTTGTAACTTGGAAAGCAAGGAATCCGTCTTCTCCTCCAAGCCAGATCTCGTGGGCCGTGATCCGGGTTCTTTTAGAATCCGGCTTCTGCGCGTCGGATTACTGGGCCGCCCAATGGACCTAAGCCCACTACCACTTAGGCCACCCTGGTAATCCGGCACTTTGTCTACCATCTTCTATACCCCTATTTGGTATATATCCGACACGGAGTGAGCGGCAGGGCCGGCGGAAAACTCGGGCATGGGCAAAGTGTGGCAGGCGAGCGGGGTGAAAAGGGGGAGCGGCGCTGCGTCAGAGCGAGAGGGGGAGGTGGTGACCCCCGTGCGGCGCGGGGTTGCAGGAGATGATGGCCTCCTGGGCACGGTCGCATCGCGTTCGGCTGTGGCAGGAGGCGAGATTGGGGCGGCGGGATTTCTGCGGGATGGGGAAGAGGGGGAGGACGGGGCGGAGGGGACGTTGGAGCGGCGCGTGGGGCCATCCGGCTGCGGCCCACTGTCAGCGGAAAAGGCTGGGCACGGGGGAGAAAAGGCGTTTTCTTCCAGAGGAGCGAGCGGCGACTCGGCGTTGACTGCCAGCGCATCCGTGGGGGGGGGGGCCGCCCAAACTTTGGCAGCGGCGGCACGAGCTTGGTCGACGCCTGCGTGGAAGAAGATCGACCTCCGGCCGAGCCGCACATGGTGCAGGGCGAGGAGGGAGCGAGCAAGGACGACGGAGGGGACAAGGGCGGAGAACAAGAGGAGCTCTACCCGGCGGACGACGACGGGGGGCTGAGGGAAATCGAGGGCGAAATTGAAGGCGTTTTTCATCCAATTGACCGAAATTGAGAGGTCAAGGAGGTCGACGGAAAGCCAAATTTGGCCGGGGACATCGGAGGGAGAGGAGGGTGAAGCTGCAATTGCCTCCCGGAGGGCGAGGAGAGAGTGGGGAAGCGGTGGCGTACCTTTAGTCGTGGAGGAGGCGCGGAGACGCCGAAGATGGCGGCGACGGGCGCGGCGCACGCCCACTGGACCGGGGGCGAAGGCCGGAGAATGGCGCGGTCGGAAGCCAGGAGCGGCGGGTTCCGTAGCAGCGCCCGGTGCCTGCGACACAACCACATCGGAGCTCGACGCCGAGGGCGGGGCGCGGGAGAAACGCCAGGGAAGGGGCGGGGAGCCGCCGGCGAGGTGGAGGAGCTCGGGGGGAGGGAGCCCAGGGAGCTCGACGCGGAGGAGGGGGCCGGCGGTGGCGGCGAGGAATCACCCGCGGGTGCTGAGGCGGCACGACCGCGTTCGCCAGGCTCCATCTCTCGGTTTGTCCGGTGTTCACGACGTTACAAACAAATTCCCAATTGATGTCATCTGTAGCCGTTGTTTTGAGAGCGAGGATTATCTTCAGGGTGAAAACCCAAGGTATGGTCTTAATAGGTTGTGTCTGGCACCGTTCTTCTTGGAGACGTTGTTTTCGAAGAGATGGACATCAGCTGCTGTTTAGGTGATGGTTGTGTAGGTGATGGTTGTGCGGATACCGCGAGGACTGTAACTCTGTAGCAGGACTTTTATTTTTATTTCTTCTTTTTATTGTCTTTCAGCTGTGTGCATCCATTGCGTTGTTGCAGAGGCCGGATGTAATTTGTATCTCCGCGATATTAATATACTTCCCTTTATCAAAAAAAAAGTACGAATCGGAATGCTTTCTTGTTTTTAATAAAAAGTCCGGATGTGTGCATCGTCTAGATGCAGAGGCTGGGGCGAGGATCCCATTTCTTAAAAAAAAAAGGTGGCTGGCTAGCTACAAATTTCAAAAGATAACTAAATCAGTGAACCATTTTAATTGTCGTGAAACTACTCAAGCAAATATCTTTATTTAAGACATTCGTTCTGATTTCTGTAGTACGTATGTCTTAAAAAACTTAAGTGAACCATCTTAATGATCGTTCTGCTCTGGTTTCGAAGCATGTGTACAAAACAGTGAGGTCTTGGACTCAAACACACTTTTGTACGAAGAAAGGGAAATAAATCAGAGGTGCGAATCGAACAATTTTTACAATAAATAGCTATTAGAGAAGAAAATATCAAAAGTACTGTCAGCTGTTTATGGTACATTAGGAAAGAATACAAATGGAATGAAGTTATCCGGCCTCGCCAGAAACAACAAGCATTAAACTGTACGCGTAGCTCGCATAGACGACCGTTGAGTCTAAACTCGCGAAACCCTTGACGCCGTATTTAGACGCCCCCGCCGCCGCTTCCAGAGGCCAGACGACGAACAACTCAACCACAGCTCCAGACCTTGCAAACATCTCAGCCACCGTGCCTACACCAACTCCGGCGACCGGCGCCATTGTACACATCAGGCAGCAGGGAGGCAGATGAATCCCATGCATGCGCACCACCATGACGGCGTGGAGGAAACACCAGCGACTACAACTGTGGCACCAGGGCACCAGCAAAATGAATCCACACAGGGACATCTGGATCACACTGGTACTTACATATGCATATATATATGCCCTTACCTACTGCACTCCGCAGGATATAGGTTTTGTTATTAAGATCATGTGATCAACTGGATCGCAACTAATGGCTGATCATGTTCTATATATATGCAGATGAGGTAACTTCCATGAATCCCAATCATGCGCCGCACCATGACGGCATGGAGGAAACACCTGCGACCACACCACCGGGGGCTGATAAGGAGTATAATGCAATTGTTTTGGGAGATTTGGATCACACTGGTATGTCAGATCAGGAACTATGTATGTCCTTTCTGCACGTTGTTCGCTTTTGTTAAGACCACAACTCGATGATCACTACTCCATCTTTAATGCAGATGGAGCCACTTCCGCCGACTTCCATGGATGGATGCACCTTCCACCGGATATGTGCCGCCAAATTCTCGACTGCCTCGACGCTTTCGACATCATCCGTTTCCCTTTGGGACGTGGGCCTTGGGCGGATGCATATGCTCAGAAACGCCGCCTTCAACCTGGTGCCCCTGCTCTAGTTACCTCTCCGGCAGACGGCGGCTGTGAGATCCCGGATGATTACGAGCGAGGTTTGCTTTTTATCCACAACATCATTTCAAGGGAGACGTTCTCGGTTGAGGTGGAGGGTCTAAGATATGCAAGATGGCTAGGCGGTAAAGATGAATGGTTAGTGACCACTAATCGAGAAAGCTCCGTCCGGCTTCTCAATCCTATCAGACGACGTTGCATCCCTTTGCCTGACTATTTGCCGGTCTCGTCGTCTGATCGTGTACAACTGTGTCGGACTCCTACCGAACCAGATGGTTATTTTGCCATTGCCATATCATTCTGCAAGTTATCCTATACTATGGATGGGTGTGATCATTGGATTACATTGGAGAATCCCAACGAGTATTGGTTGAGTTGTTATTCTGATGCTATTGTGTATAGAGGTAAAATTATCGCTATTTGTCGGAACGGCAACTTGTGGTCATGGGATCCGGACCAAGGAGGAAAATATCCCAAGCTACTTGTGAGTTCATCCATTGACACTGAAGGCTGGACACAATTTGATTTGTTTCTCACGCCATCTCTGAAAGGAAATATACTAATTGTCAGCCCGTACGGAGAAGATATTCCTATCAGATGGGATCCGGACCATAGGAACTTCCATGTGGATGGGACCTTGCTTCATGAGGTTGACGTTGATGCACAAAGCATAGAAGAAGTTCGAGATATTGGTGACCGGGCCTTATTTGTAGGGCCAAACTACCCTTTCTATATTCCAGTGTCGGTGCCCTTTGGAGACTTGAAGAAAAATTGTGTATACTTCGCTGATGTGTCTGACTATGATGTTGTTTCCATCGATCTGAGTCTGGAGGATGTTCCTGGTAATGTATCCTTGATCGACTGTTCTGGGCTGCGCAATCCAGATCAAAGGCCGATGTGGTTTACACCAGATTTTCTAGATAAATAAGAGGAGGTTTGATAAACGACATGCTACATTATTGAACATGCATCTATTCTACTATGCACTGTAGTTTATATCATCTAAGGTCTATCATGTACAAAATGTGGTCATAAAGAATGCAAAAACACAAAAAATCATGATTGTGAGGATATGTTCTATTGTTACATTATCTTGTGTGCTAAATTTCCTTATATATTTGAAAATGTGCTGGCTATTGAATATGTTTGTGTAACCTCCTTCTTGTGACCAACTTTCCTACACCAACGTGGTGACTGGTTCCAGGAGCAAAAGTGTTACTTTAGTGTTTGAGTGAAAAAAATCCTAACTAGCAAGCATGGTTCCTACTGATTGTATACTCCGTGCTTCAAATTTACAAGATTACATATATCGAATAAAATTACCAAGATAGAAAAGGTTAGGTCTGATAATAGAGAAGTGTCATTCAGATTTCGCAATTGGACAAGGAATAACACCTGATATAGTACCTATAATTACGAGGAGTAAATAATTTTGGTGGTGTATAGGTTAATATGTATATATGTCAACCAACAAGCTAGTAGTTCCTTTTAGAATTATGAGAGGGCAATACATGCTAGTTATCCCATCCACATGACCTAAAGCTCGGTAGTTTTGTCTTGCACTAGGTGTTATGACATGGAACTGCTGATCCTCCCGCTAATCAATTCCATGACCAAAGTGTAGGTATAATATGTGCGGCCTCGCTTTGAGCGCATCACGCTCACACCTGCACGTCTAGTTTGGTTTCCATTTCTACTGGATATTGAGCTTATGAAGATCATAAGAGAATGTTGTTGGAGTCATCACAAGAAGCCCCCAAATTTGTATATATCCTTGGTCGTTGCCTGTTTCTTGTTTAGACTCGTCTCTTCAAGATGCTATTCAAACGTATCTCTCTACACAAATTTATGGTATCTAACAACACATCCCATATGACATAGTATCTAGGCATATATTTGTATTTGTTAGTTAAAGATTTGGAGTTTCATGAACCTAGGAATCACCATGTCAACGCATATGTTACAGGATCTTGGCAGAACGAGCCCGGCGAAAACCATAAACTGCTCACCTAGGAGGAGGCAACTACAGAAACATCCCATAACAATAGGTTGCATGGATAGTGATGATAGAGGAAGACATGTGAGTTGACGATGTATAGTTGTTCTTATTTTTAATTGGTTGATAGTATATTCTGTTTCCAGTAGCTATGAGACACATACCCAAACTAAGTGAAGTCACACTACTAGGAGCCGAACGATACTTGTGCAGACCCTATGCCATCGCCCCCAATAACTGCGAAACAAGAGTGTTCTCTCATTGCTGCTTGACCATCATCAGATTCTTCTCTTCAAGCCACAATGTTGTGCTCATCGCCTCCTTATGTTAGTCCGTCATCCCATTCTCATCCAAATATCTGTCCCTCACACGCCACTGCTGGCAGTGGCGGATCTAGGAATTCTCCATTGGGTATGCCGCCCCAAAATTTTAGTGGCTATATCGATAATGTACATTTTTCAATTCAATAAATGATTGTAAATTTATATTATAATGTGGTATAAAAGCAAGGAATAATATGTAAATAACTTATCAATTATGAAAGTCGCATAACGTGCCATACAAATAGTTGAAATCCATGCTAATAGGCTGAAATATCGATAAAAGAAACTTAAAGTACTACATAAGTACGAAAGTTTGCAGCTCTCAGCCAGACGTCACCGATAATCACATCGAGCAATTTAACTCTTTTTGGCTAAAAACTCGTACATTCACACTAAATCCAAACCATATACATTGAAACTTAGATGAGTATAGAAGACAGTACACGGACAGGTACAAAAATATCCAACCATGCAATACCTAGAAGTCGGTTAATTTTGGTTCCGTTCTTGGACAAAAATATGCAATGGAGGAATAAATTTTTTGAAGCCCAATGGCGGAGTACCTACAAGAACAAAGACGAGCACTTAGATAATTAAGAATACCTGGCAGTATAGCTCCGCGTCAGGTTGTTCTGTTCATGGCAAGATCAGCAGCGCGGCCCCGAATTAATAGAGTACCAGCGCAATATAACTAGTCCTGTCAGGAGGCAAGGTCACAAGCCGGACGCTATGTAGGGAGGTTTCAGATCCATCGATTGGTTCGATCATGAGACGGCCGAGAAAACAGGAAGGCGTCGTGGTGCTGAAACCTCTCTCTTCCATCCAGCATGATATATGTATATGGGCTGGGCTTCAGTCGCCTACTGCGTCGCTACTAGTACAAATACGTAGACGCCATCCAGCATGATATATGTATATGGGCTGGGCTTCAGTCGCCTACTGCGTCGCTACTAGTACAAATACGTAGACGCTCTCTCGTCTACGTATTTGTACTAGTAGCGACGCAGTAGGCGACTGAAGCCCAGCCCATATACATATATCATGCTGGATGGAAGAGAGAGGTTTCAGCACCACGACGCCTTCCTGTTTTCTCGGCCGTCTCATGATCGAACCAATCGATGCGTAGACGGGCTAGACTACAGGGTATGCCCGGTAAGTCGTGGCATACCCTGTAGATCTGCCACTGACTGGTGGCCGCATATTTCAAATGTCGAGTGGGATAGGGCGAAGCAACGGGATGTCGGCGGTGGTGTTACATCTTCAAGATACAGAGAGAGAGGGAGAACGAAGTTTGTCGGTAGACCTAATGATGTGATTTTTTTTTTCCCTTTTTATGTTCTCATTTATATGCTTTGAAGAGAACAAACACTATCAATATGTTTTCAATTGTGTAAGTATTTGGTTAATGCATTCATCACAGTAACTCTTAGACAAAGTATAAATATGATTTGTCTTTAACATTATGTTTCCATAATAAATTTCATTACATCTGCACAATGCCATAACACGTTGTAGTGAAGACATAGTTGAAACCAAAAAATAAGAGAAATCCGCGACAATGTGAGGGCACTTAAATAGTTTTATGGTAATGTATCATAGAGTTCATGGTGTTATTTGGCAAGGCTTTATGATATACGAGCTGCTGTTTTTCAATTATTTTTTGCGAAGATGTTTATCATTCACTAGGGGAAGCGGGCTAAACCGTCGGCTTATAGGTAGGCAAATTTTTTTAATTTTCGAATTTTATTTCTACAATTTTTTTATTTCGCCTTTTTAACCACTTAATCACACTATAGACACATTTATCGTTACCTCTAGGCATTTTTCATTTTAATCTAAATTACTCGCTTCTACTAACATTTTCCAATAAGTCACGCTTAACTTCGTAGTTCCTTCCATGTGAGCTGCCTAGAAACAACGAATGTTTTGCTCACAATAGTATCCAATCAATTCTGTTAACCATTAGACCATCATGTCACACTCTTTTATTTTTTGGATTCAAATTATTATTTAAATAAGAATTAATAACTAATAAAAATCTTGAATTCAAATAACCTTGAATTTAAATAATAATTAACAGTTTTGACTTTTCTATTTAATACTGAACAATTCATATCTATAAATCTGTAATTCGCAATTTAACAAATAATACGTCCATACTGAATAGAAAATTGAGAGAAATTCAAATATGACATCCATGTAATATTTTTCATCATGTATATAACTTTACTAAGTGACATGTTTAGTTAATGGGCTATGGTCACGCAACCAAATTAGGTGTCGAAATTAGGGTTCCTGGAGAAAACAGGCCAAACTTGGGCGCCAAATTAGCAAACTATGTTGAAATGTGCCAAAATATGGCGAAGTGGAGCAAAATTTTATTGAAAACAAACATTGACCTATGTTTGTAAAGTTGCAAAAATAATTCCTTTTCATTGTGAAAAAGTCCATTTTCTATTTTCCGTGTGCAAAAATTGGTTTTTTTGTGTAGGACCAGCCACAAATATGTTGCAATACTTAAGAGTTATAATTTTTGAAAATAATATAACATGTTATATGCAAAAATAACCAATTTGTTTCCTATGAAAATGTTTCCATCCATCTACTTTGAAAATCACAAGTTTCTGTCGATTCAGCTGGAAACGGGTCAAATTTGAACTGCAGGTGCCTCACATTTTGCTCATGATTTTTGGCAAAATTCATTTTCAGGTATAAAAATACCTATTTCATGAGAGATACAGCAAGAATTTCACAATATTCAACCCCTAACTACAAACAGCCATGCCCGCCGTCTTGACTTTTCCCTAAAACCGGATTAGAAAATTCCATAAAATTCAAAAAAAACCCAAAATGATGTAAGACCTTCGCGTGGTGTCATTATATATATCCTAGTATCCACAAAAAATTATAAATTGTGAATACGAAAGTTGTCTTGAAAATGTATTCACAAAAATGAGCTAGCTCCTCCAAACATTCTAGGGTTTCGGGCCAAATGACGGGTGTTATGACTAAATTCATGGCATAGTTTGTTTAAATGTGCCCAGATTCCACACAAACATGCATCTTGGAAGCATGGACAATGTTGACGGAGGAAGTTTTCCTTTTCATTGAATAAAAAAACCATTTTCCATTCTTCGAGTGTAAAAAATAGGGTTTTTTTGTGAAGGACTTACCACAAATATGTTGCAAAACTTGAGAACTGCATTTTTTTGAAAATACTAGACCATGTTAAATGCACAAATAACCGATTTTTTTCCTTCGAAAAGGTTTCCATCCACCTATTTTGAAAAACACAAGTTTCTACCGATTTAGGTGGAAACCGGTCAAATTTCAACTACAGGTGCATCGTAGTTTGCTCATGATTTTTGGGAAAATCATATTTAGTTACACAACTGCCTATTTGATCAGAGATACACCAAGAGTATCTTAATATTTATCCCCTAGCTACAAACGTTCATGCCTGCCGTCTTGACTTTTCCCAAAAATCGGTTTAGAAAATTCGAGAAAATTAAAAAAAAACTCAAAATGATGCAAGATCTTCGCGTGGTGTCATTATATTTGTCCTACTATCCTCCAAAAATAATAAATTTTGAATACCACAGCTGGGTTGAAAGGATGTTCACAGAAATGAGTTATCTCCTTTGAAGAATCCAAGGTTTCGGGCCAAAAGACGAGTGTTATGGCCAAATCCATGGCATAGTTTGTTGGAATGTGCCTATATTACACACAAACATGAATCTTGGAAGAACCCACAATGTTTACGGAGGATGTTTTCCTTTTCATTGAATAAAAAAACCGTTTTTCCTTTTCCGAGTGTCAAAAATGAGTTTTTTTGGGAAGGACCTACCATAAATATGTTGCAAAACTTGGGAGATTCATTCTTGGAAAATGCTAGACCATGTTATATGCAAAAATAACCAATTTATTTTCTATGAAAAGGTTTTCATCAACCTCTTTTGAAAACACAAGTTTATGCCGATTTAGATGGAAACGGGTCAATTTGAACTACACGTACCTCGTCGTTTGCTCATGATTTTTGGCGAAATTTATTTTTAGGTACACAACTACCTATTTCATCATCGATACACCAAGAGTTTATCAATATTCAACCCCTAGCTACGAACGGTCATACCCGCCGTCTTGACTTTTCCCTGACACCGGCTTAGAAAATTCCAGAAAATTCAAAACAACCCAAAATGATGCAAGACCTTCGTGTGGTGTCATTATATATGTCCTAGTATACACCAAAAATAATAAACTTGGAATACGACAGTTGTGTTAAAAATATGTTCACAAAAATGAGCTATCTCCTCCGAACATTTTTGGGTTTCGGACCAAATGAAGGGTGTTATGGCCAATCCATGGCAGAGTTTGTTTAAATGTACCCATATTCGACACAAACATGCATCTTGGAAGCAAGGACAATGTTGATGGAGGATGTTTTTCTTTTCACTGAATAAAAAAAGCATTTTCCATTTTCCGAGTGTCAAAATGGGTTTTTTTTGTGAAGGACCTACCACAAATATGTTGCGAAACATGATAGATGTATTTTTTGAAAATACTAGACCATATTATACGCACAAATAAACAATTTTATCTCTAACAAAAGGAAGATTCCTAATGGGGATATTTTCACCATGCTTATTAAATACTCTTTCAATGGCATGGTTCCAAAGAAAGTTGGAGATCCTGGTAATCCTACTATCCCTTGTTCTATTAAAAATAAATATGCTAGAACTGCTTTACGTGACTTGGGAGCAGGAGTTAGTGTTATGCCTTTTTCTCTCTATAAGAGGATCTCTGTGGAAAAAACTGATAGACGATGATATATCTTTGTAAATGGCTAATAAATCTACTCATATTCCTGTTGGTATATCTGAGAATGTTCCTGTTGAAGTGACTACTAATTGTTTGATATTAACTGACCTTGTTGTGTTGGAAATGCCTGAAGATGATAATATGTCTATTATTACTGGGAGACCTTTTCTTAACACTGCAGGGTCTGTTATTGATTGCAATGAAGGAAAATTAACTTTTAATGGTAATGAGAAAGAGCACACTGTTTATTTTCCCAAGAAGATTGATAGAAGATATGGTGAAAGTGCATTTCGTTTTCCCGATGTTTTTTGTGTTATTTAGCAATACTAAGTACATTATTTATCGAGGTGTTTAGTGTGTAGGTGTTATACTTAACATCTGCATCGATCACCAAAAAGATCAGTGAAGATTGGCCATTGAGATTTGGGACAGTGAGGAGCCGGATTATTCTACCGGATTATTCCGGGAAACCAGAATTCCGGTTAGAGTGGTCTCTGTCCAGTCCGGGACAGAGATGAGCCGGAATATTCGAACCGGATTATTCATAAAGTACCGGATATTCGGATTGAGGTTGTTTTGCTCAAAATCGGCTAAGGACTAAAGATGGAAGTCACATAAGTGAACCGTATTATCTGAACCGGATTATTTCGAGTCAACCGGTTAATCCGGTTGGGAAGCCAGAAGGGGACAGAAGCGAGCCGGATTATTCGTACCGGATTATTCATCCCCAATCGGATAATCTGGTTGGAGTAAACGCAGTCGACCTGGATCTGAGAAAATGAGCCAACCGGATATTCCGGTCCAATTTTGGACCGGATATTATAGTACACGTTTTCCTGCTCAAACGCCTAGATTTGACGAGGGGGTATAAATACCCCTCATCTTCCTCATTGAGCTCTAATTCGTCCCAAGCATTGAATAACATTTATTGAGCTCACCAAATTTTCAATTACTCCCAATCCCTCCCACCAAACTTGTTGATCTTCTAAGGATTGAAGGAGAAGACTCCGATCTACATCTTCACCGAGCCGTTCTTCATTTCCCCCTCATATTCTTGAGGTATTCGAGTCTAGGGTTTCCATTTGTGGAGAACCTAGACCTCTTGCTACTCTTGGTGATTCTTGGTGATGGGAGCCCCCAATTTGGTTGTGGGTGTGTGCCCCAAACTTGTTTGTAAAGGATTCGATTCCCGCCTCAAAGGGGATCATTAGTGGAAGCTGGACTAGGCCTTTGTGGAGAGGTTCATCGAAGAATAGGGTGAGGCCTTTGTGGCGTTGAGTAGGCCTTTGTGGAGAAGCTCATACCCCTCCAACGAGACGTACTCCCTTAATAAGGAGGAGCTCGGTTTTACATCATGTCTCCGTGTGCTTCATATCGGTTACCTCGTTCCCTCCCCCTTTACTTGTGCTTGTATTGTGTTTGTACTTGTTCACTTGTGGAAACCCAGGCATTCATCCCGGTTGGTAGCACCATTTGTACCGCTTGTGCGACCGGGATGGGCCAGCCGGGACAAATGGCCCTCCCCCATTGGCCCCGGTTGTGCTAGGACCCGGGAAAAATGGGCCTGACCACGTGGCGAACCTGGCCATGGCCATTCGTCCCGGTTCTTAACACGAACCGCGATGAATGCCTCCTCTGCCGCGATAGCACTTTTGCCATTTTCTCTGCCGCGACAGAGTTTTTTTTTCTATTTATTGTTTTCCTTTTTATTTTATGTTTTTGCGGTCAATTCGATTTCACAATACCCATGTCACCATACACTGATAAGGAGACTTGGTGGCCCCTCCCCGGACCTCCCGGATCCCAGAAGAAGAGAGGAGCCCGGTGGCCCTTCCCCGAACCTCCCGGATCCCTCGAGAAGAGAGGAGCCTCGATGGCCCCTCCTCGGACCTCCCGGATCCCACGAATGAATAAGTAATACATATATATAGCAAAAGAAGAAACACTTATATTACAGAAGCTAAGTATATCGAGCATAACACATGACCGATGGAATGAATTATAAAATCAAATTCGGTTCCAACCGGCGCTATAGTACTCTCCATTTACATTTAGGACCTCTGTATCTAAGAAGCCCGCGATTTCCTCCTGAATTGGTCGTATGCGGTCCCTTGGTAGAAGACCGCCCCGGAGCCGTTTGATCTAATATTATCCGTCATGCTGCATAGAAGCGCGATGAATCTGTGAGTATGCCATGTTGGTACCGCTGTCAGGCTCCCCTTGTCTAATCAATGGGATCAAATAGTTTAATTTATGTTCACTAATTATTTAGGCCCACAAGCTGCCCCCACATGTGGTCGTGGTGCTACGTACATTGATCGATTTTCATTGATGGCTAGTCAGTTGAATCCATCGGGCGGAAGAGTAATCAAGCGGGTTATCCCAACGGCGCAAGGTGGGTGGCCCGCCAAGAATCAAGTGGGCTGTGGTGACGGGACATCCAGCGGGCTAGATGGCGCATCCGTCCCACTTGAAACTTTATCCATGACATGACCAAGTGGCAATGCGCGCTTATGCGGTTACACTTGTGTGGAGGCATGCATCAATGGCAGAGCTCATCGAGAAGTTCCTAAGCGTTTGTAGATTTTTTTAAAAGGTTTTCTATTTTTGACTTGGAAAGAAGTAGAAAGTATGTTCGAAGAAGGAAAGAGAAATTGGCAGGTCCTAAAGCTTATTTGATCAAAAAACATAAATAAAAACATTTTGGGAGGTGCTTACTTAGGTCAATAGAGTTTCATTGCCTAATTCCCATGGTAGCACCTATAAAGCTTAGAACTTTGTTTTGAGATTAGAGTTTGACTCAACTTTTTGAGAGTTGTTTGTTGGATAAACTACTCCATCACATTCCATGAATAGCCGAATCCTCGGGTGTCTTTCAGCAGTCACTTTCCTTGCATGAATGCACCCTATTTTGATTACTTTTGATATTTTGACAAGGCTAGGTAATCTCGGGTACCACGGTGAGGTCACCGTCACATTCTCCATCAACATTTGTAAGGTGGCGTGGTAGCTCGCCCCACATGCCCAACACAACGCCTTGACGGCCCTTCTCTTGCGGTAGTTTTGCCGGAGGCATCGCCGCGCCGTACTCCTGGATCACCATGGCCGATGGTGTTGCAGCCGTGCCGCGCCCCTTCAATCCAACAGCTGGCAGAGGTAGAGGCTGGCAGCTGTCATGCCTAGGGTTATAGGTTTGTGGAGGTGGGGAGAGCGAGAATTAGTTGGCTGATTTGAGCGTCAGAGGAGAGAAATTCAACTTACGGGGAAGTGGAACGGGCCTCGTTTTGCCCTTGGGAATAGTAACCGGATTGACTCCCCACTCCGCATCATCAGATTTTTAAAACGACGGGCCGCCCCCTCCTCTTCTACCCCGCGCACAGCATTCCCCAAACCCTCCCACTCCGCAGCCATGGCGCCTCCGCTGTTACACGCAATAGCAAAACAACGATGAAATTAAGCAAGATCAAACCAACGGGGACACGAGATTTTAACGTGGAAAACCCTTCCAATGAGGAAGAGAAAAAACCACGGGCGCCAGCCAGCAATACTTCACTATTTCGGGGTGAGGTTACAATCGCGCCGGGATTTACAATGTGTGGCTTATCCCGTGCGGCGGCTTACAAGAGGTATATAAAGGCGGTCCTGACCTAACTACGTCGGTAACTGTGTACCCAACTCCAACTCCAACTCGTGCGACGGGCCTCCGCGTAGCGAAGGCCGAACTTTCCTTTATCTTTATATGAATTTGGATCACCATAAAATAACACTCCACCTTGATTCCTGCACACAATAATCATCAAAAGCATGCGAACAAAATTCGCCACCATTGTTAGTACGAAGCACCTTCACCTTTCTCTCAGTTTGCTTTTCAATCATAACTTTCCACTCTTTAAAAGCAGCAAAAGTATCATCCTTAGTTTTCATAAAATAAGGCCAAACTCTTCTAGAGTAATCATCAATGATAGTAAGCATATAACGAGCACCACCATAAGAGGGCTTACGTGAAGGCCCCCATAAATCAGCATGTACATAATCCAATGTACCTTTAGTGCTATGAACGGAAGCATTGAACTTAACTCTCTTATGCTTACCAAACACGCAGTGTTCACAGAACAGAGACTTACTCATATTGCAGTTCTTCAGCAGTTCTCTCTTCACCAATTCTGCCATACCATGTTCACTCATGTGTCCAAGCCGCTTATGCCAGAGGTTAGTTGTACTTGCATCATCATAAGTAATAACAGCAGCAGTACCAGACAAAGTGCTACCTCTAAGAATATATAACTTGGCAGAATTCATATCACCAATCATAACAATGAGAGAACCTTTTGATACCTTCAGGCGCTTATCCCCTCCGGCATATTTGTACCCGTCACAATCAAGGGTACTCAGCGAGATCAAATTTCTCGCCATGGATGGTATGTGTTTCACTCCCGTCAATGTACGTGTCATCCCTCCATGGGTCTTGATCTGAACAGATCCAACGCCAACAATGTGACATTTGTTGTCGTTTCCCACACGCACAAAATCTCCAGTCTGCACAGCTTCATAAGAACTGAACCATTCTTTGTTACAGCAAATATGAAACGAACAAGCAGTATCAAGAATCTACTCATCATCACGGGTAACACATGCAGTAAAAACAGCTAAGCATTCACCATCCGAACTACTTTCAGCAGCAACAACAGCAGCCTTACCAGTACCATTACCATTATCGTCAGAATTATTTTTCGGTTGGTATGTACCGTTCCTTTTCTCCTTGTTCTGTACCTTCCAGCAATCATCAATGGTGTGAGTGGTTTCGGCCCTAAGCCTCCGGCGACGGGCCTCCGCGTAGCGAAGGCCGAACTTTCCTTTATCTTTATATGAATTTGGATCACCATAAAATAACACTCCACCTTGAGACAAATTCCCTCTTGTAGCATAAATGAGAACCTTCACCTGAAACACACAAAGAAAACACCTTCGGCGCCAAATAGCCTCTTGGGCTAAGCAGTGATACCAACTAAGCTTGAGCAAAGCTCAAACTTAGCAATAGGAACTGGCTTTGTCATCATATCAGCAGGATTATCATGAGTACTAATCTTGCATACCTTCAGCTTACCTTGTGCAACAACATCACGCACATAATGGTACTTGACATCAATGTGCTTTGTTCTCTCATGGAACATCTGATCCTTAGTAAGGTAAATAGCACTCTGACTGTCACAAAATAGGTTAATGCAAGTATCATCTCCACAAAGCTCAGCAAACAGGCCTTTCAACCAAACTGACTCCTTGCATGCTTCAGCAATAGCCATATACTCAGCCTCAGTAGTAGATTGTGCAACAACACCCTGCAAGGTAGCCTTCCAGCTAACGGCACATCCACTAATAGTAAACACATAACCTGTGAGGGATCTCCTCTTATCCAAATCGGCAGCATAATCTGAATCCACATAGCCTGCGAGTCCCTCACCAGTCTTGCCAAACTTCAAGCAAGCTTTGGATGTGCCGCGAAGGTACCTGAAAATCCACTGAACAGCTTTCCAATGTTCTTTACCAGGATTAGCCATGTATCGACTGACCAAACTCATAGCATATGATAAATCAGGCCTAGAACACACCATGGCATACATTAAGGAACCAACAGCACTAGCATAGGGAACTCGTGACATGTACTCAATATCTTTGTCAGTAGTAGGACTTTGCAATGCTGACAACTTGAAGTGCGAAGCAATAGGAGTACTAACAGACTTTGCATCATGCATATTAAATCGATGAAGAACTTTCTTAATATAATTCTCCTGACTAAGAAATAGCAATCTAGATTTTCTGTCTCTAGAAATTTCCATACCTAGAATTTTCTTAGCGGGACCAAGATCCTTCATCTCAAACTCACTACTCAATTGTTTCTTCAATGTAGTGATTTCTTTCATGCTCTTGGCAGCAATTAACATATCATCAACATATAGCAGCAAGTATATAGGTGATTCATCAACAAATTTAATGTACACACAGCTATCATATTCAGACCTCTTAAAGCCATGTGACATCATAAAAGAATCAAACCTTTTATACCATTGTCGAGGGGACTGTTTCAAACCGTAAAGAGACTTCTTTAGCTTGCACACGAAATCCTCTTTACCAGGCACTATGAACCCTTCAGGTTGGTCCATGTATATTTCCTCCTCAAGTTCTCCATGCAAAAACGCAGTCTTCACATCTAACTGCTCAAGCTCAAGATCATGCATAGCAACAATACTAAAGAAAGTACGAATAGAACTATGCTTGACAACAGGTGAGAACACATCATTATAATCCACTCCTGGAATCTGACTGAAACCTTTTGCTACTAAACTTGCCTTAAACCTTGGAGGCTCACTGGGAGATAAGCCGTCCTTTCTTTTGAATATCCACTTACAGCGGACGGCCTTCTTTTGTTTAGGCAAGCGCACAATATCCCATGTGCCATTCTTCTCAAGTGATTGCATCTCTTCGTGCATTGCACCAATCCACTTGTCACGATCAACCGAAGCAATAGCTTCATTATATGTAGCAGGTTCAGCATCATTCTCCACCTGTTCTGCACAACTTAGAGCAAAATAAACAACATCACATTCCTCAATTAAACGAGTACGAGGTCCTTTATTCCTCTTCTCTCTGCGATCTGCAATAGACAAATTTTCTTGCTGCACAATAGGAGGTGAGGGCGGCACAATATCCTCCTCATCAATTTCAGTTTCCTCCTCATCCAGGTGGTCTAGCTCCACCTGCAAACGAACTCGTAGTTCGTCCTCATCAGAAGAATCAGGCATAACATCAGTTGACAAACTGTCCTCATACATAACAGATTCATTAAACACAACACTCCTGCTAAAGAAAGTCTTTTTGGTTTCCGGGTTCCACAACTTATATCCTTTTACTCCAGAACCATAACCAATAAATAAGCACATAATAGCTCTAGGCTCTAATTTTCCATTATCAACATGAGCATAGGCAGTGCAACCAAAAACTTTCAGTTGTGAATAATCAGCTGACTCACCAGACCATACCTCAATAGGAGTTTTCTTGTCAAGAGGGATGGATGGTGACCTGTTGATCAAGTAGCAGGCAGTGTTGGCAGCCTCAGCCCAAAAACGCCTATTCATGCGGGCGTTGGACAACATGCAACGAGCTTTGGAGATGATCGTCCTATTCATCCGCTCAGCTACACCATTCTGCTGAGGTGTGTATGGGATGGTGTGGTGCCTGACAATGCCTTCCTGCACACAATAGTCATCAAAAGCATGCGAACAAAATTCGCCACCATTGTCAGTACGAAGCACCTTCACCTTTCTCTCAGTTTGCTTTTCAATCATAACTTTCCACTCTTTAAAAGCAGCAAAAGTATCATCCTTAGTTTTCATAAAATAAGGCCAAACTCTTCTAGAGTAATCATCAATGATAGTAAGCATATAACGAGCACCACCATAAGAGGGCTTACGTGAAGGCCCCCATAAATCAGCATGTACATAATCCAATGTACCTTTAGTGCTATGAACGGAAGCATTGAACTTAACTCTCTTATGCTTACCAAACACGCAGTGTTCACAGAACGGCAACTTACTCATATTGCAGTTCTTCAGCAGTTCTCTCTTCACCAATTCTGCCATACCATGTTCACTCATGTGTCCAAGCCGCTTATGCCAGAGGTTAGTTGTACTTGCATCATCATTAGTAATAACAGCAGCAGTACCAGACAAAGTGCTACCTCTAAGAATATATAACTTGGCAGAATTCATATCACCAATCATAACAATGAGAGAACCTTTTGATACCTTCAGGCGCTTATCCCCTCCGGCATATTTGTACCCGTCACAATCAAGGGTACTCAGCGAGATCAAATTTCTCGCCATGGATGGTATGTGTTTCACTCCCGTCAATGTACGTGTCATCCCTCCATGGGTCTTGATCTGAACAGATCCAACGCCAACAATGTGACATTTGTTGTCGTTTCCCACACGCACAAAATCTCCAGTCTGCACAGCTTCATAAGAACTGAACCATTCTTTGTTACAGCAAATATGAAACGAACAAGCAGTATCAAGAATCCACTCATCATCACGGGTAACACATGCAGTAAAAACAGCTAAGCATTCACCATCCGAACTACTTTCAGCAGCAACAACAGCAGCCTTACCAGTACCATTACCATTACCGTCAGAATTATTTTTCGGTTGGTATGTACCGTTCCTTTTCTCCTTGTTCTGTACCTTCCAGCAATCATCAATGGTGTGAGTGGTTTCGGCCCTAAGCCTCCGGCGACGGGCCTCCGCGTAGCGAAGGCCGAACTTTCCTTTATCTTTATATGAATTTGGATCACCATAAAATAACACTCCACCTTGAGACAAATTCCCTCTTGTAGCATAAATGAGAACCTTCACCTGAAACACACAAAGAAAACACCTTCGGCGCCAAATAGCCTCTTGGGCTAAGCAGTGATACCAACTAAGCTTGAGCAAAGCTCAAACTTAGCAATAGGAACTGGCTTTGTCATCATATCAGCAGGATTATCATGAGTACTAATCTTGCATACCTTCAGCTTACCTTGTGCAACAACATCACGCACATAATGGTACTTGACATCAATGTGCTTTGTTCTCTCATGGAACATCTGATCCTTAGTAAGGTAAATAGCACTCTGACTGTCACAAAATAGGTTAATGCAAGTATCATCTCCACAAAGCTCAGCAAACAGGCCTTTCAACCAAACTGACTCCTTGCATGCTTCAGCAATAGCCATATACTCAGCCTCAGTAGTAGATTGTGCAACAACACCCTGCAAGGTAGCCTTCCAGCTAACGGCACATCCACTAATAGTAAACACATAACCTGTGAGGGATCTCCTCTTATCCAAATCGGCAGCATAATCTGAATCCACATAGCCTGCGAGTCCCTCACCAGTCTTGCCAAACTTCAAGCAAGCTTTGGATGTGCCGCGAAGGTACCTGAAAATCCACTGAACAGCTTTCCAATGTTCTTTACCAGGATTAGCCATGTATCGACTGAATAAACTCATAGCATATGATAAATCAGGCCTAGAACACACCATGGCATACATTAAGGAACCAACAACACTAGCATAGGGAACTCGTGACATGTACTCAATATCTTTGTCAGTAGTAGGACTTTGCAATGCTGACAACTTGAAGTGCGAAGCAATAGGAGTACTAACAGACTTTGCATCATGCATATTAAATCGATGAAGAACTTTCTTAATATAATTCTCCTGACTAAGAAATAGCAATCTAGATTTTCTGTCTCTAGAAATTTCCATACCTACAATTTTCTTAGCGGGACCAAGATCCTTCATCTCAAACTCACTACTCAATTGTTTCTTCAATGTAGTGATTTCTTTCATGCTCTTGGCAGCAATTAACATATCATCAACATATAGCAGCAAGTATATAGGTGATTCATCAACAAATTTAATGTACACACAGCTATCATATTCAGACCTCTTAAAGCCATGTGACATCATAAAAGAATCAAACCTTTTATACCATTGTCGAGGGGACTGTTTCAAACCGTAAAGAGACTTCTTTAGCTTGCACACGAAATCCTCTTTACCAGGCACTATGAACCCTTCAGGTTGGTCCATGTATATTTCCTCCTCAAGTTCTCCATGCAAAAACGCAGTCTTCACATCTAACTGCTCAAGCTCAAGATCATGCATAGCAACAATACTAAAGAAAGTACGAATAGAACTATGCTTGACAACAGGTGAGAACACATCATTATAATCCACTCCTGGAATCTGACTGAAACCTTTTGCTACTAAACTTGCCTTAAACCTTGGAGGCTCACTGGGAGATAAGCCGTCCTTTCTTTTGAATATCCACTTACAGCGGACGGCCTTCTTTTGTTTAGGCAAGCGCACAATATCCCATGTGCCATTCTTCTCAAGTGATTGCATCTCTTCGTGCATTGCACCAATCCACTTGTCACGATCAACCGAAGCAATAGCTTCATTATATGTAGCAGGTTCAGCATCATTCTCCACCTGTTCTGCACAACTTAGAGCAAAATAAACAACATCACATTCCTCAATTAAACGAGTACGAGGTCCTTTATTCCTCTTCTCTCTGCGATCTGCAATAGACAAATTTTCTTGCTGCACAATAGGAGGTGAGGGCGGCACAATATCCTCCTCATCAATTTCAGTTTCCTCCTCATCCAGGTGGTCTAGCTCCACCTGCAAACGAACTCGTAGTTCGTCCTCATCAGAAGAATCAGGCATAACATCAGTTGACAAACTGTCCTCATACATAACAGATTCATTAAACACAACACTCCTGCTAAAGAAAGTCTTTTTGGTTTCCGGGTTCCACAACTTATATCCTTTTACTCCAGAACCATAACCAAGAAATAAGCACTTAATAGCTCTAGGCTCTAATTTTCCATTATCAACATGAGCATAGGCAGTGCAACCAAAAACTTTCAGTTGTGAATAATCAGCTGACTCACCAGACCATACCTCAATAGGAGTTTTCTTGTCAAGAGGGATGGATGGTGACCTGTTGATCAAGTAGCAGGCAGTGTTGGCAGCCTCAGCCCAAAAACTCCTATTCATGCGGGCGTTGGACAACATGCAGCGAGCTTTGGAGATGATCGTCCTATTCATCCGCTCAGCTACACCATTCTGCTGAGGTGTGTATGGGATGGTGTGGTGCCTGACAATGCCTTCCTGCACACAATAGTCATCAAAAGCATGCGAACAAAATTCGCCACCATTGTCAGTACGAAGCACCTTCACCTTTCTCTCAGTTTGCTTTTCAATCATAACTTTCCACTCTTTAAAAGCAGCAAAAGTATCATCCTTAGTTTTCATAAAATAAGGCCAAACTCTTCTAGGGTAATCATCAATGATAGTAAGCATATAACGAGCACCACCATAAGAGGGCTTACGTGAAGGCCCCCATAAATCAGCATGTACATAATCCAATGTACCTTTAGTGCTATGAACGGAAGCATTGAACTTAACTCTCTTATGCTTACCAAACACGCAGTGTTCACAGAACGGCAACTTACTCATATTGCAGTTCTTCAGCAGTTCTCTCTTCACCAATTCTGCCATACCATGTTCACTCATGTGTCCAAGCCGCTTATGCCAGAGGTTAGTTGTACTTGCATCATCATTAGTAATAACAGCAGCAGTACCAGACAAAGTGCTACCTCTAAGAATATATAACTTGGCAGAATTCATATCACCAATCATAACAATGAGAGAACCTTTTGATACCTTCAGGCGCTTATCCCCTCCGGCATATTTGTACCCGTCACAATCAAGGGTACTCAGCGAGATCAAATTTCTCGCCATGGATGGTATGTGTTTCACTCCCGTCAATGTACGTGTCATCCCTCCATGGGTCTTGATCTGAACAGATCCAACGCCAACAATGTGACATTTGTTGTCGTTTCCCACACGCACAAAATCTCCAGTCTGCACAGCTTCATAAGAACTGAACCATTCTTTGTTACAGCAAATATGAAACGAACAAGCAGTATCAAGAATCCACTCATCATCACGGGTAACACATGCAGTAAAAACAGCTAAGCATTCACCATCCGAACTACTTTCAGCAGCAACAACAGCAGCCTTACCAGTACCATTACCATTACCGTCAGAATTATTTTTCGGTTGGTATGTACCGTTCCTTTTCTCCTTGTTCTGTACCTTCCAGCAATCATCAATGGTGTGAGTGGTTTCGGCCCTAAGCCTCCGGCGACGGGCCTCCGCGTAGCGAAGGCCGAACTTTCCTTTATCTTTATATGAATTTGGATCACCATAAAATAACACTCCACCTTGAGACAAATTCCCTCTTGTAGCATAAATGAGAACCTTCACCTGAAACACACAAAGAAAACACCTTCGGCGCCAAATAGCCTCTTGGGCTAAGCAGTGATACCAACTAAGCTTGAGCAAAGCTCAAACTTAGCAATAGGAACTGGCTTTGTCATCATATCAGCAGGATTATCATGAGTACTAATCTTGCATACCTTCAGCTTACCTTGTGCAACAACATCACGCACATAATGGTACTTGACATCAATGTGCTTTGTTCTCTCATGGAACATCTGATCCTTAGTAAGGTAAATAGCACTCTGACTGTCACAAAATAGGTTAATGCAAGTATCATCTCCACAAAGCTCAGCAAACAGGCCTTTCAACCAAACTGACTCCTTGCATGCTTCAGCAATAGCCATATACTCAGCCTCAGTAGTAGATTGTGCAACAACACCCTGCAAGGTAGCCTTCCAGCTAACGGCACATCCACTAATAGTAAACACCTAACCTGTGAGGGATCTCCTCTTATCCAAATCGGCAGCATAATCTGAATCCACATAGCCTGCGAGTCCCTCACCAGTCTTGCCAAACTTCAAGCAAGCTTTGGATGTGCCGCGAAGGTACCTGAAAATCCACTGAACAACTTTCCAATGTTCTTTACCAGGATTAGCCATGTATCGACTGACCAAACTCATAGCATATGATAAATCAGGCCTAGAACACACCATGGCATACATTAAGGAACCAACAACACTAGCATAGGGAACTCGTGACATGTACTCAATATCTTTGTCAGTAGTAGGACTTTGCAATGCTGACAACTTGAAGTGCGAAGCAATAGGAGTACTAACAGACTTTGCATCATGCATATTAAATCGATGAAGAACTTTCTTAATATAATTCTCCTGACTAAGAAATAGCAATCTAGATTTTCTGTCTCTAGAAATTTCCATACCTAGAATTTTCTTAGCGGGACCAAGATCCTTCATCTCAAACTCACTACTCAATTGTTTCTTCAATGTAGTGATTTCTTTCATGCTCTTGGCAGCAATTAACATATCATCAACATATAGCAGCAAGTATATAGGTGATTCATCAACAAATTTAATGTACACACAGCTATCATATTCAGACCTCTTAAAGCCGTGTGACATCATAAAAGAATCAAATCTTCTATACCATTGTCGAGGGGACTGTTTCAAACCGTAAAGAGACTTCTTTAGCTTGCACACGAAATCCTCTTTACCAGGCACTATGAACCCTTCAGGTTGGTCCATGTATATTTCCTCCTCAAGTTCTCCATGCAAAAACGCAGTCTTCACATCTAACTGCTCAAGCTCAAGATCATGCATAGCAACAATACTAAAGAAAGTACGAATAGAACTATGCTTGACAACAGGTGAGAACACATCATTATAATCCACTCCTGGAATCTGACTGAAACCTTTTGCTACTAACCTTGCCATAAACCTTAAAGGCTCACTGGGAGATAAGCCGTCCTTTCTTTTGAATATCCACTTACAGCGGACGGACTTCTTTTGTTTAGGCAAGCGCACAATATCCCATGTGCCATTCTTCTCAAGTGATTGCATCTCTTCGTGCATTGCACCAATCCACTTGTCACGATCAACCGAAGCAATAGCTTCATTATATGTAGCAGGTTCAGCATCATTCTCCACCTGTTCTGCACAACTTAGAGCAAAATAAACAACATCACATTCCTCAATTAAACGAGTACGAGGTCCTTTATTCCTCTTCTCTCTGCGATCTGCAATAGACAAATTTTCTTGCTGCACAATAGGAGGTGAGGGCGGCACAATATCCTCCTCATCAATTTCAGTTTCCTCCTCATCCAGGTGGTCTAGCTCCACCTGCAAACGAACTCGTAGTTCGTCCTCATCAGAAGAATCAGGCATAACATCAGTTGACAAACTGTCCTCATACATAACAGATTCATTAAACACAACACTCCTGCTAAAGAAAGTCTTTTTGGTTTCCGGGTTCCACAACTTATATCCTTTTACTCCAGAACCATAACCAAGAAATAAGCACTTAATAGCTCTAGGCTCTAATTTTCCATTATCAACATGAGCATAGGCAGTGCAACCAAAAACTTTCAGTTGTGAATAATCAGCTGACTCACCAGACCATACCTCAATAGGAGTTTTCTTGTCAAGAGGGATGGATGGTGACCTGTTGATCAAGTAGCAGGCAGTGTTGGCAGCCTCAGCCCAAAAACGCCTATTCATGCGGGCGTTGGACAACATGCAGCGAGCTTTGGAGATGATCGTCCTATTCATCCGCTCAGCTACACCATTCTGCTGAGGTGTGTATGGGATGGTGTGGTGCCTGACAATGCCTTCCTGCACACAATAATCATCAAAAGCATGCGAACAAAATTCGCCACCATTGTCAGTACGAAGCACCTTCACCTTTCTCTCAGTTTGCTTTTCAATCATAACTTTCCACTCTTTAAAAGCAGCAAAAGTATCATCCTTAGTTTTCATAAAATAAGGCCAAACTCTTCTAGAGTAATCATCAATGATAGTAAGCATATAACGAGCACCACCATAAGAGGGCTTACGTGAAGGCCCCCATAAATCAGCATGTACATAATCCAATGTACCTTTAGTGCTATGAACGGAAGCATTGAACTTAACTCTCTTATGCTTACCAAACACGCAGTGTTCACAGAACGGCAACTTACTCATATTGCAGTTCTTCAGCAGTTCTCTCTTCACCAATTCTGCCATACCATGTTCACTCATGTGTCCAAGCCGCTTATGCCAGAGGTTAGTTGTACTTGCATCATCATTAGTAATAACAGCAGCAGTACCAGACAAAGTGCTACCTCTAAGAATATATAACTTGGCAGAATTCATATCACCAATCATAACAATGAGAGAACCTTTTGATACCTTCAGGCGCTTATCCCCTCCGGCATATTTGTACCCGTCACAATCAAGGGTACTCAGCGAGATCAAATTTCTCGCCATGGATGGTATGTGTTTCACTCCCGTCAATGTACGTGTCATCCCTCCATGGGTCTTGATCTGAACAGATCCAACGCCAACAATGTGACATTTGTTGTCGTTTCCCACACGCACAAAATCTCCAGTCTGCACAGCTTCATAAGAACTGAACCATTCTTTGTTACAGCAAATATGAAACGAACAAGCAGTATCAAGAATCCATTCATCATCACGGGTAACACATGCAGTAAAAACAGCTAAGCATTCACCATCCGAACTACTTTCAGCAGCAACAACAACAGCCTTACCAGTACCATTACCATTACCGTCAGAATTATTTTTCGGTTGGTATGTACCGTTCCTTTTCTCCTTGTTCTGTACCTTCCAGCAATCATCAATGGTGTGAGTGGTTTCGGCCCTAAGCCTCCGGCGACGGGCCTCCGCGTAGCGAAGGCCGAACTTTCCTTTATCTTTATATGAATTTGGATCACCATAAAATAACATCCGCGACCAGCTCGTCGCTTGCCCGTCTCCGATGCCGCCAGTAAGCCCCTCCCTGCCTCCATCTCTGACCACTTTCTCTGCCTGAAACCACTCGTCACTCACTTTCTCTCTGTGTGTCTGCAGTCGCAGAGTTTGCCGCCGGAATGGCGATGCAGAAGAACATCCTCCATGCAGCGCACAATGGCGACCTCAGCGTCCTCAAGAGTACGTGCGCCTAACGATTTTCCGCGGCTGGCCTTTCTCGCAAGGGGTTCTGATCTTATTCTTCCCGGCGGTTTTGCAGGGCTCGTGGCCGCGGCGATGCTGGACGAGGGCTTCGGCAGCCCCAGGGCGGTGGTGGAGGCTGCGAGGGCGGACAGCGGCATCTGGGCGCTGCCTATCGCCGCGGGAAACGGGCAGATCGAGGTGTGCAGGTATCTCGTCCAGGAGCTGCGCGTGGATGTGAACGCCGCCGACGACAAGGGTCCGTGCATGTTCTTTTCCTCCAACGTTGTATCTTTGGGAGTAATATTTTTCACATGGAAAACAGGTCATTGTTCTGTATCAAGCAAAAAAATGATTTTCCTCCAACTTATTAATCATTCATATGATTCATCGGAATACACCCGCTTATCTTTCTATACCAACTCATCTCTGAATGATTTTTAGATTGGATGTTCTTGGACTTACCCCTTCTACTTAGAATGGGCCATTTGTATCAATGAAATAGTAGTGCCTATGAGATGCAAAGCATACAAGCCAAAATCAAAGTTTTATCAGATTATCTATCTGCAATTGCGCATAATTGAGAGCTGACAGAAAATTTTCATCCTCTTATCGGAGCTTGTTGTTAATACTTCACTTTCATCTCACACATGGGGGCTGAAATCGAAATTTCAGAGTCGATTCTGCAATAATAAATATATATCGGGATACAAAATAATGAATCAGTCCGGTGTGCCATCCCTCACTTTCATGTATGTACATGCGGTTCAATGCTTTATTTGTAGTCTTGCTAATCGATCGTATTTTAAATTTCATGCAGAGAGAAAAGTTTTCAGATGTACATTTCTTTCTGGCCTTGACATAATTTGTATAAATAAGTCCCCTGATCTATGTGCTTTGGAGTCTTGCTAATCATATTCTAAATGTCATTCTCAGTAAATTTTTTGTTCAAATGTAGATTTGTTTCCCGGTCCTGAATTGATTTGTATAAGTCACCCGATCTGTGTGCTTGACAGGTTATACACCTCTTTTTTATGCTGTGCACACGCAGCACAATGAAAATGCTGCTGTTGTCAAGTATCTCCTTGATCAGGGTGCTGATCCAGACAAAGCTAATGAGGGCGGGGTAACGCCTCTACATTCTGCTGCTGGACTAGGTCCCCACTCTATTCACTTTTTTTTTCTTATATATATATATATATATATAATATTTTGTGGCCATGCTATGTTTTTACTATGGTTAATTTGACCTTATCCAAGGGACATTTATATTTTCTTTCAATTTCGTAGTTAAATTATGTTGACCTATCATTTACAACATTCCAAAACGTCATATGTATGTCAAGTTGTGTACTTTCCGAAAATTCGTTTACACAAATATGCCCACTCAATTCAATTGGCCAGGCAACAAGATGTTGTTCATTTTTCTACGGATCATTGACCCTCTTTAGCATGTTCTTCATAGCCTATATGAAGGGAAATCTCAGGTCTTCCCAGATCCTGATACAAATAAACAAAAATAATGTCAGGAAAATACATACCATCTTATGTTATCAGAAAATTCATATTGCTTATTCTATGCAGGAGATTGTAAAATCATAGAACTATTGCTTGCAAAGGGAGCATATGTTGACCCAATAGCTGATAACATGGGGACACCGCTACTTCTTGCTACTAAGTTAGAACAAGTCGGCGCTGTGAAGACTTTATTGGAACATAATGCAGATGTAAGCTTAGCTGCATGCTACTTGTGCTTGAAAGTTTCGTGTTCAACTGCAAACAAAAATAAAGTTTTTGAATTGTTTGATTTTTCTCCATTTGTTTGTTTAGTGTATTTTTCACATCCTCCATCCTAGTTTTTGTTTGGTACTTTGTTCCACACTTTCACTGAGTCTATTTTGTTCTTTTTCTATTATGTGAGTTAATATGCGACCGTGGCTCTTTGCAGCACAATCAAGTCTTCAAATGTCTGTTACTCATTTCTTCTTTGCTACTTCTAGTTGACTAAGTTTCTATATGTTATTCTTCAAGATATCATAGGTAGAAACTGCATGAGTCAGGGTTTGTTTAAATCCATATCATTGTTCTCAAGTTATTGTCTGTCTCCATTCATATGCAAGAGTAATGTTCAATGTTCAAATGGAATCACCACTATTTGTCACACTCTGCAACTCTACTATACATGCTTTTACATATACAGTTGTCAAAGTGGCAATTGCATTTATTGGACATTTTCTTCTGAGAGCTCTTGCCATAAAGATAGACGTTCTGTTATGGCTGCTAGGGTTTGAGCGGGAGAGAGAGAGAGCTGCGAGGGCGCGGGAGAGCCGGCCGTGGGGATCCTTTGCCACGGCCGGGCAAGATGAGAAGGGTTTTCCTTCTTAATTCTTGCTTGATTAGATTGATACATCTCCTCTCCATATATAGAGAGGTTTACTTGACTCCCAAGCACGGCTTACTTGACCCCTAAGCAAACCCTAAGACTAACGGGCCTAGGCCCATCACGTACTCTAACACTACACCCCACCTGGACATGCAGCTCGTCCTCGAGCTGCAACCTAACGATGATTTGACCCCACACAAACCGAACGCCTAAAAAACAAGCCTTTTACATCTCGGCCTATTGTATTGACCTGAAATAAGATAACCTGAATGAGACTCCGACTCTTTATTTTTGACTCCGAACGATAAGAGAATCCTCCGCGCGCCGAACTTGTGCGTTTGCAGCCCCTGGATCCCAAAGACGCCATCGGGACCGAGGGAGCCCTCGCGGCGGCTGGCGGCGGAATGCAGTGCGCTCCTGTCGGGGACACCATGTCTTCTCCCCGCCGGCTGAAGGTTGCCGCCCGTGGGAAAAACAGCATGCCCTCCGCACCGCATGCCCAATATTCTCCACGCAGCGGACGAGATCGAGGTCTGTTGCACCGCGAAGCGCAACTTGGAGGAGTTGCGGCTGCAAGTCACGCATCTCCCGCACATGCCGACGTGCTAGGAGGCCGCGCGCAGCAGCCTGCAGCCTCACCGCCGCTGACACGTCGTCTATAGCGATCCAAGCCGGACGCGGTGACGGCGACGGCTGGAACTTGATCGGTTGGATGGGATTGTCATGGGAAGGCGGTGGTGCTGCTGGGAACGAGGTCATCGCAGTCCCGTCGTAGGGCATCCCATGCTGGAACGTGATGACTGGCGCCGTGGTCGCGGCCGAGGGCGGCGGCCCTGCGGGGGTCGGCGCCGGTGTTGCGACCATGGAGGACCCCCCGTGGAATGGCGCACCGTCGGGAGCGGCGTAAGTATCGGCGAAGCGGGAGGGCCCGCCGTACTGTTGGGGTGGCGCCAGTGGTGACTGGATGTGCGGCGGCTCCCAAGCTGCCGTATAGATCAGCCCGGAGACGGACAGCGGCAGCGGGGGCTGCAGCAGCTTGGCGTCGAGTGGCGGCGACGATAGCAGCCTGGCGTCGAGTGGCTCCGTCCGCTGGAGGAGCACGGCGATGACGTGCTTGATGTCGGAGACCGACTCGGTCAGGTCGCGGAGGCGCGTGGAGAGCTCCTGGATCAAGAGGATGGGGCGGGCTCCCGAGCCGGCGCGGCCGGGGCCGCAGACGCCGGCGGCGGCGCCATGGTGGTGGGTGCGCCCGACGAGGCGATCGCGGCGGAGGCGGTGGACAGTCCCGAAGATATTGCAACCGAGGAATCTGATACCAGATGTTATGGTTGCTAGGGTTTGAGCGGGAGAGAGAGAGATGCGAGGGCGCGGGAGAGCCGGTCATGGGGATCCTTTCCCACGGCCGGGCAAGAGGGAAGGGTTTTCTTTCTTAATTCTTGCTTGATTAGATTGATACATCTCCTCTTCATATATAGAGAGGTTTACTTGACTCCCAAGCACGGCTTACTTGACCCCTAAGCAAACCCTAAGACTAATGGGACTAGGCCCATCACGTACTCTAACACGTTCCATAAAGTATACCATTCTATGTTAGTGCTATACGTCATCAATCTATCAAAAAGACAAATCTACTAGTCAATAGTTGACCAATAAGGTAGTTCTCGCTACATTATCTTGTACTTTTTTCGCAAATTGCAACATCATGTGCTTGTTTCTTTCATTTTAACTGAAAGCATAGATATAAATGGTTTTGTTTATTAATCGTTGTTCTTATTGTTTTTCTCCATCCATTTATTATAATCAAGACTAATGTGCTTTTTTCGCTACATTATCTTGTACTTTTTTCGCAAATTGCAACAGCATGTGCTTGTTTCTTTCATTTTAACTGAAAGCGTAGATATAAATGGTTTTGTTTATTAATCGTTGTTCTTATTGTTTTTCTCCATCCATTTATTATAATCAAGACTAATGTGCTTTACATCCGTCACTAGCCCAATAAGCCGTATATGTTGGACGACTACGAACAGTATCCCATGACACCCCTCTTTCAAGCAGTAAGTGTTTCATCAGTGGAATGCGTGAAGCTCCTTGTTGAGGTATTGTACCTTTGTCTTAGGTTTGTCAAATCCTACTATTGCACTGGTGTTACTTTTATTTAATTTAATTTTTTTCCAACACATGTCCGCCAACCTTCAATTTATTTGCATATTCACCATAATGAAAAGTGGCATTCCTTTTATGTGATAGGCTGGTGCTGTTATCACCTATGATTGTGTCACCGTTGTTTCCCTTCATTCTACAATGAGAAATGATGCCTCAACTGAGTGCTTAAATTTCTTAATGGAGAATTGTGTCAGGCGTGCCGCCCCTAATGACGTAAGATTTACACCTTGCCACTAGTAACCACAAGGGTATGATAATTGGCACAGTTCAGCACTTAACCCGTGCATTAGAAGTGTCACGTAAATGGCTTTATTGGTCACTTATTTCCTATACATAGTTTATAGTTTCTTAAGTTTGAAACCTTTAACTCGCCATTTGTCATTCTTTAATTTCTGACCCACCTTATAAATGAGATATGTTCTGCTATGTGGCTCCATGATTCCTTTCTATCTGTTTCTAGGATATATAAATATACGATACACATGTGGTATGAAATGTTTACTCTATTTATATTTGTTGAAATATTGATTCTTGTTTGGGCAAACTTACCTATAATTCTTCTTTTAATTACATTCCAATAGGCTTCCACATAATGATTAAATAATTTTATTATCGCTCTATTTAGTTTCCTTGTGTGTTCTGATTTATTTGAAAGATATTATTTCTACCTAAAGTAAATAACTAAATATACATGTGAAATTAGATACTATTTATGGTCCAGGGAAGTTTGCATCATCTTATTATCAGGAAATGGTGTTCATTTATTATCGCACTATTTTGCATCATCTTATTTGATACTATTTATGGTTCAGGATAAACAAGCGAATGCATGCAAAAAAGAACAGTTGAAGTCATTCGGGAGTCAAGCAGTCGCGAGAAAAGATTACTTTTCAGCATCAGCATTCTACACCAAGGTTTAGTGCATTTTGTGTTATTATATTCCTTCTACTAATTAGTTGTTTGAGGAAAATAATGCATCTGAGCATGCAGTTTTTTAAATATGCTTCTTGCTATGTTTGACTCGACGAATGGAAGGTCTTGTTATTGAAAATGAAACTTTGTCAGCGGCATTTATCAAGGGATTAGGCTATTGTAGGCACTGATTTGTATGCTGATATTAGATTTCAACAGACTTCTCATGTATAGGTGTATGACGACTTGACACCTAAAACTAGAACTCGTACCCAATATCTGCCTTATTCCAAATGATACATAAATCTTTTGTTCTTTCTTGTCTTTACCTATCCAAATACTCCTCAACTTTCTTAACTCGTGGTAGGTGCCAGCTCATGTGGCAGACGTATCATGCCCTTGCTGGTGGCCGGGTTCGGCTCATAGTATCCTGCTTAAATAAAATGATGATGAAAAATAGGGTCTTGTACTCCAAAGTTTACACCATTTCCCCATCAATATCAACTGAAAATCTAGTAAGCAAGTGATCAGTACAGGATAACTGGTCTGGCTAGGACCAAAAGTTTGTCATAAGGAAGTCATGAAGTAGAACTTAGTTGGTCTGCAGTTGACTTTTACTTCAGTATTGTACCTTATATATGAAAAAACAACTTTTCTTAGGTTTACTTTATTTTAAAGAAACTAAAAGTTTTCATGTGATTCATTAATAATCTTGAGTTTTCCTATTCAAAATCAGCAACCCTTTTTTAGTTACTCACTAGAGCGTGCTCTAACTTGTCGGATGCAGGCAATTGATCTTGACCCTAGTGATGCGACCTTGTTCTCAAACAGGAGCCTTTGCTTGCTCCGGCAGGGGGATGGGCAGGCGGCTTTGCTTGACGCTCTCGAATGCAGAGAGCTGCGGCCTGACTGGCCAAAGGCCTGCTACCGGCAGGGTGCCGCTCTACTGTCATTGCAGGTGGGACCTAATAATCTCCTAGGTACTTTATTGACAAATGCAGATTTTTTTGATAGTTTATTAACAAGTTTTTTGCTAACCAGGACTATGGAAGTGCGTGCAAAGCACTTTTGGATGGGCTCAAGTTGGACCCGCAAAATGCCGAGATGGAGCATGCATTACGGTATGCATCATATAACTTTTGTATCGTTGCATGCTTATTTGGACTGCTAGTTGGTGGTTATTTATGATGGGCCATTATTGCAATGTACTACTGTTTTTTCACACTTGAATGAAAGTTTCCCTGTGTTGGTGTTTTATTATGAAAAGGGGTGTTGTTTTCCGTGACCATACTGTAGTAATAGATGACTGCAGAATTATCCAACAGAACACTGATTGTGACTGCCGTGTAGGGAAGCTATGGAATCTCTGAAGAGATCTAAAGGCAGCAGGTCGATATGAGCCTGCACTTGTGCTGAAGATTGGTACATAGATGGGAGACAACTCTCGTGCGTCCTCTTTTCAAGTCAAGTAGTGAGGGCCGCTTAAATATTGTAAAATTGCACTGGTCTCTATATCATCTTTGGGATGTTGACACCGCATGTCTGCGTCATTCCCTTGCGTGATGGAAGTGCTCTCTGTTGACAAGGTTTATACTGTTAGTAGAATATAAATTTTATGGAATTTTTGCTGCGAAAACCTCTCCTTAGTCAATGGTCGTACCATACAGGTGCAGGAAAGAGATTTGTCCTGCATATTTTTACCTCATGTGTGGTGGACCTGTTGCAAGAAAGAAATGTTGCCACACCTGGGGTCGCAAAACCTAGGATTACTTAGCGGCAAGGAAACATCCCCCTTGTCGGCATGTGGGTCATTCTCTATACGCCTAGACGCTTGACAAGCCGGCCTTGGAGGGATCAAACCATCTTTTAAGAGGCACTAATGTGCGAAATCCGCCGGTAGACGATGCACGCACGTCTGCATAGTGGACGGATGATCGAGCAGGCCAGGCTAGATGATGTACGTTCCCGTGTATTTGCCTCGGTCCTACGAAGGAAAAAGCAAATCGGGTCACATTGGGTTGTCAAAAAAAAAAAAGCAAATCGAATCTTATACAGAACCAAATGGGCATAAATACGTTTGGTGAAGGAACGAATATAAGGGATGAATGGGTGATGTATCCTTGTTACTTGTTCTTCACCCTAGTAAAATAAATACGCAGAGAGAGCGAAAAATTAGAGTTTTTCTTTATCAGTTTTTTAAAAACAAGGTCGGACCTCTCTGTCTAATATACTCTAAAAAACGTAGTTTTAGAGATACTTTGTTTTCCATTCGAAACCTAAATGTTCCACTTTTGTGCCCATGACTCTCCATGTTATTGCCAGTAAAAGTTGTTTTGATTTAGGAGACTACACTACCGGGTAAAAATACAAAGGCATATATTTTGACATGCCACGTAAATTTAAGAAAATATAAACCTCTTAAAAGCACACATAAGATACCAATAACATTAGGGCGCACATATCTCACAATCGAGCATTATTACATGTTACATCGTACCATCTCTTGTACAAGATAAATCACACAAGATGTGAACCACAATTCGTAGTAGGATAGATGCACGGTATAGAGCGTACCCGCCAGCAAAATTTCGTCTTCTTTGGAACCTTGAAAAATAGCTGCACGAAGGATATCACAATGTAATGTGCATAAGTAAGGAGTTCGGGTAAAGAAATAACACTGGTTGAAAATAGTCCTTTAGTCCCGGTTCGCAAAGGCCATTAATCCTGGCTGCGCAACCGGGACTAAATATGCGCGACTAAAGGCCCCCGCTTAGTCACGCCTCTTACGAACCGCGACTAAAGCCCCGTCCACGTGGGCGCCAGGAGTCCGTCGGGGCGGAGGACCTTTAGGCCCGGTTCTCGTGGCTAACAGGGACTAAAGGCCTCCTCCGCAGGTTTAGGGTTTTAGCTCCCCTAAACCCGGTTTCTTTTTAATTTGTAGTGTTTTATTTCTTTTATATTTTATTTTGTGTTTTTTTTAATTTTGATGAAGTTTCAGTACACATATTCTACGCTACTATATACATGCATATGAAATTTCAAACAAGAAGAATCCAAGAGGAATATATAATATATATTCAATCTCGGGTGACCATATACAACTTCGAACAAGTTTCCATACACAATTAGGATGGATGACCATATACAACTTCGAACAAGTTTCAATCTCGGGTATGCATATAATTTTCTTCGTCCTCGGTATAGTGTTCTCCTTTAGTATCGATGACTTCCCTCATAAAAAATCCTGCTAATTCCTCTTGAATTGGTCGGAAGCGAGCTTCTGGACTAAGCTTACTCCGCAAGTTATCCATCGCCTTCCGCACGCTATCCGACGCCTTCCGCTCAGAGGTGTGTCTCCGGATGTTCTCACAAACATAGTATCCACATAGATTGCTCCCCGGTGGATGCTTATCCACATTAACTAACTTTCTAAAGTCTAGGTTATGTTTGAATTCACCGATAGTTTCTTCTGAGAACCATCTCCAAACCCTACAGGGCAAAGAAAATTAAATGAACAAGGGAGTTATTAGTTACTTGATATTAGGAAATGAACGAAAGAGACTGATCGATATAGAGCGCAAATGATTGAAAATAATTACTTTTGCAGCATTTTTCTTATGTCGGCCCAACGCTTTGAATCCGAATCCATAGAGTCCATGATTAGAACTCTGGAGGTGTGAAGTTCAATATTTAGCAGAATCCAGTGGAACCTGCGGACACGTTACATGCACAGTTATGCATAACTCATCGATTAGACATACCATGCATGGAGTAAAAAAAAAGAGAATGGGCACAAGAGAGAAACACTCACCCAAAATGGTAAGGAAATAGGATATGACTTTTCAGTTGATGCTTTCTAAGAAACTTGTACAAGTCTTTCTCCACGTCTTCGGGGTGATTTTGTAACACATATCCATTAACGATATGTGGGTCAATGAACCCAACATCATGGATGTTTCTTATTTTGCATTCCCAAATCATCAATCTGCATAATAGCGTACGCAATAGTTAGGACATATATATTTGTAGAAATAAATGAAGAACGAGATGAGGTAGAAATAAATCACTTACAAAATGTAGCAACTCAGCATAGATTT
The DNA here is from genome assembly GCA_028641055.1 of Alopecurus myosuroides. Taxonomy (NCBI): domain Eukaryota; kingdom Viridiplantae; phylum Streptophyta; class Magnoliopsida; order Poales; family Poaceae; genus Alopecurus; species Alopecurus myosuroides. The sequence continues at coordinate 8,440,473 of CM054057.1, forward strand.
GTCGAGCTCGCGTAGATTGAACAGCTGGAACAATTCACTCATATGAACTTCTACAGAGTACGGTTTGGTGTGATGCTCCTCTGTAACATCCGCATAAACATATTCTTTGTCGGCCCATGTTATGAAATGCTTGTACCAACGTACCAGATTTCGCATTTGTGGTGCTAGACTCTTTTCCTGCGTAGGCTCGACGAGAGGCCCATTCCGCACATATTGTAATGCTATCTCACTTACTGGCACATCCTCAAGGTCTAACGAGGCACGAAGAGTCAAACCCATCTCGGACGCTTGTTTTTTGGCACTCGCTACAGTCAATCCAAGTGCTGCCACAGCTGCTATGACCTCGGGGTCCTCTTCCGGACTGGCTTTCACTATGAGCGGGGGATCGATTGTTTATTCTGCATCCCGAGCTGGTCAACTTGTTTCCCGCTTTTTTTACTTTCTTCTTTCTCCTCCTTCAATATTTCTGCTTGCCTACGAAGTTCACGTCCATAGTCGTCAGGCATATTCAGCTCGGCTTGGGACGGCGTCGTCAAAAAATCCTACTTCTCATTGAATACTTGCTTGGGCTCAGGCTCTTTTATCGCCTTCTGATCCGCCTTCCATTTTTCATAATGAGCATTCGCGGCCCATTTGGTTTCAGCTTCACTAAGTTCCCAAGGCTTTGGGAGGAGAGGCTTCAGTGATGGCTCCGGTACCATTGTGGTCTTAGGTACATAAGGGTCCGGGTTAATAGTCTAGGAGCGGGTTTCCTTTCTGTCCTCCTGCTTCTGCTTCTTCGCCGGAGGTGGATTGGGGGGCGGCGGCTGCTTACCCGCCGGAGGAGGATTGGGGGGCGGCGGCTGGTTACCCACCAGTGATTGTGGATCGGGGGACGGCGTCGAATGGCGTGAAGGAGGTGTAGGTGAACCACCACCAGCACCACCACCGCCATCACCACCACCACCACCATTGGAGGGGGGTGGACTTGTTAGCCTTGGCGCCTCGCCTGGAAACACTATGTAATTTTTTTCCATAGAATGATCTGGCGCTTGACATCTCCAAGTATTCTCTCCCCTTCGGGTGTAGCTATGTCAATCTCCAGGTCCTCAAACACTTGGACTATGTCTTCCACCGTGACACGAGCATAGCCATATGCAATGGGGTTGTTGTGGTGGAGTGCTCTAGGTGTACAGGGTAAAGCACTGCCGGTAGCTACCTTCGTGGAAACGTTCCCCACGGGATAATGGAGATCACATTCTTTCATCTCCTTTACATCATCCACGGGGTAGCGAGGCTCCGGTGCACGAATCTCGATCGTCGGTGCATTAGCACCTGCAGGCGGGGCATCCGTGGAATCCACGCTGCTTCTCAGCTTCTGGCTTCCGAGATCTGCTTCCTGATCTTCATGCGGCCCTGCAGCCGATCTTTCTTTTACTATTCCATGCACGGTCTGCTTCAGCTCACGGAGTTCCGATGCAAACTTCGCCAAAAGTTCTGCATCCCGGTCCATCTTTCTCTTACGGCTTCTGTAAGAGTACAGGTCATTGTCCTGGGAAAACCCTACTTTCCACGGAATTCTTCCTTTGCCTCGTACATGTCCTCCGTGTTCATCATTCCCGAGGGCTGTTATCAGTGCGTCTTTCTCTCTGTTGAACTTGGTCAAGCCCTCTTCAGCTTGGGTCATTGCGTCAATAAGGGCTTGGGTGGGAGCAAACTTTTTCTGCCGGTGAACACACGCCCCTGTCTCCGGGTCTAGCGATCCCCCATGCCCGTACCACCAGCTTTTGTCCCTTTCGTCCCATCCCTCTGTACCTAGAGGGATTCCTCGCACCCTCAGGCCCTCCTCCATCTTCTCCCACTTAGGCACCGCAAGGCGGTATATTCCTGGCCCCATAACATGATGGTACTGTTTCTTATCCGCATTAACCTTATTTTTTTTCGATATTTCCTTGAAATGCTCCGATTTCTTTTGCCTCACAAATTCAGGCCAATCATCTTTTAGTCTCTCATGGTGTCCAGTGAAATCCGGAGTCTTGCCCTTCTTGACATAGTCACGGGTTAAATTTTTCTTGAAGGTCCGGAATGCTTCAGCCATCTTCTGAAGAGGGAACTCTTTGACGCGCCTCCTCCTCGCACGTCCAACCGGAACCTCGTTACCAAATTCATCGACTTTGTTGTATTCCAGAGGTAGAATGAAATGTTCCATAAGCTTTCTCCAACAATCCTTTTTCGTTCTCTTGTCGACAAAACTGAAACCAAGATGTGCCTTCTTTGGATCCTTCCATTCCTGGACGATGATCGGGACGTTGTCTCTAACAACGACTCCGCATTGGTTGATAAACTTTGTGGTGTGCTGTAGGGGCTTGCCGGTTTCACCGACTAATTCGACGGTATATGTTTCTCCTTGTTTCATCGCCTTGGATTTGCCACGCTTTTTCGTACTCGATCCGGCCGAGGGCTAAAAAAAAGAAAGAGAGTCACGCGCGTTAATACATATGTATTCACATTTCAGTAAGTTTGTATCACGAGAGGCTCAATGTATATATATACCTCGCCGAAGGTGGTTGCTACTTGGAATTCGAGATCGTCGTTTGTCGACGGTTGACCTCCGTCGACAATGTCCGTTCCTTTACCATCTTAATCATCGACAATGTATGTTCCACCGTCAAGGTTCAGAAAAGAACAGACTACATCCTCTTCTTGATCATCTTCTGAGCCCGGCACATAAGGAATCGCGTTATTTATGATCCCCATTAAATAACGTTTAGCCTCCGGATCCCTAAGCGGCTCGGCTCTATCGTCCGCCATATGTCACTCCTGCATGTAGTAAAAAATAATTAAGTATAAAGGAATTAAAAAATAAGATTAAGGGGACATAGAGTAGGAGCAGCGACGGTTCAATTAAAACTTTATTTTTAATATTTAAACCCTAAACTCATATTTATCTTAGTGTCATACTAATTGTTACTACAAGACCAGTACCTAATTAATTTGTCAACATGCATGAAAATGATGTTCTCTTACGTTACTTTAAGTGTTTTTCAATTTGGTATAGTTTCCATAATTTTTGGATGAAGGAAACAATGATTAAGAACTATTAATTTTTGCTTTCATTTCAGCCATTTTTGGAAAACAACAAAAACAGAAATAATTTAGATGTGAAACTGCATGTATAAGGTTGAAAACATGTGCCAAATGTTTCACTGAACATTTTGAGGTATTAAACATAGTTTTTTGGATAATTATTTACTTAGTTATGCCATTTTATTTTTTCCTTTTCTTTTATGACCAGAACAGAAAATTGATGTTTTTTTGGTGGAATTTATACAATTATTCCCAAAATAAAATACCATTGTGTATATTTTGTTAATAAAAAAATTTAGAGCTCAAGTTTTCTCAATTTGGGTTAACAGAATTCAAGTTATGAATTTTGCAAGTTTCCATTTTTAGTTCCCTTTTCTGTATTTAATTATTTAGTGCAAACATTATTGCAGAAGCATGTTGAACTTTTTCTATAAACAGAGACTGCTCAAGTTCCTGAATGTATAGAAATTTGAATCACTCAAATTGGAGAATTTATGAATTAGTTATGGATTTTTGAATCTATAAACAGAAACTGTTAAGTCCCTTTCTCTCTCTCTGCTCTCGCTCGCTGACGGGTGGGCCCCACCACTCAGCGCCCTCCTTCTCTCTCTCTCTTGCTCGCTGATGGGTGGCCCCCACCCGTCAGCGCCCTCCTTCTCTCTCTCTCTCTCTCTCTCTCTCTCTCTCTCTCGCTCGCTGAGGGGGGGCCCACCCGGCAGCGCCCTCCTTCCTCTGTTTCCTCACCGGCCGCGTGGTTTGCCGTCGTCCTCACCGGCCGTGTGGTTGCCGTCGTCCTCATCGGTCGCGTGGTCGCCGTCGTCCTCTCCTTTGTCGTCCCAGTCGTCCTCACCGCGTGGTTCACCGGAGTCGGAGCCGCCATCTGTTCGTGGTTCGTGCATGGTTCGTGGTTCACCGGAGTTCACCGGAGCAGCGTAGGGGAACCTACCGGAGACGAGCGCGGCGCGGTGCAGAGCAGGGCGGGGGCGGAGCAGTGCAGACGCGGTGCAGAGAAGGGCGCGGGCCGGTGAGGACGAAGGAGACGGTGCAGAGGGCGGGCACGGTCCTCTATGTGTCTCTGCGAGGAGAGCCTAGTCCTTAGAAGATTTCGAGTCGCGGTTGGTCCTTAGATAAATTTCGGGGCAGAGAATATATAGGGCCAGCCTTTAGTCCCGGTTGGGGACACCAACCGCGACTAAAGGTACCCTCCGGGTACCATCCGCGGGCCTTTAATCGCGGTTGGTGTCACCAACCGGGACTTAGGGGTACCTTTAGTCGCGGTTGATGTCCCCAACCGGGACTAAAGGTATTTTCGCGGCGTTTCCGTTCCCGCGCGGAACACGAACCGCGACTAAAGGTACTTTTTAAAATACTTTTCGTTTTAAAATCTTAAAATACCAATAATACAAATAATATATCAGAAAATTCAGAAAAATAAAACTACTTCATTTTAAAATCTTAAAATACAATTAATATATCAAAAAATTCAGAAAAAAAACTACTTCATTTTAAAATCTTGAAATACAAATATAATATCAAAAAATTCAAAAAAATAACTAATTCATTTTAAAATATTAAAAATACAAATAATATATCAAAAAATAAAAAAATAAAACTAATTCATTTTAAAATCTTAAAAATACAAATAATATATCAAAAAATTCAGAAAAATAAAACGACTTCATTTTAAAATCTTAAAATACAAATAATATATCAAAAAATTTAGAAAAATAAAACGACTTCATTTTAAAATCTTAAAAATTTAAATAATATATCAAAAAATTCAGAAAAATAAAACTACTTCATTTTAAAATCTTAAAAATACAAATAATATATCAAAAAATTCAGAAAAATAAAACTAAGTCATTTTAAAATCTTAAAAATACTAATAATATATCAAAGAATACAAATCTTAAAATCCCGCCTCTTTTTTCCTGCCTCCTGTCTTCCTGCCTCCTGTCTTCCTGCCTCCTGTCTCCGGTTCGGGTTTCGTTGGGAAACGGATCATCCCTTTAGTCCCGGCCTGTTTTACCAACCGGGACGAAATGGTTAGGGATTTGTTCCGACCAATCAGAAAGAATCACACGGATCGTGTGTTTCTTTCAAGCGCTTGTGAGTCGTTCTATCAGGGGTGTGTTTCTTTCGAGCTGTTGTGAGCCGTTCGATCAGGGGTACGGTGTGTTTCTTTCGAGCAGTTGTGAGCCGTTGGATCAGGGTGTGTCTTAACCGTTGGATCAAAACCCTAGCACAACACTTTGTGAGCCAGAGGTTCCTATATATAGCCCACCTTCATACATCGGTCAGTTCATCGACCAGATACAAAACATCCGGATTCACCATCATACGTCCTGCCGTGCATTTGGTATGCATATATGCACCCAGTAGCCACGGTAGGGCTGTATGATGGCGATACCTATTGTTTTGTTCTACATTCCCCTTGAAGGTTTGATACATCATTCAGTTCATCGACCAAATACAAATCATCCGGATTCGCCATCATACGTCATGCCGTGTATTTTGTATGCATATATGCACCCAGTAGCCACGGTGGGGCTGTATGATGGCGATACCGATTGTTTTGTTTTAAACCCCTCTTTAAGGTTTGATACATCATGCTAGGGTGGGCCCAAGGAAGCCCCAAAACACATCAGAGATAATATAATTCACATGATCCATTCAACAAAGTTTGGTACAATAAATTATTACACATCAATTCTTCCCTTGTGTCCCTGCTTTCTTACGATTGTGTCGTATCCATGGTGCATCCTCATCATTTAACTTAATGCTTGGGTCAGTGTACAATTTGAAGGGCGGAATTTCACCAAACATATTATAATCTTCTGACATGTCTGTCTTGTCCTCCACTCCCACGATGTTTCTTTTCCCTGAAAGAACAATGAGGCGCTTTGCATCATCGCATGATGTACTGATCGTTTTCTTTGCTTTCCGTTTCCTCGGTTTGCTACTCATGTCCTTCAAATAGAAAACCTGAGCGACATCTTTGGCTAGGACGAATGGTTCGTCAAGGTAACCAAGATTGTTGAAATCCACCATTATCATTCCGTATTGCTCGTCCACCTTTACCCCACCTCCTGTTAGCTTGAACCATTTGCACCGGAACAAAGGGACCTTAAAGGAGGGTCCATAGTCAAGTTCCCATATCTCCTATATGTAACCATAATATGTGACCTTTTGCCCATTCTCGGTTGCTGCATCAAAGCGGACACCACTGTTTTGGTTGGTGCTCTTTTTATCTTGGGCGATCGTGTAAAATATATTCCCATTTATCTCGTACCCCTGGAAAGTCGTTATAGTCGAAGATGGTGTCTTGGCCAACATATACAGTTGATCTCCAACATCATTGTCATTCATTAAATGTTTTCGCAACCAACTGCCGAAAGTCTCCATGTGGGCCTTTCTAATCCAGGATTCAGGCTTCCCCAGGTTGTCCGAGCGTAAAATATTATTGTGTTGCTCGAAGTACGGAGCCACCAAGCTGGAATTTTGCAGAACTGTGTGGTGTGCTTCAGTCATAGAATGACCGTCCATACATATCGTTGATTTCCTTCCGATCGTGCCTTTTCCACTTAGTCTCCCCTCGTGCCGCGATTGAGGAATACCAATCGACTTAAGGTCAGGAACATAGTCAATACAGAACTCAATTACCTCCTCATTTCCGTAGCCCTTGACGATGCTTCCTTCTGGCCTAGCACGGTTACGAACATATTTCTTTAATACTCCCATGAACCTCTCAAAGGGGAACATAGTGTGTAGAAATACGTGACCGAGAATGGAAATTTCTTCGACTAGGTGGAGCAGGAGGTGCGTCATAATATTGAAGAAGGATGGTGGGAACACCAACTCGAAACTGACAAGACATTGGACAACATCGTTCTGTAACCGTGGTAGATTTTCTGGACTGATTACCTTCTGAGAGATTGCATTGAGGAATGCACATAGCTTCACAATGGCTACTCGAACATTTTCCGGTAGGATCCCCCTCAAAGCAATCGGAAGCAATTGAGTCATAATCACGTGGCAGTCGTGAGACTTCAGGTTTTGGAACTTTTTGTCCGCCATGTTTATTATTCCCTTTATATTCGACGAGAAGCCAGACGGGACCTTCATACTACTCAGGCATTCAAAAAAAATGACCTTCTCTTCTTTGGTAAGAGCGTAGCTGGCACGACCTTGAAACCATTCCGGATGCTGGTCCTGCCGTGCTTCCTTTGTATCATTTGTATTTACATACACGCCCAAGAAGCTTAGCAGGTTCACGCAAATATTCTTCGTAACATGCATCACGTCGATTGCAGAGCGGACATCTAGGACTTTCCAATATTATAGCTGCCAAAATATAGATTTCTTATTCCACATGGGTGCGTGCCCGTCAACTCACAGCGGAACTGATTGTCAGCCAAGACCCTTTCCAAAGATGACTTTCAAATCCTTGACCATATCAAATATCTCAGCACCAGTACGTTCCGCGGGCTTCGGCCGGTGATCTGCCTTGCCGTTGAAATGCTTGCCTTTGTTTCTTACGTTATGATTTCGGGGAAGAAATCGACGATGACCAAGGTAAACGTTCTTCTTACAATTATCCAAATATACACTTTCAGTCTCAGGTAAGCTGTGCGTGCATGCTTTGTATCCCTTATTTGTCTGTCCCGAAAGGTTACTGAGAGCAGGCCAATCGTTGATGGTTACAAATAGCAACGCTCGTAGGTAAAATTCCTCTTCTTTGTGATCATCCCACACACGTACACCAGGTCTGCCCCACAACTGTAAAAGTTCATCAACTAATGGCCTTAGGTACACATCAATGTCGTTGCCGGGTTGCTTCGGACCTTGGATGAGCATTGGCATCATAATGAACTTCCGTTTCATGCACAACCAAGGAGGAAGGTTGTAGATGCATAGAGTCACGGGCCAGGTGCTATGGCTGGAGCTTTGCTCGCCAAAAGGATTCATGCCATCAGTACTTATACCAAATCTTAGGTTCCTTGCGTCAGCTGCAAAATCTTTGAACTCTCTATCGATCTTTCTCCATTGCGTTCCACCAGCGGGGTGTCTCAACTCCCCGTCGGACTTACGGTCCTTTTTGTGCCATCGCAACAACTTGGCATGCTCTTTGTTCCTGAACAGACGTTTCAACCGTGGTATTATAGGAGCATACCACATCACCTTGGCGGGAACCCTCTTCCTGGGTTTCTTGCCCTCAACATCGTCACCAGGGTCATCGCCTCTGATCTTATAACGCAATGTAGTGCATACATGGCATTCATTCAAATTCTCGTATTCACCACGGTAGAGGATGCAGTCGTTAATGCATGCATGTATCTTCAGAACCTCTAAACCTAGAGGGCATACAACCTTCTTTGCTTCGTACATACTGGCGGGCAACTCGTTATTATTCGGAAACATATTCTTCAACACTTTCAGCAAATTTTCAAATAATGAGTCAGCTACACCTTCCCGTGCCTTCCATTTCAGCAAATCAAGTGTGCAGCCCAGCTTTTTCAGACTATTATAGCATCCTGGGTACAGCGACTTCTTGTGATCCTCTAACATGCGATCCAAATTCTCACTCTCCTTGTAAGTTTTGCAGCGTCTCCGTGCATCAGCAATGGTCCGACCAAGATCATGAGCAGGCTCATCATGTGCCTCTTCTTCACCTTCACCTAACCCTTCCCTACCTTCAGCATCATCCTCCATGAAAGTATCACCGAAAGCCTCATGATAGTTGTCATCGATATCATCCCCTTCTTCATCTTCTTCCATTCTAATCCCTCTTTCTCCATGCTTGGTCGAACAATTATAGCTTGGCATTAAACCGTGCCGAAGCAGGTGCAAGTGAACGTCTCTTGAGGAGGAGTTACCCTTCTTATTCTTACAGAAAGCACATGGAAAGATAATAAAACCTCGCTGCTTGTTCGCATTTGCCACTACGAGGAAATCTTTCAAACCCATAGTGAACTCGCCGGAGAGTCGGTTACCGTACATCCATTGCCGATTCATCTACATTATTATTATATAAAGTATATAATTAACCATCATGCATTTGTTAAACTAACTAGCTAGAAATAATACAAATTATGAAAGGTTCAAGTTGCTAACCGCGATCGCGAAGGAAAAATAAATGAGAAAGCTCAAGTGTGGCTCGGACACTTCATATCATGTTTGTTTCATGCTCTCGGGCATTTCATCGAACACCTTGTGTGCATAGGAGGAACCAAAAGTAAACCCACCACCCCCTTGTGAATATTGTGAATAGAAGTGACACCAAATGTGGCTAAGTGAAGTAAGCTCAGTCCTATATAGGGATGGGCCTTTAGTCCCGGGTGGCTTGGCCAACCGCGACTAAAGGCCTTCGGGCCAGCCTGAGGACCATTAGTCCCGGTTGGCCTAGCCAACCGGGACTAAAGTCCCTCCCGTCCGCCAGCTGTCGACCCAGCATGTTGGGCCCAGATAGTTGGTCGCGGGTCTTCTCCCGAACCGCGACTAAAGACCCATTTGGTCGCGGTTTGATTATTTTTGGGACTAATGGGGGCGTATGGAAGGCCTATTTTCTACCAGTGTAACCAAGCCACGCGGCAGCGATGATGTATTCACGGATTTCTCCTTTTGAGAGGAGTACGTCTCATTGAAGGGACGTGAGCTCACCACAACATGTATACTCATCGCCACAAAGTACTCATCATATTCCACGAAGAAACACTAGTTGAAAAGGGGCCTTTCGTCCGGGCTATTAGTCCCGGCCGTGGGCCGGGCCGGGATTAAAGGTCCACACACGTCGCCCCCAAAATGGATCAGCGCACGGAAGCCTTTAGTCCTAGCCCTTTAGGACTCTTTAGTCCCGGTTTGAGATACAAACAAGGACTAAAGGGATCTGAGGCCCGTCGTGGCCTCTGCCCCCCCTTTAATCCTGGTTTGTATCTCAATACGGGACTAGTGGGCCATGCATATATATGGCACCCCCTCCCCCCTCTTTTTTTCTTCTGGTGGGAAGTCATACGTCTCCAACGTATCTATAATTTCTGATGCTCAATGATAATATTATGCCAATTGTTACATGTTTTCTCCCTTCTCTATGTCATTTTTATCGATTTTCCAGACTAACCTATTGACAAGATGCCACAGAGCCAGTTCCCTGTTTTTGGTTGTTTTAAGTTTCGGAAAAGTTGTTCTCGAAATATTCTCGGAATTGGAAAATTCGAAGCCCTGAAGTCTTAGAATTCCCGAAGGTTCCACGGAGTCCCAAAGAGACCCGAAGAGAGGCCTCAGGGGGGCACACCATAGGGCGGAGCCCCCTAGTCGCGCCGGGGGGGGAGTGTTCTGAGGCCCTAGGGCTCCGCCGCCTTTGCCCTTTCGCCTATTTATTCCCCTCCTAAGGAAAACCCTAAACACCCGATCAAATATGCCTGAAAATTTCCGCAGCCGTCGTCTTCGTAAACCCTAGATCAGGGGGGTTCTGAAGCTGTCTTCCGGCACCCTGCCGAAGTGAAGATCATCACCAGAGGCCTCTTCATCACCATGCCTGCCTCCGGAGTGATGCGTGAGTAGTACATCCTTGGACTACGGGTCCATAGCAGTAGACAGATGGTTTCCTTCTCCTCCTATGCCTCAATGTTTAGAGCTCGTGAACATCTTAACATGATCGAGATTGTTCTTATGTAATTCTATGTGCTGTGTTTGCTGGGATCCGATGAATATTGAACTAATGCCAAGTTGATTATAGTCTTTATTGTATATGTTATTTGTGATCTTGCATGATTTCCCTTGCTTGTGGTTCCTCTGGCCAAGTAGTTGCTAGTGACTCCAAGAGGGAGAATTTATGCTCGATAGTGGGTTCATGCCTCCATTTCGCATGTGCTCGAGTGGAAGAAACGTGACAGGGGAGGATGTGCTGTTGCCACTAGGGAGAAAACATCGGTGTGAGTGCCCGCGTGTAGAATCATCGCTTACATTACACACATTGCTTAATACGATTATCTGTTGCTTGCAACTTAATACCTAAGGGGGTTAGGATGATAACCTGAGGGTGGATTATTAGTCATAGATGCAGTTGGATTACGGTCTATGTATATTGTTGTAATGCCCGCACTAAATATCATAGTTGTCATCATGTCATGAATGTGCACTACGGTGCAACCTCTATTTGTCAATTACCCAACTGTAATTTGTTCACCCACCATGCTATCTTTTATGGAGAGACACCTCTAGTGAACCTATGATCCCCGGTCCATTTTCCTACAATGTTAAACAAACCTCTACAATTTCCTGCTTTCTTTACTTAATGCAAGCATACACCATTTTCCACACTATACGTCTTATCTTTGTTTTCAGCAAGATCGGTGAGATTGACAACCTCACTGTACCGTTGGGATAAAGTAATTTGGTTGTGTTGTGTGCAGGTTCCGCGTTGTTGCTGACACCGGTGAGGCGCCATCACCACCGTTAGTGGCATCAACCTTCCGAAGATCCTCTTTCTCCTACTGGATTAATAACCTTGGTTCTTAACTAAGGGGTTCCCAACATGCTTTGCCAGCACCAAGGACTTTTTCTGACACCGTCGCCCGGGAGAAAGAAATCTTTTCGCAAAGGGAGTCTCTCACTCTCAACCTCTTTATTTTGTTTATTGTCTTGTTTTGTTTCTTTATATAAAAACACACACAAAAAATAGTTTACTTTATAGCTGTTATTCATTTGCTTGCTTTTATTTCGCTAGAATGAGTGTTCCTGAAGTTGAGGTCTGTTCTTTTAGGCAACATGGGGGAGAGAGTTTAAAAGATGCTTGGTAGAAAATAAATGATGCTCATATAGGTTTACAAAAAAATATTCCACGTTGACACTCCTGAGGAATTTTTATGTTGGTATTAATGTCTGGTATAGGTATGTGTTAGATACTCTTATGGGTGGAAATTTTCTAGGAACTCCTTCCTTGGAAGACTACAATTTGATTGAAAGTTTGGTAGGAGCGCCGCCCACTATAACTGTTAAACCTGAGACCAGTTTCGAGGATGTTATTAATAAAATTAACTCTTTGGAAATGAACTTACCAATTTTCCTTGATAATGCTAGTAAAGTTAATGAATCAATAATAAGTATTGATAAAAGAATTACTGCTCTAGAAGCTACAATTATGATGATCAAAATTTTAGGATTGGTAAACTAGAGGAGGATATTGGAACTTTGAGCTCAACTTTTTCATCTCTTCAATTCAAAAAGGAGAAATCCTTTGTGGGAAAGGAGCAAAGATTCATGTATGTTCCCAAGATAACTAAACCCAAAACTCAATATGTGCTGAAAATTTCTAAAACAATTAATCAAACTAAGATTGACCTTCATGTTGATTCTTCAAAAACACCTAAAGTGCCTATTGCTGCAAATAATGATTTAGAGGAAGTTATAGATGTTCATGCTTCACTTGAAAATACTTGAGTTGCTTTCTACGCCTAGCTGAACGGCGTTCAAGAAAAGCGCTACCGGGAGACAACCCGTTTTATTTCTCTGTTTTCAACCCGTTTTCCATCGTTTCTTTCTGTGTGCTTTGCACCTGGGTTTTGTCTATTACCTTAGAAACCCCTCTGTATGTTTTATTTTGTGTCTTTGTTGATCCAAGTAAATCCCCTAGTGGAAAGTTGAGACTATATTTCGGATTTCTGCGCAGGAAACAAATTTCTGTTGTCAAGTGTTAAATTTGTATAAAACCATAGAAAATTCAAAATGACCTGAGTTGTTTTGTGCGTAATCCTGGGCTATATATGCAAGTTTTCTTAGTTGAACACTTTTTTATTTGAGTAACAAAAGATTTTCGGAAAAAAATCATATTTACCTGTTGTCCCATTTTGACAGATTTTTGCCAATAATTGCATTTGGATCTTAATCTCTTTCTTTTGGTGATCTTTTGAGAAAAAAAGTTTTAAAAGAAGTTGTTACAGTACCTAATGTGTTTATGAGTTTTAGGCTTGTGTTGAAACTGAACCATGTGAATTTATTATTTCGATTGCACTAACGTTGCTAAGGAAGATTGTGAGAAGTTTGGTGTGAAGGAAGTTTTCAAGGGTCAAGAGAAGAGAATGATATGACGTGATCAAGAAAACTGAAAATCCTAGCTAATGTTGGGGATGCCCCGGTGGTACATCCCAGCAAATTCCAAGAAGACTCAAGCGTCTAATCTCGGGGATGCCCAAGGCATCCCCTTCTTCATCGACAAATTATCAGGTCGCTTCTAGTGAAACTATATTTTTATTCGGTCACATCTTATACGCTTTACTTGGAGCGTCTTTTATTTTTGCCTTAAGTTTGTTTTTATTTTTTTTCAATAAGCATGGTTGTAGCCCAGCATTCTTTTATTGGAGAGTGACACCCTCCGCTTTTTCATGGGAATACTTTGTATTCTTAATCTTTGTCTGGCTGCTGCATTTATTTAGCTCCTGTTTTGCATCCATCTCTTATCAGAGCTGTTAGTTTTAGTAGTGTTATGTGAGTACTCTCATGTTTGCATTATGTATCATGTAGAGTATTTTTGTTAAAACATATCTTGTATGGTTCTTGTTGGGAAAAGAAACTGCTGCTTTTGAGGTAGAATTTATAACGGTGCACGTAGAAGCTTGTATAGACCGTGGCTAGAACTTTTTCATGCCATGCTAAATGTTATTTTAGTTTTAAAGCCTTGTGGTTATTGGGTAGCATGATAGCCTCAAATAGCTGAGAGTGTTTAACATGCCATTGAAAGAATCATGAGTTGTTCTTGTCATATTAAAGCATAAATTTGTGGTATTCTCCTTTGAATGTTTTATTTGGTTGACTTGGCGCATGCTCACACCATGTTTATGACTATGAACCAGTCACGAATATCCACCATAATCACTTAGTTGTTAAACTTGTGATACCACTTATGTTTTGATTGATGATATTTATGTCGCTATGCATGATTATGACTCGTATGCTCTCTTGATTTGTCGCCCCCAGTCTTTTGCTAGCCTCCAACTGTACTGAGTATAAGCTCTAGTCGTGCATCCAACTACCTAAAAACCAAAGTTTTACCATTGTGTCCACCATACCTACCTTCATGTGGTATTTCACTGCTACTCCAACTAAATTACTCATGTGCTACCTTTAAGACTTTCAAAATTACTCATGTTTGGTGTTCCTGTTTTTGCTCATGAGGACGTCGATGGAGAATCTTTATCTTACTTGTTGATTTGATTTCACAACCTGGACTAGTGGTTTCATCAGCTTATCTAATTGATAGAAGAGTTGGCAGTGGGGTGCCCAGCCCCAAATTAATGCAAACAAATATCTCTTCACTATTTTTGCCCCTGAATTATCAGTCAAAACATAATTGTGTGAACAAAAGAGAAAAAGGGATGACCTTCTACCCAGATACGTCCTTCACATGGGAGCCGCTCTTGTGAAATCTAGTTGGCTTGTGACGTACTTTATTTTCTAGTTACCATTCGTTGATATTCGCATACACTGTTATTATTTTCCATTCTCGGTTTTATGTGCATTTATCCCATAAACATTATTATTTGATTCATCAACTGTTATTGCTTGTTATCCAACTATTTGTTCTAGTCATCTCATGAACTTTGAAGGTGTCCTGGCATTTATGTTTTGTCCCACTCTTAAGGACTTGCGAAATACCACCTTGCCATGCTTTCTCTATACTTGAAACAAACGTACAACTTGCAATGCATTATTACTCATGATCTTTTATTTGAGTTACTTCCCATGATGCAAAGTGATTGCTATGCTTTATTATTAAAGTTATATTTATCATGTTGGTGTTTAAAGTTCTATGATCTCAGCTTACATAATATTTTACATTATAATGATCAAATTTCTGTTAGTAGCATGTCACCTCAGAAATTATTGTGTTTTTATCGTTTACCTACTCGAGGACGAGTAGGAACTAAGCTTGGGGATGCTTGATATGTCTCTAACGTATCTATAATTTTTGATGCTCCATGATAATGTTATGCCAATTGCTACATGTTTTCTCCCTTCTTTATGTCAATTTTATCGAATTTCGGGACTAACCTATTGACAAGATGCCACAGAGCCAGTTCCCTGTTTTGTGCTGTTTTTAGTTTCAGACAACTTGTTCTGGAAATATTCTCGGAATTGGAAAATCGAAGCCCAGAAGTCTTAGAATTCCCGAAGGTTCTACGGAGTCTCGAAGAGACCCGAAGAGGGGCCTCAGGGGGGCACACCATAGGGCGGCACGCCCCCCCTTGGCCGCACCGGAGGTTGGTGTGGGGCCCCCAGGGCTCCACCGCCTTTTCCCTTTTGCCTATTTAATCCCCTCCGAAGGAAAACCCTAAACACCTAATCAAACATCCCTGAAAAGATCCGCAGCCGCCGTTGTCGTCAACCCTAGATCAGGGCGGTTTTGAAGCTGTCTCCCGGCACCCTGCCGGAGAGGAGATCATCACCGGGGGATTCTTCATCACCATGCCTGCCTCTGGAGTGATACGTGAGTAGTTTATCCTTGGACTAAGGGTCCATAGCAGTAGCTATATTGTTGTCTTCTCCTCCTATGCCTCAATGCTTAGATCTCGTGAGTTTCCTAACATGATCGAGATTGTTCTTATGTAATTCTATGTGCTGTGTTTGCTGGGATCCGATGAATGTTGAACTTATGACAAGTTGATTATAGTCTTTATTGCATATGTTATTTGTGATCTTGCATGCTTTCCGTTGCTAGTTGTTGGTCTGGCCAAGTAGTTGCTCGTGACTCCAAGAGGGAGTATTTATGCTCGATAGTGGGTTCATGCCTCCTTTTCGCCTGTGCTCGAGTGATAGAAACGTGACGGGAGAGCATGTGCTGTTGCCACTAGGGAGAAAACAGCGGTGTGAGTGCCCGCGTGTACAATCATTGCTTACATTACACACATTGCTTAATGAGATTATCTGTTGATTTTAACTTAATACCTAAGGGGGTTCAGATGATAACCTGAGGTTGGATTATTAGTCATAGATGCAGTTGGATTATGGTCTATATATATTGTTGTAATGCCTGCACTAAATATCATAGTAGTCATCATGTCATGAATGTGCACTACGGTGCAACCTATATTTGTCAATTGCCCAGTTGCAATTTTTTCACCCAGCATGTTATCTTTTATGGAGAGACACCACTAGTGAACTTATGAACCCTAGTCCATTTTAGTACAATGTTAAACAAACCTCTACAATTTCCTGCTATCTTTACTTACTGCAAGCATACACCATTTTCCACACTATACGTCTAATCTTTGTTTTCAGCAAGACAGGTGAGATTGACAACCTCACTGTACCGTTGGGACAAAGTACTTTGGTTATGTTGTGTGCAAGTTCCGCATTGTTGCTGACACTGGTGAGGCGCTATCACCACCGTCAGTGGCATCAACCTTCTAAAGATCCTCTTTCTCCTACTGGATTGATAACCTTGGTTCTTAACTAAGGGGAAGTTCCTACCGCTGTGCTCATCGCACCCTCCTCTTGGGGTTCCCAACACTCTTTGCCAGCATCAGGAAGTGGTATGGTTTGTGCTAGTTTTTTTCTTCATATGCACTAGAGGTGTTCGGTGAAATGCCTGTTAGAGCGATACCACTACTTTTCACACAAGACAAACATGATATGAAGTGACTGAGCCACACTTAAGCTTCCTCCTCTTTATTTCCAAGTGACTTAAAAGATTAGCAACTATATTCTTGCTTAGACCATGCGGTACTAGTTTTAGCATCGTGGTTGCGTTTGATATATTGTTCTATGATGCAGATGAGCCATCCATGGAAGTACGATGACCGACGCTCTGCCTTTACAGAGAAGGCGTGCGCTTTTTTCTTCTTGCGGCCGAGGCAAACAAGCGGCAGGGTGGCTTTATGATTTGTCCATGTGTTGACTGTCCGAATGAGAAGGATCACACATTCTTAAGAGTCATTCAGAGCCATCTGCTTCGGTCTGGTTTCATGTCCGGCTATAATGTTTTTACCAAGAACAGAGAAAGAGGGGTTATAATGGAAGATGTCGATGAAAAAGAGAGCGATGATGATAACTACCGATCTATGTTCCCTGAATACTCCGATACCACAATGGATGACAATGAAGAAGACAATAAATAAGAAGTGTTGCAGAACATGCACCAGATGAGCCCGCTAATGATCTTGGTTGGGTTATTTCTGATGCAAGGAGAGGCTGCGACACGGAAAAGGAGAGGTTGCAGTTAGATCAGATGTTGGAGAACCACAAAACATCGTTGTATCCAACTTGCAAAAATGTCCAAAAGAAGTCGGGTAGCACACTAGAATTGCTAAAGTGGAAGACGGAGACCGGTGTGACTGACTAGTCATTTGGAAAGTTGTTGGTACCACTAAAGAACATGCTTCCAAGATAGAATGAATTTCCCGCCAGCATGTACGAAGCCAAGAAGCTCGTCTTCCCTATAGGATTACACATCCAGAAGATACATGGATGCCCTAATGAATGCCTCCTCTACCGCGGTGAGAAGTACGAGAATGTGGATAAATGATCGATATGCAATGCATTGCGGTATAAGATAAGAAAAGATGACCATGCCGATATTGAGGGAGAGCCACCCAGGAAGAGGGTTCCTTCCAAATTGATGTGGTATGCTCCTATAATAGCATGGTTGAAATGTCTGTTCAGAAACAAAGAACATGCCAGTTTGTTGCGATGGCTTATGGAGGACCGTAAGAAAGACGACAAGTTGATGCATACCGATGATGGTCGGCAGTGGAGATAAATCAAGAGAGAGTTCAAAGAATTTGTAGGTGACCCAAGAAACTTATGGTTTGGTCTAACTACAGACGACATGAATCTTTCTGGGAAGCCAAGCTGCAGTCACAACACCTGGCCCGTGAATCTATGTATCTACAACCTTCCTCCTTAGTTGTGCATGAAGTGGAAGTTCATTATGATGTCAGTGCTCATCCAAGGCCGCAAGAAACCCGACAATGACATTGATGTGTACCTAAAGCCATTACTCAGCGAAAGTTTGCAGTTGTGGGCCAAACCAGGTGTAAGTGTGTGGGATGAGCACAAACATGAGACATTTGACCTACGGGCGTTGCTTTTCTTAACCATATATGATTGACCTGCTCTTAGTAATATTTCAGGACAGACAGACAAGAGATACAAATTCATGCACGCACAGTTGGATCAGATAGAAAGTATATATATCTATATAGATGTAGAAAGAATGTGTACCTGTACAATTGTCGTTTTCTTCTGTCCATGCATTTCTTAAGGACAAAAATGCAAGCATTGCGATAGCAAGGCAGAAATCCGTACGAAGCCTGCCTCCATGGCAGCCAACTTGTTTCGAACGGCATTGATAAGCGCGCACCCATGTGGAAGGAGAAATCCATATTTTGGGAGCTACCCTATTGGGAAGTCCATGAGATCCGCTCTGCAGTCGACGTGATGGACCTAACGAAGAATCTTTACGTGAATATTCTAAACTTTCTAGGCTTGTATGAGAAGTCAAAAAATACACCGGAAGCACGGGAGGACCAGGGACGTCATAAAGGACGAGACGCGGTATGGATCCAGGCAAGTTAAACATCGCAGTCTATAAGAAAACTTGGTGTTCTCTAGTAAATTCATGAAAGGCCTCGGTGAAAGTTCACATAAAGTTTTAGGTGAAAGTTCAACTTAATAGTCTCCACTTCATCCGGGGGATTGTTGAAATTTTGGCCCATTTTAGCATATTAATAATTGCTGAAAATACTATAGGCCATGTGGCCTATTCGTGTATGACAAGAGGTGGAGCATGAATTTAGTCTCACATATCTAGTTGAGTGGATGTTTGGCCTCCTTATAAGAATAAGAGGCTACATGCATGCTCTCACGCCTCGCCTCGTCTCGCGACGAAGCGGACGACCTGGGTTGCGGCGGTGATCCATGCCGGGTTAGGAATTATGCCATGTGTACGTGTCATGTTATTTAGTCACACATGAATGAATGAATGCGAACGGTTACACGAAGCTGAAACATTTTGTGCCAGTGGAGAATGAATATAAAAGGATGGCTTCTGGGCCACGGCTGCTCCATGTTCAGTTCGTGTCCCGTTTCTTCGCTTCCTCTTCCTCGGTTCCCATTTGCATCCTTCTATTTGCCTAAAAAAGAGAGGTCGGGCCTCTCACTTAGACATAACACACAATCACATTTCCTATGCGCCAGCCTCCTATTTCTCGTGCACACTTCTGCTGATCAGGAATTATTCATCTAGTGTCGCTTGCTGCACCGCTGGACTGGACAGTAGACCTCGGGAACTCTGTCCTTTCGGATCCTGTACGGGAGAAGGGCGATAAGGTTTTTTGGGAGCGCTACACTGAGACTACTTGCTTCTTCTCGAACACGGAGGCAGACGACTACTTCCCGGACGGCGACTGTCGAATTTGCATATCAACAAGTCCCCCGGGTGAACCCATAGGGTTTCGATTAGGAGAACCTGTGGTAGATCGATTACAATGGGGGGTTGCTCAAGTAGAGGGTATGATCTCGATCTCAAGGATTTGGTGGTGCGGTATTGCTTGCCTCGTCCTGGTGGTTCTCCTGGCCTTATATAGGTGGCCAGGTCCCAAACCGTACCCGGGGAGGCCTTGCGGGTGGGTTTCAACTAGGCCTTCTAGAATAGTATATGGTATCTCCTCTTGGGCTTAGATCTTGGGCCTTGGACCGGGTATCCTTACCCGATAGGTCCAGGGTTCAGCCCTTCGTCAGTAGCCCGCGAGCGTTTACACGATTGAGATTTTTTTGTCGGGTAGACGCTCAAAGTCTTGTCTTGAATTCCTTCGGCTGATTGTTTCAATCGGTTTCCGTCTGGAGGGTGTGTAACCTGTGTGACGAGTCCTTATGCCTAAGTATCGGTTGATTAAAGTCCCTGTATTTTTTGGCTGTTTTCGCAGAAGGATATGGCTCAGTAGCTTGGCTCTCCCGAAAGCTTAGGGCCAATTAATTGCATTATGCTTCTGTTTTTTCATGACACGCTTCAGTCCATCAGCCCTAGCCAGTTTGCTTCCTCTGTCCTTCCGCGAGGAAAAAGGATGCTGCTGCGGGCGAAACTCCAATTGTTAGGGCTGTCCAGAATTCTCCAAGCCCAGCTCCGATAGCTGCGGCTATGGATTACCCGTTGACTGGCTTTGCGGGTGGAGCCTCGACTTCGAAAGAGGCATCGGGTAGCTCAGCTGAACCTCTACGCACCGCCCAAGGCCAGGTAAACCTCATTATACTCTATTTTGCTTATTTATGATTTTTTTTCGGGTGCACGGCAGTGCTCCCGATGGGAGTAGCCCCCGAGGCTGTAGTCAATCGATTGCGATTGGATACAGGCTCAATATTCGAGCTTTTCTCTTTTTTTTTACTTTATCGGGTGCACGACAGTGCTCCCGATTGGAGTAGCCCACGAGGCTTTACTCGACTGTTTGCAGACGTGAATAGGCTCAATTTCTTTCTTCTTTCTCTGACTTCTTCATTTCATGTTTTGCAGTCTCTTCTTGATTCTCTCGCAGCCATTGGTCGCCGCGTACTTTTGGCTGAGACTGATTGCGTATCCCTTCGGGTGGATCGTGATCGACTCGTCTCGGATGACCAAGCTCTCCAAAGTTAATTGATCTGTTCTTTCTACTTATTCTTTCGGATCGTGTGAATTCCCCTAGGCAAAATTTTGTTGTTGTGTAGCTCAAGTTGATCTCCTGAAGGCCGAGAAGACTGTGTTGGAACGCGTAGAGATAAACGAAAACTTTTCCTACGCGGTGCTTCCAAGATCTAGCCGAGGTAGAAGGCCACGATGATTACCACTAGACGCGCGGTTGCGGATTATCGATGAAGCGCGTCGGGGCAGTGCAGTCCCACGATCCGATCCAGCCGATCCGATCCCTTGAACGTCGAAGTGCTGAACGTACATCACCTCTGCCGGTATCCACACGTACGAGGAGGAGCTCCGACGGCAGACTGCTAGGTCTGGTGCGACGGCTGGACTGAGTGGGGCTAGGGTTCCCAACGCATGGGAGTGGACTAACATGCCCGCTGGGCAACCTGCCGCCCCTCTTTATATAACGAATGGTAGTGGGCTTCACAACACTTGTGGCTCATTCCCTGTGTGAGTCCGACTCACAAACTCAGTCCATTTCTGGTTCGGGTCCAACCCAACCAATACTTGCTCCCGCTCTTAAGTGTGCGACCCTGCAGGCTCATGGCGACATGGACACGATTGGAGTCCGACTCACAATCGATCAATCGGTAGCGGCTCCTAGCAGAACGTGCCGACTCCCAAGTCCCATTGAGTCATGACGACATACCTTTCAATGTGATATTCATCTTAGTCCCTTTTGCCTCACGATATACCTTGTCGAACTATAGGCGATTTATTGTCATCCCTTTATGTGACGCCCCGGGATCGGGCACTATGCAGATTTCAGCATTCCCGCCAAATCCGCATAATAACCGATTCCAGGTTGCTACTTGTGATAATCATTACAACAGTTCACGAATAATCCACAACCACAACAGAAAGGAGATATACAAGAAGACTCAAACGAGTCAAGGATACAACTGATACAATACAAGGATCCAAATAACAGCGGAAGAAAACAACATAGTGTCCGACTACGGACAAGATACAAATTGGACTAAGAGTCCTGAAGATAACCGAAGGTGTCCAATCCCTGCCCAGGCCAAGCCGGAGGGATTCCCAAGCTAACGTCGTCAGACTTCAAACCTGTTGACTGCAATATTGAATTCGCAGCCACGAAAATGAATTCGTGGGTCAGTACGGTGAAGTACTGGCAAGTGGATAAACCATACTCACAAGATACCGGCGTAGCCAGTCATCACAAGATACAAATACTTTGGGATCAACGGAAAGGAGGGGATTATTGCAAATAAGCGGCAGCGGGCTGCACTAACCAACTACAGAGACTCACTACAACATCCGGCTAAAAGAGGGGGATAAGATAGCGTATCGGAACCATCTACAACTACTCACCAAACAATACCCATCCAATGTCACCCCCTACTAAGGAAGCAACCCAAGGATAACTCACATGGTTGATTAATGATGGATCAAGTTATTGTGTCAATAAGATTATTACTAGTCAAGTTATTATCATTAGGTGTAAGTTGTCTGAGTACTTGTTAGCCAGTACTTTCACCAAGTAATCCATAACCGCGGAAAACACGGCTTCTCGAGAAGATTTATCCCTGAAGGGTGTGCTCCAGTACCCGTACACACTCAAGCCACCAACTAAAACTCAGGTTGGCTTGACACGACCCAAACCATCTCTACAACCCATCCTCGGAGCCACGGAGCTATAAGGTCCCAGCCACGCAGCCGAATAATCAGCGCAGGTGTGCAAAACTCTCGCAGGACACAACACCCCGGCACTACAGACCTCGCCCTATATGCATCATCACCATCATATCCATCACCAGTAACCATGGGGGGCCCTCCCATTATGCAAAGGAGCAAATGGAACACCCGAACTAAGTGTGGCTCTTTGGACAAGCTGCAGATCAGGTCTAAGTCGAGGGGGGTCCCATACTACCACCCGGATGCGGTGAGCACGCTCATCATGGATCAGTAGACAAGACTCTTTTCCTAGTTTCGACACTAGCAGGCTTCAAAACCCTTACCCGGGCCTCCTGCCGGTGCCTTATCATCAAATTATTATTACCCAAAACAATAACAAGTTGTTGATTGAATTGAAACCCAACTATCAACTAAACAGGTGATAAGGCGGACAACAAGACTTGAGCGCAAACAACACTAAGCATGCAACTACGACACGAAGGCCAACAAGGTAAACAAACAACAGTTAATAGGAAATGGAAGGAAAAGGCTATATCATGGCTGCAAGGTAAACATATAATAGGATCGAGACACAAAGATCGTAACAACAGGCTAGAATAAGAACAACGGAAAGCATCGGTAACAAGTGATGAAAGGCAGCCATTTGGCAGCAAGTGAGTATACTTGCCTGAGATCCCGCAAGGTAGCAGAACTTGTCGTTGCTCACATCATCTCATCGTCCTATCCGGGAAGAAGCAACGAACCTCGAACAAACACCGGATGCAACAATTACTACTACGGCAAAAGATCCAGCATGATCCTATTTATATGCATGGCATGGCAAGATGCAACAGGGGAAACAACTTAAGCAATTTAATCGGAACCGGAGTCCGGAGAAGGAATTGGTTCAAGTTGTTTAGCTAACCATCAAGTTAAATGTTGTTTATCATGGAAAACAATAAAGTAGATGAGTTAGGCAATTTAAATGGAAGGGGGCAACAGCTAGAATTAATTAGCCCACACATTCCATATGTTGTCATATAGGTGAACATGCATAACAAGATCTAAAATGCACAAGATAAGATGCAAAAAGAGATATGGATGGCATGAACATGTTAAAGATACGAAACTGATTGGAAAACATATTTTATTTGTTTGATTTGGAATTAAAATGAATTAGTTATGAATTTTGGCAATTTAAATTGCATTAAATAAGAGGTGAAACAATTATTCAATTTAATTGTTGCAAACCAGAAAACAAAGTTGATAAACAGAAAGTACAATGAATTTGGACTGAAAAAGATATTTGATTTGTGTGATTTGAATTAGGTATGAATTAATTATGGAATTAACCAAATTGGAAAAGAATTGTTTGAATTTGAAATTTGAAACAATTTGAATTGTGCAAAACAGATAACAAATGTGATATTTGAAAAGTTCATGGAACTTTGATTGGAATACATATTCGGTTTGTGCCAATTGGAGTTACCAATTAAAAGTTATGATTTATAGAAGATTCACTCGTTTTCTGGAATTTTGGAAAAAACAGAAAAGGACCTGGAACTTTCTGCACCGTGGGGACTAACCCCCACGCTGGTTGACAGATGGGCCAGGGGGCCACGCAGGCGCCACGGGGCGCGGGTGGAGCCACGCAGGCCACCACGGTCAATGACTAGTGGGGCCCGCCCTTGCGCGGGCGAGGGAAAAAAGCTGGGGTTTAATTCCCCTAGCTGGGAATCGAACCAACGACGGCTAGCTTGTGCGCGCGGATGCAGTACCAGTTGGGCTAGGAAACGTTGGTGATAGGAACAGATACGCACGGAGGAAGAGGTTACATGCCAGGTTTAACTGAAAGTTGTCGACAACAACTTCTCTGAACCCGACGACGCGGGGCAGAAACACAGCGAGCTAGGATCGAGGGGGTACGGCGGCGCACCCCGGCGTGGCATGAAGGCCACGCCCGCAGAGCAAGGAGGGGGACAGGGAGAGTGGAAGGCGCTCACAGGTTGGTGGTCGAGGAGGTGCTGTCTGATGGAGGAAGAGGTGGCGACAGGGACAGGTGGCGGAGGAAAAGCTTGACGGCTTTGCCGACTCGGGCCTCCTCCAGCCCCCGCGCCTTCAGCAATCTTGGAGCTGGGGGAACGCTGGTTCCATTCCCGGGAACGGTAGCTCCTCGAGGTGCCCATGGCGAGGGGACGGTGGCGTTTCTGACGGCGGTTAGGTGGGTGGTTGCAGGTTCGGAAGCAGAAGAACTCGGGGGGGAGAAGAGAGGAGAGAATGGCGGCGGGGCGGATGGGACGAGGGTTAGCAAGCAGAGGGGGAGGTGTAGGTGCTTTAAGGGGGGACAGGCCTGGTACGGCAGGCAATCGGTGGAGGGGAGAAGGATCGAGCGGTGGATGCGAGGTTCGTACTGATGTCGTCAGCGGGAGGAGGAAGAAAGCGACAGAACAAGGGGGTACTGGGCCAGAAAGAGAGATGGGCCTGGGGGGAGAAAAGGGGAAGGGGTGGGCTGCCCTCTCTCCTTTGCTATTTTTTTTCCTTTTTCCCTTTCTTCTTTTTTTTTTTTTGCAAGAGATCAAAGAGGGAGAGAGAGAAAGGATTAAAGGATTTGGGTTTAATTTTTATGAATAATTTTTAGTGCTTTGCAAAACAGTAATTAAAAGCAATTACCATTAACTTCGAAATTTAGAATATTAGTTTGATTTGGAAATTTTTGGGAATAACCAAATTTTATTAATAAGTTCAAACAATTATACAAACATTATTGAAATTACTTTGTTTGCCAAATTTTAATTTTTTAAACACATATTGAAATATGATAATTAAGATTGATTTGGTTTGAATTTTTGGAATTTGCCATTAGGGTTTTAATAAAAGGGAAAAAAAATTATTAACAGGCAATTTGATTAAAACAATTTCAACCATTGAAAAACAATTGAGTGGTTTAGTTTACAAGTTTGAAATTGGAAATTTTGAGCAAGGGGTGAAAGTTTGAATTGTTTTGAATTTTCAGTTGTGATGCAAACATGGTGCAATGCAATGTGATGCATGGGATGCAAAGCAGAAAGAAAACAAACACTTTCTACCAAAGGTAACACCCCAGGTGTTACAGACGACACCACTAACAAGGGATTGCGCCCTCGCAATCCACCTGCTAACCCGGGAGGGGAAAGAAGTTCAATTATCGATTCTTCGTGCTTCCAGTTGATCTTCTCGACACCACTCACAAGGGATTCTTGCTCGGAGTGACGACGATGTTCTTCCACCAGGAATCTTCCGATGATCGGACCTATTAGGTTAAAGGCTCGGAAAACGTCCACCCACGTAGGATCCTAACACTTTTACAGATAGACAAGGGGGAGAGACTCCAAAACAAACAAGATGGGAGGGGAAATAGAATAGGGATAAGGAGAAAAACAAGAATCCTATTGAGAGGTTTTCCAAAATAGTTTAGCAGAAATAGTTTTCGACACTCTAGAAACAACGACCGTTAGCGAGGTTAACCTACAGGCTTTGCGGACCCGTTGCTTCGATAACCATTCGTATCGAAACAATCTCGGGAATCGGAACCAAGGCTCTGATACCATTTGTGACGCCCCGGGATCGGGCACTATGCAGATTTCAGCATTCCCGCCAAATCCGCATAATAACCGATTCCAGGTTGCCACTTGTGATAATCATTAGAACAGTTCACGAATAATCCACAACCACAACAGAAAGGAGATATACAAGAAGACTCAAACGAGTCAAGGATACAACTGATACAATACAAGGATCCAAATAACAGCGGAAGAAAACAACATAGTGTCCGACTACGGACAAGATACAAATTGGACTAAGAGTCCTGAAGATAACCGAAGGCGTCCAATCCCTGCCCAGGCCAAGCCGGAGGGATTCCCAAGCTAACGTCGTCAGACTTCAAACCTGTTGACTGCAATGTTGAATTTGCAGCCACGAAAATGAATTCGTGGGTCAGTACGGTTAAGTACTGGCAAGTGGATAAACCATACTCACAAGATACCGGCGTAGCCAGTCATCACAAGATACAAATACTTTGGGATCAACGGAAAGGAAGGGATTATTGCAAATAAGCGGCAGCGGGCTGCACTAACCAACTACAGAGACTCGCTACAACATCCGGCTAAAAGAGGGGGATAAGATAGCGTATCGGAACCATCTACAACTACTCACCAAACAATACCCATCCAATGTCACCCCCTACTAAGGAAGCAACCCAAGGATAACTCACACGGTTGATTAATGATGGATCAAGTTATTGTGTCAATAAGACTATTACTAGTCAAGTTATTATCATTAGGTGTAAGTTGTCTGAGTACTTGTTAGCCAGTACTTTCACCAAGTAATCCATAACCGGGGAAAACACGGCTTCTCGAGAAGATTTATCCATGCAGGGTGTGCTCCAGTACCCGTACACACTCAAGCCACCAACTAAAACTCAGGTTGTCTTGACACGACCCAAACCATCTCTACAACCCATCCTCGGAGCCACAGAGCTATAAGGTCCCAGCCACGCAGCCGAATACTCAGCGCAGGTGTGCAAAACTCCCGCAGGACACAACACCCCGGCACTACTGGCCTCGCCCTATATGCATCATCACCATCATATCCATCACCAGTAACCATGGGGGGCCCTCCCATTATGCAAAGGAGCAAATGGAACACCCGAACTAAGTGTGGCTCTTCGGACAAGCTGCAGATCAGGTCTAAGTCGAGGGGGGTCCCATACTACCACCCGGATGCGGTGAGCACACTCATCATGGATCAGTAGACAAGACTCTTTTCCTAGTTTCGACACTAGCAGGCTTCAAAACCCTTACCCGGGCCTCCTGCCGGTGCCTTATCATCAAATTATTATTACCCAAAACAATAACAAGTTGTTGATTGAATTGAAACCCAACTATCAACTAAACAGGTGATAAGGCGGACAACAAGACTTGAGCGCAAACAACACTAAGCATGCAACTACGACACGAAGGCCAACAAGGTAAACAAACAACAGTTAATAGGAAATGGAAGGAAAAGGCTATATCATGGCTGCAAGGTAAACATATAATAGGATCGAGACACAAGCATCGTAACAACAGGCTAGAATAAGAACAACGGAAAGCATCGGTAACAAGTGATGAAAGGCAGCCATTTGGCAGCAAGTGAGTATACTTGCCTGAGATCCCGCAAGGTAGCAGAACTTGTCGTTGCTCACATCATCTCAGCGTCCTATCCGGGAAGAAGCAACGAACCTCGAACAAACACCGGATGCAACAATTACTACTACGGCAAAAGATCCAGCATGATCCTATTTATATGCATGGCATGGCAAGATGCAACAGGGGAAACAACTTAAGCAATTTAATCGGAACCGGAGTCCAGAGAAATAGGAATTGGTTCAAGTTGTTTACCATCCTGGGTACAGCGACTTCTTGTGATCCTCTAACATGCGATCCAAATTCTCCCTCTCCTTGTAAGTTTCGCAGCGTCTCCGTGCATCAGCAATGGTCCGACCAAGATCATGAGCAGGCTCATCATGTGCCTCTTCTTCACCTTCACCTAACCCTTCCCTACCTTCAGCATCATCCTCCATGAAAGTATCACCGAAAGCCTCATGATAGTTGTCATCGATATCATCCCCTTCTTCATCTTCTTCCATTCTAATCCCTCTTTCTCCATGCTTGGTCGAACAATTATAGCTTGGCATTAAACCGTGCCTAAGCAGGTGCAAGTGAACGTCTCTTGAGGAGGAGTTACCCTTCTTATTCTTACAGAAAGCACATGGAAAGATAATAAAACCTCGCTGCTTGTTCGCATTTGCCACTACGAGGAAATGTTTCAAACCCATAGTGAACTCGCCGGAGAGTCGGTTACCGTACATCCATTGCCGATTCATCTACATTATTATTATATAAAGTATATAATTAACCATCATGCATTTGTTAAACTAACTAGCTGGAAATAATACAAATTATGAAAGGTTCAAGTTGCTAACCGCGATCGCGAAGGAAAAATAAATGCGAAAGCTCAAGTGTGGCTCGGACACTTCATATCATGTTTGTTTCATGCTCTCGGGCATTTCATCGAACACCTTGTGTGCATAGGAGGAACCAAAAGCAAACCCACCACCCCCTTGTGAATATTGTGAATAGAAGTGACACCAAATGTGGCTAAGTGAAGTAAGCTCAGTCCTATATAGGGATGGGCCTTTAGTCCCGGGTGGCCTGGCCAACCGCGACTAAAGGCCTTCAGGCCAGCCTGAGGACCTTTAGTCCCGGTTGGCCTAGCCAACCGGGACTAAAGTCCCTCTCGTCCGCCAGCTGTCGACCCAGCATGTTGGGCCCAGATAGTTGGTCGCGGGTCTTCTCCCGAACCGCGACTAAAGACCCATTTGGTCGCGGTTTGATTATTTTTGGGACTAATGGGGGCGTATGGAAGGCCTATTTTCTACCAGTGTAACCAAGCCACGCGGAAGCGATGATGTATTCACGGATTTCTCCTTTTGAGAGGAGTACGTCTCATTGAAGGGACGTGAGCTCACCACAACATGTATACTCATCGCCACAAAGGACTCATCATATTCCACGAAGATACACTAGTTGAAAAGGGGCCTTTCGTCCGGGCTATTAGTCCCGTCCGTGGGCCGGGCCGGGATTAAAGTTCCACACATGTCGCCCCCAAAATGGATCAGCGCACGGAAGCCTTTAGTCCTGGCCCTTTAGGACTCTTTAGTCCCGGTTTGAGATACAAACAAGGACTTAAGGGATCTGAGGCCCGTCGTGGCCTCTGCCCCCCCCCCTTTAATCCTGGTTTGTATCTCAATACGGGACTAGTGGACCATGCATATATATGGCAGCCCCTCCCCCCTCTTTTTTTCTTCTGGTGGGAAGTCATACGTCTCCAACGTATCTATAATTTCTGATGCTCAATGATAATATTATGCCAATTGTTACATGTTTTCTCCCTTCTCTATGTCATTTTTATCGATTTTCCAGATTAACCTATTGACAAGATGCCACAGAGCCAGTTCCCTGTTTTTGGTTGTTTTAAGTTTCGGAAAAGTTGTTCTCGAAATATTCTCGGAATTAGAAAATTCGAAGCCCTGAAGTCATAGAATTCCCGAAGGTTCCACGGAGTCCCGAAGAGACCCGAAGAGAGGCCTCAGGGGGGCACACCATAGGGCAGAGCCCCCTAGTCGCGCCAGGGGGGGGGAGTGTTCTGAGGCCCTAGGGCTCCGCCGCCTTTGCCCTTTCGCCTATTTATTCCCCTCCTAAGGAAAACCCTAAACACCCGATCAAATATGCCTGGAAATTTCCGCAGCTGTCGTCTTCGTAAACCCTAGATCAGGGGGGTTCTGAAGCTGTCTTCCGGCACCCTGCCGGAGTGAAGATCATCACCAGAGGCCTCTTCATCACCATGCCTGCCTCCGGAGTGATGCGTGAGTAGTACATCCTTGGACTACGGGTCCATAGCAGTAGACAGATGGTTTCCTTCTCCTCCTATGCCTCAATGTTTAGAGCTCGTGAACATCTTAACATGATCGAGATTGTTCTTATGTAATTCTATGTGCTGTGTTTGCTGGGATCCGATGAATATTGAACTAATGCCAAGTTGATTATAGTCTTTATTGTATATGTTATTTGTGATCTTGCATGATTTTCCTTGCTTGTGGTTCCTCTGGCCAAGTAGTTGCTAGTGACTCCAAGAGGGAGAATTTATGCTCGATAGTGGGTTCATGCCTCCATTTCGCATGTGCTCGAGTGGAAGAAACGTGACAGGGGAGGATGTGCTGTTGCCACTAGGGAGAAAACAGCGGTGTGAGTGCCCGCGTGTAGAATCATCGCTTACATTACACACATTGCTTAATACGATTATCTGTTGCTTGCAACTTAATACCTAAGGGGGTTAGGATGATAACCTGAGGGTGGATTATTAGTCATAGATGCAGTTGGATTACGGTCTATGTATATTGTTGTAATGCCCGCACTAAATATCATAGTTGTCATCATGTCATGAATGTGCACTACGGTGCAACCTCTATTTGTCAATTACCCAACTATAATTTGTTCACCCACCATGCTATCTTTTATGGAGAGACACCTCTAGTGAACCTATGATCCCCGGTCCATTTTCCTACAATGTTAAACAAACCTCTACAATTTCCTGCTTTCTTTACATAATGCAAGCATACACCATTTTCCACACTATACGTCTTATCTTTGTTTTCAGCAAGATCGGTGAGATTGACAACCTCACTGTACCGTTGGGATAAAGTAATTTGGTTGTGTTGTGTGCAGGTTCCGCGTTGTTGCTGACACCGGTGAGGCGCCATCACCACCGTTAGTGGCATCAACCTTCCGAAGATCCTCTTTCTCCTACTGGATTAATAACCTTGGTTCTTAACTAAGGGGTTCCCAACATGCTTTGCCAGCATCAAGGACTTTTTCTGACACCGTCGCCCGGGAGAAAGAAATCTTTTCGCAAAGGGAGTCTCTCACTCTCAACCTCTTTATTTTGTTTATTGTCTTGTTTTGTTTCTTTATATAAAAACACACACAAAAAATAGTTTACTTTATAGCTGTTATTCATTTGCTTGCTTTTATTTCGCTAGAATGAGTGTTCCTGAAGTTGAGGTCTGTTCTTTTAGGCAACATGGGGGAGAGAGTTTAAAAGATGCTTGGTATAAAATAAATGATGCTCATAATAGGTTTACAAAAAAATATTCCACGTTGACACTCCTGAGGAATTTTTATGTTGGTATTAATGTCTGGTATAGGTATGTGTTAGATACTCTTATGGGTGGAAATTTTCTAGGAACTCCTGCCTTGGAAGACTACAATTTGATTGAAAGTTTGGTAGGAGCGCCGCCCACTATAACTGTTAAACCTGAGACCAGTTTCGAGGATGTTATTAATAAAATTAACTCTTTGGAAATGAACTTACCAATTTTCCTTGATAATGCTAGTAAAGTTAATGAATCAATAATAAGTATTGATAAAAGAATTACTGCTCTAGAAGCTACAATTATGATGATCAAAATTTTAGGATTGGTAAACTAGAGGAGGATATTGGAACTTTGAGCTCAACTTTTTCATCTCTTCAATTCAAAAAGGAGAAATCCTTTGTGGGAAAGGATCAAAGATTCATGTATGTTCCCAAGATAACTAAACCCAAAACTCAATATGTGCTGAAAATTTCTAAAACAATTAATCAAACTAAGAGTGACCTTCATGTTGATTCTTCAAAAACACCTAAAGTGCCTATTGCTGCAAATAATGATTTAGAGGAAGTTATAGATGTTCATGCTTCACTTGAAAATACTTGAGTTGCTTTCTACGCCTAGCTGAACGGCGTTCAAGAAAAGCGCTACCGGGAGACAACCCGTTTTATTTCTCTGTTTTCAACCCGTTTTCCATCGTTTCTTTCTGTGTGCTTTGCACCTGGGTTCTGTCTATTACCTTAGAAACCCCTCTGTATATTTTATTTTGTGTCTTTGTTGATCCAAGTAAATCCCCTAGTGGAAAGTTGAGACTATATTTCGGATTTCTGCGCAGGAAACAAATTTCTGTTGTCAAGTGTTAAATTTGTATAAAACCATAGAAAATTCAAAATGACCTGAGTTGTTTTGTGCGTAATCCTGGGCTATATATGCAAGTTTTCTTAGTTGAACACTTTTTTATTTGAGTAACAAAAGATTTTCGAAAAAAAATCATATTTACCTGTTGTCCCATTTTGACAGATTTTTGCCAATAATTGCATTTGGATCTTAATCTCTTTCTTTTGGTGATCTTTTGAGAAAAAAAGTTTTAAAAGAAGTTGTTACAGTACCTAATGTGTTTATGAGTTTTAGGCTTGTGTTGAAACTGAACCATGTGAATTTATTATTTCGATTGCACTAACGTTGCTAAGGAAGATTGTGAGAAGTTTGGTGTGAAGGAAGTTTTCAAGGGTCAAGAGAAGAGAATGATATGACGTGATCAAGAAAACTGAAAAGCCTAGCTAATGTTGGGGATGCCCCGGTGGTACATCCCAGCAAATTCCAAGAAGACTCAAGCGTCTAATCTCGGGGATGCCCAAGGCATCCCCTTCTTCATCGACAAATTATCAGGTCGCTTCTAGTGAAACTATATTTTTATTCGGTCACATCTTATGCGCTTTACTTGGAGCGTCTTTTATTTTTGCCTTAAGTTTGTTTTTATTTTTTTTCAATAAGCATGGTTGTAGCCCAGCATTCTTTTATTGGAGAGTGACACCCTCCGCTTTTTCATGGGAATACTTTGTATTCTTAATCTTTGTCTGGCTGCTGCATTTATTTAGCTCCTATTTTGCATCCATCTCTTATCAGAGCTGTTAGTTTTAGTAGTGTTATGTGAGTACTCTCATGTTTGCATTATGTATCATGTAGAGTATTTTTGTTAAAACATATCTTGTATGGTTCTTGTTGGGAAAAGAAACTGCTGCTTGAGGTAGAATTTATAACGGTGCACGTAGAAGCTTGTATAGACCGTGGCTAGAACTTTTTCATGCCATGCTAAATGTTATTTTTGTTTTAAAGCCTTGTGGTTATTGGGTAGCATGATAGCCTCAAATAGCTGAGAGTGTTTAACATGCCATTGAAAGAATCATGAGTTGTTCTTGTCATATTAAAGCATAAATTTGTGGTATTCTCCTTTGAATGTTTTATTTGGTTGACTTGGCGCATGCTCACACCATGTTTATGACTATGAACCAGTCACGAATATCCACCATAATCACTTAGTTGTTAAACTTGTGATACCACTTATGTTTTGATTGATGATATTTATGTCGCTATGCATGATTATGACTCGTATGGTCTCTTGATTTGTCGCCCCCAGTCTTTTGCTAGCCTCCAACTGTACGGAGTATAAGCTCTAGTCGTGCATCCAACTACCTAAAAACCAAAGTTTTACCATTGTGTCCACCATACCTACCTTCATGTGGTATTTCACTGCCACTCCAACTAAATTACTCATGTGCTACCTTTAAGACTTTCAAAATTACTCATGTTTTGTGTTCCTGTTTTTGCTCATGAGGACGTCGATGGAGAATCTTTATCTTACTTGTTGATTTGATTTCACAACCTGGACTAGTGGTTTCATCAGCTTATCTAATCGATAGAAGAGTTGGCAGCGGGGTGCCCAGCCCCAAATTAATGCAAACAAATATCTTTTCACTATTTTTGCCCCTGAATTATCAGTCAAAACATAATTGTGTGAACAAAAGAGAAAAAGGGATGACCTTCTACCCAGATACGTCCTTCACATGGGAGCCGCTCTTGTGAAATCTAGTTGGCTTGTGACGTACTTTATTTTCTAGTTACCATTCGTTGACATTCGCATACACTGTTATTATTTGCCATTCTCGGTTTTATGTGCATTTGTCCCATAAATATTATTATTTGATTCATCAACTGTTATTGCGTGTTATCCAACTATTTGTTCTAGTCATCTCATGAACTTTGAAGGTGTCCTGGCATTTATGTTTTGTCCCACTCTTAAGGACTTGCGAAATACCACCTTGCCATGCTTTCTCTATACTTGAAACAAACGTACAACTTGCAATGCATTATTACTCATGATCTTTTATTTGAGTTACTTCCCATGATGCAAAGTGATTGCTATGCTTTATTATTAAAGTTATATTTATCATGTTGGTGTTTAAAGTTCTATGATCTCATCTTACATAATATTTTACATTATAATGATCAAATTTCTGTTAGTAGCATGTCACCTCAGAAATTATTGTGTTTTTATCGTTTACCTACTCGAGGACGAGTAGGAACTAAGCTTGGGGATGCTTGATATGTCTCTAACGTATCTATAATTTTTGATGCTCCATGATAATGTTATGCCAATTGCTACATGTTTTCTCCCTTCTTTATGTCATTTTTATCGAATTTCGGGACTAACCTATTGACAAGATGCCACAGAGCCAGTTCCCTGTTTTGTGCTGTTTTTAGTTTCAGACAACTTGTTCTGGAAATATTCTCGGAATTGGAAAATTCGAAGCCCAGAAGTCTTAGAATTCCCGAAGGTTCCACGGAGTCTCGAAGAGACCCGAAGAGGGGCCTCAGGGGGGCACACCATAGGGCGACACGCCCCCCCTTGGCCGCACCAGAGGTTGGTGCGGGGCCCCCAGGGCTCCACCGCCTTTTCCCTTTCGCCTATTTAATCCCCTCCGAAGGAAAACCCTAAACACCTAATCAAACATCCCTGAAAAGATCCGCAGCCGCCGTTGTCGTCAACCCTAGATCAGGGCGGTTTTGAAGCTCTCTCCCGGCACCCTGCCGGAGAGGAGATCATCACCGGGGGATTCTTCATCACCATGCCTGCCTCTGGAGTGATACGTGAGTAGTTTATCCTTGGACTAAGGGTCCATAGCAGTAGCTATATGGTTGTCTTCTCCTCCTATGCCTCAATGCTTAGATCTCGTGAGTTTCCTAACATGATCGAGATTGTTCTTATGTAATTCCATGTGCTGTGTTTGCTGGGATCCGATGAATATTGAACTTATGACAAGTTGATTATAGTCTTTATTGCATATGTTATTTGTGATCTTGCATGCTTTCCGTTGCTAGTTGTTGGTCTGGCCAAGTAGTTGCTCGTGACTCCAAGAGGGAGTATTTATGCTCGATAGTGGGTTCATGCCTCCTTTTCGCATGTGCTCGAGTGATAGAAACGTGACGGGAGAGCATGTGATGTTGCCACTAGGGAGAAAACAGCGGTGTGAGTGCCCGCGTGTACAATCATTGCTTACATTACACACATTGCTTAATGAGATTATCTGTTGATTTTAACTTAATACCTAAGGGGGTTCAGATGATAACCTGAGGTTGGATTATTAGTCATAGATGCAGTTGGATTACGGTCTATATATATTGTTGTAATGCCCGCACTAAATATCATAGTAGTCATCATGTCATGAATGTGCACTACGGTGCAACCTATATTTGTCAATTGCCCAGTTGCAATTTTTTCACCCAGCATGTTATCTTTTATGGAGAGACACCACTAGTGAACTTATGAACCCCAATTCATTTTAGTAAAATGTTAAACAAACCTCTACAATTTCCTGCTATCTTTACTTACTGCAAGCATACACCATTTTCCACACTATACGTCTAATCTTTGTTTTCAGCAAGACAGGTGAGATTGCCAACCTCACTGTACCGTTGGGACAAAGTAATTTGGTTGTGTTGTGTGCAAGTTCCGCATTGTTGCTGACACTGGTGAGGCGCTATCACCACCGTCAGTGGCATGAACCTTCCAAAGATCCTCTTTCTCCTACTGGATTGATAACCTTGGTTCTTAACTAAGGGGAAGTTCCTACCGCTGTGCTCATCACACCCTCCTCTTGGGGTTCCCAACACTCTTTGCCAGCATCAGGAAGTGGTATGGTTTGTGCTAGTTTTCACTAGAGGTGTTCGGTGAAATGCCTGTTAGAGCGATACCACTACTTTTCACACAAGAAAAACATGATATGAAGTGACTGAGCCACACTTAAGCTTCCTCCTCTTTATTTCCAAGTGACTTAAAAGGTTAGCAACTATATTCTTGCTTAGACCATGCGGTACTAGTTTTAGCATCGTGGTTGCGTTTGATATATTGTTCTATGATGCAGATGAGCCATCCATGGAAGTACGGTGACCGACGCTCTGCCTTTACAGAGAAGGCGTGCGCTTTTTTCTTCTTGCGGCCGAGGCAAACAAGCGGCAGGGTGGCTTTATGATTTGTCCATGTGTTGACTGTCCGAATGAGAAGGATCACACATTCTCAAGAGTCATTCAGAGCCATCTGCTTCGGTCTGGTTTCATGTCCGTCTATAATGTTTTTACCAAGAACAGAGAAAGAGGGGTTATAATGGAAGATGTCGATGAAAAAGAGAGCGATGATGATAACTACCGATCTATGTTCCCTGAATACTCCGATACCACAATGGATGACAATGAAGAAGACAATAAATAAGAAGTGTTGCAGAACATGCACCAGATGAGCCCGCTAATGATCTTGGTTGGGTTATTTCTGATGCAAGGAGAGGCTGCGACACGGAAAAGGAGAGGTTGAAGTTCGATCAGATGTTGGAGAACCACAAAACATCGTTGTATCCAACTTGCAAAAATGTCCAAAAGAAGTCGGGTAGCACACTAGAATTGCTAAAGTGGAAGACGGAGACCGGTGTGACTGACTAGTCATTTGGAAAGTTGTTGGTACCACTGAAGAACATGCTTCCAAGATAGAATGAATTTCCCGCCAGCATGTACGAAGCCAAGAAGCTCGTCTTCCCTATAGGATTACACATCCAGAAGATACATGGATGCCCTAATGAATGCCTCCTCTACCGCGGTGAGAAGTACGAGAATGTGGATAAATGATCGATATGCAATGCATTGCGGTATAAGATAAGAAAAGATGACCATGCCGATATTGAGGGAGAGCCACCCAGGAAGAGGGTTCCTTCCAAATTGATGTGGTATGCTCCTATAATAGCACGGTTGAAATGTCTGTTCAGAAACAAAGAACATGCCAGTTTGTTGCGATGGCACATGGAGGACCGTAAGAAAGACGACAAGTTGATGCATACCGATGATGGTCGGCAGTGGAGATAAATCAAGAGAGAGTTCAAAGAATTTGTAGGTGACCCAAGAAACTTATGGTTTGGTCTAACTACAGATGACATGAATCTTTCTGGGAAGCCAAGCTGCAGTCACAACACCTGGCCCGTGAATCTATGTATCTACAACCTTCCTCCTTAGTTGTGCATGAAGTGGAAGTTCATTATGATGTCAGTGCTCATCCAAGGCCGGAAGAAACCCGACAATGACATTGATGTGTACCTAAAGCCATTACTCAGCGAAATTTTGCAGTTGTGGGCCAAACCAGGTGTAAGTGTGTGGGATGAGCACAAACATGAGACATTTGACCTACGGGAGTTGCTTTTCTTAACCATATATGATTGACCTGCTCTTAGTAATATTTCAGGACAGACAGACAAGAGATACAAATTCATGCACGCACAGTTGGATCAGATAGAAAGTATATATATCTATATAGATGTAGAAAGAATGTGTACCCGTACAATTGTCGTTTTCTTCTGTCCATGCATTTCTTAAGGACAAAAATGCAAGCATTGAGATAGCAAGGCAGAAATCCGTACGAAGCCTGCCTCCATGGCAGCCAACTTGTTTCGAACCGCATTGATAAGCGCGCACCCATGTGGAAGGAGAAATCCATATTTTGGGAGCTACCCTATTGGGAAGTCCATGAGATCCGCTCTGCACTCGACGTGATGGACCTAACGAAGAATCTTTACGTGAATATTCTAAACTTTCTAGGCTTGTATGAGAAGTCAAAAAATACACCAGAAGCACGGGAGGACCAGGGACGTCATAAAGGACGAGACGCGGTATGGATCCAGGCAAGTTAAACATCGCAGTCTATAAGAAAACTTGGTGTTCTCTAGTAAATTCATGAAAGGCCTCGGTGAAAGTTCACATGAAGTTTTAGGTGAAAGTTCAACTTAATAGTCTCCACTTCATGCGGGGGATTGTTGAAATTTTGGCCCATTTTAGCATATTAATAATTGCTGAAAATACTATAGGCCATGTGGCCTATTCGTGTATGACAAGAGGTGGAGCATGAATTTAGTCTCACATATCTAGTTGAGTGGATGTTTGGCCTCCTTATAAGAATAAGAGGCTACATGCGTGCTCTCACGCCTCGCCTCGTCTCGCGACGAAGCGGACGACCTGGGTTGCGGCGGTGATCCATGCCGGGTTAGGAATTATGCCATGTGTACGTGTCATGTTATTTAGTCACACATGAATGAATGAATGCGAACGGTTACACGAAGCTGAAATATTTTGTGCCAGTGGAGAATGAATATAAAAGGATGGCTTCTGGGCCACGGCTGCTCCATGTTCAGTTCGTGTCCCGTCTCTTCGCTTCCTCTTCCTCGGTTCCCATTTGCATCCTTCTATTTGCCTAAAAAAGAGAGGTCGGGCCTCTCACTTAGACATAACACACAATCACATTTCCTATGCGCCAGCCTCCTATTTCTCGTGCACACTTCTGCTGATCAGGAATTATTCATCTAGTGTCGCTTGCTGCACCGCTGGACTGGACAGTAGACCTCGGGAACTCTGTCCTTTCGGATCCTGTACGGGAGAAGGGCGATAAGGTTTTTTGGGAGCGCTACACTGAGACTACTTGCTTCTTCTCGAACACGGAGGCAGACGACTACTTCCCGGACGGCGACTGTCGAATCTGCATCTCAACAAGTCCCTCGGGTGAACCCATAGGGTTTCGATTAGGAGAACCTGTGGGCGCTGGTGACAATCATCGGCTAAACAGAGGGCACGATTTACCCAGGTTCGGGGCCCTCGTAGAGGTAAAACCCTTACTCCTGCTTCTGTCGATCTGTATTCACGAGTAGATCGGTTACAATGGGGGGTTGCTCAAGTAGAGGGTATGATCTCGATCTCAAGGATTTGGTGGTGCGGTATTGCTTGCCCCGTCCTGGTGGTTCTCCTGGCCTTATATAGGTGGCCAGGTCCCAAACCGTACCTGGGGAGGCCTTGCGGGTGGGTTTCAACTAGGCCTTCTAGAATAGTATATGGTATCTCCTCTTGGGCTTAGATCTTGGGCCTTGGACCGGGTATCCTTACCCGATAGGTCCAGGGTTCAGCCCTTCGTCAGTAGCCCGCGAGCGTTTACACGATTGAGATTTTTTTGTCGGGTAGACGCTCAAAGTCTTGTCTTGAATTCCTTCGGCTGATTGTTTCAATCGGTTTCCGTCTGGAGGGTGTGTAACCTGTGTGACGAGTCCTTATGCCTGAGTATCGGTTGATTAAAGTCCCTGTATTTTTTGGCTGTTTTCGCAGAAGGATATGGTTCAGTAGCTTGGCTCTCCTGAAAGCTTAGGGCCAATTAATTACATTATGCTTCTGTTTTTTCATGACACGCTTCAGTCCATCAGCCCTAGCCAGTTTGCTTCCTCTGTCCCTTCCGCGAGGAAAAAGGATGCTGCTGCGGGCGAAACTCCAATTGTTAGGGCTGTCCAGAATTCTCCAAGCCCAGCTCCGATAGCTGCGGCTATGGATTACACGTTGACTGGCTTTGCGGGTGGATCCTCGACTTCGAAAGAGGCATCGGGTAGCTCAGCTGACCCTCTACGCACCGCCCAAGGCCAGGTAAACCTCATTATACTCTATTTTGCTTATTTATGATTTTTTTTTCGGGTGCACGGCAGTGCTCCCGATGGGAGTAGCCCCCAAGGCTGTAGTCAATCGATTGCGATTGGATACAGGCTCAATATTCGAGCTTTTCTCTTTTTTTTACTTTATCGGGTGCACGACAGTGCTCCCGATTGGAGTAGCCCACGAGGCTTTACTCGACTGTTTGCAGACGTGAATAGGCTCAATTTCTTTCTTCTTTCTCTGACTTCTTCATTTCATGTTTTGCAGTCTCTTCTTGATTCTCTCGCAGCCATTGGTCGCCGCGTACTTTTGGCTGAGACTGATTGCGTATCCCTTCGGGTGGATCGTGATCGACTCGTCTCGGATGACCAAGCTCTCCAAAGTTAATTGATCTGTTCTTTCTACTTATTCTTTCGGATCGTGTGAATTCCCCTAGGCAAAATTTTGTTGTTGTGTAGCTCAAGTTGATCTCCTGAAGGCCGAGAAGACTGTGTTGGAACGCGTAGAGATAAACGAAAACTTTTCCTACGCGGTGCTTCCAAGATCTAGCCGAGGTAGAAGGCCACGATGATTACCACTAGACGCGCGGTTGAGGATTATCGATGAAGCGCGTCGGGGAAGTGCACTCCCACGATCCGATCCAGCCGATCCGATCCCTTGAACGTCGAAGTGCTGAACATACATCACCTCTGCCGGTATCCACACGT
The DNA here is from genome assembly GCA_028641055.1 of Alopecurus myosuroides. NCBI lineage: Eukaryota > Viridiplantae > Streptophyta > Magnoliopsida > Poales > Poaceae > Alopecurus > Alopecurus myosuroides. The sequence goes on from CM054057.1 coordinate 8,480,767, forward strand.
ACGAGGAGGAGCTCCGACGGCAGACTGCTAGGTCTGGTGCGACGGCTGGACTGAGTGGGGCTAGGGTTCCCAACGCATGGGAGTGGACTAACATGCCCGCTGGGCAACCTGCCGCCCCTCTTTATATAACGAATGGTAGTGGGCTTCACAACACTTGTGGCTCATTCCCTGTGTGAGTCCGACTCACAAACTCAGTCCATTTCCGGTTCGGGTCCAACCCAACCAATACTTGCTCCCGCTCTTAAGTGTGCGACCCTGCAGGCTCATGGCGACATGGACACGATTGGAGTCCGACTCACAATCGATCAATCGGTAGCGGCTCCTAGCAGAACGTGCCGACGCCCAAGTCCCATTGAGTCATGACGACATACCTTTCAATGTGATATTCATCTTAGTCCCTTTTGCCTCACGATATACCTTGTCGAACTATAGGCGATTTATTGTCATCCCTTTATGTGACGCCCCGGGATCGGGCACTATGCAGATTTCAGCATTCCCGCCAAATCCGCATAATAACCGATTCCAGGTTGCCACTTGTGATAATCATTACAACAGTTCACGAATAATCCACAACCACAACAGAAAGGAGATATACAAGAAGACTCAAACGAGTCAAGGATACAACTGATACAATACAAGGATCCAAATAACAGCGGAAGAAAACAACATAGTGTCCGACTACGGACAAGATACAAATTGGACTAAGAGTCCTGAAGATAACCGAAGGTGTCCAATCCCTGCCCAGGCCAAGCCGGAGGGATTCCCAAGCTAACGTCGTCAGACTTCAAACCTGTTGACTGCAATATTGAATTTGCAGCCACGAAAATGAATTCGTGGGTCAGTACGGTGAAGTACTGGCAAGTGGATAAACCATACTCACAAGATACCGGCGTAGCCAGTCATCACAAGATACAAATACTTTGGGATCAACGGAAAGGAGGGGATTATTGCAAATAAGCGGCAGCGGGCTGCACTAACCAACTACAGAGACTCACTACAACATCCGGCTAAAAGAGGGGGATAAGATAGCGTATCGGAACCATCTACAACTACTCACCAAACAATACCCATCCAATGTCACCCCCTACTAAGGAAGCAACCCAAGGATAAGTCACACGGTTGATTAATGATGGATCAAGTTATTGTGTCAATAAGACTATTACTAGTCAAGTTATTATCATTAGGTGTAAGTTGTCTGAGTACTTGTTAGCCAGTACTTTCACCAAGTAATCCATAACCGCGGAAAACACGGCTTCTCGAGAAGATTTATCCCTGCAGGGTGTGCTCCAGTACCCGTACACACTCAAGCCACCAACTAAAACTCAGGTTGGCTTGACACGACCCAAACCATCTCTACAACCCATCCTCGGAGCCACGGAGCTATAAGGTCCCAGCCACGCAGCCGAATACTCAGCGCAGGTGTGCAAAACTCTCGCAGGACACAACACCCCGGCACTACAAGCCTCGCCCTATATGCATCATCACCATCATATCCATCACCAGTAACCATGGGGGGCCCTCCCATTATGCAAAGGAGCAAATGGAACACCCGAACTAAGTGTGGCTCTTCGGACAAGCTGCTGATCAGGTCTAAGTCGAGGGGGGTCCCATACTACCACCCGGATGCGGTGAGCACGCTCATCATGGATCAGTAGACAAGACTCTTTTCCTAGTTTCGACACTAGCAGGCTTCAAAACCCTTACCCGGGCCTCCTGCCGGTGCCTTATCATCAAATTATTATTACCCAAAACAATAACAAGTTGTTGATTGAATTGAAACCCAACTATCAACTAAACAGGTGATAAGGCGGACAACAAGACTTGAGCGCAAACAACACTAAGCATGCAACTACGACACGAAGGCCAACAAGGTAAACAAACAACAGTTAATAGGAAATGGAAGGAAAAGGCTATATCATGGCTGCAAGGTAAACATATAATAGGATCGAGACACAAGCATCGTAACAACAGGCTAGAATAAGAACAACGGAAAGCATCGGTAACAAGTGATGAAAGGCAGCCATTTGGCAGCAAGTGAGTATACTTCCCTGAGATCCCGCAAGGTAGCAGAACTTGTCGTTGCTCACATCATCTCAGCGTCCTATCCGGGAAGAAGCAACGAACCTCGAACAAACACCGGATGCAACAATTACTACTACGGCAAAAGATCCAGCATGATCCTATTTATATGCATGGCATGGCAAGATGCAACAGGGGAAACAACTTAAGCAATTTAATCGGAACCGGAGTCCGGAGAAATAGGAATTGGTTCAAGTTGTTTAGCTAACCATCAAGTTAAATGTTGTTTAGCATGGAAAACAATAAAGTAGATGAGTTAGGCAATTTAAATGGAAGGGGGCAACAGCTGGAATTAATTAGCCCACACATTCCATATGTTGTCATATAGGTGAACATGCATAACAAGATCTAAAATGCACAAGATAAGATGCAAAAAGAGATATGGATGGCATGAACATGTTAAAGATACGAAACTGATTGGAAAACATATTTTATTTGTTTGATTTGGAATTAAAATGAATTAGTTATGAATTTTGACAATTTAAATTGCATTAAATAAGAGGTGAAACAATTATTCAATTTAATTGTTGCAAACCAGAAAACAAAGTTGATAAACAGAAAGTACAATGAATTTGGACTGAAAAACATATTTGATTTGTGTGATTTGAATTAGGTATGAATTAATTATGGAATTAACCAAATTGGAAAAGAATTGTTTGAATTTGAAATTTGAAACAATTTGAATTGTGCAAAACAGATAACTAATGTGATATTTGAGAAGTTCATGGAATTTTGATTGGAATACATATTCGGTTTGTGCCAATTGGAGTTACCAATTAAAAGTTATGATTTATAGAAGATTCACTCGTTTTCTGGAATTTTGGAAAAAACAGAAAAGGACCTGGAACTTTCTGCACCGTGGGGACTAACCCCCACGCTGGCTGACAGATGGGCCAGGGGGCCACGCAGGCGCCACGGGGCGCGGGTGGAGCCACGCAGGCCACCACGGTCAATGACCAGTGGGGCCCGCCCTTGCGCGCGCGAGGGAAAAAAGCTGGGGTTTAATTCCCATAGCTGGGAATCGAACCAACGACGGCTAGCGTGTGCGCGCGGATGCAGTTCCAGTTGGGCTAGGAAACGTTGGTGATAGGAACAGATACGCACGGAGGAAGAGGTTACATGCCAGGTTTAACTGAAATTTGTCGACAACAACTTCTCTGAACCCGACGACGCGGGGCAGAAACACGGCGAGCTAGGATCGAGGGGGTACGGCGGCGCACCCCGGCGTGGCACGAAGGCCACGCCCGCAGAGCAAGGAGGGGGACAGGGAGAGTGGAAGGCGCTCACAGGTTGGTGGTCGAGGAGGTGCTGTCTGATGGAGGAAGAGGTGGCGACAGGGACAGGCGGCGGAAGAAAAGCTTGACGGCTTCGCCGACTCGGGCCTCCTCCAGCCTCCGCGCCTTGAGCGATCTTGGAGCTGGGGGAACACTGGTTCCATTCCCGGGAACGGTAGCTCCTCGAGGTGCCCATGGCGAGGGGACGGTGGCGTTTCTGACGGCGGTTAGGTGGGTGGTTGCAGGTTCGGAAGCAGAAGAACTCGGGGGGGGGGGGAGAAGAGAGGAGAGAATGGCGGCGGGGCGGATGGGACTAGGGTTAGCAAGCAGAGGGGGAGGTGTAGGTGCTTTAAGGGGGGAGAGGCCTAGTACGGCAGGCAATCGGTGGAGGGGAGAAGGATCGAGCGGTGGATGCGAGGTTCGTACTGATGTCGTCAGCGGGAGGAGGAAGAAAGCGACAGAACAGGGGGGGGTACTGGGCCAGAAAGAGAGATGGGCCTGGGGGGAGAAAAGGGGAAGGGGTGGGCTGCCCTCTCTCCTTTGCTATTTTGTTTTTCCTTTTTCCCTTTCTTCTTTTTTTTTTGCAAGAGATCAAAGAGGGAGAGAGAGAAAGGATTAAAGGATTTGGGTTTAATTTTTATGAATAATTTTTAGTGCTTTGCAAAACAGTAATTAAAAGCAATTACCATTAACTTCAAAATTTAGAATATTAGTTTGATTTGGAAATTTTTGGGAATAACCAAATTTTATTAATAAGTTCAAACAATTATACAAACATTATTGAAATTAGTTTGTTTGCCAAATTTTAATTTTTTAAACCCATATTGAAATATGATAATTAAGATTGATTTGATTTGAATTTTTGGAATTTGCCATTAGGGTTTTAATAAAAGGGGAAAAAAAATTATTAACAGGCAATTTGATTAAAACAATTTCAACCATTGAAAAACAATTGAGTGGTTTAGTTTACAAGTTTGAAATTGGAAATTTTGAGCAAGGGGTGAAAGTTTGAATTGTTTTGAATTTTCAGTTGTGATGCAAACATGGTGCAATGCAATGTGATGCATGGGATGCAAAGCAGAAAGAAAACAAACACTTTCTACCAAAGGTAACACCCCAGGTGTTACAGACGACACCACTAACAAGGGATTGCGCCCTCGCAATCCACCTGCTAACCCGGGAGGGGAAAGAAGTTCAATTATCGATTCTTCGTGCTTCCAGTTGATCTTCTCGACACCACTCACAAGGGATTCTTGCTCGGAGTGACGACGATGTTCTTCCACCAGGAATCTTCCGATGATCGGACCTATTAGGTTAAAGGCTCGGAAAACGTCCACCCACGTAGGATCCTAACACTTTGACAGATAGACAAGGGGGGAGAGACTCCAAAACAAACAAGATGGGAGGGGAAATAGAATAGGGATAAGGAGAAAAACAAGAATCCTATTGAGAGGTTTTCCAAAATAGTTTAGCAGAAATAGTTTTCGACACTCTAGAAACAACGACCGTTAGCGAGGTTAACCTACAGGCTTTGCGGACCCGTTGCTTCGATAACCATTCGTATCGAAACAATCTCGGGAATCAGAACCAAGGCTCTGATACCATTTGTGACGCCCCGGGATCGGGCACTATGCAGATTTCAGCATTCCCGCCAAATCCGCATAATAACCGATTCCAGGTTGCCACTTGTGATAATCATTAGAACAGTTCACGAATAATCCACAACCACAACAGAAAGGAGATATACAAGAAGACTCAAACGAGTCAAGGATACAACTGATACAATACAAGGATCCAAATAACAGCGGAAGAAAACAACATAGTGTCCGACTACGGACAAGATATAAATTGTACTAAGAGTCCTGAAGATAACCGAAGGCGTCCAATCCCTGCTCAGGCCAAGCCGGAGGGATTCCCAAGCTAACGTCGTCAGACTTCAAACCTGTTGACTGCAATATTGAATTTGCAGCCACGAAAATGAATTCGTGGGTCAGTACGGTTAAGTACTGGCAAGTGGATAAACCATACTCACAAGATACCGGCGTAGCCAGTCATCACAAGATACAAATACTTTGGGATCAACGGAAAGGAAGGGATTATTGCAAATAAGCGGCAGCGGGCTGCACTAACCAACTACAGAGACTCACTACAACATCCGGCTAAAAGAGGGGGATAAGATAGCGTATCGGAACCATCTACAACTACTCACCAAACAATACCCATCCAATGTCACCCCCTACTAAGGAAGCAACCCAAGGATAACTCACACGGTTGATTAATGATGGATCAAGTTATTGTGTCAATAAGACTATTACTAGTCAAGTTATTATCATTAGGTGTAAGTTGTCTGAGTACTTGTTAGCCAGTACTTTCACCAAGTAATCCATAACCGCGGAAAACACGGCTTCTCGAGAAGATTTATCCCTGCAGGGTGTGCTCCAGTACCCGTACACACTCAAGCCACCAACTAAAACTCAGGTTGGCTTGACACGACCCAAACCATCTCTACAACCCATCCTCGGAGCCACAGAGCTATAAGGTCCCAACCACGCAGCCGAATACTCAGCGCAGGTGTGCAAAACTCCCGCAGGACACAACACCCCGGCACTACTGGCCTCGCCCTATATGCATCATCACCATCATATCCATCACCAGTAACCATGGGGGGCCCTCCCATTATGCAAAGGAGCAAATGGAACACCCGAACTAAGTGTGGCTCTTCGGACAAACTGCAGATCAGGTCTAAGTCGAGGGGGGTCCCATACTACAACCCGGATGCGGTGAGCACACTCATCATGGATCAGTAGACAAGACTCTTTTCCTAGTTTCGACACTAGCAGGCTTCAAAACCCTTACCCGGGCCTCCTGCCGGTGCCTTATCATCAAATTATTATTACCCAAAACAATAACAAGTTGTTGATTGAATTGAAACCCAACTATCAACTAAACAGGTGATAAGGCGGACAACAAGACTTGAGCGCAAACAACACTAAGCATGCAACTACGACACGAAGGCCAACAAGGTAAACAAACAACAATAGGAAATGGAAGGAAAAGGCTATATCATGGCTGCAAGGTAAACATATAATAGGATCGAGACACAAGCATCGTAACAACAGGCTAGAATAAGAACAACGGAAAGCATCGGTAACAAGTGATGAAAGGCAGCCATTTGGCAGCAAGTGAGTATACTTGCCTGAGATCCCGCAAGGTAGCAGAACTTGTCGTTGCTCACATCATCTCAGCGTCCTATCCGGGAAGAAGCAACGAACCTCGAACAAACACCGGATGCAACAATTACTACTACGGCAAAAGATCCAGCATGATCCTATTTATATGCATGGCATGGCAAGATGCAACAAGGGAAACAACTTAAGCAATTTAATCGGAACCGGAGTCCGGAGAAATAGGAATTGGTTCAAGTTGTTTAGCTAACCATCAAGTTAAATGTTGTTTAGCATGGAAAAGATTAAAGTAGATGAGTTAGGCAATTTAAATGGAAGGGGGCAACAGCTGGAATTAATTAGCCCACACATTCCATATGTTGTCATATAGGTGAACATGCATAACAAGATCTAAAATGCACAAGATAAGATGCAAAAAGAGATATGGATGGCATGAACATGTTAAAGATACGAAACTGATTGGAAAACATATTTTATTTGTTTGATTTGGAATTAAAATGAATTAGTTATGAATTTTGGCAATTTAACTTGCATTAAATAAGAGGTGAAACAATTATTCAATTTAATTGTTGCAAACCAGAAAAGAAAGTTGATAAACAGAAAGTACAATGAATTTGGACTGAAAAACATATTTGATTTGTGTGATTTGAATTAGGTATGAATTAATTATGGAATTAACCAAATTGGAAAAGAATTGTTTGAATTTGAAATTTGAAACAATTTGAATTGTGCAAAACAGATAACAAATGGGATATTTGAAAATTTCATGGAATTTTGATTGGAATACATATTCGGTTTGTGCCAATTGGAGTTACCAATTAAAAGTTATGATTTATAGAAGATTCACTCGTTTTCTGGAATTTTGGAAAAAACAGAAAAGGACCTGGAACTTTCTGCACCGTGGGGACTAACCCCCACGCTGGCTGACAGATGGGCTAGGGGGCCACGCAGGCGCCACGGGGCGTGGGTGGAGCCACGCAGGCCACCACGATCAATGACCAGTGGGGCCCGCCCTTGCGCGCGCGAGGGAAAAAAGCTGGGGTTTAATTCCCCTAGCTGGGAATCGAACCCACGACGGCTAGCGTGTGCGCGCGGATGCAGTACCAGTTGGGCTAGGAAACGTTGGTGATAGGAACAGATACGCACGGAGGAAGAGGTTACATGCCAGGTTTAACTGAAAGTTGTCGACAGCAACTTCTCTGAACCCGACGACGCGGGGCAGAAACACGGCGAGCTAGGATCGAGGGGGTACGGCGGCGCACCCCGGCGTGGCACGAAGGCCACGCCCGCAGAGCAAGGAGGGGGACAGGGAGAGTGGAAGGCGCTCACAGGTTGGTGGTCGAGGAGGTGCTGTCTGATGGAGGAAGAGGTGGCGACAGGGACAGGCGGCAGAGGAAAAGCTTGACGGCGTCGCCGACTCAGGCCTCCTCCCGCCTCCGCGCCTTCAGCGATCTTGGAGCTGGGGGAACGCTGGTTCCATTCCCGGGAACGGTAGCTCCTCGAGGTGCCCATGGCGAGGGGACGGTGGCGTTTCTGACGGCGGTTAGGTGGGTGGTTGCAGGTTCGGAAGCAGAAGAACTCGGGGGGGGGAAGAGAGGAGAGAATGGCGGCGGGGCGGATGGGACTAGGGTTAGCAAGCAGAGGGGGAGGTGTAGGTGCTTTATGGGGGGAGAGGCCTGGTACGGCAGGCAATCGGTGGAGGGGAGAAGAATCGAGCGGTGGATGCGAGGTTCCTACTGATGTCGTCAGCGGGAGGAGGAAGAAAGCGACAGAACAGGGGGGAGGGTACTGGGCCAGAAAGAGAGATGGGCCTGGGGGGAGAAAAGGGGAAGGGGTGGGCTGCCCTCTCTCCTTTGCTATTTTTTTTTCCTTTTTCCCTTTCTTCTTTTTTTTTTTTTTTGCAAGAGATCAAAGAGGGAGAGAGAGAAAGGATTAAAGGATTTGGGTTTAATTTTTATGAATAATTTTTAGTGCTTTGCAAAACAGTAATTAAAAGCAATTACCATTAACTTCGAAATTTAGAATATTAGTTTGATTTGGAAATTTTTGGGACTAACCAAATTTTATTAATAAGTTCAAACAATTATACAAACATTATTGAAATTAGTTTGTTTGCCAAATTTTAATTTTTTAAACCCATATTGAAATATGATAATTAAGATTGATTTGATTTGAATTTTTGGAATTTGCCATTAGGGTTTTAATAAAAGGGAATTTTTTTTTATTAAAAGGCAATTTGATTAAAACAATTTCAACCATTGAAAAACAATTGAGTGGTTTAGTTTGCAAGTTTGAAATTGGAAATTTTGAGCAAGGGGTGAAAGTTTGAATTGGTTTGAATTTTTAGTTGTGATGCAAACATGGTGCAATGCAATGTGATGCATGGGATGCAAAGCAGAAAGAAAACAAACACTTTCTACCAAAGGTAACACCCCAGGTGTTACAGACGACACCACTAACAAGGGATTGCGCCCTCGCAATCCACCTGCTAACCCGGGAGGGGAAAGAAGTTCAATTATCAATTCTTCATGCTTCCAGTTGATCTTCTCGACACCACTCACAAGGGATTCTTGCTCGGAGTGACGACGATGTTCTTCCACCAGGAATCTTCCGATGATCGGACCTATTAGGTTAAAGGCTCGGAAAACGTCCACCCACGTAGGATCCTAACACTTTGACAGATAGACAAGGGGGGGAGAGACTCCAAAACAAACAAGATGGGAGGGGAAATAGAATAGGGATAAGGAGAAAAACAAGAATCCTATTGAGAGGTTTTCCAAAATAGTTTAGCAGAAATAGTTTTCGACACTCTAGAAACAACGACCGTTAGCGAGGTTAACCTACAGGCTTTGCGGACCCGTTGCTTCGATAACCATTCGTATCGAAACAATCTCGGGAATCGGAACCAAGGCTCTGATACCATTTGTGACGCCCCGGGATCGGGCACTATGCAGATTTCAGCATTCCCGCCAAATCCGCATAATAACCGATTCCAGGTTGCCACTTGTGATAATCATTACAACAGTTCACGAATAATCCACAACCACAACAGAAAGGAGATATACAAGAAGACTCAAATGAGTCAAGGATACAACTGATACAATACAAGGATCCAAATAACAGCGGAAGAAAATACATAGTGTCCGACTACGGACAAGATACAAATTGGACTAAGAGTCCTGAAGATAACCGAAGGCGTCCAATCCCTGCCCAGGCCAAGCCGGAGGGATTCCCAAGCTAACGTCGTCAGACTTCAAACCTGTTGACTGCAATATTGAATTTTCAGCCACGAAAATGAATTCGTGGGTCAGTACGGTTAAGTACTGGCAAGTGGATAAACCATACTCACAAGATACCGGCGTAGCCAGTCATCACAAGATACAAATACTTTGGGATCAACGGAAAGGAAGGGATTATTGCAAATAAGCGGCAGCGGGCTGCACTAACCAACTACAGAGACTCACTACAACATCCGGCTAAAAGAGGGGGATAAGATAGCGTATCGGAACCATCTACAACTACTCACCAAACAATACCCATCCAATGTCACCACCTACTAAGGAAGCAACCCAAGGATAACTCACACGGTTGATTAATGATGGATCAAGTTATTGTGTCAATAACACTATTACTAGTCAAGTTATTATCATTAGGTGTAAGTTGTCTGAGTACTTGTTAGCCAGTACTTTCACCAAGTAATCCATAACCGCGGAAAACACGGCTTCTCGAGAAGATTTATCCCTGCAGGGTGTGCTCCAGTACCCGTACACACTCAAGCCACCAACTAAAACTCAGGTTGGCTTGACACGACCCAAACCATCTCTACAACCCATCCTCGGAGCCATGGAGCTATAAGGTCCCAGCCACGCAGCCGAATACTCAGCGCAGGTGTGCAAAACTCCCGCAGGACACAACACCCCGGCACTACAGGCCTCGCCCTATATGCATCATCACCATCATATCCATCACCAGTAACCATGGGGGGCCCTCCCATTATGCAAAGGAGCAAATGGAACACCCGAACTAAGTGTGGCTCTTCGGACAAGCTGCAGATCAGGTCTAAGTCGAGGGGGGTCCCATACTACCACCCGGATGCGGTGAGCACGCTCATCATGGATCAGTAGACAAGACTCTTTTCCTAGTTTCGACACTAGCAGGCTTCAAAACCCTTACCCGGGCCTCCTGCCGGTGCCTTATCATCAAATTATTATTACCCAAAACAATAACAAGTTGTTGATTGAATTGAAACCCAACTATCAACTAAACAGGTGATAAGGCGGACAACAAGACTTGAGCGCAAACAACACTAAGCATGCAACTACGACACGAAGGCCAACAAGGTAAACAAACAACAGTTAATAGGAAATGGAAGGAAAAGGCTATATCATGGCTTCAAGGTAAACATATAATAGGATCGAGACACAAGCATCGTAACAACAGGCTAGAATAAGAACAACGGAAAGCATCGGTAACAAGTGATGAAAGGCAGCCATTTGGCAGCAAGTAAGTATACTTGCCTGAGATCCCGCAAGGTAGCAGAACTTGTCGTTGCTCACATCATCTCAGCGTCCTATCCGGAAAGAAGCAACGAACCTCGAACAAACACCGGATGCAACAATTACTACTACGGAAAAAGATCCAGCGTGATCCTATTTATATGCATGGCATGGCAAGATGCAACAGGGGAAACAACTTAAGCAATTTAATCGGAACCGGAGTCCGGAGAAATAGGAATTGGTTCAAGTTGTTTAGCTAACCATCAAGTTAAATGTTGTTTAGCATGGAAAACAATAAAGTAGATGAGTTAGGCAATTTAAATGGAAGGGGGCAACAGCTGGAATTAATTAGCCCACACATTCCATATGTTGTCATATAGGTGAACATGCATAACAAGATCTAAAATGCACAAGATAAGATGCAAAAAGAGATATGGATGGCATGAACATGTTAAAGATACGAAACTGATTGGAAAACATATTTTATTTGTTTGATTTGGAATTAAAATGAATTAGTTATGAATTTTGGCAATTTAAATTGCATTAAATAAGAGGTGAAAAAATTATTCAATTTAATTGTTGCAAACCAGAAAACAAAGTTGATAAACAGAAAGTACAATGAATTTGGACTGAAAAACATATTTGATTTGTGTGATTTGAATTAGGTATGAATTAATTATGGAATTAACCAAATTGGAAAAGAATTGTTTGAATTTGAAATTTGAAACAATTTGAATTGTGCAAAATAGATAACAAATGTGATATTTGAAAATTTCATGGAATTTTGATTGGAATACATATTCGGTTTGTGCCAATTGGAGTTACCAATTAAAAGTTATGATTTATAGAAGATTCACTCGTTTTCTGGAATTTTGGAAAAACAGAAAAGGACCTGGAACTTTCTGCACCGTGGGGACTAACCCCCACGCTGGCTGACAGATGGGCCAGGGGCCACGCAGGCGCCACGGGGCGTGGGTGGAGCCACGCAGGCCACCACGGTCAATGACCAGTGGGGCCCGCCCTTGCGCGCGCGAGGGAAAAAAGCTGGGGTTTAATTCCCCTAGCTGGGAATCGAACCCACGACGGCTAGCGTGTGCGCGCGGATGCAGTACCAGTTGGGCTAGGAAACGTTGGTGATAGGAACAGATACGCACGGAGGAAGAGGTTACATGCCAGGTTTAACTGAAAGTTGTCGACAACAACTTCTCTGAACCCGACGACGCGGGGCAGAAACACGGCGAGCTAGGATCGAGGGGGTACGGCGGCGCACCCCGGCGTGGCACGAAGGCCACGCCCGCAGAGCAAGGAGGGGGACAGGGAGAGTGGAAGGCGCTCACAGGTTGGTGGTCGAGGAGGTGCTGTCTGATGGAGGAAGAGGTGGCGACAGGGACAGGCGGCGGAGGAAAAGCTTGACGGCGTCGCCGACTCGGGCCTCCTCCCGCCTCCGCGCCTTCAGCGATCTTGGAGCTGGAGGAATGCTGGTTCCATTCCCGGGAACGGTAGCTCCTCGAGGTTCCCATGGCGAGGGGACGGTGGCGTTTCTGACGGCGGTTAGGTGGGTGGTTGCAGGTTCAGAAGCAGAAGAACTCGGGGGGGAGAAGAGAGGAGAGAATGGCGGCGGGGCGGATGGGACTAGGGTTAGCAAGCAGAGGGGGAGGTGTAGGTGCTTTAAGGGGGGAGAGGCCTGGTACGGCAGGCAATCGGTGGAGGGGAGAAGGATCGAGCGGTGGATGCGAGGTTCATACTGATGTCGTCAGCGGGAGGAGGAAGAAAGCGACAGAACATGGAGAGAGAGAAAGGATTAAAGGATTTGGGTTTAATTTTTATGAATAATTTTTAGTGCTATGCAAAACAGTAATTAAAAGCAATTACCATTAACTTCGAAATTTAGAATATTAGTTTGATTTGGAAATTTTTGGGAATAACCAAATTTTATTAATAAGTTCAAACAATTATACAAACATTATTGAAATTAGTTTGTTTGCCAAATTTTAAGTTTTTAAACCCATATTGAAATATGATAATTAAGATTGATTTGATTTGAATTTTTGGAATTTGCCATTAGGGTTTTAATAAAAGGGAAAAAAAATATTAACAGGCAATTTGATTAAAACAATTTCAACCATTGAAAAACAATTGAGTGGTTTAGTTTGCAAGTTTGAAATTGGAAATTTTGAGCAAGGGGTGAAAGTTTGAATTGTTTTGAATTTTCAGTTGTGATGCAAACATGGTGCAATGCAATGTGATGCATGGGATGCAAAGCAGAAAGAAAACAAACACTTTCTACCAAAGGTAACACCCCAGGTGTTACACTTTAATAGTTCAACTCTCTTCTCGATCCGTGATATATGATTCATCTGATTAACTCTTAGTTAACAGAAACAGTTAACACTTAACTGAGTTGCGCATGGCCATGCTTCCTGAATCATATCACTCGAGAGGGCCCAGAGAATATCTCTCCATTCGGAGGGGCAAAATCCCATCTTGATTATCCACATCACGCAGCTTGCTTCTCATTCGACCCGAACTCTGCCTTTATAGTTGCCTTGTCACAGAACAACGTTTGACATAATCTAAGTCGGTGATCCACAACTCGGATTGTGCGACAACCTCAGGTCTAAGGATTACACTGATTAAGACATGCAAATGACGACTTGATCGTTGCATCTCAATGTGGGTCAGTCCGACTTGCTAAACTCTTTACTCAAATCCGTGAACATTGGAATGGCATCACCATGCCCATGACAAGTGGAACCGTGTCATCAGCCAACACTCACATTAGTATAGGGTGTGTGTCCAGCACAACCTTAATGACCAAGGACAATCTAGTATGAACAACATGAATACATAGTTCCACAATCGAATCACATATTCAATGACATGTATCAGATGTTCAAAACAAGGAAAACTTAATAACTTTATGAATACAGTGGGAATTACATCACACATTATTGCCTCTAGGGCATATTCCCAACAGTCTCCCACTTGCACTAGAGTCAATCATCTTGGCATCATATGCCTAGGCATCTAATGCCCATACCTCTCGTGTGTGCCTCATGCTTAGGCTGTGGTAGCGCCTTTGTCAACGGATCTGCGACGTTTGCATCCGTGTGTACTTTGCATAACTTGATATCACCTTGTTCGACAAACTGGCGAATGAGGTGGTACCGCATGAGTATATGTTTGTTCTTCTGGTGTTCTCTAGGTTCCTTGTCTTGTGCGATAGCACCATTGTTGTCACAATATACGTCCAATGGATTGGACGCGCACTGAACCACACCAAGATCCATCAGGAGGTTCCTGATCCAAACAGCTTCCTTTGCCGCCTCTGAGGCAGCAATATACTCAGCCTCTGTTGTAGATGCAGACACCGTATCTTACTTGGAACTCTTCCAGCTCACAGCCCCTCCGTTCATTACGAACACGTATCCAGATTGCAAACGAGAATCATCTGAGTCGGTGAGATAACTCGCATCCGTGTAACCCTTTACACTGAATTCCTCATCACCTCCATAAACTAGGAACATTTCCTCAGTATTTCTCAAATACTTAAGGATGTTTTTAACCGCTGCCGAGTGGGCTTCGCCAGGGTCAGCCTGGTATCTGCTCGTAACACTTAGAGCATAGGAAACATCTGGCCTAGTACAAATCATGGCATACATGATGGATCCGATTGCCGAAGCATACAGGATCACACTCATCCGACTTCGCTCATCAGTTGTCGAAGGACACTGAGTCTTGCTAAGTTTTATGTCATGGGACATCGGTAAGAATCCCTTCTTGGACTCTTCCATTTTGAATTTCTTCAAAACCTTGCCCAGATAAGTACTCTGACTCAATCCAATGAGCCGCCTTGATCTATCTCTATAGATCCTGATTCCTAATATGTAAGTCGCCTCACCCAAATCCTTCATTGAGAAACTCCTTTCCAATGAAGCTTTGGTTTCTTGCAACATCATGACATCATTTCCAATCAGCAATATGTCATCCACATATAAGATTAGAAAGTTTACTTTGCTCCCACTAAATTCTTGTATAAACAAGAATCATGATCGCTCTTGATGAAGCCAAACGATTTGACTACCTCATCAAAGCGAATGTTCCAAATCCGAGATGCTTGCTTCAACCCATAAATGGATTTCTGAAGTTTGCATACTTTGTCAGCGTTAGCTGGATCGACAAAACCTTCGGGCTGTATCATATACACGTCCTCAGTTAAATTTCCATTAAGGAAGCTGTCTTGACATCCATCTGCCATATCTCATAGCCGAAATAGGCTGCTATAGCTAACATGATCCGAACTGATTTAAGCATCTCTACGGGCGATAAGGTCTCGTCGTAGTCAACTCCTTGAACCTGTCGGAACCCCTTCGCGACAAGTCGTGCTTTATAGACGGAAATATTTCCATCCATATCAGTTTTCTTCTTAAAGACCCATTTGCACTCGAGGGGTCTTGCACCGTCAGGTAGATCAACCAAATTCCAAACTTGGTTTTCATCCATGGACTTTAACTCGGATCTCATGGCTCCAAGCCATGACTCGGAATCAGATCCCACCATCGCTTCCGAATAAGTTGTCGGCTCATTACTGTCTAACAGTAAAACATCTCGAGCACTCTGTAATCTGGCAGATCTCCGAGGTTCAGGTGCTGTTACCGGTGAAGGTACCACGACCGGCTCAGCCTCCAAGGCGCTCGCCGACTCGCCCCTAGCCGGTTCCTCTCGAATTTCTTCGAGTTGCACCGTGCTCCCACTGACTTCCCGACCGAGAAACTCTTTCTCAAGGAAGACACCATTCCGAGCGACAAACACTTTGCCCTCTTCCTGGTTGTAGAAGTAGTACCCCAAGGTTTCCCTCGGATACCCCACGAAAATACACTTATCCGACTTGGGCGTGAGCTTGTCCGACTGAAATCGCTTGACAAATGCTTCACAACCCCAAATCTTAAGAAAAGACAAACTTGGCTTTTTACCAGTCCACATCTCATGTGGTGTCTTCTCTACTGACTTTGATGGTACTCTGTTTAGTGTGAAAGCTGCAGTTTCTAGACAATAACCCCAAAATGATAAAAGTAGATCTGTCTGACTCATCATTGATCGTACCATGTCCAAAAAGGTCTGATTTCTCCGTTCCGATACACCGTTTCTCTGCGGTGTACCCGGCGGAGTGAGTTGAGGAACTATTCCACAACTCTTCAGATGGTCATCAAACTCATGGCTCATGTACTCGCCTCCACGGTCCGACCGTAGAAACTTTATTTTCTTGCCGAGTTGATTTTCTACCTCACTCTGGAATTCCTTGAACTTTTCAAAGGCTTCCGATTTGTGTTTCATTGAATAGATATATCCATACCTACTCAAATCATCAGTGAAGGTAATGAAGTACTCATAACCACCTCTAGCTGTCGTGCTCATTGGTCCACATACATCACTATGTATTAGTTCCAACAAGTCGGACGCCCTTTCACAACTCCTTGCAAAAGGTGTCTTGGTCATTTTGCCTAGTAGGCATGATTCGCCTTTCTCGAATGGCTCTAAGTCAAACGAAGTTAGAAGTCCATCATCATGGAGCTTCTTCATGCGCTTCCAACTTATATGACCAAGCCGACAGTGCCAAAAGTAATTCATATTCAGATCATTTGGTTTCAACCTTTTAACATTTATGTTATAGACCGATTCACTATCAAGATTTAAAATAAATAACCCGTTCTGAACGGGTGCAAATCCATGAAACATATCTTTCAAATATAAAGAACAACCATTATTCTTAATATTCGACTCATAACCTTGTCTCATCAAACATGAGGTGGAAATAATGTTTCGACTAAGCGCTGGAACATAATAACAATTATTTAGTTCCAAAATAAATCCTGAAGGTAAATGAAGTTGCATCGTGCCGACTTCCAACGCAGCGACTCTCGCCTTGTTGCCGACCCGAATATCAACCTCTCCTCTTGCCACGCTCCTAGTTCTTACTAGTCCCTGCAACGAGTTGCATATGTGAATAACTGATCCGGTATCATATACCCAAGAACTATTAGGTGCATCAGCAAGATAAATACCTATAACATTGCACACAAGCGTACCTGAGTTGGAAGTCACACCTCCACTCTTGGCTCTGTCAGCCAAATACTTGGTGCAGTTCCTCTTCCAGTGGCCATCTTGCTTGCAATAGAAGCAATTGGGTCCGGCTGTAGGAGAAGGCTTAGTCTTTGAGGGAGCACTCTGGACAGAGCCATGGGTGCTACCTCCTGACTTATCCTTTTTCTTCTTAGTCCAAGAACCCTTCTTGAACTTAGCCTTATTCTGCACAATCAACACTTGACTGGCGCCTTTCTTGAGACCAGCCTCTGCCGTTTTGAGCATCCCATGTAATTCAGTGATCTTCTTATCCATACCATGCATATGGTAGTTCGAGATGAACGGACCATACGCACTAGGAAGAGAGTTCAGAATTCTATCAGTAGCGAACTCTTCGTTAATAGGGAAGCCCAGCCGATCCAGAGACTGTATGTAACCAACCATCTTGATTACATGCGGACTCAGTGGATCACCGTCTTTTAGCTTACAGCCAAGCAAAGCTTGAGAGACTTGATACCTCTCGGTCTTTGCTTGAGCCTGGAACATACTTTTGAGGCTTTCGATCATATCGTAGGCCTCAACATTCTCGAACTGCTGCTGCAAGTCCGGTTCCATGTGTGCAAGCATAAGACAACTAATTTCCGTAGACTCATCTTTAGTCTTACGGTAGGCATTTATGACAGCGACAGTCGCATCATCATCAGGCTCTTCTGGAAGTGGAGTTTCTAGAACATGTTCTTTCTTGTCATGCTTGAGGACTATCCTCAGATTACGATACCATTTGGTGAAATTAGTTCCATTAAGCTTATCTTTCTCTAGGATTGATCTCAACGCAAACGCGGACAACTGAGGAAGGTTGCTATGTGCCATTGATCTACAACAGAAAATACGCAAAGACACTTAAGAGATGTATTCATAAAAGAGCAGGCATATTAAATGCTTTAATACTTATGCTCCCACTAGAACCAACATCCCTCTGATGGTTGCTAAGTGATTCAAGACCCTAAATAAGCAAGCCGACTAGTGAGCTTTAGCATCACTGCTAGCCGTCAAGTGTTCTAGGTAGGCAACACCTTCCCAATCATATCCAATACGACTCCTGTTAGTTGGGTGACATCACATGCCCCGGCTCCCAACCTACCTCGCCCCGAGCCCCACAACCTTTGTGATGGACTCGTCTAGATTACCAAGTGCTTCTACTTGTAGGAGTCCGACTCAAACCCACCTAACCGGAAAGAATTGGTAGCACCTCAATTTTATGAGCCTACTACCAAGAATGTCCGACTTGTGATGGTGCAGCACTGGCGGGGCGACCGACTAGATCTTCTTTGAGGGATTAAAGAATCTACCAACTATCTAAATAGAGGTAAATAGAGACATAACAATAACACAAATAAAGCAATTATAATGTGAAATGGTATGGCTCTCTTCATGGTGATCTCCATCTCCACAAAGCTTGTAAGTCGACTCGTGCCAACTCTTGTCACGTGCGATCTTACTCCATGTAGCTGACTTGTACATCGACTTGCATGCCTTCCGGGTTCTCCAACAAGCTACACTAGCTAGTAAATGAAAATTTACATAGAGAATCCGACACGCAGGACGGTATACAATAAAATGACAGCACCTAGGCTCCAGCCGGCTGACAAAAAACATGATACGCAGATCATGTATGGATTACACACATCACATGCACATAAGCCATACCATTCACAACTTCCTGCAAAAACAAGTTATGCAAAGACACGATATTTATCGGCGTTGTGAACTCGCAACGACATCTAAGGCGATACGACAGGGCGAAGCCGGCGGTCCCGCAACTGGATTTATGTGTCACGTGTAACATCCCAAGTATGAAAAATAGCCATTAGAATGTTTGCTCTCTGTTATTTTATGTTTTGCATCATGACATCATGTTCATTGCATTTGTTTTGTTTGTTTTCCATTTGTTTTCCTCTGTTTTCATTTGTTTTCCCTTGTTTTCTATTTGAATTTCAAATCAAATTTCAAACCTTTTGTTTCATCCTTGTGATGTTACAATTTCCAAATGAATATTTTAAAATAAAACAATCATTTGTTTCCATTAAAGTGTGATTTCAAAACTGTTATTTTGTTTCTATCAAAAATTCATTTAATATCAAACCCTTTTCAAATTCAACTCATTTTCCAAAACAGCAACCCTTTTGTAATTTATGAAAATAACAAAACAATTCATTTCCCTTGTTCCAATTAAACTTGAATTTAGAAACTTAATTGCTTAAGCTCCATTATTTCAATTACTATTAAAATCTAATCAAATTTCAAACAACTTGCAAACAGTACCACAATTCAAATTTTTGTAAAAGCAAAAGTGGCACTTTGTGCTGTTTGAATAAACAAGCAACATAAAATTTTATCCCTAATTTTTCTAAACCCCACAACCTCTCTTTTTCTTCCTTTTCCAATCAGCAAAAAAAAAACATTAGAGCAAAAATAAAATAAAACTGAGCAAAGGAGAGAGAGAGGCCAGGGCCCAGCCCACCAACTCCCCCCTCAGGGCCCAATACCCCTTCGCACCGTCGTCTTCCTCGTACGGACGATCATCCACTGGATCCACGTTGACAGAGAAGGAGAGCAACGGCTGCTGCTCGCTCTCCCCCTCCTCTTAAGCCCTAGCGGCCCTAGGGTTTCCCCTCCACCTTTCTTCTCCCTCTCTTCCCTCTCCCCCGCCGTTCTCTCCCTGCTCCCTCTCTCTTTCTTCTCTGTTCCAATCCTCTGTATCTCCCTGTAACTGAACCCACCGAAAACCCTCTCCTTTCCACCGGCGATCGCCGCCGGGAGAGTCTTCCTCCGGCCAGGGCGAGGCCGGGAATGGATTCCCCCGGCCGCCCTCTTCCTCCTCCACCCCTCGGCACGGGCCGGGAGGGGCGGAGCCGCCGCCGCCGTCCGTCTCTCCGTCGGCCAAACCCCCTGCATCGCCACCTGCTCCGCCTCCTCCTCCCCTTCCTCGAGGTGAGCGTCCCCCTCCCCTTCCTCCCTCTCGCTGCACTCTCCCGCACGAGCCGCAGCACCCCGGCGCCCCCGCGAGCGCATCAACGCAGATGACCGCCGGAATCGCTGCTTCCTTTCTCTGTCGCTAGCGCTAACTGAAAGAAAGTTCAGTTCAGTTAAGTCCGTTTCTGAACATTATCCCCCCCGAGTTCCCCTCTCTGTCAACAAACTGATCACCACCCCACTGGCACTGTCCGTTGCGCTCACAGCAGGAGGGCAGGGGTTCGAATCCCCCTCCTGCAATCAAACCAAACCTTTGTTTCCCTGTTGTTTTGTTACAGTAACTTGACAGAAATCACCAACAGGTCCCTGTAATTTCTTCTAGAACCCTGTAAAATTTTCCTAAGTCCCTAGAGGTAATAAAAATGGCAGAATTGCACCCTAATCTTGTAAAATGCATAACTAAATCATTTTAACTCCAAATCCAACTTTTTAAATATGTTTTCTGTCCCAAATTGAATTTTCTACCCAAATATAAAATTTGTTTACTGTTTTGAATATTTTAAATTGGTGAAATATTTGAAAACTTGTTCAATTCACTTAATTTTGCAAAATTCATAACTTGGGCATAAAAATTCCAAATTCAACAAACTAAATATGTTTTCCAATCAACTTTTCATGTACTTTCCAAATAGCAACTTTGTTTGCTGTTTTGAATAATTTAACTTGCTGAAAACAACTGTTTCTTAATTATTGCATTTAAAATTGCCAAAATAATAACTTGCTCATTTTAAATCCATTTTCAACAAATAAAATATGTTTTCCATGCTAAATGAAACCACCTTTCCAAATATAATTTTTTTTTCATGTTTTGAATAATTAAAATTGGTTAAATAATTTAAACCTTGTTTAAATCATTTAATATTGCTAAATTCATAACTTGGTCAAACTAATTTCTTTTGGGACATATAAAATATGTTTTCCAACCATAAAAGTATTAACTTTTCAAATATGAATCTCACTTAATGTTTTGCACAAATAAAAATTCAAATAAGTTCATGTTTGAATTAAATTCATTTAATTCTTGTTTAAACTTGCTTAGTTCATAAGTAATTTATTCTAATTCCTTTTTCAATAAGTAAAACACGTAATCCACCCAAAATTTGGTGTACTTTCTAAATATGAACTTTGTTATCTATTTTTGAACAATTTAAAGTGGTGAAAACCACAAATGCTTGAGTGACACCTTTAAGTAACCAAAATTTCTTAACTTAATAAATAAAATCCTAAACTTGGTAAACCTTATTTCCAATTGCTTCTATTGTTGTTTTCTTTCTGTTTTCCTCCTCCATGCATCATGCTAATCCACTTTCACCTGATGATTAGTTGTAGAACAATTATTTCAACCATAATTCATGGGCTTTCCATATGCAATCCAATTGCATATGGGTCCATTTAAACATGTTATCTTGTCAAGTAGCTTACCTTTGATACTTCAATTAAACTATCATGCATCATCCCATGATTGTGCATTATGCGATATTATTGATTGTTTGTTTCCTTGCGTTGTTTCTTTTCTTCTTCTCGAATGGACGACGATGTTGAGACCGACGAGGTTTACGATACTACTTCAGAGGATTTTAGCTCAGTACTAGGCTGCTGAGTTTGCAGGCAAGTATTCACTCACATGAACCATCGTGTTCCTTTCACACTGGATACCGATACTTTTCCATTGTCTATTTCTGCTAGCCCTATGTATCGTTGCTTGTTCTCCGAACCTATCACATGAATCCCTTAACCCTGATATTGCCTCACCTCCACTCCTATAACCCCTTTGCTTGAGCCTGTGTCTTACTAGCATGCTTAGGGTTGTTTTTGCTCGAGTCTGCTGTCAGTTACTTTCTGTTATCGTATTTTACTATGTGCTGGGGCTCGAGGTTAAACAATTAATCATGCTAATGTTATGGTTAAATAATAACTTGATGATAAGGCACCGGCAGGAGGCCCTGCGTGGTTTTGAGGCCTGCTAGTGTCGACCCTAATTAGGAAAAGGGTCTTGTCTACTGATCCATGATGAGCGCACTACCCGCATGTGGGAAGCGTGTATGGGCGCCCCCCTCAATTTGATTCGATTCGTATCTCGTCCAAATCGCCTCATTTAGTTCGGGTTTTCCATTTGCCGCATGCATGTTTTTGCGAGCCCAGGCCAGGGTGGAACTTTTGTAGTCGGCATTTAGGGAGACACGTTCTAAGAGTGCTATGAGGGTCCCCTTTTCTTCGGGGGCTCGATTAGCCGTGCGCTCACTGCACGGTGTTCTTTGGGCTTGATGCGAAGAAGAGTTGAGTTGTGTTGAGTGCCCCGCTTGCTGGAAGGCATTCCATCTAGCGGGTTATTCTTACGTGTACGGCCAAATTGGTGCACCCCTGCAGGGTAAATCTTCTCGAGAAGCCGTGTTTTCCGCGGTTATGGATTACTTGGTGAAAGTACTGGCTAACAAGTACTCAGAACAACTTACACCTAATGATCAACAACCTTACACCCAATGTTTAACAACTTGACTAGTAATAGGCTTATTGACACAACAATCTGAACCATCATTAATTCAACTGTGTGAGTTATCCTCAGACTGCTTCTTTGGATAAGAGGTGAGATCCAGGATGGGTTTGTTTGGAGTTAGTTATAGTTGGTTACGATACGCTATCTTATCTCCTTTCTGTTAGCCGGAAGTTGTAGTATGTTCTGTAGTTGGTTAGAGCAGCCCGCTGCAGCATCTTTTGTATAACCCCTTTCTTCCGTTGAACCCAAAGCATCTGTGCTTGGTGTTGACGGGTTACACTTTGGTGAACTGTGAGTCTTGCTTGCCAGTACGTTTATGTACTGACCCCTTTGGGGCTGTGGTTTCCGCATACTACGACTACGAGGATCCCTATGGTGGCTACTACGTGGAGTATGACGAGACTGCTGACGAGTAGATAGCGGACCCGGGCAGGATCCGAGACTTCGTGGATGGGCTCCATTTTCCTTTCATTGCCGGCCTCTTAGGCCTATTTGGATTTGTCTGTACTCAGACCTTTGAATGCTTCCGCTGTGATGTAATGATGAATTGTTGGGACATGTGTCCTCTGGATGATTGTATTTGCTATCTCTGCTCTAATGAGAGCTATTTGCAACTTATTTCTATCTTTTGTGTCGTAGAGATATGTTGTGTTATCATTTTGTTCAACGATGTTGACGTACCATGTGTGAATGGTATGAAGTACGTCAATGGTATTATCTTGATTTCTATGGGATAGTTTACATCGACGATGGATAGTAGAGTTTGGTTGTCGCACATAAGTGCTGGCCTACTCGTAAGAGGACGCGCGAGCAGATATGCCCCGTAATCCAATCATCTACTATTCAGTTCGGACCGGTGAGTATCCCCTAGAAATCAGGGTCCATTTCCGGTTCGGGTCCAACCCAACCAATACTTGCTCCCTGCAGGCTCATGGCGACATGGACATGATTGGAGTCCGACTCACAATCGATCAATCGGTAGCGGCTCCTAGCAGAACGTGCCGACTCCCAAGTCCCATTGAGTCATGACGACATACCTTTCAATGTGATATTCATCTTAGTCCCTTTTGCCTCACGATATACCTTGTCGAACTATAGGCGATTTATCATCATCCCTTTAATAGTTCAACTCTCTTCTCGATCCGTGATATGTGATTCATCCGACTAACTCTTAGTCAACAGACACAGTTAACACTTAACTTAGTTGCGCATGGCCATGCTTCCTGAATCATATCACTCGAGAGGGCCCAGAGAATATCTCTCCATTCGGAGGGGCAAAATCCCATCTTGATTATCCACATCACGCAGATTGCTTCTCATTCGACCCGAACTCTGCCTTTATAGTTGCCTTGTCACACAACAACGTTTGACAGAACCTAAGTCGGTGATCCACAACTCGGATTGTGCGACAACCTCAGGCTAAGGATTACATTGATTGAGACATGCAAATGATGACTTGATTGTTGCATCTCAATGTGGGTCAGTCCGACTTGCTAAACTCTTTAGTCAAATCCGTGAACGTTGGAATGGCATCACCATGCCCATGACAAGTGGAACCATGTCATCAGCCAAAACTCACATTAGTCTAGGGTGTGTGTCCAGCACAACCTTAATGACCAAGGACAATCTAGTATGAACAACATGAATACATAGTTCCACAATTGAATCACATATTCAATGACATGTATCAGATGTTCAAAACAAGGACAACTTAATAACTTTATGAATACAGTGGGAATTACATCACACATGATTGCCTCTAGGGCATATTCCGAACAGACAGATGCTATCACTCGGGTGAAAACCCTTGAAGCCGAGTTGGAGGTTGCTCGAAAGGAACTTGAATCCTCTCGCAAACAGTCGACTGACTTCGAGGGAAAGAGGCTGGCACCAAATAGGAAAATGATCTTGTTGGCTTGATTCGCCCTCTAGATGAGAAATTCGCTGGTAAGTCACACTTTAATTATCGTTGCATTGCGATTAGATCGGTCGTCTTTTGGAGTTTAATGATGCTTTTTTTGCAGATATCCTTGGCGTTGCGCTGGAGTTGCCCGTGGTTCAGCAAGTTGACGCTCTGACGGATTCTTGCGCCCAGCTCCAGAAACATGCGAGTGGGATCTGCTCCCTCGTTGGCTATCACTGGTAGAAAATAGGCCTATAGTCCCGGTTCGCCAGGGCCAGTAGTCCCGACCGAGCAACCGGGACTAGCTATGCGCGACTAAAGACCCCCCCTATAGTGGCGCCGATTACGAACCGGGACTAAAGGCCCGTCCACGTGGGCCGGTGGCGGAGCCGGGGGGCGGAGGACCTTTAGTCCCGGTTGGCAACATGAACCGCGACTAGACTTTATTTCGTAATTTTTTTAATTCATTTGGGTTTCTAATTATTTTTCACACCAATTTTTCTCTCCCTTTTTTTTTCAGAATTTGTATTATTTGCTTAGTGTCTAACTACAATTATCTCTAGTCAAATTACTTACTCATGGTCAAACTTCCCGCTCGGTCACCCATCCTCCCACTACTCTAGCACTAGCACGTTTAACTTCCGAGTTCCATACCGTCCCGCATCCAAGTTTTTCGCACGCATGTATGTGATATTAGTATCATATCAATCTTATTAACATGTTGGTCGATGCCACATTTATTTATTGTTTGAATTTCAAATATATCTTTTAATAAACAAAAGTAATGATGTAATTAATAATTTTGAATAAATAAATAAACATTAACTTTTTAATTTGTATTATTTCTAAAAATACAAATAATATATCAAAAAATTAAGAAAAATAGAACTAATTCATTTTAAAATCTTAAAAATACAAATAATATATCAAAAAATTAGGAAAAATAATACTAATTCATTTTAAAATCTTAAAAATACAAATAATATATCAAAATATTAAGAAAAATAATACTAATTCATTTTAAAATCTTAAAAATACAAATAATATATCAAAAAATTAAGAAAAATAATACTAATTCATTTTAAAATCTTAAAAAGACCAGTAGGCTCTTCTACTATTTTTAGAATGAGTTCAAAAATGTATTTTTAAATAAATCCAACTGGAATAGTGTAGCTAGGAATTAATATAGAAATAATATCCATTACACTTTGCAACACTTTGAAAAAATTTCCAAGTCATTTAAAACTAGGAAACAAAAATGTATTTTGAAATAAATCCAACTGGATGAGTTTGGTATTGACTAGATATATGTTTTTCTGGCTTAGATTAATTTTTGGTGAACAGATATATAGAAACTGTAGTTTTTCGGTTTTGTTTCTTGATGTGTTTTTGTTTGTTTTCTTGATGTGTTTTTGTTTTTGCTGTTTTGAAATGTGTGTTTGACATAATATATAAATAGTATAGCTAGGAATTAATATAGAAATAATATCACTTACACTTTGCAACACTTTGCAAATTTTTCCAAGTCATTTAAAACTAGGAAACAAAAATAGTTTTATGAACAACAAAAGACAAGTGATAATTAAATCACAAGCAAAATACGAGTAGAGACATCACAATCATGAATAGAACACAATCATATCACATTCATAACATAGAGTCTTACGATCACACATAACACAAACATAAGTATCACAATACTAAGATATCCATTACATACTAAGATATCCATTACATGCATATATCGAACGCATATATCTATGGCTCCGTCGAGTAGATGCGGAACAACTCGTAGGAGATGTATGCATCTATGGCTGCATACTTGACGTTGGTCCAGTCCAGTGGGGTCTTCTCCCAATACTAGTGATTCCTCGAGGGGAAATGAGACTTCATGGTTTCGTAGCCCTCGTGGATGAAGGCAGTTGCCATCGGAGCCATCCCGGTCTTGGGCCCGGGCAACTCATAGAAATGGATAAGGTCCTGAAGATCAATGTAGTGATCTTCAGGTATCACAACACTCAAGCGCATCAACTTCTTACGGTCTTGAGTGATGTCAACGCTGCAAAAGTCATACCCCTTGTTGACAAGAAAATCAACAAGTGCCGGAGAATGCTTTGAACTACTGCAACAACAAAAATTTGATACGTGTTAGATATGTTGCAACACATGTATTCTTCAGATGCAACAAACAAATCGAAGATGCAAGATTGTACGTGTGCGTTACCTTGACCATTGGAAGCCAAAACGGCCTCCTTGAATGCAATCTGGATTACGGCAACATCCCGTTGATCCGCCGTATACTCTAAATCAAGCCCGAAGAACCGGTGTTCATCGGGAGAGGAGAAATAGAGATCGGTCAAATGCGCAAGAGCACCGGGGAGCCTCTCGCAATTGTCGGTGTAGCACACGTCAAGACGCTTGCCGCATGGTGTGGGCACACCATATCTCTTCCAAACTTCAGCCATGGTGCTTGGTGGAGGAAGATCAAAGAGAGGGAAGAGAAGAGAAGAGAGAAGAAGAACAGAGACTCTGACACGCACTGTAGCAATGGCGCCCTACTGTCTCTCGCTCGCGAAATAAAACCGCCGCGCGGGAGGCGAGCAGTTTGTATCTTTAGTCCCGGGTGGCCAGGCCAACCGGGACTAAAGACAGGGAGGCGAGCAGACTGGATCATTAGTCCCGGGTGGCGACGCCAACCGGAATTAATGCCCTCCACGCGCCTCCACGCGCTTCCCAACCCGCGACGCATGACCTTCAGTCCCGGCTCTCCTTCCGACCCGGGACTAAAACCCCTTTAGTCACGGTGCGCAAACTTTGGGGACTGATGTGGGCGTATGGAAGGCCTTTTTTCTACTAGTGTATGCCATTCGAGTGCTGACGCAATTCCACGAGCGTCTTCTGGTGGATGCTGTGGTTCAGCCCACGCTGGATGGTCTTCTGAAGGTTTTCCTGGAGGGTGATCTCCTTCAGGCTTACTCGGTTGCCCAGTCTAAGTGCGGAGCGAAGACCGTCATCCAGTTTGCGTTGGCGCATGGAGTTGCAGGTCTGGACGAGGCCTACTCAAGCCTTCCCGTCGATGCTACCACCGGCAGAAAGGTAGCGGTTCGTCCTTTCGGTGATCCGGCTGAAGTCCTTGCTCAGAAGCTATCCGATTTGATTGCTCGCGCTAGTCGCAAGGGGCAACCTATCGCGAGTGGCAGCACCTCTGCGGTTCCATAAGATAGACATTATTTAGTTTTCTCTTCTGATGTAATGAACCTTGGGATGTATTCCCGTATTGTGCCTTTAATCGAAGTGTACTTTGATATCTGAGATGTGATTTTTTGCGATTGATCTTTATGTGTTCCTCCCGATGGGAGTAGCCCCCGAGCACCTGTTTAATAGGCGGTTTGTATCTCGAGTGGGGTGTCTTGAAGTGTTCCTTAACTTTTCTTATCTCCTTCCAGGTAATAGGTGCTGGCGCGGAGTCTTCGAGTGGATCTGTCGTACGATTGGATCCTCTTGTTGCCGCTGTTAGTACCTTTTCTTCTCTTCGTGGTCGTGTCACAGATGGCGAACACAAGTTGAAAGCTTTGCATGGAGTGGCTGATGTGGCCAAGTCGTAACAGAAACTTGTGGCTGACCGTGAGCAGTTTGTGATGGAAGAGTTAGCATCTGTTGCCGAAGATATGCTTTGTAAGCACGTGAGCCCTCTAGCACTTTGTTTGATTGCCTCCTTTTTCTTATTTAACTCTCTGTAGCTTTCTTTATAGTTGTTGAGGCTGACAGCCTATGTGAAGTGCATTGGGTAGATAACCATATTGCGCATGAAGCCGGTAGCTCAAAACCACATGCAAATAACTTCTGGTCCGACCGCAGTCGAGGCTTCGTTCTGTCAACTTTGAAGTATCGTGTGGGCCAGGCGAAGGTACTCGTTGATTCTTGTCATGATGCTCTGATAGCTATGAACCGCGCTTTCTATCCGTTTTAGAGATGTCTAGAAGTCTTGAGCCAGCTGCTCAGAACTTTCGGTCGAGTAGTGAAATTCGCGAGTGCCTCTGCCAATAGCTGGTCTGCGGGTCCGTAGTAGCACTTGTTTTTGTCCGATTATGTCATCCTGAGGTTAATTTGAACTCTCTGGCTAGGCTTCCCAATGCTCCAGTCGATATGACCTCTCATTATACAGTCGTTCATCCTGCCGCATAGGAGATTATTCGACTGACATCTGAGGAGGTTAATCGAGTGTTAGCCGAGGAAACTGCTCGAAAATTTATAAGGTGTCAACCTTGTCTATACCTTTGTATTTGTAAATTTTCTTATGATGCTAAGTTGGGCGTAGCCCCCGTGTGTTTGGGGTGTGTACCTGTTGTTTAGCGTGTAAAGATCAAAAACATGAGTAGCTACGGTTGAGAAACCATGTATTTTATTAATATGACTGAGAAGCCATGTATTTTCTTCGATCTACAAGATGGCTAGTATAGCCTTATTTTGCGAATGAGCTAATCCTAAGGATAGAATTTTCAGAGGTGCGCAACGTTCCACGGATTGGAGTAGATGCCACCAGTCTTCGGGTTCTTCAGTCGATAGGCGCCACCCGGGATAACTTCGTGTATTATGAAGGGTCCTTCCCAAGATGGATCGAGCTTGTGTCTTTCCTTCTGCTTGAGTCGCAGCACCAAATCTCCGACCACGAAAGATCTATGGCGTATACGGCGAATGTGGTAGTTGCGCAACGACTGTTGATATACCGCGGATCTTGCGAGTGCCATGTCGCGTGTTTTGTCGAGTGCATCCACATCTTCCACAA
Source organism: Alopecurus myosuroides (assembly GCA_028641055.1). NCBI lineage: Eukaryota > Viridiplantae > Streptophyta > Magnoliopsida > Poales > Poaceae > Alopecurus > Alopecurus myosuroides. Next base: position 8,510,098 of record CM054057.1, read on the forward strand.
GTTCCTTGTTAGAGGTTTCTTCGATGTATGCGACGACTCGTGGGGCGCTGGACTTGACATCTTCGGGAAGGAATGCTTCGGCTCCGTATACCATGAAAAATGGCGTGTAATTTGTTGATCGATTCGGGGTTGTGCGGAGGCTCCATAGTACGGAGGGTAATTCCTCTACCCACTGCCCTGCCGCTGGGTGTAGACGATCGAGTAGTCATTTCTTTATTCCCGCTAAGACCAATCCGTTAGATCGCTCGACCTGAACGTTGGTTTGCGGGTGAGTTACTGAAGCGAAGCTGAGGGTGATTTCCTTTTCCTCGCAGAACTGATGTGTTTTCTTTGCTGTGAAATTGCTTCCGTTATCGGTGATGATGTTGTGTGGTACCCCAAATGTGCACACGATGGAGTCGAGGAATTTTACGGCACATTGAGCGCTGGCCGAGGAGACTGGCATGGTGTAACATCCCAGTGTTTGGGAGGTTATAAGGATCTAAATTTAATATGTGCATTTGCAAAGCATGCATCTAAAAGTACAAGAAATTTTGGCGCGAAAGTTCAAACAAAGCAAAGTGACCAAAGTTTCACTTGACATGATGAAATAGGTCTAGTTCATCTGGTCAGGAGTACATTTGGAGCGATCTTTATAACAAGTATCTTAAGAAACCAAATCATTTGGTTACACAAACCATAATGGGTTGTGACCAACACAAACTCTCAACAACCTTAACCACAAGTCTTTAAGTGACTTGGGACAATTCATTAGATATCTACAACCCAAAGAGGGGTGAGTATCCAAATCACACAACTTATAATCATACTTCCACCCATGAGTAATACACAACTGAACCATCTCATTAATAGAAGTGTTATGTCCTCTCAAACAATAACTCTTTAAGATATCAATCATTCACACCACATCTTTCCAAATTATTTAGTAAATACTAAGTTAACCTTCACATGTAAATAACAATGGTTCAATAGAACATAAGTGATACAAACAAGGCATAACTTAAAACCCACAAGTGGGAAGGGATATATTAATTGTATTAACATATTTATCAAAAATGTACATATCTCATCAACTATAAAAGAAGTACTTAAGAGAAGAATCAAATCCCCTTCAACCACTGTTAAAACCTTGATCATCACATATGATCTTTCCAAACCTCTATGTTTGTATCATGAATACAAATGAATAATATAAAATAACAAGATGACACTCTCAGTAACCAACTAACAATTATTACATAAGGCATTAAACCCTAACAACATTCACATGCTAATTGTCTTATTCATCTTATATAGTTGAGCATATGAGATCTCAACACATCAAGGAACCACTTGATCAACTTACTATCTTAAGTCATCATCCCACTAACACTCTATATTTCCACCCACATCAACAATCAACAAATCAAGTATCCCTGGATACAAGTAATGAATGACAACAAGATATAACCTCTATTAGAGGAACTAGTCGTTAACCCGTGCGCTTGCACGGGCCAGATTAAATAAGTATTTAATAAATTATTTAAAAATTACCATTAGAAAATTTACAATCTGTTTTTTTATTTGGTTTTCCTCTATGTATTTCTTATTTAATCATTGAATATTTTTAATCATATGATGCAAATTTGATATGATAGATGTGGACAATAAGATCTAATGTTTTCATTAGTACAAACTTTGAGTAAGAAACGATCTTGTGTCTTCTTTTTAATTTAAATGTATTAATCTTATTACACATTGGAGTGTTTAGCCTCTGTACAACGAAATAGAATTTCTAAATCAAACGTTTGTGGTAATATTTTTAAACTTGCGCATAATTCTTATAGAGACTCTCATCAGCAGTGAAAGAACAACTTCCTAGCCGAATAAAAAGTTTCTGAAGTCAAACCTAGCGGCCTTGCAATGATAAGTAGTCCAGTCTAAGAAGAAGTGTTGTGATAATAAAAAATACTAGCCGAAAAAGCGGTTCCATTCGAATACTCTGCTGCGAGAAAGAGGTAGATCTTATTAATCGACAATCTGAAAGTCTTTGTCATAAAGGGACATAAACAACAACAGGTCTTTGCAATACATCAGTATTCTTCTACAACAAGAAGACGATACTGGAACTCAGAGCATAGGAGGGAAAGTCGATTTATGGATGGAATCAAATACGCAGTATCTACAGAAAAAAGTCTTCGTTTATTGGGAAAGAATCAATATACTTTTAATGTCGAATCGTGATTCACTAAGACAGAAATAAAGCATTGGGTCGAACTCTTCTTTGGTGTTAAGGTAGTAGCTGTGAATAGCCGCTTCTAAAAGGCTTAAAGGCTCTGATCAAGGCAATGAACATTTTTCGCTTGGAAACTAATAAGAAAGGAATTCAAATCACAATTCAATACACACTTTTTCTCTTTTCAGAAGGGTGAAACTTTCCTTCCAATACTTGTGCGCTCTACCCATCTCTACTGAACAAACCCACTACACATCGCTGGCAAAACCTACATCGAGTGGCAGGATTGTGTAAGTAAGACCTTTTAATTTATATTAAAAAATCCCTATGAGCTAATGGTATTTTAAAAAAAAAATGGGATTTTCATGTTAAATTGTTAATGGGAAGTATATTACCAAAAAGAATTTTTTCTTAAATTTCATCAACACTGCTCTATTGGGATTTTCATGTTATAAACATGTGAACGGATAATCTCATGTTAATAATACTACTAAAGGTTCTATATGATTTCAGAACTTCTTTGCGTATGAAAGTTTTGTGTACAATTTCAGACGATGCCATCTTAGCAGAAAAGTAAGAAAGGTAATGGCTATGATGCACTGCGTACATCGATCGTAAGATCAACGTACGTGTAGAAGTGCTCATATGATTTAATACTAAGGAAAGGGGCTCATTAATTCAACCAACTGATTTTTTTTTTGAAAGGGACAAAAGACTTGCCCTTTCATTAATAGAGAACGCGTGAACAATTGTGACCTTCTTGGTGGGCTCATATCAATTTTTCTAACCACGATTCATTTTCTGTCATGCTAGTAAGTCAAAATTATTTTTGTGAAAGAGACGATATAACTATATTGTTTCATATGAAAAAATTATTCATCCAGCCACAGATTATTAATTCGGAAACTATTCATTGGGTGACATTGAGACACTGCTATACATAGTGCTCATTGCAGAGCGAAAAAAAACCATTTAATTCGGGGAAACTACCAACCAAAGTAAAGAGAAGCCAGAATGCATGTAGTGTACTTTTTCTTTGTGCGTCGAACTCAACGCCCGGCGAAGGTGGGATGCTATAAAGCTTCCAAGAAGCAGTTGTCTTGTTATACCTAGATCTAGGCGCCAAGTAGTTAATTTAGAAGGTCAGAAGTGGTTGCAACACAGCCCTTCATATACAATATATGATTCTGAATTTAGATACTACTCCATAGTAGTCATCAATAGGCATTGACTTGCTGCTTGCACATGTGTAACATGAAAATACGATGGTACACCATAAAAGCTTCGGATAAAACCTGATAGATTAAACAATGCGAGATGACTTACGGTAGGGAGAAGTAAGGCAGCTTATTTACCTATATAAAAAATATTGAAAGTTTGATTCAGCAAAAACATCAATTGCTGCATCGCGGCTTAGGGCATCTCCAGCCGTCCCCCCCCAGAGCCCCCAGGGTGCTTTTTTCGCGGCGGAAGCGGCGAATAGCGCCGCTTCTTCACCACTCGGCCCCCCCAGAGGCCCAAATAGCGCCGTTTCGGCGCTATTTGGCGTCGCGGCACTCAGGCCGAACCCAGCTGGGTTCGGCCTTGGGGGGGGGGGGGGCGAAACTGCGTGGCCGCGCGTGCGGGCCAGCTCTGTCAGTGACGCGCCGGGAAAACGCGGGAACAGAATCCCCCGCCCGTGACCTCCTTATCGGCGCCCGCGCCGTCAAAGGCTGCCGGAGTTATGGCGTGGCGGCCGGCTAGTGCATGCGCCCCAGTCAAAGGCTGCCGGATTAATGGCGGGGGCGGCAGCGGCGACACGCGCGGCGCGGCGACTGGCCCGCCAGGCTATAAAAATGGTGCCCGCCCCTCTCCGTCCGCACATTCTCGCCTCCTCCTCGCCGTTCTTCTCCATCCTCGCTGTTCTTCTCCATCCTCATCCTCGCCGCAATGGACCATCTCTGGGAGGCGTGGCCCGAGAGCAACGGCGACGAGCTGCAGCCAGTGGCGCCGGAGCCGCAGCAAGTGGCGCCGAAGCAGCCACCAGAACAGGACGAGGCGCGAGAGGCCCGGTTTGGTGCATCGGTTTGCCCTCTCCACGTGGATTCGTGGGATTATTACTCGTGGGTCATTGGGCCTAGATGGCTTTGTGGTGATATTTGGGAGCCTACAATTCAGTTGTGGATGTGTGCCCCAACCTTTTGGGTCTAAAGGCTCCAAATTCCGCCTTGAAGGAATCTAATTGTGGAAGGTGAACCAAACGTTATGTGGTGTGGTTCTTCGAAGAATATGGTGAGACGTTTGTGGCGCTGAGTATGCCTGTTGTAGTTCTTCGACGGATATGGTGAGGCATTTGTGGCACTGAGTATGTTTGTCGTGGTTGTTCGAGGAATATGGTGAGTCCTTTGTGGCGCTGAGTATGCATGTTGTGGTTAGCTCACGTCCCTCCAACGAGACGTACTCCCCTCAAAAGGAGAAACCCGGGAATACATCATCGCCTCCGAGTGGCTCGATTATTTCTTTACCCGAACTCCTTACTTATGCGCATTACATTGTGATAGCCTTCGTGTTTAAAGTCTTATATCTTGATAGCTATTTTTCGAGGTTCTAAAGAATACGAAGTTTTGCAGGCGGGTACGCCATAGACCGTGCGTCTATCCTACTACGGATTGTGGTTCACATCTAGTGTGATTTATCTTGTACAAGATGGTACGATGTAACATGAAATAATGCACGATTGTGATATATGTACGCCTTATATTCGTTCCTTCACCAAATGTATTTGTGCCCATTTGGTACTGTATAAGATTCGATTTGCTTTTTTTTTGACAACCCAATGTGACCCGATTTGCTTTTTCCTTCGTAGGACCGAGGCAATTACACGGGAACGTACATCATCTAGCCTGGCCTGCTCGATCACCCGTCAACTATGCAGACGTGCGTGCATCGTCTACCGGCGGATTTCGCTCCTAGCGCGCATTAGTGCCTCTAAAAAGATGGTTTGATCCCTCCAAGGCCGGCCTGTCATGTAGGAGCGTCTAGGCGTATAGAGAATGATGGGCATGCCTACAAGGTGGATGTTTCCTTGCCGCTAAGTCACGTTGGGATTTGGTTAACCATTTATTTTTCGGTTTCGAACCTAATTAACCATTTTGTGTAAAGAGACTAAATAGGTTAACCATTAGGTTATTAAGATTATAAATGGTTAACCGTTGGTTATTCAGGTTCGAACCATTTTTTAACTTTATGCAATGATGGTATTTTGCTATTTGGCTTTTAACTAGCACCAACTATATTAATTGACCAGTCAAAGTAAAAACCGCGTCACCAACTCCCAATATTGCCACTGAAAAATCGGAAAGAGAGTCGATACTCATCCGCTCAGCACTAGTACTACGTGAAGTGCAGCAACATGACAAGCATTAAGAAACATCAGTCACAATCATCGTCTATTGGATAATTCTGCAGTCATCTATTACTACAGTATGGTCACGGAAAACAACACCCCTCTTCATAATAAAACACAGGGAAACTTCTCATTCAAGTGTGAATAGTAGTACATTGCAAAAATCACTTCCGCTTCGGTCCTCCCCCCTTGGCCGAATCGAGCGCTCTGCTTGGTCGATTGCCGCCTCGTCTAAACGTATAATACGTTTAGTGCGAGCCTTAGGGGACACGACTCAAGCCGAGAACGTAGACGAGCCAAGCCAAGCCAGATATGGTCAATTGTAGAAAATAGCTGCAAAAATAGCGGCCGCGAGGACTTGAACCTGCATCTCCGTGCTGACACAAACGAGACAAGCCACTAAGACAGCTGAGCAGGATTGTCTACACGCGTGGGTGAACGACTATAAGTCGTCCTCTCCCAGTGCTACGCGCCCCTGTGGCCCACGGGCAAACCCTATTCCGCATGGCACGCTCGTCTGTGGCCCACGGCCCACACGTGGGCAGCGCAACCCTAATCCGAGCGGCCGCGCTCCTTTAATACCACCGCCCGCTCCTCTTCTTCCACCTCTGCCACTCCACTGTCCGCATCGCTGTCTTCTCCTCTTCTTCCCCCCACCCACCAAATCCACCGCACACAGCTAGCCGCCGCCGCACTATGGCCGGAGGATCCCGCCGCCAGTCCCCATCGCCTGCCCGCAGCGGTATCCAATTGGGAGCGGGGCAAATCGGCTCCTCCTCCCAGGCCGGGAGCTCCCGCCGTTGTTCCCCTTCACGGATCCGCAGCGCCCGCTCCTCCTCGCGCGCCGGTTTCTCCTCGGGTGGCGGCACCGATATCCCACTTCTTACTCCGCCGAAGAAGTACCTCCGCGTGCGCGAGCGGAAGAAAGGGTGGGCGGCCGAGATCACCGACCGGGTCACCCACAAACGACCGTGGATCGGCACCTACCCGACGGCGAGGCAGGCGGCGAGAGCCTACGACAACGTGACGAGGCGTCTCCACGGCCCGACGGTGCGGGTGAACTTCCCCGAAGGCTTCCCCGACGACGACAAGCCGGAACTGGGGCCGGTGGGTCTCCGCGTGGCCACCCCACGCGAATATCGCGAGGACGGCAAGGCGATGGAGCTCCTCCAGGCGCAGAGGTCCGACGAGGCCTTGATGGAGACCGTGCGGGTGAAGTGCCCGGGCTTCGTCGACGAACAGCGCGCCGAGCTGGAGGCGATTGAGAAGAAGCTCCGCCGTGGGCCGCCGTAGGTCGTGAAGGAGGAGCATGTGATCAAGGAGGAGCCGCAGGTCGTGAAGGAGGAGCCGTCGTGGATGCGCTACGTCGTCAGGCCACCTTATGTCGACCTCATCAGCGAGAGCGAGGAGGACGACGAGGTCGACTGGAGCACGCTGGAGGCGGAGTGCACCGACGACGGCGACTAGTACTGTGTGTAGGTTTAGCGCGTGTGCGTCTAGCGCTATGTGTCCGGTGTCTGTGCGTGCGTTGGGTCGTGTCAGTTGTTGTGTGCGTTGCACGTGTGTCCGGTGTGTGTCGTGACAGAGTGGCAGTGTGTGAACTCTGTCGTGTCACACACACCACCGGTGCGCAGTTATGTAAATATAACTACTAAATTAAGTGGTCGTTTTAATTAAGTGTGTGAAGTGGTCATTTTAATTAAGTGTGTTTCAACAACGTTATTTCATAAGGTTTAAATTAATTCACAACATGCAATGATAGACCAATAGCAAATGTAATTAAATTATTTTAAGAAAATGCAACGTAAACAATGGACATGCAACCCCCAAAAATAAGATACAATAAGCATGACTATATATACATGCATCCCTGATTCCACTGCATGGAAATAAATAACGTAGATTACGTGTATTCGCTAGCGCGCCGACGTGCAATATCAAGCCATCGGTTTTCGTCCGGCAGACGACTAACATCTTCGTCAACAACAATTCTGATCCGTCGAGCGACGGCTTACACCTGTTTGTAACAATGTACCACACCGAACATGACTAGTTAAAAATAGGGCAATCTTACACATTTAGTGCAACAATAGGCAACCCTGAATATGTTGTCGTTTTCATAACATACAATATTGCGATAGTATTGCATGTCTATCCACTTAGTACAAATATTAGTGCAACAACATGCAACCCTAAAGACTGACATTTTCAGAACATGAAATATGGAGAGAGTATTGCATGTGGATCCAGTGAGGCAGTATAGACAATATAAAACTAAAAAACTAGTTTAAGTGAGACAAGACGGTCTTTCACTATGAATTTGATTTTTTTTTTTCCGATTGTATCTAAATATCTTCTAATATTTTATACATGGTTTGTAACATGTAGGAAACTTATATAGCAAAGAATAAAATGAAATTATAAGTTTACACTGCCTCTTCTACGGTAAACTTCGGTGTTATCATCTTGGTTTCCGTGAGACGCTATAAATTGTACAAAGTTCAAACAACTGTAGAACCTTCAAATTCTCTATATATATGTGTAGGTGATCATGTTTGCAAAATTTTAGATGATTTGGATGAGGTTGAAAAAATCACCTTTCTAGAAAAACTGGTTTGAGTGAGACCAGACGGCCTTTCCCTTAGAATTTGGTTTTTTTTTTTTATCGTATCTAAATCTGTAATAATTTTTTATACATGGTTTGTACCATGTAGTAAAACTTAAATAGCAAAGAATAACATGAAATTATAAGTTTGCAATGCCCTTCTACGGTAAACTTCGGTGTTATCATCTTGGTTTCCGTGAGACGCTATAAATTGTAGAATGTTCAAACAACTGTAGAACCGTTCACATTCTCTCTATATATGTGTAGGTGACCATGTGTGCAAAATTTCACATGATTTGCATGAGGTTAAAAAATCACGTTTCTAGAAAAACAGGTTTAAGTGAGACCAGACGGCATTTCCCTAAGAATTTGATATTTTCGATCGTCTCTAAATCTCTCCTAATTTTTTGTACATGGTTTGTAACATGTAGGAAACTTAAATAGCAAAGAATAACATGAAATTATAATTTTACAATGCCCCTTCTACGGTAAACTTCGGTGTTATCATCTTGGTTTCCGTGAGACGCTATAAATTGTATAAATATCAAACAACTATAGAACCTTCAAATTCTCTATATATATGTGTAGGTGATCATGTGTGCAAAATTTCAGATGATTTCGATTAGGTTGAAAAAATCACCTTTCTAGAAAAACAAGTTTAAGTGACACCTGACGGAGCGTGCCCGCGCGGGTTCACGTGCCCGAGCGTGGTCGGCGGAGACCTACGGTTGGATAAGAGTGGTACATGTGGGTCCACGTACATGAAGGTGGTAGATGAGAAGCTAGGTCAGGCATGGCGCCCGTTTTCATTTGGGTCCAGGTGCCACAAAGCGACGGACGCAGAACTATGTGGTCGGTACATCGTTGCGTGTGGGGTCTACATGTGTCATAGGTGGTACGGGGTAGACCCTACCACAGTCCACTCGTCGTGGACCCACATGCAACAAAGCAACGCTACCAGGGCATCCCATTTAGACTCTTTGTGCATCTTGGTCCAGCTGCGTCGCTCCTAACCATTTTGCTACGCATCTGCCCTCCGCCACTGACGCATGGATCGACGTGAACCACTCCTAGCTAGCGAGGTCCATTCATCCGTAGCCATTGTGCATGTCGAACTCACCCAGCTGGCTAAGTGTATGCGGGTCCACGTGCCCGAGCGTGGTCGGCGGAGACCTACGGTTGGATAAGACTGGTACATATGGGTCCACGTCCATAAAGGTGGTAGATAAGAAGCTAGATCTAGCATGACGCCCGTTTTCATTTGGGTCCAGGTGCCACAAAGGCAACGGACGCGGAACTATGTGGTCGGTACATCATTGCGTGTGGGTCCACATGTGTCATAGGTGGTACGTGGTAGACCCTACCACCTTCCACTCGTCGTGGACCCGCATGCAACAAAGCAACGCTACCAGGGCACCCCATTTAGACTCTTTGTACATGTTGGTCCAGCTGCGTCGCTCCTAACCATTTTGCTACGCATCTGCCCTCCGCTAGTGACGCATGGATGGACGTGAACCACTTCTAGCTAGCGAGGTACATTCATCCGTAGCCATCGTGCATGTCGAACTCACCCAGCTGGCTAAGTGTATGCGGGTCCACGTGCCCAAGCGTGGTCGGCGGAGACCTATGGTTGGATAAGACTGGTACATGTGGGTCCACGGCCATGAAGGTGGTAGATGAGAATCTAGGTCTTGCATGACGCCCGTTTTCATTTGGGTCCAGATGCCACAAAGGCGACGGACGCAGAACTATGTGGTATGTACATCGTTGGGTGTGGGTCCATATGTGTCAGAGATGGTACGGGGTAGGCTCTACCACCTTCCACTCGTCGTGGACCCGCTTGCAACAAACCAACGCTACCAGGGCACCCCCTTTTTGACTGTATGGTTGGTATAGCGTTGTGTGCGGGTCCACATGTGTCAGAGGTGGTACATGGGAGACCCTACCACCTTCCACTCGTCGTGGACCCACTTGCAACAATTAAAGGCTACTAGTGCATGTCAAACTCTTTGTGAATGTAGGTCCAGCTGCATCACTCCTAATAGAGTGTTCTCCCAAAAAATTAAATTAAATCAACTTTAATAAAGAAAACATATATAAATAAATTCCAAATCCCCTATTGCACATAGAACAAATTATAAAATAGAAATACTTAATTGGTTGTGCAAAACATTGTATAAAAATATCCATTTTCATATGATGCAAATTTGCACCTATTCAATTCTTACAGTTCCATATATTGCACATACATTCATGCTTTTACGGCATATATAAAATGTTATTCCCTATCATATACACATAGATAAAAACATAAAGAAAAAAGAATAAAGATTTATGAAGAAAGGGAATAAAAAATTAGTGGGCTAAGCGGCCCAGCCAGAGCATGCCTTGCACACAGGATGTGTGTTGTCATTCGTGTGGTGTGTACAAATTAGAATAGGGCGTGTGGCCGCTAAAAAAATTGGCAAAAAACGTGGTGCCCCACCAAGTCGGCAGGTGTCACTTACATGCGGGCTCCACCGTGTCTGGGTCCACCTATCAGTTGCTCATATTGGAGCCGAGCGTGTGCTCGTAGTCGTGCATCGAGGGGGCGCGTTGCCTCAAAAAATCTGAACGGGGGTGTACAGTTGGTCTCCTTAAATTAAGAGTTAATAGCTCCATCGTCTCCTCCGCCGCCTCGTATTTCCAACCAACCGTGCCAAACACAGCTCTCGCGGCCCGGCGATTCTCTCCCATCTTCCCTACACCCACGCGATCCACAAAGGCGACATGAATCCAGACGGCGCAGGTGGACGCAGCGGTGACCAGCACGGCGAGGACCCGACCGCGCGGAGGGCGGTCATGGAGGCGCTGCACGAGACGCCGCAGATCTTCACCAGCGGACCGCCGGTGGCTGCATGCCGCGGTGCTGGCGACGCGGGTGGTTCTTCCTCAACCGGCAAGCGAGCAGTCGACATGGACAATCTGCTCGACCACGGCTACGACCCCGAGGACATCGATTCCGAGATTGAGGTAAAAAACCCCGAAACCCCTGTTCATCTAGTTCAACGTCATTTCTTCTAGTTGCAGGTTGTTGCAAGATCTGTCGTTTTAGATCTATCTGTTTTTGATTTGTTTGCTAGGTGGAATTAGTTTCGTTTTTGTACTTTTGGTAGATACGAGATGTTCTCGAGGGAAAAGGAATCCATGCAAGTATTTTATTTTTGTAGTTTTTGAGGGTATTTTTGCATTCTGCTAACTTGTCGAAATGAAGAAAAGTAGAGAGAAAAAAAACAGTGTTGCATAGTTTGTAGGCCTTTGAAACCGTATCTAAATTTCAACCATAGAATCCTCACTTCATTATATATATAACCTATTGGCTAGTTACAATGTTTCGCCACAACAGGAAAATTTTCTTCAAAATTTTAAGCACTACCGACTGCTTCTGGAGCAAACATTTTACTCTATAGTGAGTTTACAATAGTGAGTTTACAATGCCGTAGGAAGCCCCTAATTTCTCATGACATGAACTGTACTAAAAACCACATCTCGTTTACAATAGAGTAAAATGTTTGCTCCAGAAGCAGTCGGTAGTGCTTAAAATGTTGAAGAAAATTTCCTATTGTGGAAAAACATTGTTGCTAGCCAATAGGTTATATATATAATGAAGTGAGGATTCGATACTTGAAATTCAGATACGGTTTCAAAGTCCTACAAACTATGCAACACTGTTTTTCTCTCTCTACTTTTCTTCATTTCGACACGTTCGCAGAATGCAAAAATACCCTCAAAAACTACAAAAAAAAATACTTGTATGGATTCCTCTTCCCTCGGGAACATCTCGTATCTACCAAAAGTACAAAAAAAAAACTAAATCCACCTAGCAAACAAATCAAAAACATATTGATCTAAAACGACAGATCTTGCAACAACCTGCAACTAGAAGAAATGGCGTTGAACTAGATGAACAGGGGTTTCGGGGTTTTTTACCTCAATCTCGAAATCGATGTCCTCGGGGTCGTAGCCGTGGTCGAGCAGATTGTCCATGTCGACTGCTCGCTTGCCGGTTGAGGAAGAACCACCCGTGTCTCCAGCACTGCCGCATGCAGCCACCGGCGGTCCGCTGGTGAAGATCTGCGGCGTCTCGTGCAGCACCTCCATGACCGCCCTCCGCGCGGTCGGGTCCTCGCCGTGCTGGTCACCGCTGCGTCCACCTGCGTTGTCGGGATTCATGTCGCCTTTGTGGATCGCGTGGGTGTAGGGAAGATGGGAGAGAATCGCCGGGCCGGGAGAGCTGTGTTTGGCACGGTTGGTTAAAAATACGAGGCGGCGGAGGAGACGATGGAGCTATTAACACTTAATTTAAGGAGACCAACCGTCCACCCCCGTTCAGATTTTTTGAGGCAGCACGCCCCCTCGGTGCACGACTACGAGCACACGCTCGGCTCCAATATGAGCAACTCACAGGTGGACCCAGGCACGGTGGAGACCGCATGTAGTTCTGCGTCCGTCGCCTTTGTGGCACCTGGACCCAAATGAAAACGGGCGTCATGCAAGACCTAGATTCTCATCTACCACCTTCATGGCCGTGGACCCACATGTACCACTCTTATCCAACCGTAGGTCTCCGCCGACCACGCTCGGTCACGTGGACCCGCATACACTTAGCCTGCTGGGTGAGTTCGACATGGACGATGGCTACGGATGAATGTGCCTCGCTAGCAAAATGGTTAGGAGCGACGCAGCTGGACCAACATGCACAAAGAGTCTAAATGGGGTGCCCTGATAGCGTTGGTTTGTTGCATGCGGGTCCACAACGAGTGGACGGTGGTAGGGTCTATCCCGTACCACCTCTGACACATGTAGACCCACACGCAACGATGTACCGACCAAATAGTTCTGTGTCCGTCGCTTTGTGGCACCTGGACCCAAATGAAAACAGGTGCCATGCCTGACCTAGCTTCTCATCTACCACCTAATGGTCGTGGACCCAAATGTACCACTCTTATCCAACCGTAGGTGTCCGCCTACCACGCTCGGGCACGTGAACCCGCTCGGGCACGCTCCGTCTGTTCTCACTTAAACCTGTTTTTCTAGAAAGGTGATTTTTTCAACCTCATCGAAATCATCTGAATTTTTTCACACATGATCACCTACACATATATATGGAATTTTAAGATTCACACATGATCACCACACATAGCGTCTCATGGAAACCAAGATGATAACAATGAGGTTTACCATAGAAGGGGCATTGTAAAATTATAATTTCATGTTATTCTTTGCTATTTAAGTTTCCTACATGTTACAAATCATGTATAAAAAATTATGAGAGATTTAGAGACGATCGAAAAAATCAAATTCTTAGGGAAATGCCGTCTGGTCTCACTTAAACCTGTTTTTCTAGAAACGTGATTTTTTAAACCTCATCCAAATCATGTGAAATTTTGTACACATGGTCACCTACACATATATAGAGATAATGTGAAAGGTTCTACAGTTGTTTGAGCTTTCTACAATTTATAGCGTCTCACGGAAACCAAGATGATAACACCAAAGTTTACGGTAGAAGAGCATTGTAAACTTATAATTTCATGTTAGATTTAGATACGATAAAAAAAAATCAAATTCTTAGGGAAAGGCCGTCTGGTCTCACTCAAACCAGTTTTTCTAGAAAGGTGATTTTTTCAACCTCATCCAAATCATCTGAAATTTTGCAAACATGATCACCTACACATATATATAGAGAATTTGAAGGTTCTACAGTTGTTTGAAATTTCTACAATTTATAGCGTCTAACGGAAACCAAGATATAACACCAAAGTTTACCGTAGAAGGGGCAGTGTAAACTTATAATTTCATGCTATTCTTTGCTATATAAGTTTCCTACATGTTACAAACCATGTATAAAATATTAGAAGATATTTAGATACAATCGAAAAAAATCTAATTCCTAGTGAAAGACCGTCTGGTCTCACTTAAACCAGTTTTTTAGTTTTATATTGTCTATACTGCCTCACTGGATCCACATGCAATACTCTCTCCATATTTCATGTTCTGAAAATGTCAGTTTTTAGGGTTGCATGTTGTTGCACTAATATTTATACTAAGTGGATAGACATGCAATACTATCGCAATATTGTATGTTATGAAAACAACAACATATTCAGGGTTGCCTATTGTTGCACTAAATGTGTAGATTGCCCTATTTTTAACTAGTCATGTTCAGTGTGGTACATTGTTACAAACATGTGTAAGTCATCGGTCGACGGATCAGAATTGTTGTTGACCAAGCTGTTAGTCACCGGCCGGACGAAAACCGATGGCTTGAGATTGCACGTCGGCGCGCTAGCGAATACGCGTAATCTACGTTATTTATTTTCATGCAGTGGAATCAAGGATGCATGTATATAGTCATGCTTATGGTGTCTCATTTTTTGGGTTGCATGTCCATTGTTTACGTTCCATTTTGTTAAAATAATTTAATTACATTTGCTATTGGTCTATTATTGCATGTTGTGAATTAATTTAAACCTTATGAAACAACGTTATTGAAACACACTTATATAAAATGACCACTTCACACACTTAATTAAAACGACCACTTAATTTAGTAGTTATATTTACATAACTGCGCACCGGTGGTGTGTGTGACACGACAGAGTTCACACACTGCCACTCTGTCACGACACACACCGGACACACGCGCAACGCACACAACGACTGACACGACCCAACGCACGCACAGACACCGCACACACGCACACGCGCTAAACCTACACACACAGTACTAGTCGCTGTCGTCGGTGCACTCCGCCTCCAGCGTGCTCCAGTCGACCTCGTCGTCCTCCTCGCTCTCGCTGACGAGGTCGACATAAGGTGGCCCGACGTCGTAGCGCATCCACGACGGCTCCTCCTTCACGACATGCGGCTCCCCCTTTACAACATGCTCCTCCTTCACGACCTGCGGTGGCCCATGGTGGCGCTTCTTCTCAATCGCCTCCAGCTCGGCGTGCTGTTCGTCGACGAAGCCCGGGCACTTCACCCGCACGGTCTCCATCCAGGCCTCGTCGGACCTCTGCGCCTGAAGGAGATCCATCGCCTTGCTGTCCTCGCGATATTCGCGTGGGGTGGCCACGCGGAGATCCACCGGCCCCAGTTCCGACTTGTCATCGTCGGGGAAGCCTTCGGGGAAGTTCACCCGCGCCGTCGGGCCGTGGAGACGCCTCGTCACGTTGTCGTAGGCTCTCGCCGCCTGCCTCGCCGTCGGGTACGTGCCGATCCACAGTCGTTTGTGGGTGACCCGGTCGGTGATCTCGGCCGCCCACCCCGTCTTCCGCTCGCGCACGCCGAGGTACTTCTTCGGCGGAGTAAGAAGTGGGATATCGGCGCCGCCACCCGAGGAGCAACCGGCGCGCGAGGAGGAGCCGGCGCTGCGGATCCGTGGAGGGAACGACGGCGGGAGCTCCCGGCCTGGGAGGAGGAGCCGATGTGCACCGCTCCCAATCGGATGCCGCTGCGGGCAGGCGATGGGGACTGGCGGCGGGATCCTCCGGCCATAGTTCGGCGGCGGCTAGCTGTGTGCGGTGGATTTGGCGGGTGGGGGAAGAAGAGGAGAAGACACTGATGCGGACAGTGGAGTGGCAGAGGTGGAAGAGGAGCGGGCGGTGGTATTAAAGGAGCGCGGCCGCTCGGATTAGGGTTGCCCTGCCCACGTGTGGGTCGTGGGCCACAGACGAGCGTGCCACGCGGAATAGGGTTTGACGTGGGCCACAAGGGCGCGTGGCACTGCGAGAGGACGACTTATAGTCGTTCACCCACGCGTGTAGACAATCCTGCTCAGCTGTCTTAGTGGCTTGTCTCGTTTGTGTCAGCACGGAGATGCAGGTTCGAGTCCTCGCGGCCGCTATTTTTGCAGCTATTTTCTACAATTGACCATAGCTGGCTTGGCTTGGCTCGTCTACGTTCTTGGCTCGAGTCGTGTCCCCTAAGGCTCGCACTAAACGTATTATATGTTTAGATGAGGCGGCGATCGACCAATCAGAGCGCTCGATTCGGCCACGGGGGCAGGACAGAAGCGGAAATGTGCAAAAATTGCCCGTCATAAATAACCAGCAACTAGCAGTCCAAATAACATGTTTCAAATAAATACCGGACACTGAGATGTGTTCAAATAAGCATGCAACGATACAAAAGTTATATGATGCATACCGGAATGCATGCTCCATCTCGGCATTTTCGCGGGTCCAACTTGAGCCCACCCAAAAGTGCACGCACTTCCATAGTCCTGGTGAGCAAAAAATTTGTGAATAAACTATCAAAAAAATATGCATCGGTCAATAAAGTAGCCAAGAGATTATTAGGTCCCAACTCCAATGACAGTGGAGCGGCACCATACCGGTAGCAGGCCTTTGCTCTCTGCATTCAAGAGCGTCGAGAAAAGCTGCCTGCCCATCCCCCTTCCGGAGCAAGCAAAGGCTTCTGTTTGAGAACAAGGTCGCATCACTAGGGTCAAGATCAATTGCTGCCCATCCCCCTTCCGGAGCAAGGAAAGGCTCCTGTTTGAGAACAAGGTCGCATCACTAGGGTCAAGATCAATTGCCTGCATCCGACAGGTTAGAGCACAATCTAGTGAGTAACTAAAAAAGGGTTGGGGATTTTGAAATGGAAATCTCAAGTTAATTAATGAAAACCTAAGAAAAGATTTTTTCATATATAAGTTAAAAATATATTGTACAATAATACTGCAGTAAAAGTCAACTGCATACCAACTAAGTTCTGGCCAGACCAGTTATGTTGTATTGATCGCTTGTTTACTAGATTTTGAGTTGACAATGATGGGGAAATGGTGTAAACTTTCGGAGTACAAGACCCTATTTTGCATCATCATTTTATTGAAGCAGGATACTATGAGCCGAACCCGGACACTAGCAAGGGCATGATATGGCTGGCAAATAAGCTGGCACCTACCACGAGTTAAGAAAGTTGAGGAGTATTTGGAATAAGAAAGAACAAAAGATTTATGTATCATTTGGAATAAGGCAGATATAGGGTACCATTTCTAGTTTTCGGTGTCAAGTCGTCATACACCTATACATGAGAAGTCTGTTAAAATCTCCGCTGACAAAGTTTCATTTTCAATAACAAGACCTTCCATTCGTCGAGTCAAACATAGCAAGAAGCATATTTAAAAATCTGCGTGCATAAATGGATTATTTTTCCTCAAACAACTAATTAGTAGAAGGAAGATAATAACAAAAAATGCACTAAACCTTGGTGTAGAATGCTGATGGTGAAAAATAATCTTTTCTCGCGACTGCTCGACTCCCGAATGACTTCAACTGTTCTATTTTCCATGCATTCCCTTGTTTATCCTGAACCATAAATAGTATCAAATAAGATGATGCAAAATATAGCGATAATAAATCAGAACACCATTTCCCGATAATAAGATGATGCAAACTTTCCTAGACCATAAATAGTTATTTACTTAAGGTAGAAATAATATCTTTGAAATCAATCAGAACACGCAAGGAAACTAACTAGAGCGATAATAAAATTATTTAATCATTATGTGCAAGCCTATTCGAATGTAATTAAAAGAAGAATTATAGGTAAGTTTGCCCAAACAAGAATCGGTATTACAACAAATATCAATAGAGTGAACATCTCATACCACATGTGTATCGTATATTTATATATCCTAGAAACAGATAGAAAGGAATCATGGATCCACATAGCAGTACATATCTCATTTATAAGGCGGGTCAGAAATTAAAGAATGACAAATGGCGAGTTAAAGGTTTCAAACTTAAGAAACTACAAACTATGTTTAGGAAATAAGTGACCCGTAAAGCCATTTACGTGACACTTCTAATGCACGGGTTAAGTGCTGAACTGTGCCAATTATCATACCCATGTGGTTACTAGTGGCAAGGAGTAAATCTTAGGTCATTAGGGGCGGCACGCCTATTACAATTATCCATTAAGAAATTTAAGCACTCAGTTTAGGCATCATTTCTCATTGTAGAATCAAAGGAAACAACGGTGACACAATCATAGGTGATAACAGCACCAGCCTATCACATAAAAGGAATGAAACTTTTCATTATGGTGAATATGCAAAGAAACTGAAGGTTTGCAAACATGTGTTGGAAAAACTTTAAATTAAATAAAAGTAACACCAGTGCAATAGTAGGATTTGACAAACCTAAGACAAAGGTACAATACCTCAACAAGGAGCTTCACGCATTCCACTGATGAAACACTTACTGCTTGAAAGAGGGGTGTCATGGGATACTGTTCGTAGTCATCCAACATATACGGCTTGTTGGGCTAGTGACGGATGTAAAGCACATTAGTCTTGATTATAATAAATGGATGGAGAAAATTAATAAGAACAACGATCAATAAACAAAACAATTTATATCTATGCTTTCAGTTAAAATGAAGGAAACAAGCACATGAATACATGATGTTGCAATTTGCAAAAAAAGTACAATATAATGTAGCGAGAACTACCTTATTGGTCAACTATTGACTAGTAGATTTGTCTTATTGATAGATTGATGACGTATAACACTAACATAGAATGGTATACTTTATGGAACGTCGATCATTATGGCAAGAGCTCTCAGAAGAAAATGTCCAATAAATGAAATTGCCACTTTGACAACTGTACATGTGAAAGCATGTATAGTAGAGTTGCAGAGTATGAAAAATAGTGGTGATTCCATTTGAACATTGAACATTACTCTTGCATATGAATGGAGACAAACAATAACTTGAGAACAATGATATGGATTTAAACAAACCCTGACTCATGCAGTTTCTACCTATGAGATCTTGAAGAATAACATGTAGAAACTTAGTCAACTAGAAGTAGCAAAGAATAAATGAGTAACAGACATTTGAAGACTTGATTGTGCTGCAAAGATCCACGGTCGCATATTAACTCACATAACAGAAAAAGAACAAAATAGACTCAGTGGAAGTGTGGAACAAAGTACCAAACAAAAACTAGGATGGAGGATGTGAAAAATACACTTAACAAACAAATGGAGCAAAATAAAACAATTCAAAAACTTTATTTTTGTTTGCCTTTGAACACGAAACTTTCAAGCCCAAGTAGCATGCAGCTAAGCTTACATCTGCATTATGTTCCAATAGAGTCTTCACGGCGCCGACTTGTTCTAACTTAGTAGCAAGAAGTAGTGGTGTCCCCATGTGATCAGCTATTGGGTCAACATATGCTCCCTTTGCAAGCAACAGTTCTATGATTTTACAATCTCCTGCATAGAATAAGCAATGTGAATTTACTGATAACATAAGATGGTAAGTATTTTCCTGACATTATTTTTGTTTATTTGTATCAGGCTCTAGGAAGACCTGAGATTTCCCTTCATATAGGATACGAAGAACATGCTAAAGAGGGTCAATGTTCCGTAGAAAAATGAACAACATCTTGTTGCCTGGCCAATTGAATTGAGTGGACATATTTGTGTAAACGAATTTTTGGAAAGTACACAACTTGACATACATATGACATTTAGGAATGTTGTAAATGATAGGTCAACATAATTTAACTACGCAATTGGAAGATAATCTACTTCCAGACTAATTCAAGGGAAAGAAAATATATATCGGCCGTCTACATCATCGATATGCAGAGCCTGGGTGTAACAATTACGTTAAGTAATAAAATCTCCATTTATCCAAAAAAAAACAGAGCATGGCCACACAAAATATTATATATAAGAAAAAGAAGTGAATAGAGAGGAGACCTAGTCCAGCAGCAGAATGTAAAGGCGTTACCCCGCCCTCATTAGGTTTGTCTGGATCAGCACCCTGATCAAGGAGATACTTGACAACAGCAGCATTTTCATTGTGCTGCCTGTGCACAGCATAAAAAAAAGGTGTATAACCTGTCAAGCACACAGATCAGGTGACTTTTATACAAATCAATTCAGGAGCGGTAAACAAATCTACATTTGAACAAAAAAATCACTGAGAATGACATTTAGAGTATGATTAGCAAGACTGCAAAGCACACAGATCAGGGGACTTATTTATACAAATTATGTCAAGACCAGAAAAGAAATGTACATCTGAAAACTTTTCTCTGAGAATGAAATTTAAAATACGATCGATTAGCAAGACTACAAATAAAGCATGGAACCACATGTACGTACATGAAAGTCAGGGATGGCACACCGGACTGATTAATTATTTTGCATCCCGATATATATTTATTATTGCAGAATCGACTCTGCAATTTCGATTTCTGCCACCCATGTGTGAGATGAAAGTGGAGTATTAACAACAAGCGCTGATATGAGGATGAAAATTTTCTGTCAGCTCTCAAATATGCTTTTCATAGCCAATGCAGATAGATAATCTGATAAAACTTTGATTTTGGCTTGTATGCCTACATCTCATAGGCAGTACTATGTCATTGAGAGAAATGGCCCATTAATTCTACGTAGCAGGGTTAATTCCAAGAACATCCAATCTAAAAATCATTCAAAGATGAATTGGTATAGAAAGATAAGCGGGTGTATTCTGATGAAGCATGCATATGAATGATGAATAAGTTGCTATCCCAAAGAAAAAACGTTGGAAACGGACCCTTGTTATCCGCGGCATCGGCATCCACGCGCAGCTCCTGGACGAGGTACCTGCACACCTCGATCTGCCCGTTGCCCGCGGCTATAGGCAGCGCCCACATGCCGCTATCCGCCCTCGCCGTCTCCCTCGTCCAGCATCGCCGCGGCCCTGAGAAATAAGATCAGAACCCGGTGCGAAGAAGGCCAGCCGCGCGAAATCTTTAGGCGCACGTACTCTTGAGGATTCTAGGTCGCCGTTGTGCGCCGCATGGAGGATGTTATTTTGCATCGCCATTGCGGCGGCAAACTCTGCGACTGCACGCACAGAGAGAAAGTGAGTGCCGAGCGGATTCAGGGAGAGAAAGTGGTCAGAGATGGAGGCAGGGAGGGGCTTACTGGCGGCATCGGAGACGGAGAAGCGACGAGCTGGTCGAGGAGGCGCCATGGCTGCGGAGTGGGAGGGCTTGGGGAATGTTGTGTGTGCGGCCCGTCGTTTTAAAAATCTGATGATGCGGAGTGGGGAGCCGAACCGAGAGAAGCCAATAAATGACTAGCCGGTATTAATTCCGTCAATCCGGTTACTATTCCCAAGGGCAAAACGAGGCCCGTTCCACTTCCCGGTAAGTTGAATGGGAATTTGGCAATGGAACTCTATTGACCTAAGTAAGCACCTCCCAAAATGTTTTTATTTATGTTTTTTTTATCAAATAAGCTTTAGCACCTGCCAATTTCTCTTTCCTTCTCCGAACATACTTTCTACTTCTTTCCAAGTCAAAAAAAAGAAAACCTTTTAAAAAAAATCTACACAAATGCTTTAGGAACTTCTCGATGAGCTCTGCCATTGATGCAAGCCTCCACGGAAGTGGATCCGCATAAGCGCACATTGCCACTTGGTTATGTCATTCAAGTGGGACGGATGCGCCGTCTAGCCCGCTGGGTGTCCCGTCACCACAGCCCACTTGATTCTTGGCGGCCAACCCACCTTGCGCCATTGGGATAACCCGCTTGATTACTCTTCCGCCCGATGGATTCAACTGACTAGCCATCAATGAAAATCGATCAATGTACATAGCACCACGACCACATGTTTGGGTAGCTTGTGGGCCTAAATAATTAGGGAACATAAATTAAACTAATTGATCCCATTGATTAGACAAGGGGAGCTTGACAGCGGTACAAGCATGGCATCCTCACATATTCATCGCGCTTCTATGCAGCACGACGGAT
Organism: Alopecurus myosuroides; assembly: GCA_028641055.1. Classification (NCBI taxonomy): domain Eukaryota; kingdom Viridiplantae; phylum Streptophyta; class Magnoliopsida; order Poales; family Poaceae; genus Alopecurus; species Alopecurus myosuroides. The sequence goes on from CM054057.1 coordinate 8,532,114, forward strand.
AATATTAGATTGAACGGCCCCGGGACGGTCTTCTACCAAGGGACCGCATACGAGTAATTCAGGAGTAAATTGCGGACTTCTTAGATGCAGAGGTTCTAAATGTAAATGGAGAGTACGATAGCGCCGGTTGGAACTGAATTTGATTTTGTAATTCATTCCATCGGTTATGTAATATGCTCGATATACTTAGCTTCTGCAATATAAGTGTTCCTTCTTTTGCTATATATACGTATTACTTATTCACTCGTGGGATCCAGGAGGTCTAGAAGGGGCCACCGAGGCTCCTCTCTTCTCGTGGGACCCGGGAGGTCCGGGGAAGGGCCACCGGACTCCAATCTTCTCCTTGGATCCGGCCACCAAGGCTCCTTATCAGTGTATGGTCACAAGGGTATCGTAAAATCGAATTGATCGCGAGACATAAAATAAAAAGGAAAACAATAAATAGAAAAAAAAAACTCTGTCGCGGCAGAGAAAATGGCAAAAGTACTTCCTCGGCAGAGGAGACATTCATCCCGGTTCGTGTTAAGAACCGGGATGAATGGCTCTGGCCAGGTTCGCCACGTGGTCAGCCACATTTCTCCCGGGTCCTGGCACAACCAGGACCAATGGGGGAGGGCCATTTGTCCCGGCTGGCCCATCCCGGTTGCAAAACCGGGACAAATGGGGCTTACCAACCGGGATGAATACCCGTGTTTCCACTAGTAAACAAGCACAAACATAATACAAGCACAAGTAAAGGGGAAGGGAACGAGGTAACCCATATGAAGCACACGGATACACGATGTAAACCTCAGTTCCTCCTTATTAAGTGAGTACGTCTCGTTGGAGGGGTATGAGCTTCTCCACAAAGGCCTACTCAACGCCACAAAGGGCTCACCCTATTCTTCGATGAACCCCGCCACAAAGGCCTAGTCCAGATTCCACTAATGATCCCCTTTGAGGCGGTGATGGCTAGGTTGAGACTCCAAGTGTAGAGTGTGTAGCTAGTGGCAAGCCTTCTTCCCCACAAGGGTGACTCGAGTGTTTATATCGAACTCTTGGGGAGCCAGTATTTCAGCAGTTGTCTTCCAAGCTTCCTCCAAGATCCTGCAAACAAATAGAGAGTTTCGTGCCCTCAACCTCACCAAGTGGTTGTCAAGCACAAAGTGTGAGACTTCTAAATTGCAATGCAAAACTGAAAGTAAATGTGCAATAATTAAATCTACTACTAAATGCAAATGAGAAAATAAATATGCAATGGATTGTTTTGTATTTTTGTGATGCAAGTGGTGATGGAGATAATGTAAATTCGAATTGGAGATGCAAGTAAAGTAAAGTAAATTGCAGCAAAGTAACTAGAGTGTTTTCTTATATTTAAAATAGGACCGGGGTTCATGGTTTCACACTTGCATTCTCTCAAATAAAGTGGTAGACGGTGGACATAAAGAATTACATGTGAGATTACAATAACATGTTTAACATTGAGTACTTTCATATGGGCATCACGTCCTAGCATAGAGATCTCTACGGTCATATTGATCCCTCTTATACTCCACCAAGATGCGAAATAAATCATAACACCTCGATAATTAAGGAAAAACCAGAGTATAGCTTTAAGCAATGTGACATGAAGTTGAAGTAAGAACTTGGTAGATCTAGTCATGGAGATTGATTAGTGTCACTTCAAATCCCCGGTAACAAGGTACTACTTTTTATCCCTAGTGAGGTAACTAAGAAAGGTTTAACAAAACCTAAGTGGATCGCTGAACTTCTGTCACTTTCACAACACTAGCCACCCCCCGTTACTCCAACTAATGCACCCATCACCCCACACATGCTCTCAAGAACTAGATTGATAAAAGCTAGCAAATAAGAATGGGGTACATAAGATACATCTACTCAAATAACTCAAGAGAAACAATTGCAATCTCAGATTCAATATCTCGTAGAAAAGATCCACCACATAGGAATTACAACGGTGCCCGTAATCATGTGAGGCACCTCATACGGATCTAATTAGTGAAGCACATATAGAGAGATATACAAGTGCTACTTCCACAAACCCATAGCCCTGGGATGGACTACTCCCTCTTCATGGAGATGTCGATGGAGATGACGTTGGAGGGGTAGGAGATCACACCGGCGGCGCCCCGCCAGAGTTTTCCCCCTCCAATCTGGAACTTCTAGTCTCTGTTTTGGTGTTTCGGTGTTTCGGCGGCGCTCTCTTCCGTAAGGGTACGGGGGACCCTTTTATAGTCAGTTTTAGGTCAAGACGGAGTCGGTAAGTCGAAGATGGAAGGAATTGGGGCCACAGGGGCCAAAAGGGGGCCTCTCACGCGGCCAAAGTATCTGGCCGCGTGGAGGGTCCTCTTTTGGGATTCCTTGCTCAATTCTCGTGGATCCTTCGCCCGCAAGTCTTCTCCTTCCAAGAAAATGACCCCCGCAGATTTTCAGGTGATTTCGCGGAAGTTTTCCCCCTGAAACGTCAAAAATATAGAAAATGGGGTTTCTGACAGGCAGAGTTAATTCCATAAAAGCTGGGGGACTTTGTAATTTAACCCCAAAATACTATAAAATATTGAATTATACCCTTATATGATGCAATATGTAATAGAAAACTGTGTGAAAATATGCAAAATTCATCTATGCATTTTATATGCATCAGGCGGGAATCGAATCCTTTACAAACAAGTTTGGGGCACGCACCCACAACCAAATTGGGGGCTCCCATCACCAAGAATCACCAAGAGTAGAAAGAGGTATAGGTTCTCCACAAATGGAAACCCTACTCAACGCCACAAAGGCCTCACCCTATTCTTCGATGAACCCCGCCACAAAGGCCTAGTCCAGCTTCCACTAATGATCCCCTTTGAGGCGGGAATCGAATCCTTTACAAATAAGTTTAGGGCACGCACCCACAACCAAATTGGGGGCTCCCATCACCAAGAATCACCAAGAGTAGCAAGAGGTATAGGTTCTCCACAAATGGAAACCCTAGACTCCAATACCTCAAGAATATGAGGGGGAAATAAAGAACGGCTCGGTGAAGATGTAGATCGGGCCTTCTCCTTCAATCCTTATCAGATCAACAAGTTTGGGGGGAGGGATTGGGAGTAATTGAAGATTTGGTGAGCTCAGTAAATGTTATTCAATGCTTGGGACGAACTAGAGCTCAAGGAGGAAGAGGAGGGGTATTTATACCCCCTCGTCAAATCTAGCCGTTTGAGCAGGAAAACGTGTACCGAAATATCCGGTCCAAACTTAGACCAGAATATCCGGTTGGCTCATTTCCTCAGATCCAAGTCGGCTGCGTTGACTCCAACCGAATTACCTGATTGGGGATGCATAATCCGGTACGAATAATCCGGTACGATTATCCGGTTGACTCGAAATAATCCGGTTCAGATAATAAGGTTCACTTCTGCGACTTCCATCTTTATGAATATCCGGTACTTTATGAATATTCCGTTCGAATATTACGGCTCATCTCTGTCCCGAACTGCATAGAGACCACTCTAGTCGGAATACCCGGTTGCCCGGAATAATCCGGTAGAGTAATCCGGCTCCTCACTGTCCCAAATCTCAATGGCCAATCTTCACTGATCATTTTGGTGGTCGATGCGGATATTAAGTATAACACCTACACACTAAACACCTCGATAAATAATGTACTTAGTATTGTTAACTAACACACAAAACATCGGGAAAACGAAATGCACTTTCACCATATCTTCTATCAATCTTCTTGGGAAAATAAATAATATGCTCTTTATCATTACCATTAAAAGTTACTTTTCCTTCATTGCAATCAATAACGGCCCCTGCAGTGTTAAGAAAAGGTCTTCTAATAATAATAGACATATTATCATCTTTAGGCATTTCCAACACAACAAGGTCAGTTAATATCAAACAATTAGTAGTCACTTGAACTGGAACATTCTCACATATACCAACAGGAATAGAAGTATATTTATTAGCTATTTACAAAGATATATCAGAGTCTATCAGTTTTTCCATAGAGATCCTCTTATAGAGAGAAAAAGGCATAACACTAACTCCTGCTCCCAAGTCACGTAAAGAAGTTCTAGCATATTTATTTTTTAATAGAACAAGGTATTGTAGGAATACCAAGATCTCCAACCTTCTTTGGAACCATGCCATTGAAAGAGTAATTAATAAGCATGGTGGAAATTTCCCCATTAGGAGTATTCCTTTTGTTACAGACAAAATTGGTTATTTGTGCATATAACATGGTCTAGTATTTTCAAAAAATACATCTCAGAAGTTTCGCAACATATTTGTGGTAGGTACAAGATGCATGTTTGTGTGGAATATGGGTACAATTAAACAAACTATGCCATGGATTTGGCCATAACCCATGTAATTTGGCTCGAAACCATAAAATGTTCGGAGGAGATAGCTCATTTTTGTGAACATATTTTTAACACAACTTTTGTATTCCAAGTTTATTATTTTTGGTGTATACTAGGTCATATATAATGACACCACGCAAAGTTCTTGCATCATTTTGGGTTGTTTTGAATTTTCTGGAATTTTCTAAGCCGGTGTTAGGGAAAAGTCAAGACGGCGGGCATGACCGTTCGTTTCTAGGGGTTGAATATTGATATACTCTTCGTGTATCTATGATGAAATAGGTATTTGTGTACCTAAAAATGATTTTCGCCAAAAATCATGAGTAAACTATGAGGTACGTGTAGTTCAAATTGACGCGTTTCCAACTAAATCGGCAGAAACTTGTGTTTTCAAAAGAGGTTGATGAAAACCTTTTCATAGGAAACAAATTGGTTATTTGTGCATATAACATGGTCTAGTATTTTCCAAAAATGCATCTCCCAAGTTTTGCAACATATTTATGGTAGGTCCTTCCCCAAAAAACTCATTTTTTACACTCGGAAAATGAAAAATGGTTTTTTTTATTCAATGAAAAGGAAAACTTTCTTCGTCACATTGCGGGTGATTCCAAGATTCATGTTTTTGTGTAATCTGGGCCCATTCCAACAAACTATGTCATGGATTTGGCCATAACACTCGTCTTTTGGCTCGAAACCTCGATTCTTCAAAGGAGATAACTCATTTCTGTGAAAATCCTTTCAACCCAATTGTTGTATTAGAAGTTTATTATTTTTGGAGGATACTAGGACAAATATAATGACACCACGCGAAGGTCTTGCATCATTTTGAGTTTTTTTGAATTTTCTGGAATTTTCTAAACCGATTTTAGCGAAAAGTCAAGACGGCAGGCATGACCGTTTGTAGCTAGGGGATAAATATTAAGACACTCTTGGTGTATCTCTGATCAAATAGGTAGTTGTGTACCTAAATATGATTTTTCCTAAAAATCATGAGCAAACTACGATGCACCTGTAGTTCAAATTTGACCCATTTCCACCTGAATCGGTAGAAACTTGTGTTTTTCAAAATAGGTGGATTGAAACCTTTTCGAAGGAAACAAATCGGTTATTTGTGCATTTAACATGGTCTAGTATTTTCAAAAAATACAGTTCTCAAGTTTTGCAACATATTTGTGGTAAGTCCTTCACAAACAAAAACTATTTTTGACACTCGAACAATGGAAAATGGTTTTTTTATTCAATTAAAAGGAAAACTTCCTCCGTCAACATTGTCCATGCTTCCAAGATACATGTTTGTGTGAAATATGGGCACATTTAAACAAACTATGCCATGAATTTGGCCATAACACCCCATCATTTTGCCTGAAACCCAGGAACCCTAATTTCGACACCTAATTTGGTTGCGTGACCTTAGCCCATAAACTAAACATATAACTTAGTAAAGTTCTATACATGATGAAAAATATTTTATATGGATGTCATATTTGAATTTATCTCCATTTTCTAATCGGTATGGACGTATTATTTGTTAAATTTTGATTCACGGATTTATAAATATGAATTGTTCAATATTAAATAGAAAAATCAAAACTGTTAATTATTATTTAAATTCAAGGTTATTTGAATTCAAGATTATTATTAGTTATTAATTCTTATTTAAATAATTGATTTAATACAAAAATAAAAGAGTGTGACATGATGATCTAATGGTTAACAGAATTGATTGGATACTATTGTGAGCAAAACATTCGTTGTTTCTAAGCAGCTCACATGGAAGGAACTACCAAGTTAAGCGTGACTGATCGAAAAATGTTAGTAGAAGCAGGTAATTTAGATTAAAATAAAAAATGCTTAGAGGTAAAGATAAATGTGTCTATAGTGTGATTAAGTGGTTAAAGAAGTGAAATAAAAAAATTGCAGAAAAAAATTTAGATTTTTTCCCCTACCTGTAAGCCGACGGCTTCCAGTCGGCGTAGCTCAGTTTATCCCGCTTCCCCTAGTGAATGATAAACATCTTCGCAAAAAATAAGTGAAAAACAACAGCTCGTACATCATAAAGCCTTGCCAAATAACACCGTGAACTCTGTGATACGTTATCATAAAACTATTTAAGTGCCCTCACATTGTCGCGGATTTCTCCCATTTTTTGGTTTCAACTATGTATTCACTACAACGTGTTATGGAATTGTGCAGATGTAATGAAATTTATTATGGAAACATAATGTTAAAGACAAATCATATTTTTACTTTGTCTAAGAGTTATTGTGATGAATGCATTAACCAAATACTAACACAATTGAAAACATATTGATAGTGTTTGTTCTCTTCAAAGCATATAAATGAGAACATAAAAAGGAAAAAATATATCACATCAGTATGTCTACAAACTTTGTTCTCTCTCTCTCTCTCTCTCTCTCTCTCTCTCTCTCTCTGTGTCTCTCTCTCTGTCTCTCTCTCTCTCTCTCTCGAAGATGTAATGCCATCGCCGACATCCCGTTGCTTCGCCCTATCCCACTCGACATTTGAAATATGGGGCCACCTGTCAGTGGCGGATCTATAGGGTATGCCAGGTATGTCGTGGCATACCCTGCAGTCCATCACGTCTACGTATGTGTACTAGTAGCGACGCAGTAGGGAACCGAAGCCCAACCCATATACATATACCATGCTGGATGGAAGAAAGAGGTTTCAGCACCGCGGCGCCTTCCTGTTTTCTCGGCCGTCTCACGATCGAACCAATCGATGGATCTGAAACCTCCCTACATAGCATCCGGCTTGTGACCTTGCCTCCTACTCCGCTGCCGATTTGACTCCTGACATGACTAGTTATATTGCGCTGGTACTCTATTAATTCGTGGTCGCGCTGCCGATCTTGCCATGAACAGAATAACCTGACGCGGAGCTATACTTCCAGGTATTCTTAATTATCTAAGTTATCTTCTTTGTTCGTGTAGGTACTCCGCCGTTGGGCTTCAAAAAAGTTATTCCTCCATTGCATTTTTTTTTCCAAGAACGGAACCAAAATTGACTGACTTCTAGGTATTCCACAGTTGCATATTTTTGTACCTGTCCGTGTAGTGTCTTCTAACCTTATCTAAGTTTCAATTTATATGGTTTGGATATAGTGTGAATGTACGAGTTTTTAGACAAAAAGAGTTAAATTGCTCGCTGTGATTATCGGTGATGTCTGGCTGAGAGCTGCAAACTTTCGTACTTATGTAGTACTTTAAGTTTCTTTTATCGATATTTCAGCCTATTAGCATGGCTTTCAACTATTTGTATGGCACGTTATGTGACTTTCATAATTGATAAGTTATTTACATATTATTTAATGCTTTTATACCACATTATAATATAAATTTACAATCATTTATTGAATTGAAAAATGTACATTACCCAATGGAGAATGCCTAGATTCGCCACAGCCACCAGTGACGTGTGAGGGACAAATATTTGGATGAGAATGGGATGACGGACTAACATAAGGAGGCGATGAGCACAACATTGTGGCTTGAAGAGAAGAATCTGATGGTGGTCAAGCAGCAATGAGAGAACACTCATGTTTCGTAGTTATTGGCGGCGATTGCACATGGTCTCGACAAGTATCGTTCGTCTCCTAGTAGTGTGACTTCACTTAGTTCGGGTATGTGTCTCGTAGCTACTGGAAACAGAATATACTATCAACCAATTAAAAATAAGAACAACTATACATAGTCAACTCACATGTCTTCCTCTATCATCACCATCCATGCAACCTATTGTTATGGGATGTTTCTGTAGTTACCTCTTCTTAGGAGAGCAGTTTATGGTTTTCGTCGGGCTCGTCGTGCCAAGATCCTATAACATATACGTTGACATGGTGATTCCTAGGTTCATGAAACTCCAAATCTTTACAAATACAAATATATGCCTAGATACTATGTCATATGGGATGTGTTCTTATATACCATAAATTTGTGTAGAGAGATACGTTTGAATAGCATCTTGAAGAGACGAGTCTAAACAAGAAACAGGCAACGACCAAGGATATATACAAATTTGGGGGCTTCTTGTGATGACTGCTACAACATTCTCTTACGATCGTCATAAGCTCAATATCCAGTAGAAATGGAAACCAAACTAGACGTGCGGGTGTGAGCGTGATGCGCTCAAAGCGAGGCTGCACATATTATACGTACACTTTGGTCATGTACTTGATTAGCGGGAGGATTAGCAGCTCCATGTCATAACACCTAGTGCAAGACAAAAGTACTGAGCTTTAGGTCATGTGGATGGGATAACTAGCATGTATCGCCCTCTCATCATTCTAAAAGGAAACTACTAGCTTGTTGGTTGACATATATACATATTAACCTATACACCACCAAAATTATTTACTGCTCATAAATTGTCTACTCATCACTATAGATGGATCCACCTAAATGAATACAGTAGAATTAAGCAAGTACAAACAATTATAGGTACTATATAAGGTGTTATTCCTTGTCCAATTGCGAAATCTGAATGACACTTCTCTATTATCAGACCTAAGTTTTTCTATCTTGGTAATTCTATTCGATATATGTAATCTTGTGAATTTGAAGTACGGAGTATACAATCAGTAGGAACCATGCTTGCTAGTTAGGATTTTTACACTCAAACACTAAAGTTACGCTTTTGCTCCTAGCTAGAACCAGTCACCACGTTGGTGTAGGAAAGTTGGTCACAAGAAGGAGGTTACACAAACATATTAAATAGCCAGCATATTTTCAAATATATAAGGAAATTTAGCACACAAGATAATGTAACAATAGAACATACTCCCTCCGTTCGGTTTTAATCTACATTCTGGCTCATGATTTTGTTCAGAAATACTCTACATTCTGAGTGGGTCCCACTTTAATTATTAAGTGGAGAGAGAGGCAACACACCATGCGCCCATAGAGATTGGCCAAATTCTATACAATTTGCATGCATTGCATTAATCAACATTGCTTTAACCAATGGGATGCTTTGTTGCTTGTGAGACCATAATTATGATGCATGGTAGGTTGTGCAAAAGTAGTAGTAATAAATGATATCCTAATTTGTCTTAATTTTTCTAAGATGTAGAGTAAATCCGAACGGAGGGAGTATCCTCATAATCATGTTTTTTTGTGTTTTTGCATGCTTTATGACCACATTTTGTACAAGATAGACCTTAGATGATATAAACTACAGTTCATAGTAGAATAGATGCATGGTCAATAATGTAGCATGTAGACTATCAAACCTCCTCTTATTTATCTAGAAAATCTGGTGTAAACCACATCGGCCTTTGATCTGGATTGCGCAGCCCAGAACAATCGATCAAGGATACATTACCAGGAACATCCTCCAGACTCAGATCGATGGAAACAACATCATAGTCAGACACATCAGCGAGGGATGTTTTACAGTAGGGACAACAAAATATGGGCCGTTCAGCCGAGTAGATCCGATGGCCCAAATTTGTCAATACTAGTTGATCAAATGAGTAGTATTTTCCTATCAGAGGGCAAATTTGGTAAAATGAAAAGTTCACTAACCGGATATAAAAGGAATGTACATTTTAGGAGATCTATTTTTTTTTTTGTGAATCAAATGGCCGTTCAGTTGCTCTGTTTTTCATCTGTCGAGCCGCACATGAATACTGTCGTTCTTACCACTAGCACCCATCACGCTGCTGCAGGAGATGCAGCCATGCTGTTACAGCTTGCCATATGTTTCTGCAGCAGCGAATAACCTTCAGGAGCTCAGGCTCTTGAGCGGCTACCTTGCTAAGCCCTACAACAGGGTGCTGCACTGCTGGGTGCTGGCCGCTGCCATGCCGAAGCAGATGCAGGTCAGGCAGGCTAATGGAGTGAAGGTGGCAACGGAGAAGGCAGCAACGGAGAGGCACACACACGTTAGCAGCAGCAGTGGGAGTTAGAGGTCAGACATATCGGCAACACCGGTAGATGGCCGCTGCCATGGGGGCGACAGACATGGCAGGTGCACATGCAGCGGCACTCGGAGCTGGCGGCATCAGCCACCAGGCGAAGGTCGAGCTCGGTGCAGCACGGCTGGAGATCACCTGCTTCCGCCGCCCCGACAGTTTCGAGTCCTCCGTCGTAAAGAACTCTTGCCGTCTCGCAAAGGGAGCATGACATCCGGCGAGGGCAGGGGGAGTGCGCAACGGAGCGAAGAGCGTTGCTCTGTTTCCTGTAATCAATGACAGCGATGCTCTCTTTTTTACACAAAGGAAAGTATCTTTTAATCCTTGGAATAAATTGCTCTTATATAAAAGAAAAATATCTAGTATGAATTTCCTAGAATGCCCACATCATGGACGGTTGAGACGGTCCAATACTTGTACCATATAGGACTAGTAAGTTGCACCGTAAAAGTCCCCATCAGCGAAGTATACACAATTTATCTTCAAGTCTCCAAAGGGCACCGACACTGGAATATAGAAAGGATAGTTTGGCCCTACAAATAAGGCCCGGTCACCAATATCTCGAACTTCTTCTATGCTTTGCGCATCAACATCAACCTCATGAAGCAATGTCCCATCCACATGGAAGTTCCTATGGTTGCTATGACATGGTCCTCGATGGCCCCATCTTATAGGAATATCTTGTCCGTACGGGCTGACAATTAGTATATTTCCTTTCAGAGATGGCGTGAGAAACAAATCAAATTGTGTCCAACCTTCAGTGTCAATGGATGAACTCATAAGTAGCTTGGGATATTTTCCTCCTTGGTCCGGATCCCATGACCACAAGTTGCCGTTCCGACAAATAGCGATAATTTTACCTCTATACACAATAGCATCAGAATAACAACTCAACCAATACTCGTTGGGATTCTCCAATGTAATCCAATGATCACACCCATCCATAGTATAGGATAACTTGCAGAATGATATGGCAATGGCAAAATAACCATCTGGTTCGGTAGGAGTCCGACACAGTTGTACACGATCAGACGACGACACCGGCAAATAGTCAGGCAAAGGGATGCAACGTCGTCTGATAGGATTGAGAAGCCAGACGGAGCTTTCTCGATTAGTGGTCACTAACCATTCATCTTTACCACCTAGCCATCTTGCATATCTTAGACCCTCCACCTCAACCGAGAACGTCTCCCTTGAAATGATGTTGTGGATAAAAAGCAAACCTCGCTCGTAATCATCCGGGATCTCAGTATCTCACAGCCGCCGTCTGCCGGAGAGGTAAGTAGAGCAGGGGCACCAGGTTGAAGGTGGCGTTTCTGAGCATATGCATCCGCCCAAGGCCCACGTCCCAAAGGGAAACGGATGATGTCGAAAGCGTCAAGGCGGTCGAGAATTTGGCGGCACATATCCGGTGGAAGGTGCATCCATCCATGGAAGTCGGCGGAAGTGGCTCCATCTGCATTAAAGATGGAGTAGTGATCATCGAGTTGTGGTCTTAATAAAAGCCAACAACGTGTAGAAAGGACATACATAGTTAATGATCTGACATACCAGTGTGATCCAAATCTCCCAAAACTATAGCATTATACTCCTTATCAGCCGCCGGTGGTGTGGTCGCAGGTGTTTCCTCCATGCCGTCATGGTGTGGCGCATGATTGGGATTCATGGAAGTTACCTCATCTGCATATAATAGAACATGATCAGCCATTAGTTGCGATCCAGTTGATCATACGATCTTAATAACAAAACCTATATCCTGCGGACTGCAGTAGGTGAGGGCATATATGCATATGTAAGTACCAGTATGATCCAGATCTCCCTGTGTGGATTCATTTTGCTGGTGCCCTGGTGCCACAGTTGTAGTCGCTGGTGCCCTGGTGCCACAGATGCATGGGATTCATCTGCCTCCCTGCTGCCTGATGTGTACAAAGGCGCCGGTCGCCGGAGTTGGTGTAGGCACGGTGGCTGAGATGTTTGCAAGGTCTGGAGCTGTGGTTGAGTTGTTCGTCGTCTGGCGTCTGGAAGCGGCGGCGGGGGCGTCTAAATACGGCGTCAAGGGTTTCGCGAGTTTAGACTCAACGGTACGCGTACAGTTCAATGCTTGGTGTTTCTGGCGAGGCCGGATAACTTCATTCCATTTGTGTTCTTTCTTAATGTACCATAAACAGCTGACAGTACTTTTGATATTTTCTTCTCTAATAGCTATTTATTGTAAAAATTGTTCTATTCGCACGTCTGATTTATTTCCCTTTCTTCGTACAAAAGTGTGTTTGAGTCCAAGACCTCACTGTTTTGTACACATGCTTCGAAACCAGATCAGAACGATCATTAAGATGGTTCACTTAAGTTTTTTAGGACATACGTACTGCAGAAATCAGAACGAATGTCTTAAATACAGATATTTGCTTAAGTAGTTTCACGACAATTAAAATGGTTCACTGATTTATTTATCTTTTGAAATTGGTAGCTAGCCAGTCACCTTTTTTTTAATAGAAATGGGAGCCTCGCCCCGGCCTCTGCATCTAGACGATGCACACAGCCGGACTTTTTATTAAAAACAAGAAAGCATTCCGATTCATACTTTTTTTGATAAAGAGAACTATAGTAATATCACGGAGATACAAATTACACCCGGCCTCTGCAATAACGCAATGGATGCACATAGCCGAAAGACAATATATAAAAAAGAAGAAACAAAAATAAAAGTCCTGCTACAGAGTTACAGTCCTCGCGGTATCCGCACAACCATCACCTAAATAGCAGCTGATGTCCATCTCTTCGAAAACAACGTCTCCAAGAAGAACGGTGCCAGACACAACCAATTAAGGGCAGACCTTGGGTTTTCACCCTGAAGATAATCCTCGCTCTCAAAACAACGGCTCCAAGAAGATCAGTGCCAGGCACAACCAATTAAGGCCCGACCTTGGGCTTTCACCCTGAAAGGTAGGACTTTGGACTTCACGGCTGCCACGAATCTTGTAACTCCAAGCCAGTTCCCCATCGATGCATAGACTCCGAACACCGTTTCTAGTCTTCTAATGTCACCTTCGATGACTGAGCATTGTGACCGAATTCCACCGATCTAGCAATCTCCAGGCGTCACCCATGGGAGTTCGCCAGCGGAGCCTTTCAGGTCGACACCTGACTTGATCAAAGAGAACCTACATCAGGATCTTCATCTTCGCGCGATAGGAAACCCAAGGACCACCTCCTTTATACTGATGTCTCGCAGCCCCGACGCCGTGAAACGACTCCCAGCAGGGAATTTACGGGACGGTTCCGCATCTGCCACCACCGGAGCCCTGCCGCCGACGGTCCCTAGCACCACCGTCTCTAGCTGCCAAAGACAGAGGAGGCCGCGCCGTCCGGGAGCCAAGCCAATGGTGCCGCCGCCACCACGCGGCCGCCGCACCATGGCTGAGCCACCTAGATCCCATCGGCGGCACCACCACCCTGGCCAGCGTCGGCTGCCCACGCAGATCCAGCCACTAGCTGACACCAAAAGATCCAGTGCCGCCGCCCCGGCGTCCGTGCTCCGCCGTCCGCGCAAGCCATCCAGGGCCGACCAACGCATCTGGCCGGAGGTCTCCCGCCGCGTTTGTGCTGAGGAGGCGAGGACCCGCCGGCCGTCGTCCACCACGCGGAGGGTTGTGCCCCCGGTGGATTCCTCCGGCAGCGGCGGGTGGATGGGAAGGAGGGGGTGTGGGGGCGGCGGCGGCTAGGGTTCCGCCTGTGCCGCCCCCTGGGAGCGAGCGCGAGCGTCTGTTCGCTAGCAAAGGGAATGCTCTAATTCTAGCTGTATTCTCCGGTGTAATGTGCTCTCCGATTCGTACTTATTACAATTCACGGGTCACTCAAGGTGGCTACAAAAATCAACCAATCGAAAATCACAAGATCATGAATCTAATCGTCTAGCATGAAGCCACCCAGCCTGGCTGTAGATACCCCGAACGACCGCCATCAGTCGGGCACAACCTGAATCCATAAGTCCTCGCTGGTCGACAGGGAGCAGAAAGGACCACATCTGAATAAAATAAACCGCCTTGTTTACAACCTGCAAAAAGTGAACATTTTCTTGTTTGTTAGAAACCACATCATTTCGACATTTCAAATGGTCCATAGGAAAGCGACGACACCAATTCGAATTCTTGCCTTCCTTTTCCTATCAATGCCATTTAACCAACTATCAAACATATTCGTAATGCTAATAGGTAGATAAATGCTGAACGTAAAATGAAGAAGACCCCAAATATCACGAGCAAAACTACAAAAAATAAAGAGGTGCTCAATGGTTTCATTATTGTCACAGAAAACGCATGTTTTAGATCCGGTCCATCTTCTTTTTATCAAATTATCTTTTGTTAATATCACTTTTCTATTCAGAAACCATAAAAAGATTTTAATCTTTAGTGGTATGTTTAATTTCCACAAGTACTTATGTCGTGGTGGTATCACGGCAGATGCCATGGGATGGCTAAAGTTGGGGCCGATGGACGCTGGAGGTGCTCGGGGAGGGATCACACGGCGAATAGCCGCGTGGGATGGATCACAAACACTGCAAACACCAAGATCTTACCCAGGTTCAGGGCCCTCGTGTGGAGGTAACACCCCTACTCCTGCCTCTCTCTTTATATGTGTGTTACCGAGTAGCCACAGTACAATCAGGCCTTCAGCCGAGTAGCCACTCTTCTTTCTAGTTCTTTCTACGTGAAGCCAATGCTCAATGTCTTAGCCAACGCAGCTGAAAGATCATCGTCCGTTTTGGTATTTATATGACAACATAACTATTTGATCTAATGTTTGTTCAAATGATGAAAATGCCCAGGTTATTAGGTTCACTATATTTATGGGGCTAATGCTTGCGATATTCGAAAAGTGCTAAGAGAAACAAATCCAGAAAGGTAAAATATGCAGGGGCGGAGGCTCCGGTGTTTCCACCGGAGGCTCCGCCATGGCTCCGGTGGGGGTCCGGTGGAAGTTCCGCCAAAACCCCTCTCTGGAGCATGGGAGCGGAACAAGGAGCGGAACCTCCGGTGGTGTTCCGGTGGGCGGAACCTCCGCCATTTCCACCGGAGGCTCCGCCTCCCTCTGCCACACGCGCTGCACACGAGAGGGGATCCGGTGGGGTTCCGGTGGAACCTCCGCCTAAATGCCCTTCTGTTGGTGCAGAGCGGAAGTTCCACCGGAACCTCCGGTGGACCTCCGGTGGCTACCCTTTCCTAGGGTAGCTGGGCTCCGGTGGGGGGTCCGGTGGTTAGTCCGCTTAACTGCCTTTCTGTTGGGGCATAGCGGATGTTCCACCGGAGCCTCCGGTGAGCCTCCGGTGGCCGGAACCTCCGCAGGGTCCACCGGAGCCTCCGCTCCAGCGCAAACCAGCTGCTGCACGGCGCAACTGTGGAGCAAGATGAAGACCAGCGGAACCTCCGGTGCAAACCACCGGAGCCTCCGGTGAAACCACCGGAGCCTCCGGTGCCCTGGACTGCAAACGGTCACTTAAATGCAAGGGGTATAAATACCCCTTCCCCTACCTCATAAATGCTAAGCTTTTCCCATTCTCTCTCCTAGCCATTAATGAAAGCTTCAACCACCTAGATCTCCCACTCCGTCCACCCAATCACTCCCAAACTTGGTGGAGAGCTAGAGGAGACCTAGATCCACACTTCCACCAAAGGAATCTCGAATCCATCCACCACAACCTAGTAGATCTAGAATCCTACTTGAGGCCTAGAAACCTTAGTAGATCTCGTGCTTGTAGTTTCCACCTTGTTGCAAGAAGCTACGGATTGCTTGAGAGCCTCCATCCATCTTGTGGAGTGACCTCAAGTCCTTGTAAAGGTTTGGTCAACGCCTTCAATTTGACCTCATAGTGGAAACGGGCATCTCCCTCACCGGAGAAGCTCAAGGAGAACAAGGTGTGCACAACCGTGCTATTGAGGAGCGCCTAGGTGGCTCCCCACCTCTCCAACGTAGACGTACTTCTCTTTGAGAAGGAACTACGGTGAATCATATCCTTGTCTCCTTGTTTACACTTGTTGTTTGCTTTACTACCTTACGCTTTACTTCCGTTGCGCATACTACTCTCTTCACATAGGTTGCTCACCTAGTTGCACATCTAGAGAATCGTATCTTATCGTACTAAGCCCTTTAAAAGGAAAAGAAAAGAAAAATTGGTAGTCAACCTATTCACCCCCCCTCTAGTTGACCATAGTGCACTTTCAATTGGTATCAGAGCCTCGGCTCTTACTAAGGGCTCAACCGCCTAAGAGTACAATGGTCGATGAAAATACCCCCGGTAGTTCTAGTGCGGAGATCTCCAAGATGTCCGACAGTATATCTAACCTACAAGACTCGGTTGGAATCCTCCAAACCGAAATGTCTAAGGTTAGCTCTACTGTCAGTATGGAGGTTTCTAGCATCAAGAAAATGATGGAGGTATTGATGGGGAGAACCAAGGAGTCCGAGGAAGCACCTCCCACCACCAACGATGTTAGCTCGGATGAAGAATCCATTCCGGACATTGATGAAATGGAAGCTAACATCGCTTTAGCTAAGGCGAAAGCCAAAGCAAAAGCCGATAAAAAGGCTAAGGGTAGTGGGAACTCCGAGGGCTCCAAGTCTCAATCGGCTAACGGTTCGGGGTCTAACTCTAAAGTTCCACCGCCTCCCAATTACGATTCTATCCACCCTATTGCTACAATACCACACATGGTTAATGTTGGAAATCCTCCCATGCTTAACACTAACGAATTCTCATCATGGAAGTTCGATATGGAGTCTCACATTTCAGGTTGTTGCACCGCTCTATGGAGAAGCATTCTTCATGGATTCCATCCTCATGATCCAAACAACTTGACCCCAAGAGAGGACGTGGAATTCCAACTCAACAAGACCGCTATTGTGACTATCCAAAAGGCTCTCCCAAGAGAACATCTTGAGCACATTCGCGGCTTGAAGACCGCCAAGGAAGCATGGGATAAACTTGACTCCTTGTTCCAAGGAAATGCTAGCATTCAATCATCAAAATATGATGTTGCTCTCGACAAGTCCGAGAACTTCGTCATGCTTGAAGACGAGAGTCCCGAGGAGTTATATAGAAGAGTTGTCACTCTTGGCAATCAACTAAGAGATTTTGGGAAAGAGGAAATCTCCGATGAATGGATCAAGAGGAAGTTTGTCAAGGCCATAACTCCATTTGAGAAGAACCTCTCCACTAGCATTCGAACAAGATCCGACTACAACTCCCTCAACTCCATTGGAGTGCTAAGTGAGTTCATTGCTATATCCTTATCTCACAAAAGTGCGGATGATGCTCTTGCTCGCTCTAGAGGACATGGAAAGTCTCCCAACCTTGCCTTGAAGTCTAAAGAAATGGCCAAGATCGAAGAAGTTGATGATGATGATGATGATGATGAGGACTATGAGGATACATACAAGGGTGCCCATAAATGTATTGCTCTTGCCATGCAAGGGTATTGGAAGAGATGGGAGGCTCACAAAGCCGGTGCCCCAAGACCTTCAAGGAACAAGATCTTTAGGAAGAAAGGGGAACGGCCAAGGACATGTTACAATTGTGGAAGTGCAAACCACTTCGTCAAAGAGTGTCCCTTTGAGCCAAGGGAAGAGAATGAAGGGAAGCTTGTTCGCAAGGACAAGAACAAAGCTCCACAAAACAAGAACCTCGCTAGAAGGGTTCCAAGGGCTCTATATGTTCAAGAAGGCCCCACATTGGAGACATACTACTCCGGAGATGAAGGAGAAGATGAAGTCGTAGGTGTTGCCCACGTCGCCATAGCTACCACTTCCTCTTCATCGGTCTCTCTATTTGAATCTCCCAATGAGAAGACATCGATCCGACCTACATGTCTCATGGCAAAAGCCACCGCGGTAATAACTTCCACCTCCAAGTCTATTAACACTACCTCTCCCTCATTATTGGATTGTGTTGAAAACATTGGTGACGATGAGGAGGCCAAGAACCTAGGATCTTGGTTGTGTAGTCTTGAAGGTGAAACTAAAGAAAAAGTAAAAGCTCTCCTAAGGCAACTTGATGATGCCAACTCTCTCATTGATGAGAAAGAGGAAATCATCATGACCTTGGAGAATCATGGTGGTACCAATGAGAATCATGACGGTGAACTAATTAAGGCTCTTGAAAAGGAGAGATCCATGAGAGCCTCTCTTGAAGAAAGACTATCTAGTTTACAAGACTCTTATGCTATTAGTGTTTCTAAGCTTAGGAAAGATAATGAAAAATCTCTTGCCAAACTTAAGAAAGAACATGCTAAATCTCTTGTTTTGCTTAAATAATTTGAAGAGGAAGAGTTGAAGCTAGGAATAGCTCACCAAAAACTTGACGAGGAGCATGACAAACTAAAAGAAGAGTTTAAATCTCTTAAGGAAATTCATGACAAACTTGCCAAGTCTCGAATCAAGCTCCTAGCTCAACAATCAAATAAGCATGTTGCATCTTCATCAAATAGCATTGTTATTGCACCTACCTCTTCCACTACGACTAACAATGTAGGGAAGGAAAGAATTCTCAACGATGCAATAAGCTCTCAAGGTGCCAAGAAAGGAAAAGAGGGACTTGGGTTTATTTCCAAGTCAAAGAAGATATCCAAGAATGTCACTACTCCCCCTCAAAATGTTGTTTTTGTGAAAGAGGGTGAGGTGACCAAAGAAAAGGAGACCAACGCCATTACGGGTGGTGATACCTCTAGGGGGAGCATCACTCATAATGATTTCGCCGGAAAATATAATCCATCTTATGTTCTTATGAAATCTAGGGATGGACATGTTTATGCTAAATACGTTGGTACTTCTTATGGTGATGATTATCATTGGACTATTTGGGTTCCTAAGACCCTTGTTACTAAGAAAATAGGACCCATTGAAGGATGGGTACCTAAATCAAGAAATTGATCTCTTGTAGGGAAAAGCTTCCGGGTCTAACAAATGGACAGTGGATAGTGGTGCATCCCAACATATGACCGGAAGCCATGACGCAATAAGCAATCTTGAACCTCCTCTACCTCATCTCAATTGCGTCACTATTGGTGATAAGTCCGAGCTTAAGGTATTGGGACGAGGCAAGGTAGCAATCTCAAATGATTTATCAATTGAGAATGTTCTCCTTGTTGAGTCCCTTGGCTATAATTTGATGTCCGTTCTTCAACTTGCGAATTGTGGTTTCACCTCGTTCTTTAATAGAGAGAGTGTGATTGTCACTTGGGAGACATCTCTTAAAGTAGCCTTTGTTGGGTTTGTCGAGAACGGCATGTATGTAGTGGACTTCTCTAAAGAAGACACATGTGCCGCGACATGCCTAATGGATAAAGTTGATGTGGGGTGGCTTTGGCATCGCCGACTAGCCCACACCAATATGAGAATGTTACATGATCTCCAAAGTGGCAATCACGTTCTAGGACTAACCAAAGCTAAATTTGCTAAAGATCGTGTGTGTAGCTCTTGCACCTTTGGGAAGCAACATGGAGAACAACACCCAACCAAGACAACAATCTCCACTACAAGAATTCTCGAGCTCATTCACTTAGATCTCTTTGGTCCACTATCCTATGATAGTCTCGGAGGAAAGAAGTATTGTTTGGTGATTGTGGATGACTATTCAAGATATTGTTGGGTGTATTTCTTCAAGAGGAAGAGTGAAACTCAAAGTAGAGTCATCGAGTTCATCACTCTAGTTGAGCGCCAACACAATGCTACCATATTGGCAATCCGGAGTGATAATGGCTCGGAGTTCAAGAACTACACCGTTGAGGGTTTTCTTAGTGAAGAGGGCATTGCTCATCAATACTCCACTCCATATACCCCTCAACAAAATGGTGTTGCGGAGAGAAAGAAACGGACTTTGATGGATGCGGCTAGAACTATGATTGCGGAGTTCTCTTCTCCCTATAACTTTTGGGCCGAAGCCGTCTCCACCGCATGTCACGCCACCAACCGGTTATATCTTCGCAAGATCTTGAACAAGACCCCCTATGCGATTCTCACGGATAAGAAACCGGATGTATCTTACTTCAAGGTCTTCGGTTGCAAGTGCTTCATTCGCAAGAAAGGTAAACGGTTGTCAAAATTTGAGACTAGATCTTATGAGGGCATTTTTGTTGGTTATGCCACAAACGCTCACGCCTATAGAGTCTACAACAAGTCCACCGGACAAGTTGAAGAAGCTATAGACGTGGTGTTTGATGAGGATAATGGCTCCCAAGGGGGGCGTATAGATCATGGTGTTGTAGGAGATGCAATTCCTCCCATCGTCATAAGAAGAATGGGGATTGGTGAAATAATCCCCATTGAGGGACACCGGATGACGGAGGGAGAAGGACTATGCCCCACTCAAGTGGAGACATTGACTACACCCATTGATGATCAAGCTATCCAACAAGATGCACCAAGCCCTCAAGCTAACAATCAAGGCCAAGCTAATGAACAAGGCCAAGCAACACATCTAAATCATGATCAAGATTCTATTATTGTTGAGAATGCTCAACCTAGTGGTGATTCGTCACCCATCTTTGATCAAGGACGAAATGAAGATGGACATGTCTCCGATGAAGAAGGTGATTCTCAATCAATATCCAAGGAATCTTTGGAGGAGATACTAGCTCGAAGAGCAAAGAGAAGGCTAGAGAATCTTGAACGAGCGGGTCATACGGAGGACATGATTCTTGGACAAGTTCGTGCAAGAGTGGTCACTAGAAGGCAATTGGCGGATTTTAGCAAGGCTCATGCATTTGTCTCCTTCATTGAACCCAAGAAGGTATATGAAGCTCTCGAAGATCAAGATTGGCTTGAAGCCATGCATGATGAACTCAATAACTTCGAGCGCAACAAGGTGTGGAAATTAGTGCCAAGACCCAAGGATTGCAAAAATGTCATTGGCACCAAATGGGTGTTCAAGAACAAGCAAGACAAAGATGGTATTGTCATTCGCAACAAGGCAAGATTGGTGGCCCAAGGTTTTTCTCAAGTCGAAGGTATCGATTTCGGTGAAACCTTTGCCCCCGTAGCTCGCCTTGAATCCATTCGTATCTTACTTTCCTATGCATCTCATCATAACTTCAAGTTACAACAAATGGATGTCAAAAGTGCTTTTCTTAATGGTCCCATTAATGAGTTAGTATATGTCAAGCAACCTCCGGGTTTCGAGGATCCCAACCACCCCGATCATGTCTATAAACTTGATAAGGCGCTCTATGGACTTAAACAAGCTCCACGTGCGTGGTATGAGCACCTTAAAGAGTTTCTAGTAGATCGTGGGTTTAATGTTGGTTTAATCGATCCCACCCTCTTTACCAAGACGGTTGGAGGTGACTTGTTCATATGCCAACTCTATGTGGATGACATCATTTTTGGGTCTACTAACACTTTGTTCAATGAGGAGTTTTGCAAGCTTATGACCGATAGGTTTGAGATGTCTATGATGGGAGAGTTGGAGTTCTTTCTTGGCTTCGAAGTGAATCAATATTATGAAGGAACTTTCATCAAACAAGCCAAATATACTCAAGACATGCTCAAGAGATTTAATATGAATGATGCCAAACCTATGAAGACTCCAATGTCCACAACCACCGACTTGAAACCCGACCCTAATGGAAAAGAGGTAGATCAAAAGGTATACCGCTCCATGATTGGCTCTTTGCTCTACCTTTGTGCATCTAGACCCGATATCATGTATAGCGTAGGTAAATGTGCAAGGTTTCAAGCCTCTCCGAGGCAAAGTCATTTGGAAGCCGTGAAACGAATCTTTCGATATCTAGTTCATACCCCAAACTTCGGTCTTTGGTACCCCAAGGGTTCAAGCTTCCAACTCATTGGTTACTCGGATGCGGATTATGCGGGAGAGAAAACGGATAGGAAGTCCACATCCGGGGGTTGCCAATTTCTTGGCCGCTCCTTGGTTTGTTGGTCTTCCAAGAAGCAAAATTGCATTGCTCTCTCCACCACCGAGGCCGAGTATATCTCTGCGGCAAGTTGTTGTGCCCAATTGCTATGGATGAGGCAAACCTTGAAGGATTATGGTATTCACCTTGACAAGGTGCCTCTTCTTTGTGACAATGAGAGTGCTATCAAGATCGCCTACAACCCGGTTCTTCACTCCAAGACGAAGCATATTGAGATTCGTCATCACTTTATTCGGGATCATGTTGAGAAAGGTGATATTGATCTCTCATATGTCTCCACCATGGATCAACTTGCCGATATTTTCACGAAGGCCCTTGATGAACCAAGATTTCGAGCTTTGCGGAATGAACTAAATGTCATCGATTCCTCCAACTTCACTTGAAACCTTGCATATCTACCTTCATTATTCTTGCTATCTAGCCTAGGTGTAGGCATGGAAATAGGGGGAGCGCTACTCAATTCATGAGTATGCACTCCTTTTATTATGCGGAAATCAATCAATCATTGCATATCTAGTCAATTTGTGACTCATTGTGCTTAATTGTGAGTAGTAATTTTGGACCCAAGATATATCTTCGCGGTGCCAAGTTACACACTCAAACATGGTGGCCTCGTCCACCGACCTTTGATGTGTTTTTTGATCATTTTCTCACATTATATCCTCATCTTGACAACTCGTACGGGTTCGGTGTTTCATTTGTTTTATGGTTCTTGCGAACCCCGTCGAGCAATGTCTCTCGTATGACAGTAACGATTTTCCAACCCAAGCCCCACTTGCCCAAACCCTTGCTCCTATAGTATTGCTCGAGTTTTTCCAATCTTGGCGTGCCAAAATTCCATTTGGGCGGAACCTCCGGTGAAACCACCGGAGGCTCCGCTGGCCCTGTCCACCGGAACCTCACCGGAGGCTCCGCTGGCCCACTGTGGCTCAGCGGGCCAAAAACGTAGGTTTTGTGGCAGGGAGCGGAGGCTCCGGTGCGAACCACCGGAGGCTCCGCTGGCGGGAGCGGAGGCTCCGGTGATTCCACCGGAGGCTCCGCCGGCGGAAAAACTGTGGATAAGTAAGGGGCGCGCGGGGGAAAGTGAGATCCAATCTCATTTTCCCCCACCCGCCCCCATCTTCTTCCTCACGAACCGCCGCCGCCCCCAAGCTCCTCGCCGCCGGATTTGGGTGCTCCACCGCGGGAAGGCCTTCTCCTTGCCGTGGGACGTCTCGGGAACCTTCCCTCCTTCCTTTTCCACCATGGATGAAGCCGGTATGTGCTCTCTCTCTCTCTCATCTAGTTGATGGATGAGATGCATAGGAGTTCATGTTCTAGCTTTCTAGATTTGTGGATTTGGAGCTTTAGGAGTGGACTTTCTCAAGTACAAACCCTAGCAACCTAGTTAATGCATGTTGGGCTTGAATCGTTGTGGATGTAAGGGAAATTTTGCCCTAACCCTAGATTATTCAACCCTAACACCATGAATCTTGGTTCTTTGGCTTTGTGCATGCTTTATTGACTCGAGCTTTACTCGTTCTTCATGTTCTTCTTGCTTTCTATCTTAGATGCTTCCGGTTCAAAGGGAAAAGGGCAACGGTACAAGACCATCGGCCGCCGCAAGCCTCCACCCGTGGATGAGATCGAGGCCGAACTTGACAGCACTCAAGGCAAGCGTAAGCGCTTCCCGGCTCCCGAGAAGACCTTGCCAAGAAGGAACACCACACCAACCGCCTCCAAGATGTCCGAGGCTATGTTCTTGAAGGAAAGGGGTGCTAACCCATATGTGATTGCCCGTGATCATTTGATGCCCCAATTCCGGGGTAAGGATCCTCGTTTTCACACCGTCTTCCAAGGGCAGATTTTCAATGAGATATTGATGAGGAAGTCAAAGGAAAATGTTGTCCCTCAACACGCAATTAGTATTGGACACATGGAAAGGAATTACAAGTACTTTGGAGAGGCTCTTGAGATTATTAACAAGTTTGGTCTTGGTCCCATCATTACTCTTCAACAAGATTTCGATGAAGAGCTCGTTTGTCAGTTTCTTGCCACGGTCCATCTCTCCAATGAGACCGAGCGTAACATGATTTGGATGACTAAAGATAAGCAGCTTGACATCACATGGAAAGGCGTTGGTGTCATTCTTGGTGGCTACCCAGATTTTGGTCCATTTGCTGAGGGAGAAGAGTTTGCAAACGGATGGTTCCGCGTTCATGTCATTAACACCTCCTCACTTGCCAAGGATGGACTTACTCCTCTCTATCATTGGAAGAAATATGCCGTTGGGTTTGTGAAGGGCCTCTATCCCACCTATGACATCATGTTGCGCATCTATCGCGAGACCATCAACCCAAAGGCGGGCAATGTGGATGAGATTCAAGGCTTCCTGAAGAATCTTCTGCTCCTTACTCATCAACACCGGATGGATGAGCCTCCACGCAAGCTTGATGTGTTGGATTATATTTGGAATGAGTTATGGTATGCCATTGCCAACCGGAAGAATGCTTGTTTTGGGCCATTTATCATGAAGATCATCCTTGATGTGTGGAACAAGAAGTTCCCGAATGACCCTCTTGATGATGCTCTTTGGATCTCTCACACGGAAAAGAGGCTTCTCATGAAGGATCACACCGAACCCGTTGTGCATCCCACTCCCGCTGTCCGCAAGCACAAGGCTAGGCCTCGCATCATTGTGGATGAGGAAGAAGCCGAGGGTCCATCTCAACCTCCTCCCTCTAGCAATGCCTTCAAATGGATGGCACGGGCTCTCAAGAAAGTGTTTTGCTTGAACAAAAAGATTGAGCAACATCAATGGGAAGCACATTATGATCGGGAACTCAAGGAACGCAAAAGGCTCAAGCATCTCGTGAACGTCTCCGTGAAGAGGGTCTCTCCATTGAATCCCCGGTTCTTGATAGCATCACAGATTGGGATGCATGGCAAGCAAAGGACTCCAAGGGCAAGCTCATTGAATGGTCCGAGGAAGAAGGAGACGAAGCCACTAGCTCTCACCACCGTGATCCCTCCCCGGCTCCGGAAGCCTCTTCTTCATCCTCCGAGTGATTTGGGACGTTTGCATCTTGATCTCTCTCTTTTTGGTATCTTGATGCCAAAGGGGGAGAGATTTATATTAGGAACGGGCATTTGCATGGGTTTTTCTTGAAGGGGTTTATTTGAACTATTTGGAACCTCGTTTGTTTACATTATTCGTATCTATCGTGAACCTCGCTATATTATGTTCGTATGTGAACCTCGTTTCATATTATCTATGTGATATGTGTGTTATGTGCTATCATTGTCATATTACTATTTTATATCATGCCTTAGTGATCTCAATATGAAAGGAGCATATCTTTAGGGGGAGCTCCGTTCATATTGAGTCCGTAATCATGCAAATAATTATGTTGTCATCAATTACCAAAAAGGGGGAGATTGAAAGATCATCGTCCATTTTGGTATTTATATGACAACATAACTATTTGATCTAATGTTTGTTCAAATGATGAAAATGCCCAGGTTATTAGGTTCACTATATTTATGGGGCTAATGCTTGCGATATTCAAAAAGTGCTAAGAGAAACAAATCCAGAAAGGTAAAATATGCAGGGGCGGAGGCTCCGGTGTTTCCACCGGAGGCTCCGCCATGGCTCCGGTGGGGGTCCGGTGGAAGTTCCGCCAAAACCCCTCTCTGGAGCAGGGGAGCGGAACCAGGAGCGGAACCTCCGGTGGTGTTCCGGTGGGCGGAACCTCCGCCATTTCCACCGGAGGCTCCGCCTCCCTCTGCCACACGCGCTGCACACGAGAGGGGATCCGGTGGGGTTCCGGTGGAACCTCCGCCTAAATGCCCTTCTGTTGGTGCAGAGCGGAAGTTCCACCGGAACCTCCGGTGGACCTCCGGTGGCTACCCTTTCCTAGGGTAGCTGGGCTCCGGTGGGGGTCCGGTGGTTAGTCCGCTTAACTGCCTTTCTGTTGGGGCATAGCGGATGTTCCACCGGAGCCTCCGGTGAGCCTCCGGTGGCCGGAACCTCCGCAGGGTCCACCGGAGCCTCCGCTCCAGCGCAAACCAGCTGCTGCACGGCGCAACTGTGGAGCAAGATGAAGACCAGCGGAACCTCCGGTGCAAACCACCGGAGCCTCCGGTGAAACCACCGGAGCCTCCGGTGCCCTGGACTGCAAACGGTCACTTAAATGCAAGGGGTATAAATACCCCTTCCCCTACCTCATAAATGCTAAGCTTTTCCCATTCTCTCTCCTAGCCATTAATGAAAGCTTCAACCACCTAGATCTCCCACTCCGTCCACCCAATCACTCCCAAACTTGGTGGAGAGCTAGAGGAGACCTAGATCCACACTTCCACCAAAGGAATCTCGAATCCATCCACCACAACCTAGTAGATCTAGAATCCTACTTGAGGCCTAGAGACCTTAGTAGATCTCGTGCTTGTAGTTTCCACCTTGTTGCAAGAAGCTATGGATTGCTTGAGAGCCTCCATCCATCTTGTGGAGTGACCTCAAGTCCTTGTAAAGGTTTGGTCAACGCCTTCAAGTCGACCTCATAGTGGAAACGGGCATCTCCCTCACCGGAGAAGCTCAAGGAGAACAAGGTGTGCACAACCGTGCTATTGAGGAGCGCCTAGGTGGCTCCCCACCTCTCCAACGTAGACGTACTTCTCTTTGAAAAGGAACTACGGTGAATCATATCCTTGTCTCCTTGTTTACACTTGTTGTTTGCTTTACTACCTTACGCTTTACTTCCGTTGTGCATACTACTCTCTTCACATAGGTT
This sequence comes from Alopecurus myosuroides, assembly GCA_028641055.1. Lineage (NCBI taxonomy): Eukaryota > Viridiplantae > Streptophyta > Magnoliopsida > Poales > Poaceae > Alopecurus > Alopecurus myosuroides. Next base: position 8,559,094 of record CM054057.1, read on the forward strand.
GCTCACCTAGTTGCACATCTAGAGAATCGTATCTTATCGTACTAAGCCCTTTAAAAGGAAAAGAAAAGAAAAATTGGTAGTCAACCTATTCACCCCCCCCTCTAGTTGACCATAGTGCACTTTCAGCAGCGAACCTCTCACAGGAGGAGGCAGGGCACCTTATATACTGGTGCCCAGCCGAATAGAAAACAACTATAAGTTACATCGAGATGTGACAGGAGTCCTGCAGAACCGCGCACGCCTCCGGGTTGTCGCTGACACTCGCCCCGTAAGTCGTTGCGCCGTTCGGAGATGGGACCTGTCCACCCTTGTCAGTGAGATAGAGTAGGCCCCTAGCCTTGTCATGTCCCCTCTGTCAGTGACAGGACTAGACAGGCGCCTACAGCACTGTAGCCACGTCGTGGTGCGGATAGTCACGTACTCCGTAAGTTGAACCGCACGCTGTACTGACACAGGATACGCGAGATCCTGTGTCAGAACGGCTCCATTGACTTCTGGTCCGAGTAGGAATCCATTCCCTCTACCTGGACAACTTCCTCTACTCGGAAGAATATAACTTCCTTGATTCTTCCTCCTGGCCATTGGTAGGTACGACCGAATAGCTGTCCGCCGGGTAGCAAGCCCCGGGTAACCAGCTACTCTGCCAAACAGTTCTTCTGACCTTGCCTTTAGCACTTGCCTTACCCCTACTCGGGGGTAACCCCCCGACATTAGTCCCCGAAGCTTGTAGAGTCCAGCGAACTTGTTCGCTTGGGCCCTTCCAGCTTAAAAACAAATATTGTCTTCGAGAAGTAAGATGCCGAGTAGCACCTCCGAGTAGCCCTTATTCTTGGCTTGAATCTCTTCTTCTCCGAGTAGCACCATTTCTCTTCTCTGATGCTGAGTAAAAAGACTTAGCGAAATCTTCGAAACACAATCCCGCCTCAAACGGTGCGAATCCACCTCTGCGTGTCGCAACGGGGCACGTGTCGCACCCCTGTTACTCCGACGCCTCGGTGCCTGGGATATGGCAGGCCACGCGCCCATAACTGCGGCCAGGGCCCACCAGCCCGTTAAGTCACTTCAACCGCACTCAATAGCCCACGATCACGACGTGGGATTAACTGCGTCCGTTACGCGCGCAATATGCGCTGTGTGCGTTTCTAACCGGCGCGCAGCCCACGCCGCACGATCTCAGCGCATAACTGATCCCACTAACTCCGCCTGTAACGGCAACTCGAGGGGAGGGATAAATACCCCCTCGACGCCTTCCTCTTCTCTTTCCTGCTCACTTTTTGCCTCCTGCCCCTTCATCTCTCCGCCGCCGTCGAGCACTCCGCCACCGAAATCTCTTGCCGCGCCACTGCTCCACGCGCCGCCGGAGAGAAAGACACAGAAATCCAGATCCAGATTCACATCTCCCATCCGTGCCTCTACTCCACATCTCCAATCCGTATCTCCGCCGCCATGGCTGCTCGCGGAGATGATGACGCCGCCGCCCGTGCCGGCTGGGAGGGCTCCGAGGTCATGGCGGAAGACTGCCAATGGCTGGTCAACACCCGCCGCGTGCCTCCCGGCGTGAAGTGCCGGCATCCAGGTAACGAAATCGTCCCCGCGCCCGAAGAGGACGAGTATGTAGTTTTTCTTGCGCACTTCAAGCGCGGCTTCGGCCTCCCCATCTCGGAAATCTTCTCCAAATTCCTTGAGCATTTCGGCCTTCAGCCACATCACCTCCCTCCTAACTCTTTGATCATGCTCTCCACCCACGCCGTGGTGTGCGAAGCATTCCTTGGCGTGTACCCGACAATCCACACATGGGCAGCGCTCCACGGGGAGCCACCCCAAGGTCAAGGGCCTTGAATCTGTGCGCAAATGGCAGCGCTCCTTCCTCTACGTGAAGAACGTAGCCACAGAGAAAGGAAAACCCATCGAGAACCGGATAGGGTTACCCAAGTTCCGGAACGCGCGCCCTACCAGCAGAACTGTGGTTACCATCCAAGGGACTCCATCGAGGACGTGGTTCAGGTCGAACAGCGCCTGAGCGAGTTGCGGGAGCAAGGACTCCGCCAAGATGATCCAATCTCCTGTTGGATCTCGCACCGCGTTCTCCCCGTCCAGCGCCGCTCGCACAAGATGTGCTATATGGGTGGATCCCGCGATTGCACGAGGACCACCACCTTCGAGCTCTCCAAGGAGGATGTGGCTACCTGGGCGAGGTCAATTATGCAGACTACGCTCTCCGACACATGGATGTATGGCTTCGTGCCATACAGCCGCTCCAAGCGTATTGAGCAGGTTAGCCTTCTATACTCTGCTTTAGTATTCTGATACTGAGTAGCACATCATAGATGCTTTGTTAGGCTTTATATGCTTCGTGTTTGCATGCCCTTCCGAGTAGAAACACTTAGACAAATATGCTTTGTGTTTGCATGTCTTTCCGAGTAGAAACCCCTAGACAAATATGCTTTCTGTTTGCATGTCTTTTCGAGTAGAAACCCCTAGACAAATATGCTTTGTGTTTGCATATCTTTCCGAGTAGAAACACTTAGACAAATATGCTTTGTGTTTGCATGTCTTTCCGAGTAGAAACCCCTAGACAAATATGCTTTGTGTTTGCATGTCTTTCCGAGTAGAAACCCCTAGACAAATATGCTTTGTGTTTGCATGTCTTTCCGAGTAGAAACCCCTAGACAAATATGCTTTGTGTTTGCATGTCTTTCCGAGTAAATCTCAACTCACTCTGTTATCTTGCTTGCCTTCTCAGCACATTGACCGGCAGAGAAGAGAAGATTCTGAGGTCTTCGAGAGCAACTGGCACACTAACCGAGAAGAAGACGACGAGCAGGCATACGATACGCAGGATACCCTCTGCATCCGGCACGCCACTCAACCCGGTAAGCATCGAGTCGTCACGTCTATCCGGGACTGGTCCGAGGAAGACGAAGGTGACCAAGTTCACCTTTCTGCCTACTCACAACCCAACTTGACTTCCTTCTCTGCCTCTAATTCCCCTTTCTCTTCGTCTATTCTGCAGAGGATGCTGAGCATGAGGAGGACGAGGAGCCCGTGGACGTCGACCCTCTGGCCGTGGCTGCTCCCAGCACTCGGAAGAGGGCGGGCAGCGGTGCTCAGGAACTTGCCGCCAAGAAGTCTAAGAAGACCGATAAGAAGAAGAAGATCACTACTGCCAGAAGGAACTCCCCACCCGCAAAGGGTAAGTGACTTCATCTGAGTACCAAATTGCTTCCACTTCTCACCACACTTTTCTCTGTTTTTCCTTTTCTGATTTCTTTCCTTCTTCCAGCGATCCTCTTGACGCTGACGCGGCCGCTGCCCCTACTCGCACCGGCAAGAGGAAACCCGTCATCGACATAGAAAAACTCGTCGATCTCTCCGAGGAGGATGACGAGAACTTGCAGCAGGATAGGGCGCGTGCACCCTCTCCTGTAAAGATAGAAGAAGAGGACATCGGCGCCGAGAACACTGGCGCGGGTGACCAAGACGATGAGAACCTGGAGCAGTAGTCCTACATGGACCAGAGCGCGCAGGATGCTGCCCATGGCGAGACACCTCCTTCTCCCCCAGCTGGGGAGAATACTGAGAAAGAAACCGAGCACCAAGACCTTGTCGCCCTTGAGCGGCAAGATGCGAACCCCGAGCAGCCGGAAGAACACGCTGCAGCTCACGAAGACCCCGCGGCCACGCCGCGGGTAGAAGAACAAGATGAGGCCAGACCTGATCCCGCTGCCGAGCAGCGGGTTGAGAAGACGGTGGTGGAGCCCGTGCTCCAGAGCCAAGCGCAGCCGGACGCTGCGCAGGGTAGCCGGCCCCCTGTGCCGCCTACCCATCAGGCCACTCCACCAAAACAAAGCTCCACCAAGACTGCGACCAAGACCGCATCTCTGCAGCCGTCTCCTCCCACAACCAAGACTGCATCAAAGGCTGCTGCCAAGAAGACCGAGAAGCCTGAAGCCGCGCCCGTCCGGAAGAATCCGTCGCGCCAAGCTGCGCGTGATACTGCTCTGATGGCACCGCCCAAGTCAACTGGAAAACCAGCTGCGAAGAGCACGCAACTCACCATCGGCGCTTCCGGTGGATCTGCAGGCGCAAGCGCAGGGTCAAGTGCACAAGCCAGCTGGCCCCAATACGTGCTGTCTGGATCCCAGCAATACGGCATCTTCTTGTCCAAGGGCGAGAAGAAGATCTCCGCGCTGAAGGGCGGCCCAGCCCAGGCAGTGGACTCCAAGCTGAAGGCCAAGAAGCCCATCGAGATCTACTCGCGCGAAGCGGGTGAGGATGATATCATCTCTGAAGGGCTGATGCAGGTTGTGGACCGAGTTGGCTTCATTGACAAGGTCTGGGATAGTGCTGCCCATGGCATCAAGCAGTGGGACGGCAGCGTGCTAGGCGAGGAACTTGACCACTACCGCCTTGATTGGAACAAAGCCGATCTCGGCGCCAACACAATGACCATTGCCTCCGACACCAGCACGCTGGCCGCCAAGCTGTACGTCCTCCGCAAAGCAGCCGAGGACATCGAGCAGACATACGTTGTAAGTTTCTTTTGCTTGTTCAGAGTTGCGGTGTCTTTTCTCCTCTGTTCTTCTTCTCTCCTTAACCACCACTCAGTCCCCGAGATTCGGGCCGAGTAGACGGACACTCAACCGAGTTGCCGTCTTCTCGGGCCGAATCTTCCAAGTTTTTTCTAACTCTTTTTCTTCTTGTTCACAGAATAGTCTCTTGAAGAGGACGAACCTGTTCCGGCTGCTGCTCTGGAATCACAGCATCGCGAGGAGACGCATCGCGGCCCTTGAGGCCGAGCGCAAGGACGATGCTGCGACGGAGAAGGCGGCGCTGGACCGTGCCCTCCAAGTTTCTGACATTGAGAGTAAGCTTCTAGCTATTCGGTTAATGTGTTTTGTGTTTACTCCCGCGTTTGCTTTTTGCTCTAACTCCGTTTACTCTGCAGACAAGTTCAAAGAATTGCAAGAGCAGCACGAGCACTGCCACGTCTTCACTGCCTCCGCCGAGAGCAAGATCAAGGAGCTGGAAGGTGAGTTGCCGTCTTCTCGCTTGTTTTTCTCCTTTTTCTTGGTTATTCTGCTCACCGTGTTGTTTCTTTCCACAGAAGAGTACAAGAAGTTCCGTGAGGAGCATCTTGATTGCTTGAAGCCCGCGGAGGTGAAGCAGCAACTGGAGAGCCAAGAAACAGAGCTCAAGAACCGACGCGACGCCGAGTTCAAACAGCTGCAAGTCCAATTGAGGTCTGCTCTCCAGGACGCCATAGACCAAGCCGCCGAGAAGGACAAAGTCAAGGCAGTAGCCAAGGCCAAGGAGAGGGCCCTCGAGGCGGAAATCGAGGTGCTGAAGAAGTGCAATGAGGATCTCATGCACTAGCTTGGCACCACACGCCAAGTCGAGGATAGGCATATCGCCGTTGAGGAGGCCTCGAAGAACAAGCTACACGCGCTACTCGTTGATCTTAACAGTAAGTCTGCGCTTCTCTGTACTTAGCTGTTCCCTTCTTCTTCTGTTTGGCTTGGTTTGCTTCTCCTCTTTTCTGCTTGGTTTCATCCCTTCTCTGCTTTCATATCTAATTCTTTCTGATAGCACTCTCAGACGTCTTCCCTAATCTCTGCGCGGCTAGCACGCCTGCTTTGGCTAAGGCGCAACAAGTCCGAGCTGAGAAAGGATTGCCCATAAGCACCAAATCTTCAATCGATGACGACCTCACGAGCATCAAGTCGCAGCTTCGTCAGCTTAAGGGCTTTAGCTCCAGCCTGGTGTCCACAGCCTTCAAGCTTCACGATATATTCTGGCCTCGTGAATCTGCGCCCAAAACCCTTCGCGCGCTCTCCGAGAAGCTCAATGGTGCAAAGGCCGAGCTGAAGAAATGGCGTGCGTCCGCAGCTCGGGCAGGCGCCGATCTGCTGCTTCGCTTCATATGCAGCTGGTACGAGAACCTCAACCTCGACACCATTCTCGAGTTGCACCAAGGCTCCAAGTGGTCAGACGACTCCGACTACGTTACTCGCCGCAAGGCAGTTGCGTACGAGATCGCCTCCTACGCGGACACCGCCCTCTTCTTTGACGGCCCCACCGAGCCTGACACCGAGGCGGAAAGCGAGGGTGAAGATGAAGATGAAGACGAGGATACCGAGTCGGAGGGCTTGAGTGCCTTCGAGGTTGATGACGAGGAGGATTCCGGGAAGGGGAAGGGGAAGGTTGCTGCAGATAGCGACGAGGAGCCAGAAGACGAGGACCAGGATGCCAACATCACCACCGAGATGGTGATGCAGCAACCTGCTCCCGAGTTGGGCTCTTCGTCTGGCGTGGCACTCGACGCTGCAGCGCTACTCCGCACCTAGTCCGCTGCTTCCACTTCGGCCACCGATCCTTTCTCGGTGGCCACTTCCACCTCTGAGCAAGCCACCGCCATGGACGCTGATGCTGAGGCTGACTCCGAGAAGACCGCTGCGGACGACACCGCCACTACTCACGGTGCTGCTGCCTGAAACTTTATCTTAAAACTTTCATGAGATCCCCGAGATATCGGGTGCAAATGTATCAAACATTTAAGTCTTTGTTGCTACTCCTTTTTATTCCAGTTTGAAATTTGCTACTTGATATTTGAGCGATTCTGGCTTAATGCCGGGTTGCGTTAGTATGCAAGTCCCCGAGTTGCATTTTTTATCCGCTATTTCCTTTTTATTTCAGCTCTTACCTGCAACTTGTTGCTTTTTTGGTAGTCGAGTCACAAGAGTTCAAAGTTGGAGTTTCAAATACTTAGCCACTTAGAAAAATTCATAGTAACGCTGCCCACCACTTAGCCGGAAAGAAAAAACAGCAAAAAACACTCTACTCGGTTGCCACACGCTTCCTTTCCTTTGCAATTTTTCATGTGTTCATTGACTCTTTGGCTTGTTCTCTGGCTTGCCATGAAACCGGGTTGCAGACAGCAGCAGAGTCGCAGAGTGTCCGGTGAGTTTAAACACACTACTTTGTATGCTTTTGAAATTCTAAGTGGTTCAACCGAATAGACAAAGTAAAGCAGAGTAAACACAAGGAACAGTTTGGACGAGGGCCCACCTGGTGGAGTTCAATTTCAGATTGCCGAATAGAAGTTTAACTCGGATAAGAGAGTACATACATAATTTTCTCATGAATGAAAACGGCGGAGTAGAGCTACATTCCAAGGGCGCTTGGATTCTTCTCCTACTCTATCCGGTCTGTTCTTCTGGGATGGCTGTGCGTCAACAAGGTAATAGGCGTCATTGTGTAGAGCCTTGCTCACAATGAACGGCCCTTCCCACGGAGGAGATAGCTTGTGCATCCCGGTTGTGCGCTGCACGAGCCTAAGCACCATGTCTCCTTCTCGGAAAACCCTTGGGTTCACTTTCCGGCTGTGATAACGCCTCAAGTTTTGCTGGTAAACAACTGAACGTGACAGAGTTAGCTCTCTTGCTTCTTCCAGCAGGTCAACGTCATTTTCTCGAGCTTCTCTATCCTCTGCCTCCGTGTAGAGCGTTACACGGGGCGATTCATGCTCTATGTCAGTGGGAAAACACGGCCTCAGCTCCATAAACCAGAAAGAATGGCGTGTAGCCAGTTGACCGGTTAGGGGTAGTCCTTAGACTCCACAACACCGTTGGCAACTCGTCTGGCCAACACCCAGGTGTTTTCAGCAGCGGCTCAATCAGCCTTGGCTTTATGCCTGATAGCACCATGCCATTTGCTCTTTCCACTTGCCCATTGGAGGCGGGATGCGCAACAGATGCAACATCTAGCCGAATGCGCTTATCTCTGAGAAACCTCGCAAACCTACCTTCAGCAAAGTTTGTGCCATTATCCGTGATAATGCTGTGCGGGTAGCCATACCTCAGGATCACATCCTTTAGGAAACTCACAGCAGTGGCTCCATCACACTTCCGAATAGGCTTCACCTCGATCCACTTTGTGAACTTGTCCACCATGACCAGAATGTGAGTCATGTTGCCTCTAGCCGGCTTGAAAAGACCCACCATGTCCAGGCACCAAACAGCAAATGGCCAAGTAATGGGAATGGTTTTTAACTCGGAAGCTGGCATATGAATCTTACTTGCGAATCTTTGGCAGCCATTGCACTTTCTCACAATATCTTCAGCTTGCTTCAGGGCAGTGAGCCAAAATAAGCCATGCCGAAAAGCCTTGTTGACCAGAGTCCGAGAAGAGGCGTGATGCCCGCATTCTCCTTGGTGTATCTCCACCAATATCTCTTCTCCCTCTTCTGGCTGTACACAGCGTTGCAGCACACCAGTAGGACTTCTTCTATGTAGCACATCTCTGAGGATTGTATAGCCCTTGGATCTTCTCTGAATTTGCCTCGAGGTAACCTCGTCACTCGGCAAGGTGCCGTCTTTTTGAAAGGATAATATGGGCAGAGCCCAACTCGGTGTCTCCCGGATGGGAAACACTGGTTCGTCCACTTCCATTGGATCAGCCACCACTTCTTCTTCTTCTGGGGCAGGGATGAGTCCCCGAGATCTTGTGCACGCAGCGAGAACTCACTCAATGAATGCGACAGTCCCCGAGTTAGGAGGGGCAGTCCCCGAGTAAGAAGGGACGGTCCCCGGGTTGCAGGCGCCAGTCCCCGGGATGGAGACGGCAGTCCCCGGGTTCTCTTTTGCAGCCTCCCAGTCAATCTCCATTCGGACAGCTTCTTCACCAGGCAGAGAAGGAACAAAGATTGATTCTGAGTTAGGGGATGGCTTCATAGATGGCTTCCTCAAGTGCTCCAAGGCAACCCCAGCCGGGATGTATTGCCGAGAAGACCCCAACTTTGACAACTCATCAGCTGCCTCATTCTCTGCTCGGTGTATGTGTTGGAACTCACATCCTTCAAAGAATCCAGTCATGGTTTGCACCAGGAACCGATATGAAGCCATGTTGGCATCCAGAGCATCCCAAGTACCCGAAACTTGCTGCACAACGAGATCCAAGTCGCCATAGCATATAATGCGCTGCACGCCAACCTCCTTTGCCACCTTCAAGCCGTGTACCACGGCCTCGTACTCTGCTACATTGTTGGATGCCTTGAAGTGGATTTGCAGCACGTACTTGAGTTGATCTCTCTTGGGTGACGTCGTGAGCACCACGCCAGCACCCAAGCCTTCCATCACCTTGGAACCATCAAAATGCATCTTCCAGTAATTGGATACCGGAGTAGGAGGCTCATACTGCACCTCAGCCCAATCCACCAGGAAATCCGCAAGAATTTGAGACTTGATGGCTTCTCTTCTCGCATACGTGGGAGCATACGCGGCCAGTTCAATCGCCCACTTGGCTACTCTGCCACTTGCTTCCTTGTTGCCCATGATGTCCGAGATGGGAGCAGAACTCACCACGGTGATGGGATGCTCTTGGAAATAGTGCTTCAGCTTCTTGGCGCCCAGGTACACGCCGTAGGTCATCTTCTGGTAATGCGGGTAGTTTTGCTTGGAGCTGGACAGCACCTCACTGAGATAAGCACCTCACCACACTGACCACTCGGTTAGTCGCAGCAATGTATAGCAGCATTGGCTCTTTGGGTAGCGGGCTAGCCAAGATTGGAGTGCTACCCAGCATGTCGTTCAGCTCCTTGAATGCCACATCAGCTTGCGGTGTCCAGACAAACTTGTCATTTTTCTTCATCAGCTGATACAGAGGGAAGGCCTTCTCGCCCATTCTGCCCAGGAAGCGGCTCAGAGAAGCCAAGCAACCAGTGAACTTTTGCACATCCTTCAGGGATCTCGGCAAAGACATGCTCTCAATAGCTTTTATCTTTGAAGGATTGGCCTCAATGCCCCGACTGGATACCAAGAAGCCGAGTAGCTTGCCAGCCGGGATGCCAAAGGTGCATTTAGTCGGATTCAGCTTCATCTTGTACTTGCCCAAGTTGGGAAATGTTTCCTCAATGTCACTAAGCAGAGTATGTGTTTTATTCGTTTTGATGACAATGTCATCTACGTACACCTGCACATTTTTGCCAATTTGATCATGCAAGCATTTCTGCATGCATCTATGATAGGTAGCCCCCACATTCCGCAACCCAAAGCACATGACACGATAGCAATAAGCCCCGTACGGGGTAATAAAGGCAGTCTTTATTTGATCAGCAGGGTTGAGAGCTATCTGATGAAAACCAGAGTAGGCATCTATGAAAGAAAAAAGCTCACAACCAGCAGTGGAATCGATCACCTGATCTATGCGGGGTAGCGGAAAGGGATCTTTGGGGCAGGCCTTGTTCAGGTCGGTGTAGTCCACGCACATGCGCCACGCGGTATCTGCCTTGGGGTCCTCCTTCTTCTTCTCAACCATCACCGGGTTGGCTAGCCAGTCAGGATGCAAAACCTCCATGGTAAAGTTGCTTATCAGCAACTTGGTGATCTAGTCACCAATGGCCTTCCTTCTCTCATCGCCAAAGCGGCGCATCGCCTGCTTCACTGGCTTGGCATCATGCCGCACATGTAGCGAGTGCTCAACCAACTCCCTCGGGACACCTGGTAGATCCTCATTGGACCAGGCAAACACGTCCCGATCCTCATGGAGGAAGTGGATGAGCTCGCTTTCCTATTTCTCTCCCAACCCGGTGCCAATGATGGCAACACGGTCTGGGAAATCAGGGTCAACCTGGACTTTCTTCGTCTCCTGGGACGCCTGGAATGCAGTCCCGTACTGGGAACCCGGCATGCCGGGCGCACCACCTTGCGCTTCTTGCGCCATCGCCACCACCTCGTACATCTTCTTCTTCTCGACAACGATGACCATGGATTCCGCTAGCTGGGAACTAGCAGAGGCACACTCCAAAGACCGCTTGTAGTCACCCGAGATGGTGATCACTCCATTAGGACCAGGGATCTTCATCTTGAGATAGGCAGCATGGGTAGAGGCCATGAACTTGGTGAGTGCAGGCCTACCGAGAAGGGCGTGGTAGGGGCTCTGAAGATCAACCACCTCGAACCGGACATACTCGGTGCGGCAGTTTTCCCTGGTGCCGAATAGGACATCCAACCAGATGCGGCCGATTGGAGCACAAGATACCCCCGGCACAATTCCATGGAATGTGGTCTTGCTGGGCAGCAGCATGTTCTTGCCAAGGCCGAGCTTCTTCAATGTATCCAGATACAAGATGTTGATGCTGCTACCGTTGTCAATCAGCACCTTGCTGAAACGGACATTCTTCTCGGGTCCCAGAAAGGTGGGATCCAGCACCAGAGCATAGCTACCCGGGTTGGGCATCACCTTGGGGTGATCAGCCTGGGACCAAGTCACCTCCTGGTCGCACCAGCGCAGATAGTTAGGCACTGCCAGGATGACGGCGTTTACCTCCATTGCACGCCTGTGCTGCGACTGCTTGTCGACTGGCTCGGTGACGAAGATCATGTAGCTCTCGTGGTGCTCTTCGTACTGGTTGCGGTCTCCACCACCATTGTTGCCGTTGTTGTTGTTACCTTGATTGTTGTTGTGGTGGTTTCTGTTGTTGTTGCGGGTGTAGTAGTACTTGTTGTTGTTGTTGTTGTTGTTGTTGTTGTTGTTGTTGCGGTAGCGATAGTTGTTGAAGTGGCGGTTGGCTCCTAAAGCCACATGGTTGACATTTTCTCTTCTCGGGAACGCGGCCGGCCTGGGAGCAGGTGCCCGAGCTGGCTGCACATTGGCATTCGCAGCTGGCAGAGGAGGAGGAGGAGGCAAGCCCTCGTTCTTGATATGTTCCCACCAGCTGCATTGCCGAGTAGTATGGTTGACAGGCCTGGCAGGATGCCGAGTGTGGAAGCTGCAAGGACCATCCTTCATCTCCGTGAAGATGAAGTTTGGGGCAGGACCCGAGTTGCCGCTACCCTGCTGGGAAGCACTGTATGGTTTCTTGATGCCTTGGCCCTGATTCTGGTTTTGCCCGTACTGGGCTCCAGCAGTTTTTTGCCTCTAGCTACTCCCAGCAGCCGTGGTCACAGCATTCACCTCCTCGGGATCATACCGAGTATCAATCCAGTCGCCCCTGCGCTTGTTGCGGAAATCATTGCGCTTGCTGCTGTTGTTGCTGTTGTAGTTCCTTCTTGGCTCGGGGGAGTCCATCAGAGGCTGAGTTGGATCGCCGAGTGCATACATGTCAGCAATCTTGATGGTCTCCGCGAGTGTACTCGGCATCTCGCGCTGCAGCTTCTGCCACAACATGCTGCCATGCCTGCAGCCCTGTGCAAACCAAGTGATGGCTTGGGCCTCATTCACACCTTCACAGGTGTTCCTCAAGGTGCTCCACCGAGTAAGATACTCGCGGTCGGTCTCGTCTTCCCGCTGCTTGCAAGCGGACAACTGCTGCGGCCTATTCGGCCTCTTGTACGTGCTTGTGAAGTTGTTGATGAAGGCCTCCGAGAAGTCCAGCCAGCAATTGATACTGTCCTTGGGCAGGTTGTTGAGCCACGTCCGACCTGGACCCTCAAGCATTTGCGGAACATACCGCACAGCCCATCTCCGGTTCCCGCCTGCAATGTGCACGGCTGTGACATAGTCACTCAACCAGTCTTCTGGCTTGGTGCTGCCATTGTAGCACTTGGTCCCCCTGGCCAGCTGGAAGTGGTTCACGGAAGGCTCGTTCATGATACGAGCACCAAAGCACTCTGGGCCAGGCGGCCCCTTGCTCTCGAGTTGCGCGGACAGATTGATCCTGTCCAGCTTGAACCTCGCATCACTGGGTTCCAGCATGCGCTCACCAAGGCGATCAGCAATAATCCTGGGGTCAGCATAACCGGCTAGCCCCATCGCCGAGTAGCCATCATCATATATGTTCTCCTGCACGATTGCGGGTTGCACCACAGGGTTGGCTGCTGGCGCAGCCGCACGCGGCTGGGCTGCAGCAGGCTGCTGCGTCCTCTGCCGAGTAGGCTGAGCAACAGGACGCTGAGAAGGCCACGTGTTGTCTCCGGTATGTCCCCTACTCTGAGCTTTATGGGCTTGATAGCCTGCTCCTGCAGTAGTGTGTTTCTGACCGGATTCTCGCGGCACAGCGCGCTGTTTCGCGGCGAGAACCGGGTCGTACACCTGCATCTATCTACCTCTTCGAGAGCGTTCACTCTGGTCCCTCTCCCGACTGGGATGCGGGGATGAGGCCTGATCGTTAGATCTGACCGCATGCGAATGCACCACCTGAGAAGCACCAGCACCCGGATTGGCTTTCCGGAACTCTTTATTCTGCCTAGCAGCCTCTAGCACCAGCTCATTGAGCCTCTCCTGCTGCCTAGCGCGCGCGTCGCCAACTAGGTTTGGCAACTCTGCGGCTACAGCCTCTTCAACTCTAAGGGTTTTGGCGGGGGTGCTGTATCTGGGCCGGGTGGAGGTGTTTGCGGTGGCAGATTGGCTAGGAGCCTCTACAACTGTTGCCATCTCGGCGCCTAAGTTGCGACGCATAGCGCCTACTTTTCTAGACTTCCTAGCAACAGGAGTAAAACCGTGGGCCTTGTTGTACTTGTTCTGATCTAGGCTAAGCTCGAGCCTAACCTTTTCCAGCTCCAGCTGCTCGAAGAGCAACTCCTGGCGCTGCCAGTCGAGCTGCGCCCTCATGGTCAAGAGCTCAAGATCGGTGGAAGGCGGCATGCCCATCCGCACCGCGGATGCCGGTATCGTCGGTGTAGTGGAGAGGGGGATGTTGCAGTCCTTCTCGTAGGGCTTGTGGGTCTTCCCACCAGCACTCGAGCCAGCGAGATCCTCGATGACGCCCGCGGCAGCAGCCGTGCCCTTTCCGGCATCGGCAGCCAGGCCGGCCACCATTACCTCCACGCTGTCCGCAGAACGGCCAATCGGCCTTCCGCGGGCAGCGATCACAGCAGGAGGGTCGTCCGCGACCAGCACCTCCTCCGGGAACTCGCGGATGATGGCGGTGGCGACGTAGACGAGATGCGAGCCGAAAGAAAGCACCGAGCCGCCTGCCGGCAAGGGCCTCCCGCCGAAATCTCCGGCGTTGTCGGTGACGAAGTCGAAGGAGCCGAATCTGTGGACAAGGCCACAGACCACACGCTCCCCAGTAGCAGAAACGGGTCCCGTCCGAACATGGACTCCAGCCAGCTCTGCTGTCTGCCCCACGGTGGGTGCCAACTGTCGTGGTGGTATCACGGCAGATGCCATGGGATGGCTAAAATTGGGGCCGATGGACGCTGGAGGTGCTCGGGGAGGGATCACACGGCGAGTAGCCGCGTGGGATGGATCACAAACACTGCAAACACCAAGATATTACCCAGGTTTAGGGCCCTCGTGTGGAGGTAACACCCCTACTCCTGCCTCTCTCTTTATATGTGTGTTACCGAGTAGCCACAGTACAATCAGGCCTTCAGCCGAGTAGCCACTCTTCTTTCTAGTTCTTTCTACGTGAAGCCAATGCTCAATGTCTTAGCTAACGCAGCGAACCTCTCACAGGAGGAGGCAGAGCACCTTATATACTGGTGCCCAGCCGAATAGAAAACAACTATAAGGTACAGCGAGATGTGACAGGAGTCCTGCAGAACCGCGCACGCCTCTGGGTTGTCGCTGAAACTCATCCCGTAAGTCGTTGCGCCGTTCGGAGATGGGACCTGTCGACCCTTGTCAGTGAGATAGAGTAGGCCCCTAGCCTTGTCCTGTCCCCTTTGTCAGTGACAGGACTAGACAGGCGCCTACAGCACTATAGCCACGCCGTGGTGCGGATAGTCACGTACTCCGTAAGTTGAACCGCACGCTGTACTGACACAGGATGCGCGGGGATCCTGTGTCAGAATGGCTCCATTGACTTCTGGTCCGAGTAGGAATCCATTCCCTCTACCCGGACAACTTCCTCTGCTCAGAAGAATATAACTTCCTTGATTCTTCCTCCTGGACATTGGTAGGTACGACCGAATAGCTGTCCGCCGGGTAGCAAGCACCGGGTAGCCAGCTACTCTGCCAAACACTTCTTCTGACCTTGCCGTTAGCACTTGCCTTGCCCCTACTCGGGGGTAACCCCCCAACAACTTACGTAAAAATATTGTGGAACCATGTAGCAAATCATTGTAGAATAGATTTACCCGAAAACCTCCCATCCATCGAAAGACGCCATAGAAAAGAATCATCCTCATTTGTTAGAGATACGCCCATTAACCTCTCAACCAAATGCAGTCATAATTCTCGTCTAACCCCCAATATCGGTCTCCGGAACCCAATATTGAGAGGATTCTGAGATAGCACGTTTGCCACCAAAATATCTTTATGATGTACAATATTATAAAGGGCATGATATTGTTGTGATAATGGCTTATCACCTAACCAAGTATCCTCCCTAAACCTAACGCTCTGACCCCTCCCTAAGAAAAACCCACCACGTGAGAAGAAATTTTGTTTAACCCTCATAATATCTTTCCAGAAAGGATAGTCCGATTGTTTAGCCTGAACCTGAGACAACGGTTTGTCTCTAAATATTTATTAGACAGCAATTCATGCCACACCCCTTCACCCTCTAACATATTGAAAAGCCATTTACTTAGCAAGAACTTGTTTTTGATCTCGAGCACCTCAATTCCCAAGCCCCCTTAGTCTTTGTGACGACACACAATATTCCACTTCGATAAACGATATTTCCTCTTCTTCACATCACTCCGCCAAAAGAATCTAGAGCGATAGAAATCCAGTATCTTCCGCACCCCCGCCGGAATTTTGAAGAACGATAGTAAAAACATAGGTAGGCTTGTGAGCACGGAGTTAATCAGTATAAGGTACGAGAGTAATTTCCCAGCGCCCAAGAGCTTAACTTCTTTTGAAATCTATCTTCGACGGGTTTCCACTCCTTGTTTACCAATTTTCGATGATGAATTGGGATGTCCAAATACTTAAACGACATTTGTCCCACCTCGTAGCCAAAGATTAAACGATATTCATCTTGGGCCTCAATTGCTTTGCCAAAACAGTAAATTTCACTCTTCTGAAAATTAATTTTTAATCCTGAGAGCTGCTCAAACATCGCAAGAATGACTTTCATATTAATAGCCTTCTCTAGGTCATGCTCTAGGAATAGGATTGTATCATCAGCATATTGATGAATTAATACACCACCGTCGACAAGATGTGGTATCAGCCCTCCAACCTGGCCGTCTTGTTTAGCACGCTTGATTAAGATTCACAGCATATCCGCCGCGAGGTTAAAAAGGATAGGAGATAACAGACCCCCCTGCCTTAGAACTTTGAGAGTTTGGAAATAATTAATGACCGATATCAAAATTCACCTTTATCCCAACGCTACCCCCCTGAACGAAAGTAGCAATCCACTGACACCAGAAAGGAGAAAAACCTTTCATCCTCAGAACTTGTTGCAAAAAAAAACCAATTAACCTTGTCATATGCTTTCTCAAAATCAATTTTAAAAAGCATCCCATCCATATGCTTCCTCTTTAGTTCATGGACTATTTCATGCAAAACAACTACACCCTCAAGAATATTTCTCCCAGGGAGAAAAGCTGACTAGGTCGGTCGAATAACTCTACTCGCAATAGAAGTTATTCTGTTGGTACCCACCTTAGTAAAAATCTTGAAGCTAATATTTAATAAACAAATAGGTTTAATTGTTCAATACTACTTGCATCTTCTTTTTTAGGGAGCAACATAATAATCCCGAAGTTAAACTTATACAAAGGAAACTAGCCACTATGCAACTGAGCAAATATACTCATCAAGTCAAACTTAATCAAATCCCAGAATTTATGATAAAACTCCGCATGAAACTTGTCTGGTCCTGGTGCTTTCTTTTGTTCCATCTGTAGAACAGCCTCCCTCAATTCCTTTTCCGAAAAAGGAGCAGCGAGAATGGTATTCTCATCAGAGGAACTTTGAGGCATATCCTCCATTAATTCCTCCTACAATGAAACAAAGCTAGGTGGTGGTGCACCAAATAATTTCTTGTAGCATTTAGAGATGAAAACACGCAAATTTTCCTCTCCTACTATCGTACCCTCATCCTGTTCTAATTGGAAAATCCTTTTGTTTCTATGTTTACCATTAGCAATAAGGTGAAAGTATTTCGTATTACTTCCTCTTTCTTGAATATGCCGAACCTTAGCTCGTTGCGCCCATTTGGATTCCTCATCCCTTTTTAATTTCGCTAGGCCAGCATCCGGCTCCCTCTTAGCGACTCGCTCAGCCTCACTTAAGGGAATAGACTCTGCCTTAATATCAAGATATTCAATTAAAATAATTAATTTTTATTTAATTTCTTGTAATCACCACTAAGGTTCTTAGCCCATCCGCGTTGGAACTGACGCAGATGTCTAACTTTGTACTGCCAGATTTCGATAGGAGAAGACCCCGAACGAATCGACGTCCATTCCCGTTTGACAATCTCCTCAAATCTACCATAGCGCATCCATGATAGCTCGAAAGAGAAATGGCTTTTGTTACCGACGTATTCCTGAGCACCCGAATCCAAAATTAATGGTGTATGATCAGAACCCGATCTGGTCAACGCATGTATCGTAACTATGGGATATTTCTGCTCCCACTCAACGCTAGCAAGGAAACGATCCAACTTTTCGCATGTTGGATTATCCTGCCAACTAACCCATGTATATTGACGTCCCGACAAACGTAGTTCTTTTAAATTCAAGCTTTCGATAATAGCATTAAAAATGAAAGGCCAACAAGTATTAAAATTATCATTATTCTTCTCCTCTTGACGTCGGATTATATTAAAATCCCCTCCAATAAGCAACGGAAGTGGTTCATTATCGCAAATCCGAACCAACTCCGCTAAAAAGGCTGGCTTTTTGGCTTCTCGTGCAGCTCCGTAAACCACCACAAGGGCCCATAGGAAACCATCCAATTTAGTCTTAATATGGAACTTAGCGCAAAACTCTCCCGACACAACGCTTTGTGCGGAAAGAGAAGCATTATTAAAACTGACTAACATACCACCACAACGCCCGTTAGGAGCTAAGCTATACCACGTAAAATCCCTCCCACCGGCTAAAAAATTTAAGAAGTGAGTAGCGAACGCAGATCTACCCGTTTCCGGTAAAGCCACAAAATCCAGATCATGTTCTTTAACAAATTCATTCACCGCCACACGCTTAGCCCTATCCCCGAAGCCATTACTATTCCAAATCGTACCTCTCATTTTACTTTTTAAACTTCTTAATTCTAGAACTTCTTCTGGGTTTACTCAGACAACCAACGTTCTTCTTACGGTTACGTTTAACCGTTGTAGAACATTTTAGGAGATCCGCATGATCTTCTAATGTGTCGAAATCGGTATCCTTTAAATCGGCAGAGATATTAGACGCTTGCGTTAAAATCAGACTCTGCGTAGACTCCAAGCTATCTGATACCAGATTATTATTAAGAAAAATCAAACGTCTATCATGCTCCTGTTTCAACATACGCGAGATAGAAGAAGCCGTTTGCTCCTTCGTTTTCCCTAAAGAAATTCCTAGCCTATCCGCTCTAGATTTTATTTCGGCATGCGAGAACGGTAACAAGGACAGCTTAGAGTAAGAACTAGTACATGCAATGAACGCAAGGTCCCTCCGCTCAGCGAGGGCAGCAACACGCTCCGGGTGGGGAAGATCCGCGTCCGGTTTGGCAGGTAGGCGAGAGCTGGAGCGCACCTCCATCGCCCCCGCGCCAAGACCACCATAAGCCAGCTCCTCCGCCTCGGAAGGACGTGATGTCGTGGCCGATACACCGCTCAACCCCAACCCGTCTGGTTGAGGTGAATGGTATGAGCGCCGAAAGTGTGCCTCCTGTGGCACAATAATTCCAAGCCCGCTGGCATAGAAACATGGCCATCGGCACCGAGAAAGTCGTCATCGAGTCGCCTAGGTGAAATAGCAGCAAAAACCAGCATTGCTCCTTGTAGAACCGGTG
Source organism: Alopecurus myosuroides (assembly GCA_028641055.1). NCBI lineage: Eukaryota > Viridiplantae > Streptophyta > Magnoliopsida > Poales > Poaceae > Alopecurus > Alopecurus myosuroides. The sequence continues at coordinate 8,577,937 of CM054057.1, forward strand.
ACGTCGAGGTAGGATACCCACCTGGTACCCCCGTCACCCCATCCATGCAGTCAACACCTGGAAGAGCATCTTCAGCAGCGTTTGGGGAGTCCACCCGCAGTCGTGACGCCACAGACTGTGCGCCAACATCGGCCACCGAAGGAGAAGCTAGCATTCCCCCCGTCCAGCCTTGCAGCGCCGCATCCGGGACTGCAGGAGAAACACCCGTTCCATCTGGTCTCTCCACGGAAAGGGGGTTCGCATCCACCCCCAAAGGCACCGCAGCAACATCAGCAGGCGAAGAGGGGGTCGTAACCCGTTGATAAAATGCCCTCAACTCCAATTTCGCCTTAAACGCGGATTTCGCAACTCGAGGTGATAAAACCACACCTGGTGCAAAAGATTTCTGCACCCCCTTAGCATTAGAGGAATTCCCTGTTCCGTTGATCAAAGCCACCTCAACTTGTTGATTATCGGATGTCGTACTCGCACTAGTATTAGCACCACTAGATCTCTGGGTAGTCGTGTTAGGATTAGTATCATCGTGACCCCCATCATTGCCATCAGAAGGTTTATCCACGACCATAGAATCACCATCCTCATCATTAGGATCCTCCACCTAGAATTTTAACTCATAAAAACGATCCCTAATAAAGATGCGCACTTATCCGGTATCAGAGTATAATCCATACAACCAACGAGAATTCTCAACACCCCATTTTTCCTCGTGAACTTCATATCGACTTTGAGAGTTTTTCCAAATAAAGACCCTAGGCTCCATAGCAACAAGAAATCCCCTCTATGAATCGGAGGAATATCGGACACTCGAACCCAAATCTCCGGAAGCAACCATAACGATCTCATCTCCGTGGCCCAAACATCCAGTGTCATTACACATGAACTATTAGGCAAATGACATGCCCCCAAAACCCTCGTCCGCTCAAGCTCGATCTTGGGAGGGAATGTGTGACGCCCCGGGATCGGGCACTATGCAGATTTCAGCATTCCCGCCAAATCCGCATAATAACCGATTCCAGGTTGCCATTTATGATAACATTACAATAGTTCACGAATAATCCACAATTACAACAGCAACAGATAGATACAAGATGACTCAGAAGAGCCAGGGATACAACTGATACAATACAAAGATCCAAATAACAGCGGAAGAAACAACATATCGTCCGTCTACGGACAAGATCCAAATTGGACTAAGAGTCCTGAAGATAACCGAGAGCGTCCAATCCCTGCCCAGGCCAAGCCGGAGGGATTCCCAAGCTAACGTCGTCAGACTTCAAACCTGTTGACTGCAAGTTGGAATTTGCAGCCACGAAAGAGATTCGTGGGTCAGTACGGTTAAGTACTGGCAAGGGGGACAAAGCCCATACTCACAAGAATACCGGCGTAGCCAATCATCACAAGATACAAATACTTTAGGATCAACGGAAAGGAAGGGGTTATGGCAAATAAGCGACAGCAGGCTGCACTAACCAACTACAGAGATTCTATTACTTCCAACTATCAGAACGGAGATAAGATCGAGGGATAGTAACCAACTGAAAGATAACGTCAAACAAACCCATCCTGGATCTCGCCCCTTATCCGAAGAAGCAATCCGAGGATAACTCACACCGTGGTATTAAAGATGAGTCAAGTTATTGTGTGAATAACCTATTACTAGTCAAGTTATTAATCATTGGGTGAAACATGATTAACCATTAAGTTGAGGTTGTCCTGAGTACTTGTTAGCCAGTACTTTCACCAAGTAATCCATAACCGCGGAAAACACGGCTTCTCGAGAAGATTTACCCTGCAGGGGTGCACCATAGTAACCGTACACGCATGAATATCCCGCCAGATGGAAATGCACTTCCACCAAGCGGGGCACTCAACACAACCAACCCTTCTTCGCATCAAGCCCAAAGCACCGCGTGATGTGCGTGCGCGGCTAATCGAGCCCCACGAAGAAAAGGGGACCCTCATAGCACTGGAAGACCACGCCGCCCTAAATGCCGACTACAAAAGTTCCACCCTGGCGCCAAGGGTTCGTACCTGCATATGATGCAGCAAATGGAACACCCGAACTAGTACGGCGATTTGGACGAGATGCGAATCGGGTCAGTTGAGGGGGGCGCCCATACTCGCTTCCCACATGCGGGTAGTGCGCTCATCATGGATCAGTAGACAAGACCCTTTTCCTAATTAGGGGGTCGACACTAGCGGGCCTCAAAACCTCAAAGGGCCTCCCGCCGGTGCCTTATCGTCAAATTTATTATTAAACAATAACAGTAGCATGATTGATTGATTGATTAAACATCGAGCCCCCAGAACATAACGGAGTAATAACAGAAAGTAACGGATAACAGACTCGAGCAAAAACAACCCTAAGCATGATAGTAAGACACGGGCAACAAACAATGGTTATAGGTAGGGAGGTGAGGCAATATCAAGGTTAAGGGATTCATGTGATGGGTTCGCAACAGAAACAACTGCTACTAAGGCTAGCAGAAAAGAATCAACGGAAAGAATCGGTAGCAAGTGATGAAAGGCAGCCATATGGCAGCAAGTGAGTATACTTGCCTGAGATCCCGCAAGGTAGCAGAACTTGTCGTTGCTCACATCGTCTCAACGTCCTATCCGGGAAGAAGCAATGAACCTCGAACAAACACCGGATGCAACAATTACTTCTACGGCAAAAGATTCAGCATGATCCTATTTTATATGCATGACATGGCAAGATGCAACAGAGAGGAAACAACTTAAGCAATTTAATCGGAACCGGAGTCCGGACAAATAGATATGGTTCAAATTGTTTAGCTACCCATCATATTAAATGTTGATTAACAGCTTTAAACGAGGAGGGGGTGATCTATTCAATATTAAATGGAATAGGGCACAATTTAAATTAATTACCCCAACACATTTCATATTTAATTATTAGGTGATAATACTATACCCCGAACCCACAAGATGCAATGCAAAATGATGATATGACATTTTAAATATAGTTGATATGTTATAGAAAATAGGGCATAGGTATAGGGATTTGGGTTCGCACGTTGGAAAGAGGATCGCCGGGGTCAACGCCGGAAACTTCGGAACGTGGAGGAAGTAGACGAAGAAGAGGAAGTAGACGAAGTCGTCGTAGGAGGGGAAGTAGACATTCCGTTGTCGATGTAGTCGAAGTCGATGTCTTCGGGTCATAGAGGAAGTAGTCGACGTAGGCGTGGTAGTGGAAGTAGTCGACGTCGTTGTAGTAGGGGAAGTAGTCGACGTCGAGGAAGTAGTCGTAATTGCACCACCGCATCATCGTCTTCGGGGCGTCGAGGAGATAATTGTTCTCGTGTCGTAGTCGAAGTAGTCATTCACGTCTGGAGTCGAGGTGGTCGTCGTAGTCGTGGCCGAACCGTAACAACACCGTCTTCGGGGTCGGAGGCGAGCCTGGCGGTCCCGGTCTTCGGGCGCGCACGAAGGCGGCCAACGCAAAACGGACACGATGGAGATAGTAGTCATTCACGGTTCGATGTAGCTCGATGTAGCGGTACTTGTCGTAGGAGATCTTGTCGATGCGGTAGCGGTCGGTGTCGAGCTTCTCGCCGGGAAATTTTTTTTGTCGGGTCACATGGACGCGGAACGCACAGGGCACGAAGGCCCCGGCCACAACAACTGTGGCATGAGCACGAATGGCTGCCGCAAGGAGTCCAGCCTCTTGCGGGACTTTTGTCGAACACCGTGGTGTCGAGCATGACGGCGCATAGGATGCCGGTGTTGTGCATGGCCTGTCGAGGGTCTCCTGGTGGTACTCGTGGGTGCCGTGGGAGAAGTGGAAGCGCGCGATGTTCATCTCGGCGTGGAGCAGCTTCTCGAACATGGGCACGGAGCGTGAGGCCGGGCCGAGCGTGTACACCAGCTTGGATTGCGGGGCGTCCGCGTGTCCGTCGTCGCGTGATCGGGTCGGGGCAGAGGCACGTCGGCCGGAGATACGTCGAGCAGCGGCAGCGCCGGAGGTGGACGGCAGCGGCCGGAATCGGGACGGGGGCGTCCGCACGCGGGCAAGTCGAGCTCGGGCGCGGCGGAGCGCTGCTCCTGCCGGCGCCGCGGACGGAGAGGAGGGCGGAGATGGCGACGGGGCTCGTCGGCCGGTGTCCATGGCGGCCAACCGGGGCAGGGGAGAGGTGAGGCGGAGGGAGCACGTGCCGGTGGCGGCCATGGCGGGAAGAGGGGAGGCGACGGGAGAGGGGCGTGGCGAGGCGCCTCGGCCGGCCATGGAGGCGTGGAGGTGAGGGGCTCGGGCGGCCGGAGGAGAAGGGGAGGCGGAGTGGCTCGGCCGGCCATGGAGGCGTGGAGGTGAGGGGCTCGGGCGACGGGGCGACGTCCGTCGGCGGGGCGAGGTGGAGGAGCACGGGCCGTGGCGGCGCCGGCCGCGCCGGGAGGGAGCAGGGCGGCGGGGCTCCGGGTGAGGGAGAGAGGCGGCGGGGCGGATCGATGGGAGGAGGACGCGAGGAGGGAACGAGCGAGGGAGAGGGGCGCTGGAGGTAGGGGACGAGCGAGAGGAGAACGAGGGGATCGAGCGATCCCCTCCTCCCGTGCGGTTCCCTTTTTTTTTTCTTTTTGCACCGGTGGGAGGACCTAACTGAAATTAACAGAAACGGCGGGGGGTAGATTGAGAGGGAGGGAAGAAATTTAGGGTTTGGGGCTGGGAGGTTCGGTTGGGCCTTGATGGGCCAAGAAAATTGGGCCGGCTGGGTTGGCTGCTCTCTCTCTCTCCTCTCAATTTTTTTTTGTTCTATTTTTTTTTTCCAGCAAGCGTTTTGGCCAAGAAAAGTAGCTTTAAACATCAAATAAAATTCTGTAAATTTTAGCAAACAAAAATTTAATTAATTTCATTTAGTGTGCAAGTTTTTAAAATGCATGAAAAGGTGTGATGCCATGATGCACAAAAAGAAAAACAACTCGCATAGCAATTGGGGAAAATCCCCGGACGTTACAGACGACACCACTAACAAGGGATTGCGCCCTCGCAATCCACCTGCTAACCCGGGAGGGGAAAGAAGTTCGACTATCGATTCTTCATGCTTCCAGCTGATCTCCTCGACACCACTAACAAGGGATTCTCGACACCACTAACAAGAGATTCTTGCTTGGGGTGACGACGATTTGCTTCCACCAGGAATCTTCCGATGATCGAACCTATTAGGTTAGGGGCTCAGAAAACGTCCACCCACGTAGGATCCTAACACTTTGAAAGATAAACAAGGGGGGAAGACTCCAAAACAAATAAGATGGGAGGGGAAATAGAATAGGGGTAAGGAGAAAAATCCAGAATCATATTGAGATGTTTTCCAAAATAGTTTAGCAGAAATAGTTTTTGACACTCTAGAAACAACGACCGTTAGCGAGGTTATCCTACAGGCTTTGCGGACCGTTGCTTCGATAACCATTCGTATCGAAACAATCTCGGGAATCGGAACCAAGGCTCTGATACCATTTGTGACGCCCCGGGATCGGGCACTATGCAGATTTCAGCATTCCCGCCAAATCCGCATAATAACCGATTCCAGGTTGCCATTTATGATAACATTACAATAGTTCACGAATAATCCACAATTACAACAGCAACAGATAGATACAAGATGACTCAGAAGAGCCAGGGATACAACTGATACAATACAAAGATCCAAATAACAGCGGAAGAAACAACATATCGTCCGTCTACGGACAAGATCCAAATTGGACTAAGAGTCCTGAAGATAACCGAGAGCGTCCAATCCCTGCCCAGGCCAAGCCGGAGGGATTCCCAAGCTAACGTCGTCAGACTTCAAACCTGTTGACTGCAAGTTGGAATTTGCAGCCACGAAAGAGATTCGTGGGTCAGTACGGTTAAGTACTGGCAAGGGGGACAAAGCCCATACTCACAAGAATACCGGCGTAGCCAATCATCACAAGATACAAATACTTTAGGATCAACGGAAAGGAAGGGGTTATGGCAAATAAGCGACAGCAGGCTGCACTAACCAACTACAGAGATTCTATTACTTCCAACTATCAGAACGGAGATAAGATCGAGGGATAGTAACCAACTGAAAGATAACGTCAAACGAACCCATCCTGGATCTCGCCCCTTATCCGAAGAAGCAATCCGAGGATAACTCACACCGTGGTATTAAAGATGAGTCAAGTTATTGTGTGAATAACCTATTACTAGTCAAGTTATTAATCATTGGGTGAAACATGATTAACCATTAAGTTGAGGTTGTCCTGAGTACTTGTTAGCCAGTACTTTCACCAAGTAATCCATAACCGCGGAAAACGCGGCTTCTCGAGAAGATTTACCCTGCAGGGGTGCACCATAGTAACCGTACACGCATGAATATCCCGCCAGATGGAAATGCACTTCCACCAAGCGGGGCACTCAACACAACCAACCCTTCTTCGCATCAAGCCCAAAGCACCGCGTGCTGTGCGTGCGCGGCTAATCGAGCCCCACGAAGAAAAGGGGACCCTCATAGCACTGGAAGACCACGCCGCCCTAAATGCCGACTACAAAAGTTCCACCCTGGCGCCAAGGGTTCGTACCTGCATATGATGCAGCAAATGGAACACCCGAACTAGTACGGCGATTTGGACGAGATGCGAATCGGGTCAGTTGAGGGGGGCGCCCATACTCGCTTCCCACATGCGGGTAGTGCGCTCATCATGGATCAGTAGACAAGACCCTTTTCCTAATTAGGGGGTCGACACTAGCGGGCCTCAAAACCTCAAAGGGCCTCCCGCCGGTGCCTTATCGTCAAATTTATTATTAAACAATAACAGTAGCATGATTGATTGATTGATTAAACATCGAGCCCCCAGAACATAACGGAGTAATAACAGAAAGTAACGGATAACAGACTCGAGCAAAAACAACCCTAAGCATGATAGTAAGACACGGGCAACAAACAATGGTTATAGGTAGGGAGGTGAGGCAATATCAAGGTTAAGGGATTCATGTGATGGGTTCGCAACAGAAACAACTGCTACTAAGGCTAGCAGAAAAGAATCAACGGAAAGAATCGGTAGCAAGTGATGAAAGGCAGCCATATGGCAGCAAGTGAGTATACTTGCCTGAGATCCCGCAAGGTAGCAGAACTTGTCGTTGCTCACATCGTCTCAACGTCCTATCCGGGAAGAAGCAATGAACCTCGAACAAACACCGGATGCAACAATTACTTCTACGGCAAAAGATTCAGCATGATCCTATTTTATATGCATGACATGGCAAGATGCAACAGAGAGGAAACAACTTAAGCAATTTAATCGGAACCGGAGTCCGGACAAATAGATATGGTTCAAATTGTTTAGCTACCCATCATATTAACTGTTGATTAACAGCTTTAAACGAGGAGGGGGTGATCTATTCAATATTAAATGGAATAGGGCACAATTTAAATTAATTACCCCAACACATTCCATATTTAATTATTAGGTGATAATACTATACCCCGAACCCACAAGATGCAATGCAAAATGATGATATGACATTTTAAATATAGTTGATATGTTATAGAAAATAGGGCATAGGTATAGGGATTTGGGTTCGCACGTTGGAAAGAGGATCGCCGGGGTCAACGCCGGAAACTTCGGAACGTGGAGGAAGTAGACGAAGAAGAGGAAGTAGACGAAGTCGTCGTAGGAGGGGAAGTAGACATTCCGTTGTCGATGTAGTCGAAGTCGATGTCTTCGGGTCATAGAGGAAGTAGTCGACGTAGGCGTGGTAGTGGAAGTAGTCGACGTCGTTGTAGTAGGGGAAGTAGTCGACGTCGAGGAAGTAGTCGTAATTGCACCACCGCATCATCGTCTTCGGGGCGTCGAGGAGATAATTGTTCTCGTGTCGTAGTCGAAGTAGTCATTCACGTCTGGAGTCGAGGTGGTCGTCGTAGTCGTGGCCGAACCGTAACAACACCGTCTTCGGGGTCGGAGGCGAGCCTGGCGGTCCCGGTCTTCGGGCGCGCACGAAGGCGGCCAACGCAAAACGGACACGATGGAGATAGTAGTCATTCACGGTTCGATGTAGCTCGATGTAGCGGTACTTGTCGTAGGAGATCTTGTCGATGCGGTAGCGGTCGGTGTCGAGCTTGTCGCCGGGAAATTTTTTTTGTCGGGTCACATGGACGCGGAACGCACAGGGCACGAAGGCCCCGGCCACAACAACTGTGGCATGAGCACGAATGGCTGCCGCAAGGAGTCCAGCCTCTTGCGGGACTTTTGTCGAGCACCGTGGTGTCGAGCATGACGGCGCATAGGATGCCGGTGTTGTGCATGGCCTGTCGAGGGTCTCCTGGTGGTACTCGTGGGTGCCGTGGGAGAAGTGGAAGCGCGCGATGTTCATCTCGCCGTGGAGCAGCTTCTCGAACATGGGCACGGAGCGTGAGGCCGGGCCGAGCGTGTACACCAGCTTGGATTGCGGGGCGTCCGCGTGTCCGTCGTCGCGTGATCGGGTCGGGGCAGAGGCACGCCGGCCGGAGATACGTCGAGCAGCGGCAACGCCGGAGGTGGACGGCAGCGGCCGGAATCGGGACGGGGGCGTCCGCACGCGGGCAAGTCGAGCTCGGGCGCGGCGGAGCGCTGCTCCTGCCGGCGCCGCGGACGGAGAGGAGGGCGGAGATGGCGACGGGGCTCGTCGGCCGGTGTCCATGGCGGCCAACCGGGGCAGGGGAGAGGTGAGGCGGAGGGAGCACGTGCCGGTGGCGGCCATGGCGGGAAGAGGGGAGGCGACGGGAGAGGGGCGTGGCGAGGCGCCTCGGCCGGCCATGGAGGCGTGGAGGTGAGGGGCTCGGGCGACGGGGCGACGTCCGTCGGCGGGGCGAGGTGGAGGAGCACGGGCCGTGGCGGCGCCGGCCGCGCCGGGAGGGAGCAGGGCGGCGGGGCTCCGGGTGAGGGAGAGAGGCGGCGGGGCGGATCGATGGGAGGAGGACGCGAGGAGGGAACGAGCGAGGGAGAGGGGCGCTGGAGGTAGGGGACGAGCGAGAGGAGAACGAGGGGATCGAGCGATCCCCTCCTCCCGTGCGGTTCCCTTTTTTTTTTTTCTTTTTGCACCGGTGGGAGGACCTAACTGAAATTAACAGAAACGGCGGGGGGTAGATTGAGAGGGAGGGAAGAAATTTAGGGTTTGGGGCTGGGAGGTTCGGTTGGGCCTTGATGGGCCAAGAAAATTGGGCCGGCTGGGTTGGCTGCTCTCTCTCTCTCCTCTCAATTTTTTTTTGTTCTATTTTTTTTTCCAGCAAGCGTTTTGGCCAAGAAAAGTAGCTTTAAACATCAAATAAAATTCTGTAAATTTTAGCAAACAAAAATTTAATTAATTTCATTTAGTGTGCAAGTTTTTAAAATGCATGAAAAGGTGTGATGCCATGATGCACAAAAAGAAAAACAACTCGCATAGCAATTGGGGAAAATCCCCGGACGTTACAGAATGAAACTTTGGAAACTTTATTTGCCACATGAACCACATCCCACGTAAACTGTTCCATAGGAACCAATCGCTGCAACTGGCGAAAACCTCCTCCACGGAGAGACTCCCCCCCTGTAACAGTGAGCTTTCCCAACCTTGCCGAATCAATTTTCGGCCTATAAGTTGCCGTTGGAACAGCCTCGTAGAACATCAAACCCTCATCGAGAAACCCATGTGTTATCACTTTTTGTTTAGCAACTATGAGGAGCGGACAAACGTCAGGTGAATGACCAGAGAGTTCGCAATACTCACAAATCTCCACCGTGCAATCCACACTCATATGCCCTTGAACCCCACACTGATAGCAACGTGCTTTGTCAGACTTCTTTGCTTTTTTTGAAACCCATCCTCTCCAACAACACCCAAGCAGAACCCTCCACACTTTTATCAGACAGCTGCAAGGGGGTAGACGGCATCACCACTGGTTGCACACGAGCAGCCACAGCCGCGAATGCAGCCCCTGTTACCGCTTGTTTGGACGATGCTTTCACCATCCTCCGTGAATACAACCCTAGAATGTAAAACAAAGGGCCCAACCTACCACTGATGTGAACACGATGCCAGACAACGCCATTGCCCTGCCCGCGTCTCTCAACACCCATCCGTCGCTGAGCCCCTATCACGCCACGTCGTCGATGCAGAAAATAAAACACCACGCCACCACCATACCCCTACAGCTAGAATGTGCTGCGAAAAGTTTGCTCCAAGAGGGAGAATGACACCGACAGGGTCGTCATCATCCGATCTGGAAAACTCAATTCTTGGTTGCCCTTGAGCTTCAGGGCAGCATGCTAGAGGATTACGGCACCACCACATTCAAAATTAAAGGTACGGGCGCACATATGCACCAATGTCGTTGCCCCCAATCACATCGGCGCGCCTCTCACCGGCCGCCACATCACCCAGTGGAAGGCCTCACTGTTTTGTACTGTACATGCTTTGAAACTTGAGCAGAACGATCACGCTGCCCCTAACAGAGTGTACCTTCTCCGGATGCGCTTGAACATGGCCAATAATATGGTTCACATTTTTAAGGCGTTGGGGCAGGATCGGCTGGCTCTGATGCCAATTGTAAGCACTTCACCACAGATTCACTCAATTATTCAGCTATGTGAGCTTACAATGTTGGATTCAGAGGAACAATGATGGAGGGGAGAGGATCCAGGGAGGAAGAAGGAGTACACACACACGCCTACAGCGCCTAGCCAAGCCTCGGCCGAAGCCGCCCAATACTGATGGCGCACTCGTCTAGCCCAGCAGAGGTGTCCGAGGTCGCTGACATATTAATCCTCGACTATAGAGACATAATCTGAATCTTGCGAGGCAGAGGATGCAGCTGTAGCATTGGTTATTCATCAGCTCCACATTACAATCCTTTATCCCATATTATGTTCAGCTTCTCACCTCCTCCAACCTACCACATTTTCGCTCATCTTGATCATTTGCATTGTCATGCTCCAAGTCAAACAGCCTCTTTGTGATGATTTCGCCTATCTTGATGTTGCCATGTACTGAACTAGCACGCAGCAGAGCCCTCAGGACTGTTGGTTCACTGCTGAGACGTGCCCGCTTGGACACGAACTTGTAAGCCTCATTCACCATCCCTTCTTTGCATAGCATGTTCACAACAGAGGTACAATGCTCCAAATTTGGCTGAATTCTGTACTTATTCTCCATCTCCCAGAACAGCCTTGCTCCGCCCTCCACCAACCTCAAATTCTCGCAAGCAGAGAGCACCGCCGCGAAGCTCGTCTCATCTGGCTGCACTCCAGAATCCACCATGCGTCGGAACATCATGAGAACTCTGAAATCTTGGTGGTGCGCCAATATTATAGCATTCCATGAGGCCAGATTCCTCGCCCTCATCGACTCGAATACTGACAGGGCATGGCCTAGCTCGTTTTTTCTGGAGTACATTTCAATCAGAGCATTTGCTACTGTCAACTCCTGCTCGAGCCCATGGCGGATGACCCAGGCGTGAACCTCCAGCCCCTGTTTACCATTGGCATTATCATCCACATGCATCGAAGAGGGCGAGAGCATCATTGCCAACGCAAGTGTGTCGGGTTTGTGCCCCTCTCCGAACATCTTTCTCCATAAATCCATCTCCTGCGGCGAGGCACCGTGCCGCAGATATCCAGCAAGCAAAATGTTCCACGAGACGCCGTCCCTCAGTGGCATTGAGGCGAACACCCTGCAAGCCATCTCCAGGTCACCGCACTGGGCGTACATGTCCAGGAGTGCGTCGGACACGGCGACGTCGCCGCCGGACGCGAGGCCGGCGCGCAGGGCGTCGCGGTGCACGACCCGGCCGAGCGTGGTTGACTGGGCGCCGGCGCATGCCTGGAGCGCGGACACGAAGGTGAACCAGTCCCGCGGCGCGCCCTCCTCGTCCATCTGGAGGTACAGCGCAAGCGCGTCCTCGTGCCGGCCGAGATGCGCGTAGCCGGCAAGGAGGCAGTTCCAGGGGAAGGCGCGGTCCCGGCGGGTGCGCACGGGGAGGAAGTGGTCGAAGATGTGGTGCGCGTAGGCGAGGAGGCCGAGGGAGGCATGAAGGTGGAGGAGGCGGAGGGCTAGGTCGGGGTGGCGCCGGAGGAGGGAGGCCGGGAGGAGGCCCCGGAGTTCCGCGAGGCGGCGGCGCGGGAACGGGTGGAGCGGGAGGGCGGCGAGGAGCGGGGATAGGAGGGACGGCGTGAGGAGGCTCGGGTTGGCCTCGAGGTCCGAGAGCACGCGGTCGAGGGTCGCTGGAGGAGGTGGCGGTGTTGGATGGGGTAGGGTGAGAAGGCGAGTGGAAGTTGCCGGAGCGTGGCGGCGCCGCCGACGCGGGAGTGAGCCGGAAGCGTGGGTAACGACGGTGGCTATTGCCATTTGAGCATCTTATCTGTAACGGAAATCCTACACTTACGGGCAAATTGCTACGGACAGTTTCTTACGGGATTACGTGTGAAATGCATAGGGCGCTCGGGGAGATTGGTGCCTATTGCAATTTGAAGCCCTGATTTTCTAGTTTTTTTTTATAACCCTGATTTTCTAGTAATAATCTTTCTGTATAAAAAAAATGAAGTCTAATTTAAAGTTTTTCAAAAAATCTGGAAAAAAATCTTGATTGTTCTCAAGTGTAAAATTTCAATTCAGTATTTTGATCTACATAAAATAAAACAAATATGCACAGATTTGAGTATAATGAAGAGTACCACATTTTCAAGTTTTGTCCTTCTTGTGGGCTCCATAATAACATTGTAGTTTTGCATGCTTATAAGACTAGTTAGTGTGCACGTGCTAATCAATTAGTGTAGAGCACAATGCAAAATATAGACCACAATCTTCGTATTTCATCGTCGTTCATCATTCTGGGCCCTCTATTATCATTACATGATCACGTATTCTTATTTATATTTTCTTTCTCTCCATCAAATTCATATAAAACTTTATCTATCAACGTAAAAATATTTACTGAAATTTAACGTGCGCTTGAAGATACAAATGATTCTAAATCGGTAATTCTCAAAATCTTCTCTTGTTAATTGTTGACAGCACCACCCTATTACAAATAAGACGGTGAATATGACAATGTACCAACAAAAGTGATAAGAAATATGTGACGTATAGCAACTTTGATGAATGAAAGGAACATTAGTGACACTGAATTATCTCCCCGGCTTAAAGATACATGACAAATAAATCTTATGTATAGTTTTTTTAGAAACAGTAAATATTATCAACTCTAGGCATCAATACCATCATATATGGATAATTAAACATAGCAATGCACGTGACCCGTTTAACTTTATTAGCAGAAAGAAATATATATTATGGAAAATGTATAAGATTTGATCACAAAATTTTGAGCAACAGATAATAAGCATAATCTCAGGCCCATCATAGCCACATTGACAAGTTATGTGTAGGAATGCTAATTGAAACAAAGAAAAAAAATATGAAATATGCGAGAAATTGACACGCGAGTAGTTTTTTGGCTTCTACAGCAAACCAAGACAAGCTGCAATGCTGAGATGACCTCGAATAGGTCGATGACTCGTTATGGGAAATAACTAAAAATAATAGTGGTAGGAGCATTAGCACCTTTGGGATAACCGAGAGCGATATGATATAGGATGCCCATTCTTATGTAGTGCATAAGTTTCGTAAAGACCATATGAATCTAGGAAAAGTACTAAAAAAAAATTCAATATTTTTTTTAGAATTGTTTGTATCTGCATGAGCAATTAGCAATGCCTAATTACCTAAAATGTATGTTCAATATGCAGCAAATAGGAATTCCTAAAACAACAATCTTCGTCGTGGATGAGGAAGTAAATCTAACAAGAATAGTTTGGCAATTTATTTACTTGCTAGTAGCACAAATAGCAACAGATCGAGCCTACTTCATCATGTGCAACCATGTAGTGCCATTCATATTGGATTGTCTGCTCATGTTGGTGCTTGATTTTTTCTTAATTCTAATGAAACTATATTTGTTCTATGATTTGATACATGTACTGTAAATGATCAAAAGCACACTGAAATATGAGGTAACGATAAGATTTCCGCTTTATCTTGGTGCTCCCTTTATATATCCTTGCTTTTCTATTCTCATTTCCACAAAAATTTCTTCTCTTTCCTTTGCTACATTGATAATTCTTCTTTGATGTGTTTTAAAGTATCATGAGGGTTCACAACAAAATGTTAGAATTTTTATTTGGAGAAACTATAATCAAGAGGAATTTCCGTTTTCAATACTGGTTTTAGCTCAAAAGATATTCCAGTTGTAACACCAATTAAAAATTCTATGAAGACAGTGGATAGCCCACATAATTCAATAGTTCTTTAGAACACACACGGTCATCATTCTAGTGACTTGAACAACTTTAAAGTGCACCTTGAAAAATATTGATACCCCTTAAATTTTAGTTTCCTCTAACTCCTACATATAAATGTCTCAAAACAAATTATGAAGCCTTGGCTCCTGCAAACTTATAACAAGTCGTAGTTATAAGCTACCATAAACAAAAATTTGACATCCAAGTTTATGAAAACAAGGATATGTTGCCATTTCTTGGAAACGGCAAACTTCCTCAGGAGTTTCTGGAATAGCTTCCTCTGTGTAGAAGGTGGAGATGTTCACCATGTTGGCAATCTTGGTGACATGACCTTTGATTTCATCAAAGATGCTGGCCCTTTGCGCCTCCGTGTATCCTTGAGGGATGATGGACGCCACACGCCAAGATTTGGTAGTTGTGTAGTGCATGCGCATGAGCCCAAGAGCCATGTGTGCGCCACCACGAGCCGCGGAACGGAGCAGAGACTCCTTGTGGTCTGCCACCCCCTTTATAGCTTCCGGAAAATTTTCAACTTCCGAGAGTTCCCCAGATTTTTCGGGAAGATACTGTTGAATAATTAGGCATAATTTCCACGATTAATTCCAGAATATAAATCATGATGACAGCAGCTATTAACATGTGAAACTCGAACATACTAGATGCAGCAGACAACATGAATAATAGCAACACGATCTCTCTAAACATATAAACAGTAGACATGTTAAACAGACAGATCAGGACACAGATTCCGTACCGATCGTTTGTAGCGACGTTGTTGATGACAACGTTGGCGATGACGGGTCGGAGTAGACGACGCTTGAGGCGACGGTACGCAGCACCGCCTGACTTGTTAGGCAGACGAGCCGTCGTGGAAGCAACGAGGAGTCGTGCGAAGCGCTTCCCAAAAACCTAATTCGCCCTCTCCCGTACAGGATCACAAAGGCGAAGGGTTCCGGAGACCTGCTCTCCCGTTTGCCGGTGGACGCCGGCGCTCGGGATGGAGTAGACTACGGTGGCGGCGCAAGGAACGAGGTGTGGCAAAACCTAGATTAGTTTCGATGTGTGTACAGCGCCCACGGTGCGCGTATTTTATAATGCGGTTCGGAAAACCCTAACGCGTGGGAGGCCCACGCCGCACGTCCGAGTCGGTTGCAGCACGCGATACGGGAGCGACCCGAACCGCCTCAGCTGTGACGCGTCCGTCACGACTACGAAATCGGTTTTCCAAAATAGCAAAATAAACATAATTATTGTCTCGGCTCGAGGCTCGATTCACGAAACGCGATCGCGACGTGTCGAGTCGAGACGAGCGAGCGGCGGAGGAGGAGGAGTGCGCGAGAGGCTCTCTTGTTCTCACTCACATACAATCCCTACAACACTCCAACTTATAAGGTGGTGTGCAACTCCTCAAACTTCCAATGTGGGACTAAACTTCCCACCCCCACCACTCACTTGTACACATGGGCCATTTTGAGATTTCAGGATTTCTTATTGGGCTTGTACTTGTTGGGCCCAAATATTTCAGCAATCCCCCACCAAATCTCAAATGCCCATTTGAAGATTTGCCAATCCTCGCTACTTGTTTATATACCAGTGTTTCAGCAGAGACTGTTAAGTTGAACTTCCGCCTAGAGCCTTAAGCTACACCTATCAGCAATTTGAACAATGGACTATGCCTTGAATTGCAAGTTTTGTGCCAATAGACTTTACTCAAAGTCATGACTAGTACTTGGCTGCCAGTAGCCTACCCCGCGGCTGGAGCATATGCGTCGTACTCCGTGGTCTCTTCATGAGTTTACTAGAGATCACCTAAATCTCATAGACTGCGACGTTTACAGTCGGACTCACATAGGTGTGTTCTTTCAAGAATACTCTGTAGGACAGCATCTTTGCTATGAATAGCCAACATAAACACATTAAGGCATGTTGCCAACCTACCTTACAGCTCTTTGAGAGTTATGCATCATCACTTAGAGAGGGTTTACCAAATACTCTCCTCAGTCAAACCACTAGTTTGTTCTTCCCAGGTCCTAATTCACGGGATCTCCGATCACATAGGTTGGGTTACCACTATGGTGTAACACTCACGGGTCTCATACCCATCTCCCTCGATGCACTATCTATCACATTACGTGATACTCCCTTCGTAAAGGGATCTGCCAGGTTTTTGTCTGTTTGAATATACGTAACAGTAATTACTCCGGAGTTTCTCAATTTCCTGACAGACTTCAAACGTCTTTTGACGTGTCTTGATGACTTCGCATTATCCTTAGAACTGGTCACCTTGGCAATCACCGTTTGATTGTCACAGTTCATGAGGATAGCCGGTAATGGTTTCTCAACCACCGGCAAGTCCATCAAGAGCTCACGCAGCCATTCCGCCTCAACAGTAGCTGTATCTAAAGCAGTAAGTTCTGCTTCCATGGTTGACCTCGTCAATATGGTCTATTTACAAGACCTCCATGACACTGCGCCACCTCCAAGAAGAAATGCATATCCACTTGTGGCGTAGAGTTCATCTACATCTGAGATCCAGTTAGAGTCACTATATCCCTCAAGCACAGCAGGGTGCCCTGAATAATGAATCTCATAGCTCATGGTACCATTCAGATAGCGCATGACCCTTTCAAGTGCATGCCAATGATCATTACCCGGGTTTGACATGAACCTGCTCAATTTGCTCACAGCAAAAGAGATGTCAGGCCTCGTCGCGCTCGCAAGGTACATGAGTGAACCAATTATTTGAGAGTATCTCAATTGATCTTTCGTAATCCTCTTGTTCTTTCGAAGCGTCACACTAGGATCATAAGGTGTTGGAGAAGGCTTGCTATCAATAAAGCCGAAACGGCTCAGGATCTTCTCAACATAGTGTGATTGCGTCAACGTAATCCCACTCTCAACCTTAATAAGCTTGATGTTCAGAATTACATCAGCTTCTCCCAGATCTTTCATATCAAAACACTTTGATAGAAAAGACTTGACCTCATTGATCACAATTATGCTTGTACCGAAAATCAGTATGTCGTCAACATACAAGCATAATATAACACTATCGCCCCCACCATGGCGATAGTGTACACACCTGTCAGCCTCATTAATGACAAAGGCCGCAGAAGTTAAAGTTCTGTCGAACTTCTCATGACATTGCTTAGGTGCTTGTTTCAGTCCATACAAATATTTTAACAATTTGCACACCTTCCTCTCTTCACCTTTTACCACAAACCCATCAGGCTGATCCTTATAAATTTCCTCTTCCAACTCTCCGTTAAGGAAAGCTGTCTTTACGTCCATTTGATGAACGATAAGACCATAAGAGGCAGCCAGGGAAAGTAGTACACGAATGGTGGTCAGTCTAGCAACAGGTGAATAGGTGTCAAAATAATCTTCGCCTTCTCGCTGAGTGTAGCCCTTGGCTACAAGCTGTGCCTTCTACTTCTCAATAGTACCATCAGGCCTTAGCTTCTTCTTGAACACCCACTTACAGCCCACTGGCTTACAACCATAAGGTCGTTCAGATAACTCCCACGTCCCATTAGAAAGAATGGAGTCCATCTCGTTATGGACAGCTTCTTTCCAGTCATCTGCATCTGGAGATGCAAATGCCTCTGCAATAGACGTAGGAGTATTGTCCACAAGGTACACAATGAAATCATCACCAAAGGATTTTTCAATCCTCTGTCTCTTACTCCGTTTAGGAGCTTCATTGTCATCCTTCTCAAGGACGTTCTCATCATGTGGTTGTCCAGTATGATCACTAGATGTACTAGATTCCGGAATGAATTCAGAAGAAAATTCAGCAAAGCTGTGCATATCTTTCATAGGAAACATTTTCTCAAAAAATGTTGCATCACGAGATTCCATAATAGTATCAACATGCATATCAGGTACCTCGGATTTAACCACTAGAAATCTATAACCAATGCTACGCTGAGCATAACCTAGAAAGATACAATCCACTGTTTTTGGTCCGAATTTGCGTTTCTTTGGAATTGGAATGTTGACCTTTGCCAAGCATCCCCAAGTACGCAAATAAGAAAGTGATGGTTTTCTCCCAACTCACTCCTCATAAGGGGTTTTCTCTTTATTCTTGTTAGGAACTTTATTCAGGACATGACACGAAGTCAACAAAGCCTCCCCCCACCATGCCTTAGATAAACCAGCAGTGTCCAACATGGCGTTCACCAAGTCGGTCAGTGTGCGGTTTTTCCTCTCAGCAATTCCGTTTGATTGTGAAGAATAGGGAGGCGTCCTCTCGTGAATAATACCGTGTTCCTCACAGAATTCATCAAATACTTTAGAGAAATACTCTCCACCACGATCCGACCTAAAACGCTTGATCTTTCTCTCTAATTGATTTTCAACTTCAGCCTTATAGATTTTAATGTAGTCTAAAGCCTCATCTTTAGTTTGCAACAAATAAACATAGCAGAATCTAGTAGCATCATCAATGAGTGTCATGAAATATCTCTTTCCACCTTTTGTCAACACACCATTCATCTCGCATAGATCAGAATGTATGAGTTCTAGAGGTGCCAAGTGTCTCTCCTCAGCTGCCGTGTGAGGCTTCCGAGGTTGCTTAGATTGCACACAACTATGGCACTTAGAACCTTTGGCAATGGTGAAATTCGGAATTAAACTTAAACTGGATAGCCGCGACAGTAAACCAAAATTAACATGACATAAACGAGAGTGCCATACACTAGCATCTGAATCAACATTGCCACAAATATGGTTTACTGACTTATTGCAAAAATAGGAAAGAGAAAAGCGGAACAAGCCTCCGCACTCATAGCCTTTACCAATAAATTGTCCAAATCTCGACACAACTACTTTATTGGACTCAAACACTACTTTAAACCCATCTCTGCAAAGAAGGGAGCCGCTGACGAGATTCTTATTCATAGAAGGGACATGATGCACGTTCCTCAGCTGCACGATCTTTCCCAAAGTAAACTTCAGATCTACCGTGCCAACACCACGAACAGAAGCATGTGACCCATTCCCCATTAGGACGGAGGAATCCCATGCGACCTGATAAGAAGTGAACATAGAGATGTCAGCACACACGTGAACATTAGCACCCGTATCAATCCACCAACATGGAGATTGAAAAACTGAAAATACCATCGGTATATTACCGTACCCATCAGTGTTGCTAGCGGTCACCACGTTGACATTCTTGGAGCCTTTCTTCCCTTTCTTGTCTGCACGGTCTGGGCAGTCCACAGAAAAGTGGCCGAGCGCTCCACACGTAAAGCACTCGAGCCCAGCTTTGTTCAGCACCTTCTTCTTCTACTTATTCTTAAAGGCAGTAGTGTTCACAGGACCATTGAACTGGGGCTTATAGTTCCCTTTGTTCTTGCTGTTATTCTTGACGTGATGATTTTTCTGCACCATATTGGCACTAGACTGCAAATCACCACCTCTCTCAGTTGTGTCCTTTGCCCGAGCTTTCTCCTCAACATCAAGAGACGCTATCAGATTTTCAACTGATATCTCCGGTCTCTTATGTTTGAGAGATGTGGCGAAACTCCTCCATGAAGAAGGCAGTTTTGCAATAATGCATCCAGCCACAAACTTATCAGGAATCACACACTTGAGCAGATCAAGCTCCTTCGCAATGCATTGTATCTCATGAGCTTGTTCGACTACAGAACGGTTATTCACCATCTTGTAGTCGTTAAAGCTCTCCATGACATACAGCTCACTGCCAGCATCGGACGCACCGAATTTAGTGTTCAGTGCATCCCAGAGCTCCTTAGCGTCTTCGATGTGCATATACACATCGCACAGACGTCCCTCCAGCACACTCAGAATACAGCCTATGAAATTATTATTGGCTTCCTTGAACTTATTCTGAACCTTGTCAGAAGCTCCTTCGGGAAGGCCATTCATAACAATGTCCCACACTTTCATGGACTGGAGCCACAGTTGGCTTCGCAGTTGCCATCTCTTAAAGGTGGTACCATTGAACCTTTCCGGTTTCATTGAATCACTTAAGTGGGTCATAGTCAGTTCAGGAAATTGCCTACAATTAGGTTTTTGGATTGTTGAATAATTAGGCATAATTTCCACGATTAATTCCAGAATATAAATCATGATGACAGCAGCTATTAACATGTGAAACTCGAACATACTAGATGCACAAGACAATATGAATAATAGCAACACGATCTCTCTAAACATATAAACAGTAGACATGTTAAACATACAGATCAGGACACAGATTCCGTACCGATCGTTTGTAGCGACGTTGTTGATGACAACGTTGGCGATGACGGGTCGGAGTAGACGACGCTTGAGGCGACGGTACGCAGCACCGCCTGACTTGTTAGGCAGACGAGCCGTCGTGGAAGCAGCGAGCAGTCGCGCGAAGCGCTTCCCAAAAACCTAATTCGGCCTCTCCCGTACAGGATCACAAAGGCGAAGGGTTCCGGAGACCTGCTCTCCCGTTTGCCGGTGGACGCCGGCGCTCGGGATGGAGGAGACTATGGTGGCGGCGCAAGGAACGAGGTGTGGCAAAATCTAGATTAGTTTCGATGTGTGTACAGCGACCACGGTGCGTGTATTTTATAGTGCAGTTCGGAAAACCCTAACGCGTGGGAGGCCCACGCCGCATGTCCGAGTCGGTTGCAGCACGCGATACGGGAGCGACCCGAACCGCCTCAGCTATGACGCGTCCGTCACGACTACGAAATCGGTTTTCCAAAACAGCAAAATAAACATAATTATTGTCTCGGCTCGAGGCTCGATTCACGAAACGCGATCGCGACGTGTCGAGTCGAGTCGAGACGATCGAGCGGCGGAGGAGGAGGAGGAGTGCGCGAGAGGCTCTCTTGTTCTCACTCACATACAATCCCTACAACACTCCACCTTATAAGGTGGTGAGAAACTCCTCAAACTTCTAATGTGGGACTAAACTTCCCACTCCCACCGCTCACTTGTACACATGGGCCATTTTGAGATTTCAGGATTTCTTATTGGGCTTGTACTTGTTGGACCCAAATATTTCAGCAGATACTTGTTGATAAGAAGCATTCCCGCAACCTTGATCGTGGTGAATACCTCCTCGAAAGCCCGGATTCTTTCGATCCGGGTAAGCTGGGTGCTATCTCCTGTTTCATAAAACAAAAGTGTTAGAAAAAACACATGAAGGTGGAACACGCAAAATCCGGTAAAAGAGAAAAATACTTACCGAGAATCCGGTCCATCTCGCTGCCTTCCTCCAAGCGCTGGTTCAAGGCGTTCTCCAGATCTCAGATGGTGGCCATGTCCTTGGCAGCTTGGTTGGAAGCCTTCGAACGGGCAATGCCAAGAGCCAGCTGGCTAGCCTCCAGGTCCAGGTGTAACTTCATAGTAAGCTTGTGAAGATCCGGGTTCTCGCGGCGGAGGTTTTCGGTGTTGCCGGCATCTTCAGCAATTTGTTTGGCTTTCGCCAAAGAAGCTGAAAAGCAAGTAAAAAATAAGAGTTAGACAACTCAGAAAAACTACTTAGAAAAATACACAACTGAAAGCAGAGAAATATTTTACCTACAGAATCCTTCAGCTACTGCTGAGTGGATGCTAGTTCTGCCTCCTTAACATCAAGAATGGAAAGAAGAGTTTTCACCTCCTTGTTCTTGATAGTAAGTTTCTTGAAAACTTCCAAGTTGATTTTCTCAGTAGTTTGCTGAAACACGGAAAAGAGACAAAAATTGCTTAAGTTAAAAAATAAGCATAAAAGTGGAAAAGGCATTAAGGAAAAAACATGCATTTGACTTATTGCTTGGGGGCTAGAGATATTACCTGGCTCATCCGCTACAAACCCGACAAGTTTTCGTTGAACTCTTTTGCATACTCTGCAAAAAGAATCCCGACATTGCAAAGGCTGTCTTGGATGACCTGCCGAGGTGAAAATACGAAGTTATTCCTTACAATAAGCCCGCCTCGCGGCCAAGGACGGATTAGAGGTGTTGGTGCGAAGAACTTGGTAGCCCACGGACGAATGTATCCGAGTTCATCAAATGGTTCCTCTTTTACCTTGAATTCTTTGTCAAAACTCGGAATAGGCTCCTCCTCAGTCGTACGAGAAGGGCCACCCATATCCGGAACCGCGCTTTCCCTCACGTCCTTTTTGGACGCAATAGGCTGGCTGGTTGGCAATGGGTATTCCTCCGCATTTGCAGGATGATCTTCTCCCCCTAGAGTAGCTGGGTGTAACATCCCAAGTATGAAAAATAGCCATTAGAATGTTTGCTCTCTGTTATTTTATGTTTTGCATCATGACATCATGTTGATTGCATTTGTTTTGCTTGTTTTCCATTTGTTTTCCTCTGTTTTCATTTGTTTTCCAATTGTTTTCCTTTGTTTTCTATTTGAATTTCAAACCAAATTTCAAACCTTTTGTTTCATACTTGTGCTGTTACAATTTCCAAAATGTTATTTCAAATAAAAACAATCAATTGTTTCCATTGAAGTGTGATTTCAAAACTGTTGTTTTGTTTCTATGAAAAATTCATTTAATATCAAACCCTTTTCAAATTCAATTATGATTTCTTCCAAACAGCAACCATTTGAAAATTAATGAAACAAAACATTTTTCCAAATCAATTTGTTTCAAATAAGCTTAAGGGTTCACACTATTCAAATGGGTCCTCTTAACAATTCATTTAATAACAAATTCCATTCATTTTCAAACAAATGGCAAATATCAAATGATTTCAAATCTTTTGGAAAAATAAAAGTTACACATGTTGTTGTTGCCCTAAATAACTCATCCACAATTTTTCTCCTAAATTTTCCTAACCCTAAACCCCTCCTTTCTTCATATTTCTAATCAGCAAAAAAAACAATTAGAACCAAAAAGATTAAAAAACAAGCAAAGAGGAGAGAGAGGCAGAAAGGCCCAGCCCATCTCCCCTAGGCCCATACCCCTTCGAACCCCACCCTTCTTCAACCTCTGTACGGACTCCATCGTGTCTGTACACGTAGCAGAGAAGGAGAGCAACGGCTGGAGCTTCCCCCTCCTCCTATAACCCTAGCCCGAGGCCCCCTGTCCTAACCCTACCCCTCTTCTCCCTCCTTCCTCTCTCCCCCGCCTCCAATCTCTCCCTCCTCCCTCTGCTCTCTCCTCTCTCTGAATGTCTGAATCCCCAACACCCCACCGAAACCGCCCTCTCTCGCCGGCGATCGCCGCCGGCGTGGTCGCCCTCCGGCCAGGGTTGGTGCGGGAATGGAATCCCCGCACCGCCCTCTTCCTCCTCCACTCCTCCTCGGCCATGGGGACGCAGCACGTCGCCGCCGCCGTCCAATTCCTCGCCGCCGTTCGCCCCTGCACCAACCTGCTCCGCCCCGTGCGCCTCCTCTGTCCGCCCAAGGTGCGCTCCTCCCCTCTCGCTACCCCTCTTCTCTCCCTCCCCCTTCACTTCACCCCACACTCGCCAAGCACACTCACCCACGGCCACCCGGCGCAGCACAGCGGCCAGCAGCCCGCCGGCGACCACCTCTGTCGTGGTACAGTCGAGTGCAACTGAATAAAATTCAGTTAAACCGCGGACAGAACCAATATCCCCCCCCCCACACACTGCCCCTTCCTATCACCAACTCACAGCTACCGCACTGGTAGCAACACCCTTTGGGCGCCCAGGAGGGCAGGGGTTCGAGTCCCCCCTCCCTCAATTAACCCAAACTTTTTGTTTCCATTTGTTTTGATACAAAACTTCACAGAAATCACAACCCAGTCCCTGGTAATTAATTCTAGATCCCTGTAAAATATTTCTAAGTCCCTAGAGGTAATAAAAATGGCAGAATTGCACCCTAATCTTGTAAAATGCATAACTAAATCATTTTAACTCCAATTTCAACTTTTTAAATATGTTTTCTGTCCCAAATTAAATGCTCTATCCAAATATAAAATTTGTTTACTGTTTTGAATATTTTAAATTGGTGCAATATTTGAAAACTTGTTTAATTCACTTAAATTTGCAAAAATCATAACTTGGGCATAAAAATTCCAAATCCAACAAACTTAATATGTTTTCCAATCAACTTTTCATGTACTTTCCAAATATCAATTTTGTTTGCTGTTTTGAATAATTCAAATTGCTGAAAACAACTGTTTCTTAATTATTGCATTTAAAATTGCCAAAATAATAACTTGCTGATTTTAAATCCAATTTCAACAAATGAAATATGTTTTCCATGCAAAATTGAATCACCTTTCCAAATATAAACTTTGTTTTCTGTTTTGAATAACTAAAATTGTTTAAATAATTTAAACCTTGTTTAAATCATTTAATATTGTTAAAATCATAACTTGGTCAAACTAATTTCTTTTGGGACATATAAAATATGTTTTAAAACCATCAAAGTATAAACTTTTCAAATATGAATTTGGTTTAATGCTTTGAACAAATAAAAATTCAAATAAGTTCATGCTTGAATTAAATTCAATTAAAACTTGTTCAAACTTGTTTAATCCATAAGTAATTCCTCTTAATTCCTTTTTCAATAAGTAAAACATGTTTTCCACCTAAAATTGTGTGCTCTTTTCAAATATGAACCTTGTGATCTGTTTTGAACAATTTAACTTGATGAAAACAACAAATACTTGTGTAACACCTTTAAGAAACCAAAATTTCATAACTTGGTAAATGAAATTCCAAACTTGGTAAACCTTATTTCTAATTGCTCCTATTGTTGTTTTCTTCCTGTTTTCCTCATCCATGCATCATGCTAATTCACTTACACATGATGATTAGTTGTAGAACAATTAATTCAACCATAATTCATGGGCTTTCCATATGCAATCCAAATTGCATATGGGTCCATTTAAACATGTTCTCTTGTCAACTAGTTTATTTTGTTGCATCATTTAAATGGTCATGCATCATCCCATGTTTGTGCACTATGCCATGTTATTGATTGTTTGTTCTCTGCGTTGTTTGTTTGCTTCTTCTCGGATACACGACGACGTTGAGACCGACGATACTTACGACACCCCTTCTAAGGAGTTAGCTCAGTACCAGGCTACTGGGTTTGCAGGCAAGTATTCACTCACATGAACCACTGTGTTCCTTTCAACATTGGTTACCGATACTTTCCGTTGTCTATTCTGCTAGCCCTATGAATAGTTGCTTCTGTTACGAACCTATCACATGTATCCTTTACCCTGATATTGCCTCACCTCCATACCTATAACCTTTTGCTTGTGGCCCGTGTCTTACTAGCATGCTTAGGGTTGTTTTGCTCGAGTCTGTTACCCGTTACTTTCTGTTACTATTTCTATTATGTTCTGGGGCTCGATGTTTAATCAATCAATCATGCTAATGTTATTGTTAAATAATAATTTGATGATAAGGCACCGGCAGGAGGCCCTGTGTGGTTTTGAGGCATGTTAGTGTCGACCCTAATAGGAAAAGGGTCTTGTCTACTGATCCATGATGAGCGCACTACCCGCATGTGGGAAGCGTGTATGGGCGCCCCCCTCAATTTGATTCGATTCGCATCTCGTCCAAATCGCCTCATTTAGTTCGGGTTTTCCATTTGCCGCATGCATGTTTTTGCGAGCCCAGGCCAGGGTGGAAACTTTTGTAGTCGGCATTTAGGGAGACACGTTCTTAGAGTGCTATGAGGGTCCCCTTTTCTTCGTGGGGCTTGATTAGCCGTGCGCTCACTGCACGGGGTTCTTTGGGCTTGATGCGAAGAAGAGTTGAGTTGTGTTGAGTGCCCCGCTTGGTGGAAGTGCATTTCCTATCTGGAGGGGTATTCTTACGTGTACGGCCAAATTGGTGCACCCCTGCAGGGTAAATCTTCTCGAGAAGCCGTGTTTTCCGCGGTTATGGACTACTTGGTGAAAGTACTGGCTAACAAGTACTCATAACAACTTACACCTAATGATTAACAACCTTACACCCAATGATTAACAACTTGACTAGTAATAGGCTTATTGACACAATAATCTGAACCATCATTAATTCAACTGTATGAGGTATCCTCGGAATGCTTCTTTGGATAAGGGGCGAGATCCAGGATGGGTTTGTTTGGAGTTAGTTATAGGTTGGTTACGATACGCGATCTTATCTTCTTTCTGTTAGCCGGAAGTTGTAGCATCTCTGTAGTTGGTTAGAGCAGCCAGTTGCAGCATCTTTTATATCCCCTTTCTTCCGTTGAACCCAAAGCATCTGTGCTTGGTGTTGACGGGTTACACTTTGGTGAACTGTGAGTCTTGCTTGCCAGTACGTTTATGTACTGACCCCTTTGGGGCTGTGGTTTCCGCAGACTACGATTCCGAGGATCTCCATGGTGGCTACTACGTGGATTACGACGAGACTGCTGACGAGTAGATAGCGGACCCGGGCAGGATCCGAGACTTCGTGGATGGGCTCCGCCTTTTCGTTTCCGGCCTCTTAGGCCTATTTGGATCTTTTCTGTACTCAGACATTTTGAATGCTTCCGTTGTGATGTAATGATGAATTGTTGGGACATGTGTCCTCTGGATGATTGTATTTGCTATCTCTGCTCTAATGAGAGCTATTTGCAACTTATTTCAATCTTTTGTGTCGTAGAGATCTGTTGTGATAGCAGTTGTTCAACTCCGTTGACGTACCATGTGTGTATGGTTTGAAGTACGTCAATGGAAGTATCCTGATTTCTATGGGATAGTTTACATCGACGGTGGATAGTAGAGATTGGTTGTCACACATAAGTGTTGGCCTACTCGTAAGAGGACGCGGGAGCAGATAAGCCCCGTAATCCAATCATCTACTATTCAGTTCGGACCGGTGAGTATCCCCTAGAAGTCCGGGTGCGACAAATGGTATCAGAGCCTGTCTGCCTGTAGGATCCCTTTTTACTGGTCACAGTTGAGTCTAGAAACTATTTTGTAGCTATATAGGAAAAATGAAACGTGAGAGTAGGAATTCTGTTCTTTTTCTTTGTTCCCCACCCACCCTCCCTTTTCTGGTAAGGAAGTGCAACGTTGTTTTCTCTTCTCATCTAAACTTTCAAGTTAGGATATCACGAACTCTGGTTTCTCTAGGATGGTTATACCTACTAGACCATAGGAATGGAGGTGGTTGTGACATGATATATCATGTTGCCTACTCACGATTGAGAACGGAGGCGTGTAAGCCCCGGAAGCAGATCCTCTATTCCTTAAGCAGTAGATATTGATCCTTTAGAAGCCCGGATGGGTTTTCCGTAGTACCTCAGGAGTGTTTTGTTCTCGTGTTTTCCCGATGTTGCTTCGTTATCCTGTTCTTTTCAACATCCTTTTCGAACATTGAAACCTTGTTGTTTCTTCCCACTTCAGTTCTGCTACCGGCGTCTAATCAATAACTCAGTTCCACCCTTCTCGCCAGATAGTCTATTCACCAAAGGAATCAAATTCTATCCAGCTATACACCCTCAATACAAAACCTCTCCCTTTACTCGAAAAATGTTCCGGTGGTTTCCAAATTCCCTGATATCTTCCCAGAAGAGTTGCCAGGAATGCCTATCGTCTTAAACTTCCAGAAAAACTATCCAAGGTGCACGATGTGTTTCACGTGTCACAGGTCAAGAGGATCTTCGCAAGAAGTATCCGGACCTTTTCTTTTCTCAGTAGGAATCTCGGGGCGCGATTCCATCAAGGGGGGGGGGCGTTTTGTAACATCCCAAGTATGAAAAATAGCCATTAGAATGTTTGATCTCTGTTATTTTATGTTTTGCATCATGACATCATGTTGATTGCATTTGTTTTGCTTGTTTTCCATTTGTTTTCCTCTGTTTTCATTTGTTTTCCAATTGTTTTCCTTTGTTTTCCTTTGTTTTCTATTTGAATTTCAAACCAAATTTCAAACCTTTTGTTTCATACTTGTGCTGTTACAATTTCCAAAATGTTATTTCAAATAAAAACAATCAATTGTTTCCATTGAAGTGTGATTTCAAAACTGTTGTTTTGTTTCTATCAAAAATTCATTTAATATCAAACCCTTTTCAAATTCAATTATGATTTCTTCCAAACAGCAACCATTTGAAAATTAATGAAACAAAACATTTTTCCAAATCAATTTGTTTCAAATAAGCTTAAGGGTTCACACTATTCAAATGGGTCCTCTTAACAATTCATTTAATAACAAATTCCATTCATTTTCAAACAAATGGCAAATATCAAATGATTTCAAATCTTTTGGAAAAATAAAAGTTACATATGTTGTTGTTGCCCTAAATAACTCATCCACAATTTTTCTCCTAAATTTTCCTAACCCTAAACCCCTCCTTTCTTCATATTTCTAATCAGCAAAAAAAAAACAATTAGAACCAAAAAGATTAAAAAACAAGCAAAGAGGAGAGAGAGGCAGAAAGGCCCAGCCCATCTCCCCTAGGCCCATACCCCTTCGAACCCCACCCTTCTTCAACCTCTGTACGGACTCCATCGTTCCTGTACACGTAGCAGAGAAGGGGAGAAACGGCTGGAGCTTCCCCCTCCTCCTATAACCCTAGCCCGAGGCCCCCTGCCCTAACCCTACCCCTCTTCTCCCTCCTTCCTCTCTCCCCTGCCTCCAATCTCTCCCTCCTCCCTCTGCTCTCTCCTCTCTCTGAATGTCTGAATCCCCAACACCCCACCGAAACCGCCCTCTCTCGCCGGCGATCGCCGCCGGTGTGGTCGCCCTCCGGCCAGGGTCGGTGCGGGAATGGAATCCCCGCACCGCCCTCTTCCTCCTCCACCCCTCCTCGGCCACGGGGACGCAGCACGTCACCGCCGCCGTCCAATTCCTCGCTGCCGTTCGCCCCTGCACCAACCTGCTCCGCCCCGTGCGCCTCCTCTGTCCGCCCAAGGTGCGCTCCTCCCCTCTCGCTACCCCTCTTCTCTCCCTCCCCCTTCGCTGCACCCCACACTCGCCAAGCACACTCACCCACGGCCACCCGGCGCAGCACAGCGGCCAGCAGCCCGCCGGCGACCACCTCTGTCGTGGTACAGTCGAGTGCAACTGAATAAAATTCAGTTAAACCGCGGACAGAAGCAATATCCCCCCACTGCCCCTTCCTATCACCAACTCACAGCTACCGCACTGGTAGCAGCACCCTTTGCGCGCCCAGGAGGGCAGGGGTTCGAGTCCCCCTCCCTCAATTAACCCAAACTTTTTGTTTCCATTTGTTTTGATACAAAACTTCACAGAAATCACAACCCAGTCCCTGGTAATTAATTCTAGATCCCTGTAAAATATTTCTAAGTCCCTAGAGGTAATAAAAATGGCAGAATTGCACCCTAATCTTGTAAAATGCATAACTAAATCATTTTAACTCCAATTTCAACTTTTTAAATATGTTTTCTGTCCCAAATTAAATGCTCTATCCAAATATAATTTTTTTTACTGTTTTGAATATTTTAAATTGGTGCAATATTTGAAAACTTGTTTAATTCACTTAAATTTACAAAAATCATAACTTGGGCATAAAAATTCCAAATCCAACAAACTTAATATGTTTTCCAATCAACTTTTCATGTAATTTCCAAATATCAATTTTGTTTGCTGTTTTGAATAATTTAAATTGCTGAAAACAACTGTTTCTTAATTATTTCATTTAAAATTGCCAAAATAATAACTTGCTCATTTTAAATCCAATTTCAACAAATGAAATATGTTTTCCATGCAAAATTGAATCACCTTTCCAAATATAAACTTTGTTTTCTGTTTTGAATAACTAAAATTGGTTAAATAATTTAAAATTTGTTTAAATCATTTAATATTGTTAAAATCATAACTTGGTCAAACTAATTTCTTTTGGGACATATAAAATATGTTTTCAAACCATCAAAGTATAAACTTTTCAAATATGAATTTGGTTTAATGCTTTGAACAAATAAAAATTAAAATAATTTCATTCTTGAATTAAATTCAATTAAAACTTGTTCAAACTTGTTTAATCCATAAGTAATTCCTCTTAATTCCTTTTTCAATAAGTAAAACATGTTTTCCACCTAAAATTGTGTGTTCTTTTCAAATATGAACCTTGTGATCTGTTTTGAACAATTTAACTTGATGAAAACAACAAATGCTTGTGTAACACCTTTAAGAAACCAAAATTTCATAACTTGGTAAATGAAATGCCAAACTTGGTAAACCTTATTTCTAATTGCTCCTATTGTTGTTTTCTTCCTGTTTTCCTCATCCATGCATCATGCTAATTCACTTACACATGATGATTAGTTGTAGAACAATTAATTCAACCATAATTCATGGGCTTTCCATATGCAATCCAAATTGCATATGGGTCCATTTAAACATGTTCTCTTGTCAACTAGTTTATTTTGTTGCATCAATTAAATGGTCATGCATCATCCCATGTTTGTGCACTATGCCATGTTATTGATTGTTTGTTCTCTGCGTTGTTTGTTTGCTTCTTCTCGGATACACGACGACGTTGAGACCGACGATACTTACGACACCCCTTCTAAGGAGTTAGCTCAGTACCAGGCTACTGGGTTTGCAGGCAAGTATTCACTCACATGAACCACTGTGTTCCTTTCAACATTGGTTACCGATACTTTCCGTTGTCTATTCTGCTAGCCCTATGAATAGTTGCTTCTGTTACGAACCTATCACATGTATCCTTTAACCCTGATATTGCCTCACCTCCATACCTATAACCTTTTGCTTGTGGCCCGTGTCTTACTAGCATGCTTAGGGTTGTTTTGCTCGAGTCTGTTACCCGTTACTTTCTGTTACTATTTCTAGTATGTTCTGGGGCTCGATGTTTAATCAATCAATCATGCTAATGTTATTGTTAAATAATAATTTGATGATAAGGCACCGACAGAAGGCCCTGTGTGGTTTTGAGGCCTGCTAGTGTCGACCCTAATAGGAAAAGGGTCTTGTCTACTGATCCATGATGAGCGCACTACCCGCATGTGGGAAGCGTGTATGGGCGCCCCCCTCAATTTGATTCGATTCGCATCTCGTCCAAATCGCCTCATTTAGTTCGGGTTTTCCATTTGCCGCATGCATGTTTTTGCGAGCCCAGGCCAGGGTGGAAACTTTTGTAGTCGGCATTTAGGGAGACACGTTCTTAGAGTGCTATGAGGGTCCCCTTTTCTTCGTGGGGCTTGATTAGCCGTGCGCTCACTGCACGGGGTTCTTTGGGCTTGATGCGAAGAAGAGTTGAGTTGTGTTGAGTGCCCCGCTTGGTGGAAGTGCATTTCCTATCTGGCGGGGTATTGTTACGTGTACGGCCAAATTGGTGCACCCCTGCAGGGTAAATCTTCTCGAGAAGCCGTGTTTTCCGCGGTTATGGACTACTTGGTGAAAGTACTGGCTAACAAGTACTCAGAACAACTTACACCTAATGATTAACAACCTTACACCCAATGATTAACAACTTGACTAGTAATAGGCTTATTGACACAATAATCTGAACCATCATTAATTCAACTGTGTGAGGTATCCTCGGAATGCTTCTTTGTATAAGGGGCGAGATCCAGGATGGGTTTGTTTGGAGTTAGTTATAGGTTGGTTACGATACGCGATCTTATCTTCTTTCTGTTAGCCGGAAGTTGTAGCATCTCTGTAGTTGGTTAGAGCAGCCAGTTGCAGCATCTTTTATATCCCCTTTCTTCCGTTGAACCCAAAGCATCTGTGCTTGGTGTTGACGGGTTACACTTTGGTGAACTGTGAGTCTTGCTTGCCAGTACGTTTATGTACTGACCCCTTTGGGGCTGTGGTTTCCGCAGACTACGATTCCGAGGATCTCCATGGTGGCTACTACGTGGATTACGACGAGACTGCTGACGAGTAGATAGGGGACCCGGGCAGGATCCGAGACTTCGTGGATGGGCTCCGCCTTTTCGTTTCCGGCCTCTTAGGCCTATTTGGATCTTGTCTGTACTCAGACATTTTGAATGCTTCCACTGTGATGTAATGATGAATTGTTGGGACATGTGTCCTCTGGATGATTGTATTTGCTATCTCTGCTCTAATGAGAGCTATTTGCAACTTATTTCAATCTTTTGTGTCGTAGAGATCTGTTGTGATAGCAGTTGTTCAACGCCGTTGACGTACCATGTGTGTATGGTTTGAAGTACGTCAATGGAAGTATCATGATTTCTATGGGATAGTTTACATCGACGGTGCATAGTAGAGATTGGTTGTCACACATAAGTGTTGGCCTACTCGTAAGAGGACGCGGGAGCAGATAAGCCCCGTAATCCAATCATCAGCTATTCAGTTCGGCCCGGTGAGTATCCCCTAGAAGTCCGGGTGCGACACTGGGGTAGAGAGAGTTGCAGCAGGAGATGGATGCACCCTCTTGCCGGTAACATCTTTATGTTTCTTCAACTTCTTTGGTTTCAAAGAAGTTGGAGCAAGGCTGGAAGGGAAAGAAAGCAAAAGAAAGTCTGAGAAATCAGTATTCCGAGAACTCAAAACAGCTCCTGCACGAAAAAGCAGAGACAAATAGAAACCCAGGGAATTACCTGGATGTAGCGACGGGAACTCCGTCAAGTTCCACCACCTCTTCAGTGGTTGTTGGCCTCTTGCGCTTGCGACCACCATAAAGTTTGGCATGAAGTTCGTCAAGTTTGGCGTTAGTTGCAAGGTCTTTCTCGTTAAGGTCATTCCACTGGGGAAAAAGCAAAATATTCGACTAAGTCAAGAAATTAGGGAAAGATAAGAATCTGAGAAATTGCCCAAAGGAGGAAAAAGCATTACCTTGGGAACCGGGTTTTCTTCATGATACATCCCTAGGCTTTCTTCATATTGGCCGCGAGTGGCGACCAAATGATTAACCCATTTCTTGAAGTCCCTCTTCGAAAATTCCTTTGACGTTCCCCTCATTTCGTCTTCCGGACCTTTGTATTCGCACAGAAGCCGGGTTCGATATGCAAGAGGTTGGATACGTCTCCCGAACCAACAAAGAACGGTGTCGGCTCCAGTGAGAGGAGGTTTGGAAGAGGTGCATTTGGTGATGCTTCATTTGATGTTCATTAAATCATCCGGCAGGGTTTGCACTGCCTCCATAGCCCAGTTGTCCTGGGGAGTAGCAGCAGCATTGAAAAAAGGTGGAACCCCTGTTTCCTTTCTAGGAAACGGGATCTCTTGGTGATAAAAGAAGGAACCCGTCCAAAATTTGACGGATTCCAAAGTTTTTATCTTTGTGAACCAATCTTCCTTGAATCTACGCAAGTCGGGAGTGCGTCCTCAGAGGGGTTTTGCTTAACCCCGAAACAATACTACCAGAAATCTAACCTAGGGGCTAAACCTAGATACCCTTCAAAGAGGGCCTGGAACCCGGCTAAGTATAGAATAGAGTTGGGTGGCATATTGTGGGGCTGTATGTTATAGTGGTTGAGTACCTGGAGGAAGAAGGCGGATGGTGGAAATCCCATACCTCGTGAGATGTGCGAGGTTAGGAGAACCCGCTCCCCGGCTCTGGGCGAGGGCTCGGAGTCGTCCTCCTCGTGCCGCCATTTACCCTTTACAATCAACCCCTCCTTCTCCATTGCCGGAAGAAGGGAAGGGAGGATGTTGCAGCGGCTCCAATTGCCGGAAATCTCGCTCTCGTCTTCAGCTCCGTCGGCGGTAGCCGCAGCGGCGAGCTCCTCCCCAACGAGGAGGATCTTCTCTTCCGCCGTTTCAGAGACGAGTGGCGGAGGCGGCGCAAAGGAATAATGTAACATCCCAAGTATGAAATCACCCTAGAATGTTTGTTTCTTGTTCTATTAATGTTTTGCATCATGTCATCATACCCATCACTTTTGTTTGCATTTGTTTGCATCTGTTTTCCTTTGTTTTCACATTTGAAATTCAAACATTATTCAAATGTTTTGTTTCATACTTGTTATGTTACAATTTTCCAAATAAAAAGTTCAAATTTAACCTCCATTTGTTTCCATGAAAATGGAAAGGTCAAACTATCAAATGGTTCCTTTTTAATATTTCACTTAATTCAAATTTTATTCAAATTCAATTACAAACAGCAACCATTTTGAAATTATGAAACTTATAAAACAAATTAATCACTTGTTTCTAAGAAACTTGAATTTAAAAACTTATTTGCTTAAGTTCAATTATTTCAATTAATATTAATTTCATTCAAATTTCAAACAAATTGCAAACATCACTTAAATTCAAATCATTTTGTAAAACAAAAGTTGCACTTTGTGCTGTTACCGTAAATAAGCAATATAAAATTTATCCCTAAATTTTCTACCCCAAAACTATCTTCTTTTTCTTCCTATTTCTATTCAGCAAACAAAAAAAAAGAAACAGAAGAAAAAAAAATTAAAAAGAAAAAACGCGCAGAGAGGGGAAGAGGCAGGCCAGTGGGCAGGCCCAGCCCACCAAACTGGCCCGGTACCCTTTCGCCCCCTTCTTCCTCGCGTACGGCAGCGCATCCGCGCTGCCCACGTCACCGCCGTCGTGATGGGATGGCCGAGCTCGCCCCTACGCCCCTATATAGCCAACCCTAGCGCCCCCGAGCTGCCCTAGACCACCTACCACTCTTTCTCCCTCGCGCAGCGCCGCCGTATCCTCTCTCTGCCACGATCCCCTCCTCCCTCTGAACCACCGCCACCGGTCGCTTCCCTCTCTGAAACCGTGATGAACGCCGGCGACCTACTCCTCCTCCCCTCGGGCTAACCACGGGGATCAGCCCCCCGTATCTTCCCCGACCTTCTTGACACCTCCACGACGCCAAGGACCTGCTGGATCGCCGCCGCCGTCCTCGCCACTGTCGCCACCGTCGCCTCCTCCCCGGGCCTCTGCTACGCCTCCACCGGAAGTGAGCGTCACGGCCACCCCTCTCCTCTCTTTCTCTCTGCATCATGCACACCAGCACGCACGCATCCACGCACAGCAGCACGGCAGCTAGCACTGCTGCAGCTCGCCGCCGGCCGTCGAGCCGCTGTCGAAATTCAGTTAACGACCTGCAGAAAAGATTCAGTTAGCACGAACTAAACGTTAACCTGTCCGCGTCCCCTATACTGACAAGCGAACGAACAGCAGCGCAGTGGTAGCGCAACAGCGAGCGCGCGCAGCAGGCCAGGGTTCGAGCCCTGCGCTTGCGAATTAATCCCCACCTTTTTGCGAGGGGCACAGACAGGAGGGCCCCCTGTCAGCTGCTGTGCACTCACGCGGGCCACCGTGGCCCAGGGGCCCCTTTGTCAGTGGCTGGAGCTAGCCACTGCGGAGTGAAAAATGATTTTCTGCCCTTTTCTTTTTAAATCAAATCCTTTTCTTTTTACAGATTAGTCCCTAAAACCAAAACACAAATAACTTTTAATTTCTAAATCCAAATAATGCAAATAAAATATGTATTCTGCCCCAAATTAAATTCTCTACATGTTTACATCATTTGTATTCTGTTTTGAACAATTCAAATGCATTCAAATTTCAAATTCAAACCACTCCGTTTAAATTTGATTAAATGCATAACTAATTCAAACTTAATTCAAATAACACAAATAAAATATGTTTTCCATGCCATTTTGAACCACCTTTTCAAATATAAAATTTGTTTCATGTTTTGAATAATTAAAATTGCTTAAATAATTTAAACCTTGTTTAAATCATTTAAAATTGCTAAATTCATAACTTGCTCAAATTAAATTATTTTTGAACATATAAAATATGTTTTCAAACCAGAAAAGTATAAACTTTTCAAATATGAATTTGGTTTAATGTTTTGAACAAATAAAATTCAAATACTATTCATACTTGAATTAAATTCATTTAATTCTTGTTTAAACTTGTTTAATTCATAATTATTTCATCTTAATTCCTTTTTCAATAATTGAAACATGTATTCCACTTAAAATTTTGTGTTCTTTTCAAATATGAACTTTGTTATCTGTTTTGAACAATTAAACTTGATGAAAACAACAAATGCTTGTGTGACACCTTTAAGAAGCACATTTCTCATAACTTAATAAACAAATTTCCAAACTTGGTAAATTTCATTTCTACTGGCATCTATTGTTGTTTCTTTTGTTTTCATCATGCATGCATCATGCTAATAAACTTGCACATGGTAATTGTTTGTAGATCATTTATTTCCACCTTAATTCATGGGCCTTTTCCATATGCAATCCAAATTGCATATGGGTCCATTTAAACATGTTACCATGTCAACTAGTTTATTTTGATGCATCACTTAAATTGACATGCATCATCCCATGATTGTGCATTACGCCATGTTATTGATTGCTTGTCTCTTTGCGTTGTTTGTTTGCTTCTTCTCGAATAGACGACGACGTTGAGACAGACGAGCTTTATGACACCCCTTCTGAGGACTTAGCTCAGTACCAGGCTGCTGAGCTTGCAGGCAAGTATTCACTCACATGAACCATTGTGTTCTCTTCAACATTGGTTACCGATACTTTCCGTTGTCTATCCTGCTAGCCCTATGTATTGATGCTTGTGTTCCTATCCTATCATATTGTTATCCTCTAACCCTGATATAGCCTCACCTCCACACCTATAACCCCGTTGCTTGTTGCCCGTGTCTTACTAGCATGCTTAGGGTTGTTTTGCTCGAGTCTGTTGTCCGTTACTTTCTGTTATCATATTATTTCTATTATGTTCTGGGGCTCGATGTTTAAACAACAATCCTGTTAATGTTATGGTTAATAATAATTTGATGATAAGGCACCGGCAGGAGGCCCGGCGTGGTTTTGAGGCCTGCTAGTGTCGA
The DNA here is from genome assembly GCA_028641055.1 of Alopecurus myosuroides. Taxonomy (NCBI): domain Eukaryota; kingdom Viridiplantae; phylum Streptophyta; class Magnoliopsida; order Poales; family Poaceae; genus Alopecurus; species Alopecurus myosuroides. The sequence continues at coordinate 8,614,873 of CM054057.1, forward strand.
CCCTAATTAGGAAAAGGGTCTTGTCTACTGATCCATGATGAGCGCATATCCGCATGTGGGAAGCGTGTATGGGCGCCCCCCTCAATTTGATTCGATTCGCATCTCGTCCAAATCGCCTCATTTAGTTCGGGTTTTCCATTTGCCGCATGCATGTTTTTGCGAGCCCAGGCCAGGGTGGAACTTTTGTAGTCGGCATTTAGGGAGACACGTTCTTAGAGTGCTACGAGGGTCCCCTTTTCTTCGTGGGGCTTGATTAGCCGTGCGCTCACTGCACGGGGTTCTTTGGGCTTGATGCGAAGAAGAGTTGAGTTGTGTTGAGTGCCCCGCTTGGTGGGAGGCATTCCATCTGGCGGGTTATTCTTGCGTGTACGGCCAAATTGGTGCACCCCTCCAGGGATAAATCTTCTCGAGAAGCCGTGTTTTCCGCGGTTATGGTTGACTTGGTGAAAGTACTGGCTAACAAGTACTCAGAACAACTTACACCTAACTAATGATAACTTGACTAGTAATAGGTTTATTGACACAATAACTTGAACCATCATTAATCCAACTGTGTGAGTTATCCTCGGATTGCTCCTTCGGATAAGGGGCGAGATCCAGGATGGGTTTGTTTGGAGTTAGTTGTTAGTTGGTTACGATACGCTATCTTATCTTCTTTCTGTATAGCCGAAAGTTGTAGCAACTCTGTAGTTGGTTAGAGCAGCCAGTTGCAGCATCTTTTATATACCCTCTCTTCCGTTGAACCCAAAGCATCTGTTCTTGGTGTTGACGGGTTACACTTTGGTGAACTGTGAGTCTTGCTTGCCAGTACGTTTATGTACTGTCCCCTTTGGGGCTGTGGTTTCCGCAGACTACGCTTACGAGGATCCCCGTGATGGCTACTACGTGGAGTACGACGAGGCTGCTGACGAGTAGATAGCGGACCCGAGCAGGATCCGAGAGTACATGGATGGGCTCCGTTTTCCTTTCATTCCCGGCTTCTTAAGCCTATTTGGATTTGTCTGTACTCAGACCTTTTGAATGCTTCCGCTATGATGTAATGATGCTATGTTGGGACATGTGTCCTCTGGATGATTGTATTTGCTATCTCTGCTCTAATGAGAGCCATTTGCAACTTATTTCCATCTTTTGTGTCTTAGAGATATGTTGTGCTATCATTCTGTTAAACGCCGTTGACGTACCATGTGTGTATGGTATGAAGTACGTCAATGGTAGTATCTTGATCTCTAAGGGATAGTTTACATCGACGGTGGATAGTAGAGTTTGGTTGTCACACATAAGTGTTGGCCTACTCGTAAGAGGATGCGGGTGCAGGTAAGCCCCGTAATCCAATCATATACTATCCAGTTCGGCCCGGTGAGTATCCTCTAGAAGTCAGGGTGCGACAAATGGTATCAGAGCCTGTCTACCTGTAGGATCCCTTTTACTGGTCGCAGTGGAGTCTAGAAACTATTTTGTAGCTATATAGGAAAAATCAAATGTGAGAGTAGGAATTCTGTTCTTTTTCTTCTTTCCCCACCCACCCTCCTTTTTCTGGTAAGGAAGTGCAACGTTGTTTTCTCTTCTAATCTAAACTTTCAAGTTAGGATTTCACGTATCCTGGTTTCTCTAGGATGGTTATATCTACTAGTCCATAGGAATGGAGGTGGTTGTGACATGATTTATCATGTTGCCTACTCACGATTGAGAACGGAGGCGTGTAAGCCCCGGAAGCAGATCCTCTATTCCTTAAGTAGTAGATATTTATCCTTTAGAAGCCCGGATGGGGTTTTCCGTAGTACCTCAGGAGTGTTTTGGTCTCGTGTTTCCCGATGTTGCTTCGATATCCTGTTCTTCTCAACATCCTTTTCGTCCGTTGGAACCTTGTTGTTGCTTTCACTTCAGTTCTTCCACCGGCGTCTAATCAAAACTTCCCCGATCATCTGCAGATGGATCTCAGGTTCTACCCGCAGGTGGTCCGTATGACTCGTTGCGAGAGCACTGCCGGTTATCCGGAGATGTTGAGGGACATGGTCACTTATCTGGGGGGCACCAGAGTACCAGGTCTACGAGCAGCCGCGAGAGTTTGACCAGACCTACTACCAGGCTATCGTCTATATTCTGTCAGATGATGGCATGAGCGTAGTTCACCGCTACGAGGCAGTGGGTTCCACAGTGGATATGGCCGTGCAGCAGGCAACTTATGTGAGTCTCACCGTCCTTCGTGCTGACTACTGGGGGTTTGACGATTCTATCTATCGCCACATCCCCCGTGGTTACATCACTTCGGAGGGAGCTCACTTCACTCTCCACGACAACTTGGATGTCTACGAGCATGATAACTCCAGGCTGCACACCACCGCTCAGTTTGTGAGGTACAGTGACGCAGTTGCCACCACACTATCTCAGGAGTTAGGCTCAGTCAGAGAGCAGCTCTACCTTGCTTTGACTCGTCTGGCGACTTACACCACAGACTTTGTTGGAGACGAGCGCTTCGCACGTTTCGATCAGCCAGTTGGTCGTCGTCTGCCAGATGCTGGAGGTTACGATCCGATCAGAGGTCCACTCCTCAACCTCGGTGCTGGATACACTGGGATTCCCCGCTTTGGAGCATAGGGAGCCGATGCTATGTACTTCATCACACCGAGAGTCGCTCTCAGACCACGTCAGATCTACGTGGATCGTCATTCTATCTACTTTCATGGGCGTCCTCCTCACCGTACCTCTCGCCGTACTCCTAGCCGCCGTCCTGCGTGATGAGCATGGGAGTACCGATGTATCCATTCCTAGCTGTGTTTAGTTATCCTTTGGCATTCGAACCATTTATGGTGTGTTGGATATTCTGGTGTATTTGAACATGTGATGATGTACCTGTTGGTTATCTATTCATGCGTCGGAATAATCTCTCTTTCGGTTGCCAAGTCTATCATTTTCTGTTGTTGTGCTAAAATGCATTTCCATTCAGGATGCCGCCAACAAGGAACACCCCGCCTGAACCACCGCCAATCGCGGAGCTGTTGACTCAGATGACTCAAGTCATGACGCAGATGGCCCAGTTTCAGGCTAATCAGCACATCAACCAGACGGCTCCACGGGTCAACATCAAGGAGTTCCTCAGTCTAGGCCCAAGAGCTTTCGTGGCAACACGCGAGCCTCTGGATGCTGATGACTGGATCCGTGAGATAGCCAGGGCTCTAGAGATTGCACACGTAGCCGAGGAAGACAAGGTCAAGTATGCCTCCTATCTGCTGAAGGGTCAGGCAGCTTCTTGGTGGGAAAACTACCAGACCATGAGAGCTGGATATCCAATCACATGGGATTGTTTCAAGGAAGCCTTCCTGAAGCACCACATTACAGATGGTCTCATGGAAAGGATGCGTGAAGAGTTTTTCTCTCTCAAGCAAGGCAAGCTGGACGTCATCAGCTATCAGAGTGAGTTCAATTGTCTCGCTCGATACGCTGGAGACGAGGTGTCCACCGAAGCTAAGAAGATGGCAAGGTTCCGCAGAGGTTTTAACCCGGAGCTCAAGTATGCCCTCACCAATGTCAAAACCAAAGACTTCGAGGAGCTCGTTAACACCGCGCTCAATGAAGAAAATGGGCGCAAGGCGTTCGAGGAGTCTCGCAAGCACTCGCGTGAGGGTGGTTCCTCCTCCAACATGACCACCCCTCCGCAGAAGCGCCGCATCTGGGTGCCAAATGTTGCTGTCACTAGGGCTCCATATGCCCAAGCTTCTCCAGGCTTCGCTCCTCGCCCACCCAACCCAGCTCAGATGCATGGTCAGAGGGTTTCAATGGGACAGCCAAGGCCAGATCCTCCTCGTGTCGTCACTTGCTTCAAGTGCAAGCAGACGGGGCACTACGCTGACAAGTGCACGCAGAGGCAGATACCTCCACCACCACCTCGCCCCAACACCAACCAGGCAATGGTGCGCGCTCCCCCGACTAAAGCCTTCAACTCCAACAACAGGCCTGTCGGGAGGACCGCGAGGGTGAATCATGTCAAGATAGACAAAGTTGAGGAAGCTGCTGACGTCGTTCTCGGTACATTCCCCGTAAACTTTATTCCAGCTAAAGTGTTGTTTGATACCGGAGCATCACATTCTTTCGTGTCAAAGACTTTTGCCGCAACAAACAATCTAATTGTGGTTCCACTAAGCAATCAAATCACTGTTCACTCTCCGGGATCTCAAATGTTGACTTCCAAGATAACTAAGGACAATCAAATCCTAATTGGAGGTCGCATATTCCTTGCTTCTCTCATGTTGCTGGGAAATTATGACATTGATGTCATTCTTGGCATGGATTGGTTGAAGGCCAATAAAGCAAAAATTGACTGTGCTCAAAAGTCAATAACTCTGTTCCACCCTTCTGGCCAGATAGTCTATTCTCCACATGAATCAAGTTCCATGCAGCTATGCAACCTCGATGCAAAACCTCTACCTCTACTCGAAAATGATCCGGTGGTTTGCGAATTCCCTGACGTCTTTCCAGAAGAGTTGCCAGGGATGCCTCCGGACAGAGCAGTTGAGTTCGTGATCGAGCTTGAACCAGGTACTGCTCCAATCTCTAAGCATCCATACAAGATAGCTCCTCGTGAACTGAAGTTGTTGAAGGAGCAAATCGATATGTACATGGAGAAAGGTTACATTCAACCTAGTTCCTCGGCTTGGGGTTGCCCAACTCTGTTCGTTGCAAAGAAGGATCAAACAAAGAGACTCGTTGTTGACTATCGTCCTCTTAACGAGAAAACCATCAAAAACAAGTATCCAATTCCTCGTATCGATGATCTTTTTGATCAACTTGCTGGAGCCTCAATATTCTCCAAGTTGGACTTGAGGATGGGTTACCATCAAATAAAGATCAGAAAGGAAGATATTCCAAAAACAGCTTTCACCACTCGCTACGGTCTGTATGAATACACCGTCATGTCCTTTGGTCTCACCAATGCACCGGCGACCTTCTCTCGACTCATGAATTCTGTCTTCCATGAATACCTCATCAAGTTCGTTCTGGTATATCTTGATGACATTCTTGTCTACTCAAAATCCGAGGAAGAGCATGAAGAACATCTTCGTCTCACTCTCATGAAACTTCGCGAGCATCGTCTGTATGCCAAGTTCTCAAAATGTGAGTTCTGGATTTCAGAAGTTGCTTATCTGGGTCATATCATCTCTTCCAAGGGTATAGCCATTGACCCAGAAAAGGTTAAGGCAATTGTTGATTGGAAACCCCCTAAGACGGTGAAGCAAGTAAGAAGTTTTCTTGGCTTGGCTAGCTATTGCCGTCGTTTCGTCCAAAACTTCTCCAAGATTGCCAAACCTCTCACAGATCTCACAAAGAAGGACAAGAAGTCCATTTGGTCTCCACAATGTGATGAAAGTTTCAATCTCCTGAAGACTAAACTCACTTCTACACCAGTTCTGGTTGGCCCAGATCCTACCAAACCTTTCCAAATATTCTGTGATGCATCTCTCCAAGGTCTAGGAGCAGTTCTTATGCAAGAACGTCAAGTTGTGGCTTATGCTTCACGTCAGTTGAACGCACATGAGCAAAATTATCCCACTCATGACCTAGAACTTGCAGCAGTTGTGTTTGCCCTCAAGAAATGGAGGCAATACTTGTTGGGTAATCGCACTGAAATCTTTTCCGATCATAAGAGTGTGAAATACATCTTCACTCAACCAGATCTAAACCTCAGGCAAAGGAGATGGATTGAAAAGATTAAAGTCTTTGATCTCACCATTTCTTACACTCCAGGCAAGGCTAATGTTATGGCCGATGCTCTCAGTCGCAAGTCATATTGCAATAATCTCATGATCATGGAAAGCCAACCTCCTCTTCATGAAGAATTCCAGAAGCTGAACCTTGGTCTTGTTCCTCAAGGTTATCTTGCAAGCTTGACAGCCAGTCCAACTCTTGAGGACAAGATTCGTTCTGAACAACTTCGTGATGCTGAAATCAAGAAGATGGTAGAGCACCTCAAAGAAGGCAAGGATAAATTTAAGTTCTTCTCATTTGATGACAAGGGAACTGTGTTCTTCGAAGGACGCATTGCAGTTCCTTAAATTCAAAGTCTCAAAGATGTCATTCTCAAGGAGGCTCATGAAACTCCTCTCTCAATACACCCTGGAAGTACGAAGATGTACCAGGATCTCAAAACACTCTATTGGTGGCCTGGCATGAAACGTGAAATTGCTCAATACGTTTCCGAATGCGACGTTTGTCAACGTGTTAAGGCAGTTCATCAGAAAACAGCCGGTCTTCTCCAACCTCTGAAAATCGCTGAGTGGAAGTGGGACATGATTGAAATGGACTTCGTCACTGGTTTTCCAAAGTCCAAGAAGGGCAACGATGCAATCTTCGTTGTTATTGATCGTCTCACTAAAGTAGCTCACTTCTTTCCTGTCAAAGAGACAATCTCAGCTAGCTAGTTAGCAGAGCTCTACACAGCAAAGATTGTTCCTCTTCATGGTATTCCATTGGAAATAAGCTCAGACCGTGGAAGCATATTCACTTCTCATTTCTGGAAAAGCTTTCAAGAAGCATTGGGCACCAAACTTCTGTTCAGCACAGCCTATCACCCTCAGTCTCAAGGGCAAGTCGAAAGAGTCAATCAGATTCTCGAGGATATGCTCAGAGCATGTGGTCTCTCCTTTGGCATGAAATGGGAGGAATGCCTTCCATATGCTGAATTCTCCTACAACAACAGCTTCCAGGCAAGCCTAGGCATGGCACCATTTGAAGCTCTCTATGGCCACAGATGCAGGAGTCCAATCAATTGGTCTGGAGCTGGTGAACATTCACTCTTAGGCCCTGACATTGTTAAGGAAGCCGAAGATAAAGTTCGCATCATTCGTGACAATCTCAAGATTGCTCAGTCTCGTCAGAAAAGCTACTATGACAGCAAGCACATGGATATGATCTATGCACCTGGTGACAAAGCATACCTCCGTGTAACTCCCCTCAGAGACACTCATCGTTTTGGTGTGAAAGGAAAGCTGGCACCAAGATACATTGGTCCTTTCAACATTCTCTCAAGGCGTGCAGAAAATGCTTATCGCCTTGAACTTACAGAAAAACTATCCAAGGTGCACGATGTGTTTCACGTGTCACAGCTCAAGAGGTGTTTCAAAGATCCAGATCGTGCAGTTGATCATGATTCCATCGAACTGCAAGAAGATCTCTCTTATGAGGAGCACCCTGTTCGAATTCTCGATGAGACCGAACGTAAGACTCGCAACAAGAGCACCAAGTTCTTGAAAGTGCAATGGTCGCATCATTCCGATAAAGAGCCAACATGGGAGATCGAAGAGGATCTTCGCAAGAAGTATCCGAACCTTTTCACTTCTCAGTAGGAATCTCGGGGCGCGATTCCTTCAAGGGGGGCGTTTTGTAACATCCCAAGTATGAAATCACCCTAGAATGTTTGTTTCTTGTTCTATTAATGTTTTGCATCATGTCATCATACCCATCACTTTTGTTTGCATTTGTTTGCATCTGTTTTCCTTTGTTTTCACAATTGAAATTCAAACATTATTCAAATGTTTTGTTTCATACTTGTTATGTTACAATTTTCCAAATAAAAAGTTCAAATAAAACCTCCATTTGTTTCCATGAAAATGGAAAGGTCAAACTGTCAAATGGTTCCTTTTTAATATTTCACTTAATTCAAATTTTATTCAAATTCAATTACAAACAGCAACCATTTTGAAATTATGAAACTTATAAAACAAATTAATCACTTGTTTCTAAGAAACTTGAATTTAAAAACTTATTTGCTTAAGTTCAATTATTTCAATTAATATTAATTTCATTCAAATTGCAAACAGCACTTAAATTCAAATCATTTTGTAAAACAAAAGTTGCACTTTGTGCTGTTACCATAAATAAGCAATATAAATTTTATCCCTAAATTTTCTACACCAAAACTATCTTCTTTTTCTTCCTATTTCTATTCAGCAAAAAAAAAAGAAACAGAAGAAAAAAAAATTAAAAAGAAAAAACGCGCAGAGAGGGGAAGAGGCAGGCCAGTGGGCAGGCCCAGCCCACCAAACTGGCCCGGTACCCCTTCGCCCCCTTCTTCCTCGCCCACGTCACCGCCGTCATGATGGGACGGCCGAGCTCGCCCCTACGCCCCTATATAGCCAACCCTAGCGCCCCCGAGCTGCCCTAGACCACCTACCACTCTTTCTCCCTCGCGCAGCGCCGCCGTATCCTCTCTTTGCCACGATCCCCTCCTCCCTCTGAACCACCGCCACCGGTCGCTTCCCTCTCTGAAACCGTGATGAACGCCGGCGACCTACTCCTCCTCCCCTCGGGCTAACCACGGGGATCAGCCCCCCGTATCTTCCTCTACCTTCTCGACACCTCCACGACGCCAAGGACCTGCTGGATCTCCGCCGCCGTCCTCGCCACTGTCGCCACCGTCGCCTCCTCCCCGGGCCTCTGCTACGCCTCCACCGGAAGTGAGCGTCACGGCCACCCCTCTCCTCTCTTTCTCTCTGCATCACGCACACCAGCACGCACGCATCCACGCACAGCAGCACGGCAGCGAGCACTGCTGCAGCTCGCCGCCGGCCGTCGAGCCGCTGTCGAAATTCAGTTAACGACCTACAGAAAAGATTCAGTTAGCACGAACTGAACGTTAACCTGTCCGCGTCCCCTATACTGACAAGCGAACGAACAGCAGCGCAGTGGTAGCGCAACAGCGAGCGCGCGTAGCAGGCCAGGGTTCGAGCCCTACGCTTGCGAATTAATCCCCACCTTTTTGCGAGGGGCACTGACAGGAGGGCCCCCCTGTCAGCTGCTGTGCACGCACGCGGGCCACCGTGGCCCAGGGGCCCCTCTGTCAGTGGCTGGAGCTAGCCACTGCGGAGTGAAAAATGATTTTCTGCCCTTTTCTTTTTAAATCAAATCCTTTTCTTTTTACAGATTAGTCCCTAAAACCAAAACAAAAATAACTTTTAATTTCTAAATCCAAATAATGCAAATAAAATATGTATTCTGCCCCAAATTAAATTCTCTACATGTTTACATCATTTGTATTCTGTTTTGAACAATTCAAATCCATTCAAATTTCAAATTCAAACCACTCCTTTTAAATTTGATTAAATGCATAACTAATTCAAACTTAATTCAAATAACACAAATAAAATATGTTTTCCATGCCATTTTGAACCACCTTTTCAAATATAATTTTTTTTTCATGTTTTGAATAATTAAAATTGCTTAAATAATTTAAACCTTGTTTAAATCATTTAAAATTGCTAAATTCATAACTTGCTCAAATTAAATTATTTTTGAACATATAAAATATGTTTTCATACCAGAAAAGTATAAACTTTTCAAATATGAATTTGGTTTAATGTTTTGAACAAATAAAATTCAAATAATATTCATACTTGAATTAAATTCATTTAATTCTTGTTTAAACTTGTTTAATTCATAATTATTTCATCTTAATTCCTTTTTCAATAATTGAAACATGTATTCCACTTAGAATTTTGTGTTCTTTTCAAATATGAACTTTGTTATCTGTTTTGAACAATTAAACTTGATGAAAACAACAAATGCTTGTGTGACACCTTTAAGAAGCACATTTCTCATAACTTAATAAACAAATTTCCAAACTTGGTAAATTTCATTTCTACTTACATCTATTGTTGTTTCTTTTGTTTTCATCATGCATGCATAATGCTAATCAACTTGCACATGGTAATTGTTTGCAGATCATTTATTTCCACCTTAATTCATGGGCCTTTTCCATATGCAATCCAAATTGCATATGGGTCCATTTAAACATGTTACCATGTCAACTAGTTTATTTTGATGCATCACTTAAATTGACATGCATCATCCCATGATTGTGCATTATGCCATGTTATTGATTGCTTGTCTCTTTGCGTTGTTTGTTTGCTTATTCTCGAATAGACGACGACGTTGAGACAGACGAGCTTTACGACACCCCTTCTGAGGACTTAGCTCAGTACCAGGCTGCTGAGCTTGCAGGAAAGTATTCACTCACATGAACCATTGTGTTCTCTTCAACATTGGTTACCGATACTTTCCGTTGTCTATCCTGCTAGCCCTATGTATTGATGCTTGTGTTCCTATCCTATCATATTGTTATCCTCTAACCCTGATATAGCCTCACCTCCACACTTATAACCCCGTTGCTTGTTGCCCGTGTCTTACTAGCATGCTTAGGGTTGTTTTGCTCGAGTCTGTTGTCCGTTACTTTCTGTTATCATATTATTTCTATTATGTTCTGGGGCTCGATGTTTAAACAACAATCCTGTTAATGTTATGGTTAATAATAATTTGATGATAAGGCACCGGCAGGAGGCCCGACGTGGTTTTGAGGCCTGCTAGTGTCGACCCTAATTAGGAAAAGGGTCTTGTCTACTGATCCATGATGAGCGCACTATCCGCATGTGGGAAGCGTGTATGGGCGCCCCCCTCAATTTGATTCGATTCGCATCTCGTCCAAATCGCCTCATTTTGTTCGGGTTTTCCATTTGCCGCATGCATGTTTTTGCGAGCCCAGGCCAGGGTGGAACTTTTGTAGTCGGCATTTAGGGAGACACGTTCTTAGAGTGCTATGAGGGTCCCCTTTTCTTCGTGGGGCTTGATTAGCCGTGCGCTCACTGCACGGGGTTCTTTGGGCTTGATGCGAAGAAGAGTTGAGTTGTGTTGAGTGCCCCGCTTGGTGGGAGGCATTCCATCTGGCGGGTTATTCTTACGTGTACGGCCAAATTGGTGCACCCCTGCAGGGATAAATCTTCTCGAGAAGCCGTGTTTTCCGCGGTTATGGTTGACTTGGTGAAAGTACTGGCTAACAAGTACTCAGAACAACTTACACCTAACTAATGATAACTTGACTAGTAATAGGTTTATTGACACAATAACTTGAACCATCATTAATCCAACTGTGTGAGTTATCCTCGGATTGCTCCTTCGGATAAGGGGCGAGATCCAGGATGGGTTTGTTTGGAGTTAGTTGTTAGTTGGTTACGATACGCTATCTTATCTTCTTTCTGTATAGCCGGAAGTTGTAGCAACTCTGTAGTTGGTTAGAGCAGCCAGTTGCAGCATCTTTTATATACCCTCTCTTCCGTTGAACCCAAAGCATCTGTGCTTGGTGTTGACGGGTTACAGTTTGGTGAACTGTGAGTCTTGCTTGCCAGTACATTTATGTACTGACCCCTTTGGGGCTGTGGTTTCCGCAGACTATGCTTACGAGGATCCCCGTGATGGCTACTACGTGGAGTACGACGAGGCTGCTGACGAGTAGATAGCGGACCCGGGCAGGATCCGAGACTACGTGGATGGGCTCCGTTTTCCTTTCATTCCCGGCTTCTTAAGCCTATTTGGATTTGTCTGTACTCAGACCTTTTGAATGCTTCCGCTGTGATGTAATGATGCTATGTTGGGACATGTGTCCTCTGGATGATTGTATTTGTTATCTCTGCTCTAATGAGAGCCATTTGCAACTTATTTCCATCTTTTGTGTCTTAGAGATATGTTGTGCTATCATTCTGTTAAACGCCGTTGACGTACCATGTGTGTATGGTATGAAGTACGTCAATGGTAGTATCTTGATCTCTAAGGGATAGTTTACATCGACGGTGGATAGTAGAGTTTGGTTGTCACACATAAGTGTTGGCCTACTCGTAAGAGGATGCGGGTGCAGGTAAGCCCCGTAATCCAATCATCTACTATCCAGTTCGGCCCGGTGAGTATCCTCTAGAAGTCAGGGTGCGACAAAGAAGCGGCTAGGTTCTTCGTCCACGAGATGTAGATCTCGCGGGCCTGCTCGCCGTAAATGTTCTCCGTGCGTTGGCGGCGGCGTGGCTCGGCGAGTCAAGCTGAGGGTCCATAGTACCGATTATCTCGTCGATATCAGCGGCGATAGAGTGCTTCTCGGAGACGCGCGATGAGTCCATAATCGGGCGACGCGGTGAGGACTTCGATCTCCCGATGAGGAAGTTCCGGGAATGGTCCTAGGGAGAGCACGGGCTCTGCTCTCGCTGGAGCTTTGGCTTGGGAGCTATGGCGCTTGGAAGCTAGAAGGTGAGGGGAGAGCGGAAGGATCGCCAAAGGGTAGGAAGGAGGCTATTTATAGCCGGAAAACCTTTATGATACGCGCTAACGGCTCTTTGGGCCGTTGGATTCTCAACGCGTGTCACTCGCCGGAAAATCCGGAAAACAAGGCGGCGAATGATTATTGCTATCTCCTCGTTTCCCGCGAGAATCTGTCAGAGATTAGTTTCAGGGTTTCACACTCGAAACCCAAACGTCCCTGACGTCAGCATGATTTTATCGCTGTCGTAGGAAGTTCTTTCTCCAGGAAGGCTTGTGGAAGAAACATCCGCATTTCCCGAAATCCGAGTTTCACGTTAAAGCATGATTTGAAGAAAAGAAGAATCGAGACAGAGAGCCAGCATTTCTCGGAAAGATTGCACAATTGACGAAAGGCGGCGAATTGAAGTCTCAATCCTTCTTGGGGGCTACTGTCGGATATATACCGATTAGGGTATATCAGATGGTGTCCTAAAGTGCAGGATTACCAGGGTGGCCTGAATGGTAATGGATTACGGTCCATTAGGCGGCCCAGTAAGCTGACGCACGGAAGACAGATTCTAGAAGAACCCGGACCATGGCCCATGTAACATCCCAAGTATGAAAATACCCCTAGAATGCTTGTTTCTTGTTTTATTTCAAGCAATGCATCATGTCATCATGTTTACTTATTGTTTGCATTTGTTTTCTATCTGTTTTATCCTGTTTTCACAACTCAAACTTAAACCTTATTCAAACATGGTTTCATACTTGCTCTGTTACAACTTTTGGAACCAAAATAACAAATAAAAACAACCCTTTTATTCCTTGTTTTTCACTTATCAAATTGTTGGTTTAATCAAACCATTAATCCAATTACTTAATTCTACTTCACTTCAATTCAAACCAAATGAATTTCAAAATCAGTAACTATTTGAATACATGAAAATCACTCAACCATTGCAATCTTTAAACACATATTCCTTAGGGTGAACCCTATTAAAAATTGTTGTTTAGTATTGTGTTTAATATTAGAAATGCTTTCAATTTAATTTCAAATGCAAACCTAATTTTAAATCTCAAATTTTTGAAATCCAAAGTTGGAATATGGTTTCTAATTGCCTAACTATCCTAACCTAATTTTTCGGGAATTTTTCTTAAATAAAACCTTAACATTTTCTTCCCAAAAGCAAACTACAAAAAAAAACTAAAACAGAGAAAAGAATAAAAGAAAAAGGAGAAACCAGCGCGCGCGCGACAGCTAACCCTAGCCCAACCCAACTAAAACCTAGCGCGCGCAAGGCCTAGCCCGCCTAGCCCCCCGTACCGCTTCGCGATTCGTGCGGGGTTCTAATCTCCTTCGTCACCCCATACGGCAGAGAATCGGGCGGAGCCACCGCAACCCCGCGCGACTCCGGCGGCCTCCCGTCGCTCTCCCGCGCCTATATAATCCCTAGGGCACCCCTGGAACCTAAACCCTAGCTCCTAGGTACCCTATCCCCTCTCCACCGCCGCCATTCGCTTCCTCCACGGTGAGATCCCTCTCTGTTACTTCTCTCCGGCGAGCACGCCCTGAACCCGTCGATGGCGCCGCCGTATCCTCACCCCACCTAGCCTCTGCTCTACGGGAATCGAGTCGCCGTCACCTCCTCTTCCCCTTGGACACCAGCAACCATCACGGTGAGCCCTCGATCGACGCCGCCGTCCTCTCCTTTTCCTCCGGCCACCGCGCCATTGTTTCTGAACCCGAGGTCCTCCTCGTCGTAGCAGAGCCCCTCGCCGCCGATTGATCGCTGGAACCAGTAGCCCGCTACTTCCTCTACGTGTTGAGCACCAGAGCGCGCACGGAGGAGCACCACATCGACGGCGCCGTCCACGTCGTCTCCGCGGCCACCGTCGTCACCCCGGCGTCATCAGCTCGTCATCGTCGCCTCTCTGCTCCTCTACAACCACGGTGAGCGTCCACCGTCTCCTTCCCTCTCTCCCTCTGTTGTTTCCGAGCGCATCCAGCATCACAGCAGCCCCGCAGCACGGGCACATCGACGTTGATCGCCGCCGTTGAGGTTCTGTGAGGCGAGCACGCGCGCGTTCTTCATTTTCGTCAGTGTAACATGTTGCTGAAACATATCCTCGCTGCGCATCTGCATACTGACAAGCATCGCTCACCACCGCAGTGGTTACACTGTCTCTCTCGCTCGCGCGCGCTCGCGGGTTCGAGTGCTGGTTCGCGCACGGGAGAGAAAACCCCACCTTTTTGCGCGCCGTGCTGACAGGGTGGCCCCCCCTGTCAGCCTCTCCTCTGCCACGCCAGCGTGCTGACCCCGCAGGCCCACAGGGCAGTGTCTGTGGGTAAACCCCAGCACGGTAACAAACGAATAAAAACAATTCTGTTTTAAATTTCTATTTCATTTTAAATAGCAGAATTAAAACCAAACTTTGAAATTCCATATCTTTTGTTTTATAATTCCAACAAATACAAACTTTACATGAATCCTGATCCAAATTTCCTAATCTTTCCAAATATCCATGTTGTGTTCCGTTTTGGAAATTACAAATGTATTTAAAAATTCAAATTTGAATAACTCAAATGCAATTTGTAATAATTCATAACTAATTCATACTATTTCCAAATAAGTCAAATAAAATATGTTTTTCACACCTTTTTGAATATCCTATTCGAATATAATTTTCTTTTCTGGTTTGAATAATTTAAATTGCCTAAACAATTTAAATCTTGTTTAAATCAATTAAAACTTGTTTAATATTGTTTAATTCATAATTAAATAATCCAAAGTCCAATTTCAAAATGTGAAACATGTAATCCAACTAAAATTTGATAACCTTTTCAAATGTCAACTTTGTTATTTGTTTTGCACACTTTAACTTGTTGAAAACAACAACTACTTGTATAACATCATTAAGTAACCAATAATTTCCAAAACTTAATAATTGTTTTCTTAACTTGTTAACCCTTTACAATTGCAATTAATATTGTTATTTTGATGTTATCTTGTCAACATCATCATGCATGCATCATGATAACAACTTTCACATAATAAATAGTTGCAAATCATTTGTTCCAATTATTTCAATGGACCCCTTTTCCATATGCAACCTTTGCATATGGGTCCATTTAACTTGTGCTATCATGTTAGTCAGCTTATTTTGATGCAACCATTAATTTGTCATGCATCATCTTGGTTGTGCATAATGCCATAGCAATGATTGTTTACATTCCTGTTTTGTTTGTTTGCTTCTTCTCGGTTAGACGACGACTACGTTGAGACCGACGATCCTTACGACACCACTACCCAGGATCTAGCTCAGTACCCGGCTGTTGAGCTTCCAGGCAAGTTATCACTCACATGAATCATCGAGTTCCTTTCCACACTTGTTGTCGATACTATCTTTTGTCTACTATTGCTAGCCCTATGAATCGATGCTTGTTCTCCGAACCCATCACATGCTACCTTGAGCCATGATATTGCCTCACCCTCATACCTACAGCCTTTGTTTGAGCCTGTTCTTATCTAGCATGCTTAGGGTTGCTGTTACTCGAGTCTGTTGTCGGTTACTACTTTTACTATCTTATTATTCTGTACCGGGGCTCGAATGTTAATCAATCAATCCTGTTAATTGCTAATGGTAATAATAATTTGATGATAAGGCACCGGCAGGAGGCCCATGAGAGGTTTTGGAGCCTGCTAGTGTCGACCCTAATAGGAAAAGGGTCTTGTCTACTGATCCATGATGAGCGCACTAACCGCATGTGGGAAGCGAGTATGGGCGCCCCCCTCAACTTGACCTGATTCGCATCTCGTCCAAATCGCCTCATTTAGTTCGTGTTTTCCATTTGCCGCATGCATGTTTTTGCGAGCCCAGCGCAGGGTGGAACTTTTGTAGTCGGCATATAGGGGGACACGGTCTTAGAGTGCTATGAGGGTCCCTTTTCTTCGGGGCTTGATTAGCCGTGCGCCCAAGGTTCTTTGGGCTTGATGCGAAGAATGGTTGGTTGTGTAGAGTACCCCGCTTGGTGGGAGGCATCCCATCTGGCGGGCTATTCTTGCGTGTACGGCCAAATTGGTGCAACCCTGCAGGGATAATCTTCTCGAGAAGCCGTGTTTTCCGCGGTTATGGATTACTTGGTGAAAGTACTGGCTAACAAGTACTCAGGACAACTTCAACCTAATGATCAATCATGTTACACCCAATGATTAACAACTTGACTATTAACAGGTTTATTCACACAATAACTTGATTCACCTTATTACAACTGTGTGAGTTATCCTCGGATTGCTTCTTTGGATAAGGGGCGAGATCCAGGATGGGTTTGGTTGAAGTTATCTTTCAGTTGGTTACAATCCTCGATCTTATCTTATTCTGTTAGCCGGAACTTGTAGTTATCTTTCTGTAGTTGGTTAGAGCAGCCAGCAGCAACTTTTATATCACCCCTTTCTTCCGTTGATCCCAAGCATCTATGCTTGTGTTGACGGGTAACTCCTTGATGAACTGTGAGTCTTGCTTGCCAGTACTTGGATGTACTGACCCCGTTGGGGCTGTGGTTTACGCAGAGTACGACTACGACTACGATGCTTCTCAGGACGGCTACTTCGTGGAGTTTGACGAGGCTGCAGACGAGTAGCTAGCTGGACCAGGGCTGGATCCAGGACCTACGTGGATGGGCTTCGCTTTCTTTATTTTCTCCGGCTTCTTAAGCCATGGATTTTGTCTGTACTCAGACCCCTTTGATTGCTTCCGCTGTTGTAATGAATGATATGTTGGGACATGTGTCCTCTGGATGACTGTATTCGATATTTCTGCCTTAGTGAAGGCCATTTGCACTTATTTCATTCTTTTGTGTCTTAGAGACAGTTTGTGTTATCATTTCGTTCAAAGCTGTTGACGTACAGTGCGTGCTTGAATATGAAGTACGTCGACAGTAGTGCCTTAGGTTCCTAGCGGATAGTTTACTTCGACGGTGGAAGCAGGGCTTGTGTTGTCGCGCATAAGCGCAGGCCTACCAGGAAGCTGGGACGTGGGAGCATGTATGCCCCATAATCCAAGCACCTGACTTCCAGTTCGTGCGATGAGTATCCTCTAGAGACCTTGGGTGCGACAAATGGTATCAGAGCCTGTCTGCCTGTAGGATCCCTTTTTACTGGTCGCAGTTGAGTCTAGAAACTATTTTGTAGCTATATAGGAAAAATGAAACGTGAGAGTAGGAATTCTGCCATTTTTCTTCTTTCCCCACCCACCCACCCTTTTCTGGTAAGGAAGTGCAACGTTGTTTTCTGTTCTCACCTAAGCTTTCAAGTTAGGATTTCACGTGTTTTGGGTTCTCCGTAGTACCTCAGGGTTTTTTTTTGGTCCCGTTTTCCCGATGTTGCTTCAATATCATGCTTTCTCTCAAGAACCTATCGTCCATTGAAACTTGTTGTTGTTTCCACTTCCATTGTTTCTACCGGAGTCTAATCAAATTCCCAAAATAATCTGCAGATGGGTCTCAGCTACTACCCGCAGGTGGTGCGGATGACCCGTTGCGAGGACACTGCCGGTTTTCCGGAGACGCTGAGGGACATGGTTACCTATCTGGGGTTCCGTTGGGCACCAGAGTACCAGGTCTACGAGCACCAGCGCGAGTTCGACCAGACTTTCTACCGAGCCATCGTCTACATTGTGTCGGATGATGGCAGGAGCATTGTCCACCGCTACGAGGCAGTAGGTACCACTGTGGACATGGCAGTGCAGCAGGTCGCGTATGTGGGTCTCACTGTACTACGTGCTGACTACTGGGGGTTTGATAAGTCCAGTTTTCGTCACATCCCCCGTGGTTACATCACGGCAGCGGGAGTTCACTTCACTGTCCACCGCGACATGGATACCTACGAGACTGATAGCTCCAGGCTGCAGACCACTGCTCAGTTCGTCAGGCACAGTGACGCCGTTGCTTCCACACTTGCTCAGGAGTTGGCCTCAGTCAGGGACCAGCTCTACCACGCGTTGACGCGTCTGGCTACGTACACCACAGACTTCGTTGGAGACGAGCGCTTTGCGCGTTTCACTCAGCCAGCTGGTTTTCCTCTGCCAGATGCTGGAGGTTACGAGCCGATCAGGGGTCCACTTCTCAACCTTGGAGCAGGTTACACTGGTATCCCTCTCTTTGGAGCATAGGGAGAGGATGCTTTCTACTTCACCACACCGAAGGTCCCTCTCCGAGCAGTTCCTATCTACATGGATCGTCGTGATACCTACTTACGTGCGCAGACTCCTCCTCGCCGTACCACTCGCCGTACTCGCCGCCGTCCTGCGTGACGAGCATGGGAGTACCGTTGTATCCATTACTAGCTGTGTCTAGTTTATCCTTTCGTTTTCGAACCATGTATTGGTCTGTTGGATATTCTGATGTATTTGAACATGTGATGATGTACCTATTGGTTATCTATTCATGCGTCGGAATAATCTATCTTTCGGTTACCAAGTCTATCCTATTCTATTGTTGTGCTAAAATGCATTTCTGTTCAGGATGCCTCCAACCAGGAACAACCCGCCTCCGCCACCACCAATGGGGGAACTGTTAGCTCAGATGACCCAAGTGGTGACTCAGATGGCCCAGTTCCAGGCAAATCAGCACACTCACCAGAATGCTCCAAGGGTCACCATCAAGGACTTCCTCAGCTTGGGCCCGAATGCTTTCGTGGCAACACGTGAGCCGCTGGATGCTGACGACTGGATCCGTGACGTAGCAAGAGCTCTGGAGATTGCTCATGTTGCGGAAGAGGATAAGGTCAAGTATGCCACCTACCTACTGAAGGGTCAGGCAGCGACTTGGTGGGAGAACTACCAGACCATGAGAGCTGGCTATCCTATCACCTGGGGATGTTTCAAGGATGCCTTCCTGAAGCACCACATCCCAGATGGTCTCATGGAAAGGATGCGTGAGGAATTCTGCTCTCTCAGACAGGGCAAGCTGGACGTCCTCGGCTACCAGAACGAGTTCAATCGTCTCGCTCGGTACGCTGGTGACGAAGTGTCCACTGAAGCCAAGAAGATGGCAAGGTTTTGCCGAGGTTTTAACCCGGAACTGAAGTACGCTCTCACCAACATCAAGTGCAAGGACTTCGTCGAGCTCGTGAACACCGCGCTCAATGAGGAGAATGGGCGCAAGGCGTTCGAAGAGTCCCGCAAGCACTCGCGTGAGGGTGGTTCCTCCTCCAACATGACCACCCCTCCGCAGAAGCCCCGCATCTGGGTGCCAAACAGTGCTGTCACTCGGGCTCCAAATGCCCAAGCTTCTCCAGGCTTTGGTCCCCGCCCACCCAACCCATCTCAGATGCAGGGTCAGAGGTTTCCGGTGGGGCAGCCAAGGCCAGGTCCTTCTCGTGTCGTCACTTGCTACAAGTGCAAGGAGACTGGACACTATGCTGATAAGTGCACTCAGAAGCAGCTACCACCTCCTCGCCCCAACACCAACCAGGCTATGGTTCGTGCTCCTCCGGCTAAAGCCTTCAACTCCAACAACAGGCCTGTCGGGAGGAACGCGAGGGTGAACCATATCAAGGCCGACAAAGCTGAGGAGGCTGCTGACGTCGTTCTCGGTATATTACCCGTAAACTCTATTCCAGCTAAAGTGTTGTTTGATACTGGAGCATCGCATTCCTTTGTGTCAAAGATTTTTGCAAAAGCATACAACCTAGTTCTGGTTCCGCTAAGCAATCAAATGACTGTTCACTCTCCGGGACCGCAAATGTTGACTTCCAAGATAAGTATGGACAACCAAATACTGATTGGAGGTCGCATATTCCTTGCTTCACTCATGTTACTGGGAAATTCTGACATTGATGTCATTCTGGGCATGGATTGGTTGAAGACCAACAAAGCAAAAATTGACTGTGCTAACAAGTCAATAACTCTCTCCCACACTTCAGGCCAGATAGTCTATTCTCCATATGGATCAAGTTCTGTTCAGCTGTTCAACCTCGATGCCAAAGCTCTTCCTGCAATTGAGAATGTACCGGTGGTTTGTGAATTCCCTGACGTCTTTCCAGGAGAGTTGCCAGGGATGCCTCCGGACAGAGCGGTTGAGTTTGTGATCGAGCTTGAGCCAGGTACTGCTCCAATCTCTAAGCATCCATACAAGATAGCTCCTCCTGAACTGAAATTGTTGAAGGAGCAAATCGATATGTATATGGACAAAGGGTACATTCAGCCTAGTTCCTCCGCTTGGGGTTGCCCAACCCTGTTTGTTGCCAAGAAGGACCAAACAAAAAGACTCGTGGTTGACTATCGTCCTCTCAACGAGAAAACCATCAAGAACAAGTATCCACTTCCTCGTATCGATGATCTTTTTGATCAACTTGCTGGAGCCTCAATATTCTCAAAGTTGGACTTGAGGATGGGGTACCATCAGATAAAGATCAGAAAGGAAGATATTCCTAAGACATCTTTCACCACTCGTTACGGTCTATATGAATACACCGTCATGTCCTTTGGTCTCACCAATGCACCGGCGACCTTCTCAAGACTCATGAATTCTGTCTTCCATGAATACCTCGACAAGTTCGTTGTGGTATATCTTGATGACATTCTTGTCTACTCAAAATCCGAGGAAGAGCATGAAGAACATCTTCGTCTCACTCTCATGAAACTCCGCGAGCATCGTCTGTATGCCAAGTTTTCCAAATGTGAGTTCTGGATTTCAGAAGTTGCGTATCTTGGTCATATCATCTCTGCCAAGGGCATAGCCATTGATCCTGAAAAGGTTAAGGCAATTGTTGACTGGAAACCCCCTAAGACGGTGAAGCAAGTCAGAAGTTTTCTTGGCTTGGCTAGCTATTTCCGTCGTTTCGTCCAAAACTTCTCAAAGATTGCTAAACCTCTCACTGATCTTACCAAGAAGGACAAGAAGTTCGTTTGGTCTCCACAGTGTGATGAAAGTTTCAATCTCATCAAAACCAAACTCACTTCTACACCTGTTCTAGTTGGCCCAGATACCACCAAACCTTTCCAGATATTCTGCGATGCATCTCTCCAGGGTCTAGGAGCAGTTCTTATGCAAGAACGTCAAGTTGTGGCCTATGCTTCACGTCAGTTGAATGCACATGAGCAAAACTATCCCACTCATGACCTAGAACTTGCAGCAGTTGTGTTTTCCCTCAAGAAATGGAGACAATACTTGTTGGGTAACAAAACTGAAATCTTTTCCGATCACAAGAGTCTGAAATACATCTTCACTCAGCCGGATCTAAACCTCAGGCAAAGGAGATGGATTGAGAAGATTAAAGACTTTGATCTCACCATTTCTTACACTCCAGGCAAGGCTAATGTTATGGCCGATGCTCTAAGTCGCAAATCCTATTGCAATAATCTCATGATCATGGAAAGCCAACCTCCACTTCATGAAGAATTCCAGAAGCTGAACCTTGGTCTTGTTCCACAAGGTTACCTTGCTAGCTTGACAGCCAGCCCAACTCTCGAGGACAAGATTCGTTCTGAACAACTTCGTGATAATGAAATCAAGAAGATGGTAGAGCAAATCAAAGAGGGCAGTGATAAATTCAAGTCTTTCTCAATTGATGACAAGGGAACTGTGTTCTTCGAAGGACGCATTGCAGTTCCTCAGATTCAAAGTCTCAAGGATATCATTCTCAAGGAGGCTCATGAAACTCCTCTATCCATTCACCCTGGAAGTACAAAGATGTACCAGGATCTCAAGACTCTGTATTGGTGGTCTGGCATGAAACGTGAAATTGCTCAATACGTTTCTGAATGCGACGTTTGTCAACGTGTTAAAGCAGTCCATCAGAAAACAGCCGGTCTTCTCCAACCTCTGAAAATTCCTGAGTGGAAGTGGGACATGATTGAAATGGACTTCGTTACTGGGTTTCCAAAGTCCAGGAAGGGCAACGATGCAATCTTCGTTGTTAGTGATCGTCTCACTAAGGTTGCTCACTTCTTTGCTGTCAAGGAAACTATCTCAGCTAGCCAGTTAGCAGAGCTCTACACAGCAAGGATTGTTCCTCTTCATGGTGTTCCTTTGGAAATAAGCTCAGACCGTGGAAGTATCTTCACTTCGCAATTCTGGAAGAGTTTTCAAGAAGCATTGGGCACCAAACTTCTGTTCAGCACAGCTTATCACCCTCAGTCTCAGGGGCAAGTCGAAAGAGTCAATCAGATTCTCGAGGATATGCTCAGAGCATGTGGTCTCTCTTTTGGCATGAAATGGGAGGATTGCCTTCCATATGCTGAATTCTCCTACAACAACAGCTACCAGGCAAGCCTAGGCATGGCACCATTTGAGGCACTGTATGGTCGCAGATGCAGGAGTCCAATCAATTGGTCTGGAGCTGGTGAACGTTCACTCTTAGGCCCTGACATTGTTAAGGAAGCCGAGGAGAAAGTTCGTATCATTCGTGACAATCTCAAGATTGCTCAGTCTCGTCAGAAGAGTTACTATGACAGCAAGCACCGGGACATGGTCTATGCACCTGGTGACAAAGCATATCTCCGTGTAACTCCACTCATCGTTTTGGTGTGAAAGGAAAGCTGGCACCAAGATACATTGGCCCTTTCAACATTCTCTCAAGGCGGGCAGAAAATGCTTATCGTCTTGAACTTCCAGAAAAACTATCTAAAGTGCACGATGTGTTCCACGTGTCACAGCTCAAGAAGTGTTTCAAAGATCCAGATCGTACAGTTGATCATGATGATATTGAACTGCAAGATGATCTCTCTTATGAGGAGCACCCTATTCGTATTCTCGATGAGACCGAGCGTAAGACTCGCAACAAGAGCACCAAGTTCTTGAAAGTCCAATGGTCGCATCATTCCGATAAAGAGGCAACATGGGAGACCGAAGAGGATCTTCGCAAGAAGTATCCGGACCTGTTCATTTCTCAGTAGGGAATCTCGGGGCGCGATTCCTTCAAGGGGGGGCGTTTTGTAACATCCCAAGTATGAAAATACCCCTAGAATGCTTGTTTCTTGTTTTATTTCAAGCAATGCATCATGTCATCATGTTTACTTATTGTTTGCATTTGTTTTCTATCTGTTTTATCATGTTTTCACAACTCAAACTTAAACCTTATTCAAACATGGTTTCATACTTGCTCTGTTACAACTTTTGGAACCAAAATAACAAATAAAAACAACCCTTTTATTCCTTGTTTTTCACTTATCAAATTGTTGGTTTAATCAAACCATTAATCCAATTACTTAATTCTACTTCACTTCAATTCAAACCAAATGAATTTCAAAATCAGTAACTATTTGAATACATGAAAATCACTCAACCATTGCAATCTTTAAACACATATTCCTTAGGGTGAACCCTATTAAAAATTGTTGTTTAATATTGTGTTTAATATTAGAAATGCTTTCAATTTAATTTCAAATGCAAACCTAATTTTAAATCTCAAATTTTTGAAATCCAAAGTTGGAATATGGTTTCTAATTGCCTAACTATCCTAACCTAATTTTTCGGGAATTTTTCTTAAATAAAACCTTAACATTTTCTTCCCAAAAGCAAACTACAAAAAAAAACTAAAACAGAGAAAAGAATAAAAGAAAAAGGAGAAACCAGCGCGCGCGCGACAGCTAACCCTAGCCCAACCCAACTAAAACCTAGAGCGCGCAAGGCCCAGCCCGCCTAGCCCCCCGTACCGCTTCGCGATTCGTGCGGGGTTCTAATCTCCTTCGTCACCCCGTACGGCAGAGAATCGGGCGGAGCCACCGCAACCCCGCGCGACTCCGGCGGCCTCCCGTCGCTCTCCCGCGCCTATATAATCCCTAGGGCACCCCTGGAACCTAAACCCTAGCTCCTAGGTACCCTATCCCCTCTCCACCGCCGCCATTCGCTTCCTCCACGGCGAGATCCCTCTCTGTTACTTCTCTCCGGCGAGCACGCCCTGAACCCGTCGATGGCGCCGCCGTATCCTCACCCCACCTAGCCTCTGCTCTACGGGAATCGAGTCGCCGTCACCTCCTCTTCCCCTTGGACACCAGCAACCATCACGGTGAGCCCTCGATCGACGCCGCCGTCCTCTCCTTTTCCTCCGGCCACCGCGCCATTGTTTCTGAACCCGAGGTCCTCCTCGTCGTAGCAGAGCCCCTCGCCGCCGATTGATCGCTGGAACCAGTAGCCCGCTACTTCCTCTACGGTGTTGAGCACCAGAGCGCGCACGGAGGAGCACCACATCGACGGCGCCGTCCACGTCGTCTCCGCGGCCACCGTCGTCACCCCGGCGTCATCAGCTCGGCATCGTCGCCTCTCTGCTCCTCTACAACCACGGTGAGCGTCCACCGTCTCCTTCCCTCTCTCCCTCTGTTGTTTCCGAGCGCATCCAGCATCACAGCAGCCCCGCAGCACGGGCACATCGACGTTGATCGCCGCCGTTGAGGTTCTGTGAGGCGAGCACGCGCGCGTTCTTCATTTTCGTCAGTGTAACATGTTGCTGAAACATATCCTCGCTGCGCATCTGCATACTGACAAGCATCGCTCACCACCGCAGTGGTTACACTGTCTCTCTCGCTCGCGCGCGCTCGCGGGTTCGAGTGCTGGTTCGCGCACGGGAGAGAAAACCCCACCTTTTTGCGCGCCGTGCTGACAGGGTGGCCCCCCCTGTCAGCCTCTCCTCTGCCACGCCAGCGTGCTGACCCCGCAGGCCCACAGGGCAGTGTCTGTGGGTAAACCCCAGCACGGTAACAAACGAATAAAAACAATTCTGTTTTAAATTTCTATTTCATTTTAAATAGCAGAATTAAAACCAAACTTTGAAATTCCATATCTTTTGTTTTATAATTCCAACAAATACAAACTTTACATGAATCCTGATCCAAATTTCCTAATCTTTCCAAATATCCATGTTGTGTTCCGTTTTGGAAATTACAAATGTATTTAAAAATTCAAATTTGAATAACTCAAATGCAATTTGTAATAATTCATAACTAATTCATACTATTTCCAAATAAGTCAAATAAAGTATGTTTTTCACACCTTTTTGAATATCCTATTCGAATATAATTTTGTTTTCTGGTTTGAATAATTTAAATTGCCTAAACAATTTAAATCTTGTTTAAATCAATTAAAACTTGTTTAATATTGTTTAATTCATAATTAAATAATCCAAAGTCCAATTTCAAAATGTGAAACATGTAATCCAACTAAAATTTGATAACCTTTTCAAATGTCAACTTTGTTATTTGTTTTGCACACTTTAACTTGTTGAAAACAACAACTACTTGTATAACATCATTAAGTAACCAATAATTTCCAAAACTTAATAATTGTTTTCTTAACTTGTTAACCCTTTACAATTGCAATTAATATTGTTATTTTGATGTTATCTTGTCAACATCATCATGCATGCATCATGATAACAACTTTCACATAATAAATAGTTGCAAATCATTTGTTCCAATTATTTCAATGGATCCCTTTTCCATATGCAACCTTTGCATATGGGTCCATTTAACTTGTGCTATCATGTTAGTCAGCTTATTTTGATGCAACCATTAATTTGTCATGCATCATCTTGGTTGTGCATAATGCCATAGCAATGATTGTTTACATTCCTGTTTTGTTTGTTTGCTTCTTCTCGGTTAGACGACGACTACGTTGAGACCGACGATCCTTACGACACCACTACCCAGGATCTAGCTCAGTACCCGGCTGTTGAGCTTCCAGGCAAGTTATCACTCACATGAATCATCGAGTTCCTTTCCACACTTGTTGTCGATACTATCTTTTGTCTACTATTGCTAGCCCTATGAATCGATGCTTGTTCTCCGAACCCATCACATGCTACCTTGAGCCATGATATTGCCTCACCCCCATACCTACAGCCTTTGTTTGAGCCTGTTCTTATCTAGCATGCTTAGGGTTGCTGTTACTCGAGTCTGTTGTCGGTTACTACTTTTACTATCTTATTATTCTGTACCGGGGCTCGAATGTTAATCAATCAATCCTGTTAATTGCTAATGGTAATAATAATTTGATGATAAGGCACCGGCAGGAGGCCCATGAGAGGTTTTGGAGCCTGCTAGTGTCGACCCTAATAGGAAAAGGGTCTTGTCTACTGATCCATGATGAGCGCACTAACCGCATGTGGGAAGCGAGTATGGGCGCCCCCCTCAACTTGACCTGATTCGCATCTCGTCCAAATCGCCTCATTTAGTTCGTGTTTTCCATTTGCCGCATGCATGTTTTTGCGAGCCCAGCGCAGGGTGGAACTTTTGTAGTCGGCATATAGGGGGACACGGTCTTAGAGTGCTATGAGGGTCCCTTTTCTTCGGGGCTTGATTAGCCGTGCGCCCAAGGTTCTTTGGGCTTGATGCGAAGAATGGTTGGTTGTGTAGAGTACCCTGCTTGGTGGGAGGCATCCCATCTGGCGGGCTATTCTTGCGTGTACGGCCAAATTGGTGCAACCCTGCAGGGATAATCTTCTCGAGAAGCCGTGTTTTCCGCAGTTATGGATTACTTGGTGAAAGTACTGGCTAACAAGTACTCAGGACAACTTCAACCTAATGATCAATCATGTTACACCCAATGATTAACAACTTGACTAGTAACAGGTTTATTCACACAATAACTTGATTCACCTTATTACAACTGTGTGAGTTATCCTCGGATTGCTTCTTTGGATAAGGGGCGAGATCCAGGATGGGTTTGGTTGAAGTTATCTTTCAGTTGGTTACCATCCTCGATCTTATCTTATTCTGTTAGCCGGAACTTGTAGTTATCTTTCTGTAGTTGGTTAGAGCAGCCAGCAGCAACTTTTATATCACCCCTTTCTTCCGTTGATCCCAAGCATCTATGCTTGTGTTGACGGGTAACTCCTTGATGAACTGTGAGTCTTGCTTGCCAGTACTTGGATGTACTGACCCCGTTGGGGCTGTGGTTTACGCAGAGTACGACTACGACTACGATGCTTCTCAGGACGGCTACTTCGTGGAGTTTGACGAGGCTGCAGACGAGTAGCTAGCTGGACCAGGGCTGGATCCAGGACCTACGTGGATGGGTTTCGCTTTCTTTATTTTCTCCGGCTTCTTAAGCCATGGATTTTGTCTGTACTCAGACCCCTTTGATTGCTTCCGCTGTTGTAATGAATGATATGTTGGGACATGTGTCCTCTGGATGACTGTATTCGATATTTCTGCCTTAGTGAAGGCCATTTGCACTTATTTCATTCTTTTGTGTCTTAGAGACAGTTTGTGTTATCATTTCGTTCAAAGCTGTTGACGTACAGTGCGTGCTTGAATATGAAGTACGTCGACAGTAGTGCCTTAGGTTCCTAGCGGATAGTTTACTTCGACGGTGGAAGCAGGGCTTGTGTTGTCGCGCATAAGCGCAGGCCTACCAGGAAGCTGGGACGTGGGAGCATGTATGCCCCATAATCCAAGCACCTGACTTCCAGTTCGTGCGATGAGTATCCTCTAGAAACCTTGGGTGCGACAGCCCACGTGGTAGGGCTTGGAGTAGAAGTCGGATTCTTGCCTTCCAAGTTAGAACTTACCGTAGTATTCTAGGTTTTCTTTTCTGTAAGCCCTAATCCGGTTATTATATAAAGCCGGACGGAAGAGAAGAACATACAGACAATTAGCTAGAAGCCAACTCGCCGAGAAGTTGATCCTCGCCGAGTAGCTAAACCAACTCAGATTGTACTATATATACTTCAGGATTCAGCCCTGATTTAGTGAGATTGCAGGAGTAGGAACGCCGCCTAGTTGCGACGTACCGAACCTGGGTAAACTTCGGTGTCCTTAATCATCATACTACCACGTTCCCCCACGTCTCTATTAGTAGTCTAATGACACCCCGTATATGAATTCTACTGCGATGTCTCGACATGTACCAAATGGTTCATCTATGGTCTCCTTGCTGAGTGAATCATATTCGGCAAATTAAATTGAGACGGTCGTAATTGAAGTTTAGATTCGGTATCGGCTTATTGTATTTTAGCATTTGTTCATCGGTTTTTATGCCTACCCTAAATCGACAGATTCATCATTTTTACATTTATGTTTTACTGCCACGGTCTTGGCAAAGTTGTTGGCCGAAGAATTGAACGGATGATCGAAAATTGGCAAAATTTCGGGCATGTTTTGGTTGGTTCCCATATTGCGAATTTTTCAAAGAAAATATAGGGAAGCCTGTCACGGTGCATGGGCCCGGCTTTGCAATGAGCTTTTGTACCGCTGCAGGGCCGACGCTTCAGATTTCGTAAATTTATCCCCCACGCCGCCGCCTCCTCCTCTTCTCCCCACACGCAACATTTCCCGAAACCCCCCCCCCCCCCCCCCCCCCCCCCTCCGCACCCAATCCGCCATGGCGCCTCGCCGGCCACCGCGTCGCTTCTCCGTCTACCATGGCGACAGTAAGCCCCTACCCAGCTCCATCCCGCGCCCATCTCTCTCTAAACCAAACCCTAACACCGTCCACTTCGTCTCTCTCTGTGTGTGACTGTGTGTGCAGTCGCAGAATTCGCCGACTTGTCGCGGGACAAGATCCTCGCCGCGGCGCAGAACGGCGACCTCCGCCTCCTCAAGCGTACGTACCTGCAGACCTCCCCAGTGCGGCGATCTCTAGATGGGGATTTGGCGCGGCTGGCATCCTTCGATAGGGATTCTGATTTTATTTTCCGGTGGGGGCGGGGCTTGCAGATGTGGTGCAGGTGATGGACGAGGCCGTCGGCCGCTCCAGGGACGTGGTGGAGGCCGCCAGGTCCGACGGCGGCATCTGGGCGCTGACGGTAGCCGCCAGCGACGCGCAGATGGAGGTGTGCAGGTACCTCGTCGAGGTGCTGCGCGTGGATGTGAAATTGTGAATGCCCCCGATGACAAAGTTCTTGTCACGTGTGCACCATTCACTTCCTTATTACAGGGTACACGGATTGGTTTTTTTTATGTTAACCTCATAACGCAAAGCACAGAATTGATAAGCATCTGTTTACCTACTCTTCATCATCTTCTTTTTTATCCACATTTAACATAGGACCGATTATTCCTCATCACAAAGCAAAGCACTGACGGCGCGGATCACAAGGGTCTGCTCACGTGCTCTCTTCTGTTCCTGGCAAGAAATCGCCGTTTGCCATATTGATTGTCTTGTCTTAGCTGCTATGTTGCTTGATCTATAGGTTACATATTTTGATTGATGAGTTCACATGATACATGGGACTGCTACTCGTCACAAAGCAAAGCACAAAAATGATAAGCGTGGGGTTGCTTACTTTTCATTGTCTCGTTATGTTATCCTCATTCAACATTGGAATAGGCCATGGTCACCAATGAAAGTCTCTATGAGATGTAAACATGTAAAACTGATTGGGTGGGAGTATTCGGTTTTTTATTTTCTTGGATTGTTTGATTAGTTGTGCTTACAAAAATGCCCTAAAGGATTTATTCGTGCTATTAATACTTCCAACTTTCCGACTTATGTAATCGGTATATTCGTCTTTCCAACTAATGAAAATGCCCCAAAGGATTTATTGCTTGTTCAGTAGGTTTAGATATGGCTGATGAGTCCACAGGACATCATTAGGCTGTTAGAGAAAAGCACAAAAATGATAAGCATGCTTCATTGCATTGTTATTTTATCATTCATTATTCATATGCTTCATTAGAATAGGCTATGTTCAGCAATGAAATAGCAGTTCTTATTAGATGTAAACATGTAAAACTGATCGACATGGGGAATTTACTGTTTTTTTATGGATAACTGCACTTACAGAAATACCCGAAAGGATTTATCCGTGCTCGTATTAGTATTTAAGTTTCATCTCACAGGAACCAAAATTGTAATTCTACAGCTGATTCTCCATACATATATGTGGCTGCACAAAAGTGATAAGAACTCTTAATTGCCTTACTTTTATCCGCATTCATCATTCATACGCTTCATTGGAATAGTGCCATGTTCAGCTATGAAAAGTGAACATGTAAAACTGATCGTCAGGGGGAATTTACTGTTTTTTTTTTGGATCATTTTGGATAGCTGCACCTGCACTTGCACACATATCCAAAATGATTTATCGGTGCTAGTGTTAGTACTTTAGGGCATCTCCAGCCGTTGCGCCCCCCAGGGCCCAAAACGCCGCCGTTTTGGGGCCGCCGCGGCGCTAAACGGCGCTATTCTGGAACCTGGGGGGTGCGTTTCCCAGTCGCGTCCCGAGCCCAAGAATCGGCCCAAACAAACGCAGTTGAAAAACTAGTCGAAATTTTATTGAAATTTGGAAACTGCGTACATATTTGGCGCGAATTTAAAGCTAAAAAGGAAAAATTTAAACTAAACACATTATTTGAGGCCGAGGCTGGCGGCGATCGCCTGGCTATAGTCGCCGCCGTCGTCGTCGTCGTCGCTGGGGGCGTCGCCGGGGCGCTTCCTCCCCCCTGTCCCTCGTCGCTGCCGCCGCAATCCCACCTGCTCGCCTCGAGGGCTTGCTGGATCGCGTTCTCGTCGTCGGAGTCGGGGTCGAGGATGACGTACTCGGTCTCCTTCTGCGGCGGCGGGGGAGGGACGCGGAGGCGGGCCGCGTTGGCGGCGGCCTCACGCTCGCGCGCCGCCTTGCGCTGCTCGGCTTCAGCCAGCAGGCGGCGCTGAAGTTCGAGCTCCGCCTCGGTGGTGTCCCGCAGGCTCCACTGAGCGGCGGTGTCGACGTCGAGCGGCTGCAGCGTGTCTAGCGACAGCTGCTCCGCGACCTTTTGGTCGGGCCACTCGGCCTCGTCGTCGTCGCCGCCGTTCTCCGTCTTCGGGCGAACCACGCGTTCGAAGCGTGGCTCACCGATGCGGAGGGCGCCGCCGCTGCGCCTGCGGGCAGGCGCTCCGGCGCTCAGAAAAGGGGGGGGTGGAGACAGACTGGCCGGCGGAGGAGGAAGACGCCGCGGACGAGGAAGACGCGCCGGTCCGCCGTGCCACCCAGGGATGGGCGGCCTGCGGCGGCGGCATCTCCAGGCGCGGCTGGTTGCCGGCGTGGATGTGCTGGAGGACCGCCTCGAGGGTTCTGCCAGGGACGCTCCACCAGCGGCGGCACCCGTGGGCGTTGAAACGCCCGTCGACAGGGCCGTTCTCGTTCTCGGAGTCGAGCTCCCGGTCGTGGCGCGCCGTGAGCCGCTCCCACCAGAACTCGTCCATGCCGGTGAGCGGGTAGTTCTGGGGGTTCGCCATTCCGTCGCGCATCTCGCGGATGGCGCGGCGGAACTCGGGGTCGGAGGAGGGAAGGGGAGGCACCCGTGGGCGTTGAAATGCTCCGGCGCAGGTTGTGGCG
Source organism: Alopecurus myosuroides (assembly GCA_028641055.1). NCBI lineage: Eukaryota > Viridiplantae > Streptophyta > Magnoliopsida > Poales > Poaceae > Alopecurus > Alopecurus myosuroides. The sequence goes on from CM054057.1 coordinate 8,646,174, forward strand.
TGGGAAGCCGTTCGCCGCAGCTCCGTCCGACATTTTCGTGGAGAGAGAGGAGGAGGAGAGCGTCGAGAGGAGAGAGGAGATGAGGAGAGCTCGCAGGTGTGAAGAATGGTGGGGCGCGCTGCGCGGCGGGGGGGTTTTATAGCGCGGCGAGCAACCGGGCATTTACTGCGCGCGCGTCCCCTCGCTGCCGCCCGCCACGCCATTACGCCGGCAGCCTTTGGGCGGGGCGCATGCACTGGGCGGCCGCCACGCCATAAACGCCGGCAGCCTTTGACCGCGCGGTAGCCGAGAAGACGATCACGGGCGGTTCTGTTCCCGCGCTTTCTCGTCGCGTCGCTGACAGCGCTGGCCCACGCGCGCGACCACGCAGTTTCGCCCCCCCCAGGCCGAACCCAGCGGGCTGGGTTTGGCTTGGGTGCCGCGGCGCTATTTAGCGCCGAAACGGTGCTATTTGGGCCTCTGGGGGGGGGGGGCGAGTGGTGAAGAAGCGGCGCTATTCGCCGCTTCCGCCGCGAAAAAAGCCCCCTGGGGGGCTCTGGGGGGACGGCTGGAGATGCCCTTAATTTCATCTCACGGGAATAGAAATCGAAATTCTACAGTCAATTATGCATATAAATATGGGGCCGCTAAAACTTATAAAAGTGAAACAATCAGTCTGTTTGCCTCACGCACTTCCACATTCTACTTTATGCGATACCTGAATTTTATGTTTCCGTGGTTCCATGCTTTGTAGCCTTACTAATCGTATTTCGAAATGTCATGCTCAGTGAACAGATTTCGGATGTACTCTTCTTTTCAGCTCCTGAATTGATTTACAAGAATAAGTCTCCTGGTGTATGTGCTTGGCAGGTTATACACCTCTGTTTCATGCTGTGCACAAGCAGCACAAGCAATCTGCTTCTGTTGTCCAGTATCTTCTTGATCATGGTGCTGATCCAGACAAAGCTTGCGAGCGCGGGATATCTCCTCTACATTCTGCTGCTGGACTAGGTCCCCTCTCTATTCATATGTATCTCTTTTTTGCACTTGTCCAGCACACTTTTTTTAATCTTTTTCTTGTATTATTTTTTGTGTCCGTATTATGTTCTTACTAGGCTTTATTTGACCTCATTCCAGGACCATTCGTATTTTCTTCCCTGAGGTTACTATGGAAGTAGATTATGTTCGAATTTGATGGTTAAATTCTGTTGACATATCATTTGCAACATCCCTAGACGTCATATGTAGGTGATTTTTACGGTACCCTGGTACTCCAAAACTATGGGTGGAGTACCAGGTCGATCTGACCGTCCATAATCAAAGGGCATATTAGACTTTTGCCTCCCTTCCTGATAGACCCCAAGCAGTACGCTCAAAGAAAAAAAAACAGTTGATTGAGATTGATGTTCACGCCCTGATGGCGCTGCCGCCATCGATCCTGGCCGCCTCTCTCTCCTCCGTTTCTCTGCAATCTTCGTCACCACCGCGTTCCGATCGAGTCTCTCTGATTGATCCGTCTCCGCCAGACCGCCACCATCACCCTGGCGCGGCGCCACCGTCCCGATCGACGTTCCCTCTTTTCCCCAACGCGGGTCCAGGTTGAGGATCTCTCCTTTCACTACGCGCGTGTCAGGGAATGTAATAGGGGGGTTATTAGTGGTTTAGTAGCAGTGAGGGTATTATCGGTATTTCACCTAAGATGTCATGTGTACCCGGCCGCTCTTGTTATAAGGCCACCATGTATCCTGTGTTCAAAACCAAGAAATGAAAACCCTAAACTTTATCTTCCAGCTTTTATTTCCCTTGCAATTTATCCTGCATTTTTATCCAGCAATTTACTAGTTTTATGCTCCAATTCCTCTAAAAATCCTGTATTCTTGAACCTAGTTCGTCAGATCCAAGCAGGATCCTGACAAATGGTATCAGAGCAGTTCGATCCACCGGCCTGCCCGCCACCGTTCCCTCCCTCGTCTTCGTCCTCGATTCGATTTTCCCCAACACCAAACTCACCAAATCCGCTCCAATTCGCACCCATGGCCATGGCGACTGCGACCGTCCCCTTCCCCGCCCCCCCTTCCGTCTTGTACACCACCACGGCCACCTACCCACCTCCTATTTTCCCCGGCGGCCACTACGACCTTTATTTACCCCACTCTCACGGCGCACCACCCGCTTTTCCCTACGCCGCAACACACCCGTACCAGCATCCCGACGCCGCGTACGCACCACCGCCCTGCTTCTTCCCCGCTCCACCGTTCGGCTATCCGCCCGCGACCGGCTTCTTCCCAGCTCCAGAGTATGGTCACGCCACTTTCCCACCCGTCGCCACTCCCTATCCTCCAGTTTCCGATACAATTTTTTCCGGCGCCGCCACCCACTCTACAGCCATCACACCCGTCCCAACTCGGGAGCACTTCCAGCTCCAGAGCCGCCATCACATGCCGGACCCCCTGCCTCCACAATCTACATCGTCGGACCCGAGCGTCCCCTCCCCAGGCGCTGACCTCTCCTCCGCCGAGTACTCCTTCCACAGGCCCGGTTCTAGGATGCAGCCGGACCACGCGTCTGTGACCCTCGGCGACCATGCGCCGTTGCTCAACCTCCAGGACAGCAAGGCCGACGCCGTCCAGCGCCACGCCACCGATTCCGCCTCCACGCCCACGGCCGTTCCCGCCCTGGGGCTCGTTTCCATTGCCAACAACATTCTCGACCACGCCTTCGTCAGGCTCCAAGCTACGAGCACGCCCACCGCATCTGGAAGCACAACGACAAGGGCATTCACTTCCCTGGTATTCTCTGCTCCCTCAGTGTCTCCCAGTGCTGCTACTGCTTATGTCGCGTCCCAGGTGTTTGGTGAAATGCCACCACAAAACTCGTGGCATGAAAAGCCAATTGAGAACTCATGTCAGCAAAGTGTGAGCACCAGTCCCAATTGGCAAAATCTTGATGAAGTGCCTCAAGCGTATGGCCTCCATAACCTCAATTACCGAAGTGTTATTCGAGCAGATGGTACTGAACATAGCTACTATGCACTACCAGAAAAATATCCTTTAGAACAAGCTCCTTCTGAGCCAGTGTTTGACGTCTCTGCTAACGAAAAAGATGGCTACTCAACTGAGTTTGTTGATGTGCTCGCTCGTATGCATGAGCAGTAAAATGCATTCGTTGATGTACTCGCTAGCACTCCGGACCTTCAATTATATGAAGAAGAGCAACAAAAAAGTGCAGAACTTCCGAAGTGTTTCAGCCAGCTAACAATTAGTTCTGAGAAACCTACCATTGGTAATGTGGATATTTTCAGTTTGACAAATGAGCAGTCACCCGCTACCCAATGCAGAACTTATGATGAAGAACACCAAGGCGATCAAAACATATTATGTGAGAAATCTGTTTGCCAATCTGCTGCAGGGCACTCCATATCATTCTTTCCATGGGATCCAGGAGCTTCAACTCCGCTCCACTCCAGCAAATTTGGCACTTCTGTACAACAACTGAGAGACCCAAGCTGGAATGCGTTGATAGTTCCTGAGCTCAGAACTGAATGGGATCCAGGAGAACATGACATTCGGAGTTCAATACGACACAAGGATATTTCAGCAGCAACTTATCCTCCAATGCGAGCTAGTCCAGATTCCGATTCAGATGGTTGCTCAAACGATCTTTTTCGTAGGTGCACTGGTACTCATGAGGAGCAGGCGTATAAAGAAGAGCAATGTGAAAGTCGCCAGGCGCCTGAGTGCTCCCGCAAGCCTACTGTTGGTGTTGAGGGTGTATTAAGTTTTACTAATGAGAAGAAATCTGATGCGGAAATACTTGCTATGTGTTACAACAACGCCTCAGATAATGCATTCACCGAAGAAGCTACGTATTTGACTTCTCCAAATGCTGATGTTAAACATGCTGGCAGGTCCCTCAAGCTCGCAAATGGGAAAAACACCCAGGCTGCCGATATAGGATGTGTTCAAGGAGCAATTGTGCATTACGTTGATGAGACCTCCGAGATAAATATCAGGAAACATGATGTGCTCACAAACAAGCATGACATCTCAGACAGTAAGTCAGGTGTCTCACTTCTCAAGTCTAACATATCTCCAAGTCAACATCCTTGTGATCTGAACAATGTCAAGGAAAGAAGTGTACGGAGTACAACACGATACAGCACAAGCTTTCTGAAGTTTTGTGTGCGTGCAGCATATCCAATATTGCATTGTATATGGGATCCGGTCATAGACGTGTCCTCACATAAAAAGCTACACACTTTTCCTTGGATTACACATGCTTCTCTAATTATTCTCCATCAACAAAATTTCATCCTTCTTGAGATAGGAAGACAAGTACACTGGGATCCTGGCATTCAGGTCATGAATGATAGGGCTACAAGCAATAGTATAGGGACCATCAGAGATGCTAAATGGTTGAAAACTACAGCAGCTTGCTTTGCTGAACAGGAGCACATGGCAAATACTTGCAGCAAAATGGTAGTGTTTACATGGCACAACTCACTATCAGCTTGGCCAAATCAGTCAGCGGTGGCAGGTGCTTCTTATACTTGGGATCCTGGTATTGACTCCCTCATGTCTTTCTACTTCTGGCTGCACTTACACATGTTTCAGCTAGTGTATTGTTTGGCTCTCCATGCATGCTACTGGCCTTATGATCTCTTGCCTCCCATACACATGGTAGCCTATGTTTCAAGCAATGGTAAAGCTGGTGAGCTTACCTCTCGATGTTTGGTTGCCCATATGCAACAGATTAACAACAGGACCTATACAATATCTCATTGCATCACATCCTATGCATACACACTGGTGTTGAATACATAATTTGGAAGCTAAGTATTATACGAGCCAAGTTAATTTGAATGACCGTGGTTCGAATATTATGTGACATATTTACTTGAATTTGCTGTTAAGTGTAAAATACAGGCTGAATTTGGCGGATGTCGCGGCAGCAGATTATACGAAAATGTCATGGACTGGCAGCTACGAGGACATGTTCTGGAGGAATTCAGAGATGCGCTAAGCTGAAAATGCAGAGGTGGAGGACAAGTCCTAACAGGCATCAGCCGATTCCACGTCGAAGATGCGTTGGTTCCAGGCTAAGGGCTGAAAACGTGTGCTTGTAATCAATGTACGGGAAATATTTCCTTATTGGCTTGGATGGAACGTATACTAGGATTAAGCTAGCCGGATTGATTAGAGATTCGGAATTTTATATTTGGCTTGCATGCCAAGGAAACAGTCCGTGTACGACTCTATTTGTCATAGACCAGGCTGCCTATATAACGTGGGCATATGGCCGATTGAAAGGACCAATCGTTACACACAAAACAAATCTACTTTTTTCATACGTACTGTCTTTTCTCCATTGTTTCCCCGCTGAGCCCTAGCCTTCCTAGGGTTTAGCAAAATCTTTGCCGTTTTGCGCTGAAAAGCGGCCGTACTCCTCTCCGAAATCGAGGAATCCTTTGTTGCTTTGCCGGAAAAGCAATCGTTCGTCGTCACGAAAGAACGACGGTTATCGTGGTGTCGCGCGGCAATTTTGCGTGGCAACACAATTGGCGACTCCGCTGGGGAAGAGAAGAACAAGAACACATACGCGATGGACGTCGGATCGAAGAACGGAAGCGACCTCGACACGGACAACGTCATCGCCGTCACACTCGACGATCTGTCGGATGAAGATCGGCGCGAGTTTGAGCGGGAGCTTGAGGAAGAGCAAGCTGAAAGGAGAAGATTGAAGTTGGCTGGATACCAGAAGACAAGGAACGGCGTCGTCAAGAAGGTAGCCGCGCCGAGCCCGTCCCATCCGCTCGGCGCTGAGGTAAAAAAGCCAACCGAAGAAATTGCTCATTTAATTGATGTGTCCGTAGCTAGTAAATATGGTTATGATATGGCAAATACGGCACGCACAATTACTAAAGCTGTAGTCGACAAATTTGAAGAACTTAAGGACCAGCTTAGTAAAGATCTAGGAATTAATTTACCAAGTCATGTTCAATCCATGGGGCTGCAAATTGATCCTGAGAATTACGGTAAAAAGCTGATGCCTATGGAAAATAATAGATTATATAACTTGCCTAGCAATATTCATACGCCTGGTGCATCGGCTAATATTATTCAGCCTCACGTTGCTTTAAATAATTATCAAGGTGGCCGTAACTATGGCAGCAGTTCGGCTAATAATTTTGTTTCGGATGTTGCTCCTTCTATTGTTACAACTTCGGCCCCACAAAATTACAGCAATATTAACCGAAGTGTAGGCATACATTCTAATTTGCAACAACCTTTTTATCAAACCGTAGCATATAATACGCCACCGCTGCCGCCTACCGGTACCGGCGTCCCTTATGGGCCGGTACCTGATTCATATTTTAGTGGACCTCCGTTGCAAACTTCACATGCTCAAATTTCTATGCCGGAGTTTCCACCGCGTGCTTGCGTTCCATCCGCTCCGCAAACCAATTCTCCACAAACCAATTCTCCACAGCCCAATGATACTTTTAAAGATCAGCTTGCTAATATACTTAGAGAATTTGGTTTAGAACCTAAGGGTAGAGCACGGGTTTATCAAAAGCCATATCCGGATTATTTTGATTCGACGCCTTATCCTCGTGGTTTTAGAATTCCAGATTTTGTTAAATTTACAGGAGAGGATAGTAGAACGACTTTTGAGCATGTAGGCCAATTTTTAGCACAATGTAGTGAAGTCGGCACATCAGATGTTTTTAGAGTTAAATTGTTTCCTTTATCTTTGTCCGGCACTGCATTCACTTGGTTTACCTCGCTTGCTCCTAATTCTATTTCCACATGGGCACAGTTAGAGCAAAGATTTCATGAATATTTTTATAGTGGTGAAACTGAACTTCGACTTTCAGATTTAACTATGGTTAGACAAAAATATAATGAACATGTCCATGATTATATTAGGAGGTTTAGAGATGTAAAAAACCGATGTTTTAGCTTGACCATAGCCGAAAAGGATCTAGCTGATCTCGCCTTTTCAGGTTTACTCACTCATATTAAAGATAAATTAGAAGGGCAAGAATTTTTAGATGTTAATCAAGTTTTGCAAAAGGCTTTGGCGCAGGAAAACCGGACTAAGGAAATTAAACAATATAGCCGGTTTAAAGATAATAGGACTAAAGAGAAGGATAATCATGTGGTAAATTATTTAGATCATGATAGTGATTCGGCTAGTGATGATGATGTTGACATATGTGTAGCCGAATGGATTCAAGCACCCAAGTCAAAACCTTTTGCATGTCCAGCTTTAAAACCTACACCCGCTAAAAGAGAAGAAATTAAATATACTTTTGATGTTAGCAAGTGTGATAAGATTTTTGATATGCTCCTGCAAGGAAAATTAATTAGATTGAAAGAAGGTCATGTTATTCCATCTCCGGGAGAGTTGGGCAGAAGAGCTTATTGTAAATATCATAATTCGTTTTCTCATTCTACTAATGATTGTAATGTGTTTCGACGACAGGTGCAATCGGCCATAAATGACGGACGATTGACATTTACAGAAAATACTACAATGAAGCTCGATAGTGATCCTTTTCCTATTAACGTGATCGAGTTTGAGAACAAGAAAATGCTAATTCGGCCGCATCAGACCGAATCTACGGAAGGAAAAAATATTGTCATTGACAACAATGCTGCACCAAGGATGATCAAGCCAAAAAATCCAGAAGTAGGAGTGTGGAAAGTCAATGGAGGAAGGAAAACGGCTCAAAAAATAAAGCCGACAGTTAGTATGCTGCTAGAAAAATACACGTCACGCAGGGCCGGTAATGTGTTTAATCGGCTCGGAGGTGTTAAGCGTCCAAGATCTCCTTCTGGACCTGGCAGTCATGGGCGTTGGAGGAGAAATTCATATGGCCAACAGTCGTATTTTCCAATGGAACCGGCTTATTGGGAAGGCGTACCTCCTATGTATCCACAATTTCCTCCATGGAGTTTTAATCCTTGGGCACCATACGCTGCGCAGCCAGCAGGTTATTTTCAGCCGGAGTGGGTTCCTTCAAGGGCTGTATACAGAGAACCATTGCGTGACAAAAGAGCTCGTTTTAATCAAGATCATCGACCGCGCGATGCAATTTTCGTTCAAGGGAAACAATCACCGGTACGCAATACATATGACAGGAATTATAGTGGTGGACGCAAACTCACTTGGGTGCCGAAGCGTGCAAAAAGTTCAGGAGTTTTAAATACTGATCGTGCTTTGAAGCTTAGAGAAGGCCAGTCAGCTGAAGGTGTCAGAAATATTACCATAGCAGAAAATGCTGATACAGTGAGCTGTGTGTCGGTGCAGGAAAATAATGGTAGCACGCGAGACAAGGGGCCAGTTAATCCAGTCGCTGCCACCTCTAGTGCTAGTAAAAAGGATGGTTCGGTTAGTGCACCCACCGATTCATCCATGAGCAACAACAACTCACGTACATCCACTAGCTGGTCTCCTCAAATTCTTTTTGGCTCATTTGGCCAGCACGTGAAAACAAGTACTATGGGGAGCCAAAATAATGGATGCACTACCGCTTCCAATCAGCGGGAAAATATTTCGGCCAAGGGAAAAATATTTGTGCCAGGAACAGCAGTACATCAGTATAGGCCGAGAAACTCGGGGGGCAGTAAAATTCAATCAGTCGCCCCTGGAACCAAACCGGGACCTCGGTGGTGTCCGCCGGGATTAACACACACACAGAAACGCCGAGTACAGCGGCTGCGAACATTGGAGATCAGGGAGGAAATAGCTGAGAAGAAGCGCGATGAACTATTTAATCGTGAGAGACCAATGTTCCCTACAAAGACTTGGAAGGAGAAGCGCATCATAGCAGAGGAGAATAAGGCTGTTGATGACACAATGGACGACACCGCAGATGAGACGCCGGAGGACCTTGCAAATGATGCGGTCGATGGTGAAAATTCAGAGGACAGCGATGATATACTTAGTGACATGGATGTTAACATGGTGTTCGCCTTACCTGCTGAATTTCGTGCGCCCGAGGCTGAAGTTGCTGAACTTGTTCTTGGTGCGAAAAATGCTACATTTGAGAAACCCGAGAAGCCTGATCAACATCTAAAACCATTATTCATCAGGGGTCATATTGATGGTAAGCCTATTGGTCGCATGCTTGTTGATGGCGGTGCCGGGGTTAATATTATGCCTTTTTCGGTTTTCTCTAAGTTGGGCCGAAAAGAGAGCGAATTGATGAAAACCAACATGGGACTTAGTGGATTTTCTGGAGAATTGTCTGAAGCCAAGGGTGTTATTTCTATGGAGCTCACAGTAGGTAGCAAAACATTGCCGACTGCATTTTTTGTTGTTGAAGTCAAAGGTCGGTACAATGTTCTTTTGGGGCGCGATTGGATTCATGCAAATTGCTGCATCCCTTCCACTTTACACCAGTGCTTGATTCAATGGGTTCATGATGATGTGGAGGTGATCGAGGCGGATAACTCAGCTTGCATTGCGTTGACGGAGGCACCGGTTGATTGGCAACACGGTGAGATGCGATGTTTGACCGGTAGGGATTTATCGGACTACGATTATATTAGCATCGGTAGAGATGGTTTTGTACCCATACATGCACAGCCGGCTAGCATAGCTCGGCTTAATGATCTGTCTTTATAAATGATGAATAAAGAAGATAATATTAAGTGGCTACAAAGACGCACCGAGGAATATCGTTCCGGGAAGAACGATATGCATGAAGCAATTGAAGATTTTGATGATATGGAGAAGCTTGGACAAGGATTCTCATCGGCTGATCCGCTTGAAGAGATTGATATTGGTGACGGGAGCATTCCGAGGCCTACATTTATTAATGCTAAATTAAAAGCCGATCAGAAATACAAGGTATGTGTATTACTTAAAGAATTCGTTGATTGTTTTGCTTGGAATTATACTGAGATGCCTGGTTTGAGTAGAGATTTAGTGGAGCATAGATTACCTATTAAATCTGGTTTTAGGCCGCATAAACAACCTCGTAGGAATTTCAACCCCAATATGTACGACCGCATCAAAGAAGAAGTTGATCGGTTAATAAAAGCTGGGTTTATTCGGCCATGTAGATATGCGGACTGGGTCTCTAATATTGTTCCTGTTGAAAAGAAAAACACCGGTAAGATTAGAATATGTGTTGATTTTAGAGATTTGAATAAAGCCACTCCAAAAGATGAGTATCCTATGCCTATTGCCGACATGCTTATTAATGATGCTTCGGGACATAAAATAATTAGTTTTTTAGATGGCAATGCTGGTTATAATCAAATATTTATGGCCGAAACGGACACGTCTAAGACCGCTTTTCGCTGCCCAGGTTTTGTTGGTTTATTCGAGTGGGTTGTCATGACTTTTGGTTTAAAAAATGCCGGCGCTACATACCAGCGTGCTATGAACTTAATTTTTCATGATCTTCTTGGCATTGTACTAGAAATATATATTGATGATGTGGTTGTTAAATCGGATGGTTTTGATCATCATTTAGCCGATTTGCGATTATCTTTTGAAAGGATGCGTCGGTATGGGTTGAAAATGAATCCACTCAAGTGTGCTTTTGGTGTGTCGGCTGGGAAGTTTTTAGGTTTCATAATTCATGAGAATGGCGTAGAGATTGATCCTACAAAAGTGGAGTCAATTGGAAAGTTGAAGGAGCCGACATGTAAAAAAGACGTGCAAAAGTTGTTAGGAAAAGTTAATTATTTAAGACGATTCATATCTAACCTTGCAGGAAAAATTGAATCGTTTGTTCCATTACTTCGGCTAAAGAATGAAGCCGAATTTACTTGGGGGGCAGAACAGCGAGAAGCTTTTAATAATATAAAAAGATATTTATCGAGTCCTCCGATACTGCGAGCGCCCAAGTCCGGTGTGCCGTTCAGATTGTACATTGCTGCACAAGATAGAGTGATCGGCGCAGTGTTGGCCCAGGATGACGGCGGGAAGGAATATATTATTGCATACTTAAGTCGCCGTTTGCTGGATGCCGAGACTCGGTACGTGTTTATTGAAAAGTTATGCTTGTCTTTATATTATGCATGTACCAGATTTCGACCGTATTTACTTTCTAGCACATGTGTCGTAGCTTGTCAAGCCGACGTGATTAAATATATGTTGCAACAACCGATTCTTAGTGGTAGGATTGGAAAATGGGCTTATGCGCTAATAGAATATGATTTAGAATATGAATCGCTGCGTGCTATGAGAGGTCAAGTTATCGCCGATTTTATTGTTGATCATAGAATAAAAGATGAAGAAAGTATTAATTATGTTAGTGTATGCCCATGGAAGCTTTATTTTGATGGATCGGTTTGTGGAGAGGGACAAGGCGTCGGTAATGTTTTAATTTCTCCTAACAATGTTATTTACGAGACATCGGTCCGTTTAGAATATCTTTGCACTAATAACCAAGCTGAGTATGAAGCTTTATTGTTTGGTTTACAAAATTTAGTTGATATGGGTGTGAAAGATATAGATGCTTTTGGGGATTCGCTTCTAGTAGTGGAGCAAATTAAAGGCGAATTTCAGTGTTTTGATGGATTACTAAATAGTTACTTAGACCGATGTTTGGACATAATTAAGTCTCTAGATACATTTACTATTAGTCATATCCCTAGAGAAGAAAATGCTAGAGCTAATTATTTGGCACAGCAAGCATCCGGTTATCGAATTAGTAAAGGGAAATTTTTAATACAAGGACGACCGATGCTACTCGCGGCAAAAAATGAGACCGACATGGTGTTTATTGATCCCATACGTAGTGCATCAATTTCTGATTTGATCCAGCAACATATAGTAGCAGGAAAAGAGAATTCGGTACATGGCACAGAAGCAACCGAATTAGCTAATAGTATAGAACCTGCTGATTGGAGAGTTCCTCTAATTAATTTTTTAAAGTATCCAAGTCAAACAAGAGATAGAAAAATTCGGCGACAAGCTTTAAAATATACTCTATTGGATGATGAATTATATCGCCGAACTATAGATGGGATACTTTTAAAATGTTTGGATTCTGATCAGTCTAAAATAGCTATGGGTGAAGTACATGAAGGTATATGTGGGACACATCAGTCGGCGCAGAAAATGCGATGGTTGTTAAAAAGAGCAGGTTTTTATTGGCCGACTTTGTTAGAAGATTGCTTTCGATATTATAGAGGCTGTGAGGCGTGTCAAAAATTCGGGAATATCCAATCAGCACCTGCAGCTATGTTGAATCCCATAATTAAGCCGTGGCCCTTTAGAGGGTGGGGTTTAGATTTTATTGGTGAAATACATCCTTCATCTTCTAAAAGACATCGCTTCGTCTTGGTAGCCACAGATTATTTTACTAAATGGACTGAAGCGGTTCCTTTGAAGAATATGACTCATAAAGAATTGATAAGTTTTGTCTTAGAACATATTATTCATAGATTCGGCATTCCTCAAACTTTGACTACTGATCAAGGTTCTTCTTTTATGTCTCACCAATTTCGTGAATTTGCCGAATCATTTAGAATTAAGTTGTTAAATTCGTCGCCTTATTATGCTCAAGCTAATGGACAGGCCGAATCTAGCAACAAGACTTTAATTAAGCTTATCAAAAAGAAAATTGAGGAGCATCCGAAAAGGTGGCATGAGGTACTTTCGGAAGCTTTATGGGCTCATCGGATATCTAAACATGGAGCAACTCAAGTAACACCGTTTGAGCTAGTTTATGGCCAGGAAGCGGTATTACCCGTGGAGATTAATTTACAGGCTCTTAGAGTGGCCAGACAAAATGATTTGTCGGCTGTAGATTATAACAATTTGATGATGGATAGAATAGATGATGTTTCTGAAGAAAGATTACGAGCCTTACGGGAAATTGAGAAAGAGAAATTAAGAGTGGCTAAGGCTTATAATAAAAAGGTGAAAGAAAAATCGTTTCAGATAGGAGATTTGGTGTGGAAAACGATTTTACCTATTGGAACTAAAGATAGGAAATTCGGCAAATGGTCGCCGAGTTGGGAGGGCCCTTATAAAGTTGTAGAAATTGTTCCTGGAAATTCATATTTTGTACAATCTTTGCAGGGGATAACGTTGCCCAAAGCTCTCAATGGAAAATATTTGAAAAAGTACTATCCTAGCATGTGGCAGGAGGCTTGATGATAGTATGGCCGATATATTATTGAAGTATCGCCCTAAGCAAAAATTTGGCCGATGTGTTCTTTGAACATCGCCCTAAGAGATCATATGGCCGGTGAGATTATCGACATCGTCCTAAGGTACTGTTACTGTGTTTTCGATAAATAAAATTGTACCAAAAACAGGGGGGCATGTGTTGAATACATAATTTGGAAGCTAAGTATTATACGAGCCAAGTTAATTTGAATGACCGTGGTTCGAATATTATGTGACATATTTACTTGAATTTGCTGTTAAGTGTAAAATACAGGCTGAATTTGGCGGATGTCGCGGCAGCAGATTATACGAAAATGTCATGGACTGGCAGCTACGAGGACATGTTCTGGAGGAATTCAGAGATGCGCTAAGCTGAAAATGCAGAGGTGGAGGACAAGTCCTAACAGGCATCAGCCGATTCCACGTCGAAGATGCGTTGGTTCCAGGCTAAGGGCTGAAAACGTGTGCTTGTAATCAATGTACGGGAAATATTTCCTTATTGGCTTGGATGGAACGTATACTAGGATTAAGCTAGCCGGATTGATTAGAGATTCGGAATTTTATATTTGGCTTGCATGCCAAGGAAACAGTCCGTGTACGACTCTATTTGTCATAGACCAGGCTGCCTATATAACGTGGGCATATGGCCGATTGAAAGGACCAATCGTTACACACAAAACAAATCTACTTTTTTCATACGTACTGTCTTTTCTCCATTGTTTCCCCGCTGAGCCCTAGCCTTCCTAGGGTTTAGCAAAATCTTTGCCGTTTTGCGCTGAAAAGCGGCCGTACTCCTCTCCGAAATCGAGGAATCCTTTGTTGCTTTGCCGGAAAAGCAATCGTTCGTCGTCACGAAAGAACGACGGTTATCGTGGTGTCGCGCGGCAATTTTGCGTGGCAACAACTGGACTTCGCTAATGATCAATTGGAGTTTATCCGTGAGCAATGTGTCAATGAGAATTACAAGACCATGAGTTTGCTGCTATCTTTAAAGAAATATCTTCAAATATGTGAACTGGATATTATCTTAATCACATTTCTACCTCCCTGATGGCGAATGAATTAAGATGAATAATTATCAGTGATAAAAGTTTCCGTAGAAACTTGTTCCATTGGTGACCAATGGTCTCAAGGGGGAAGGAATGTCAGGGAATGTAATAGGGGGGTTATTAGTGGTTTAGTAGCAGTGAGGGTATTATCGGTATTTCACCTAAGATGTCATGTGTACCCGGCCGCTCTTGTTATAAGGCCACCATGTATCCTGTGTTCAAAACCAAGAAATGAAAACCCTAAACTTTATCTTCCAGCTTTTATTTCCCTTGCAATTTATCCTGCATTTTTATCCAGCAATTTACTAGTTTTATGCTCCAATTCCTCTAAAAATCCTGTATTCTTGAACCTAGTTCGTCAGATCCAAGCAGGATCCTGACAGCGCGCCGCGTGCAGGCTCCGTCTTGACTCCCATCTCGCCAGTCAGAAGGCTGGTTCTTGCGCTTCTTACTGCTAGAGTAGTACAGTACAGCAGTAGTTTCTTTATCTGACGTAAAAGTACAGCGCTGGCAGTCATATAGTTCTAGTTTTCATTTAGACAGGTATGATAGTGCTCCTTACTAGATATCTTCCAGTTAATACACAGATTTAATATTAAAACTATATCCTGTGTGTTCCAAATGTTGGGCAGTTTGATCAACTGAAATGTCAAACATAGGAGCTTGGGGTTAACCTGCTACTATTGAATAGCCGTGAATACCCGTGCGCGTAAATACTAAATGCAAGATTCAACTTGTATATGTTCATTTTGTATTACAGCAGATGAAAAGGGATGGATAGGTTGTTTGAACAGCGAGTATACTAGTTTGTTCAATCTGTCATTATGCTCAGTGAGATATCTTAAATTTAATTTCTTCAACCTTTGGCCCATATGTTCCAAGTGTTGACTTGTGATTCAGAGAGATATATTTGATGTTTTCACATGAAATCCTGATTCAGAAGTGTATATCATGGTTTTAAACTAACTGAATATTGAAATACTACACTGATTATTTGTTGGTCGTACCAGAAAGTCATCATTCCACTCAGAAGTTTTTAATCATAGCTCCTGCTTCCTGCACGTACTTCCCCTTATAATTTTGGGAAAATGAGCTTTGGTGCCCTTAATCATATATTTGTTGTATAGTTGCATTCCTAAGAGTCAGGCGCGAGCGAAATGTTTCGAGGACAATGTATGATAAAATTGAAGAAATCTAACTGAAAAATGCCTTTTTGACGCTCCAAGTTTCAGTTTCCAGGACAAATCTCTCTGTCTAATCCGAAAATCTGAAAGGAAACAACATGCCGGACTGGCTGCCAAAAAAATGAAAAAGGTCATTTCTATGGCTATTTGCATATGTTGATGCTTCAAACCATCAACAAACTCTCTTCTAATGGATAAACACATGTTGAGCAATACAGGGGTGTGAACCTTCCTACATCCACAGATAATTCCATTGTTTCCATCGTTAAAGCTACCTTCTAATGGGGATTACAGATCCATCCTGTACAGGCAAATCATCACAAAGCTATAGATGCCAGCAGTCACTTATACGTTGGTAAAAGTCCCGACACATTTAGCAGACCGAAAAGTTTCCAATTCCACCGTTTTCTTCTGGTTAAATTGGTGATGATGTCCGCACCGTGAGTACCAATACAAAAGCACCTACAGTAACAAGTACATCAGAATGCAGGTCATTCAACAATTTACCTGCCATCTCATGCATTATGGAAATTCTAAAATTACAGGAACATTTTCTTACAAGTGCTAGTATAGCAGAAGACGAAAAACAAATCAGGGAGACAGCAGACATATTGGCAACCTGCAGAGAAAAATTTCAATTTAATATGCTGAACAACGTTGCTCAAAGTTGCAGCTTGTTTATTTTTTTCTCTATAATTTTTCTATTCACACAGTTTCAGAAGTATATTTTCTCATCTTAACAATCACATTAACAAGATCAACATCATCAAACAAAGATGGCAAAGCCACAAAGGCAAGCCAAGAACATGGCATATTTCAATACTTCATATCTGGTGCAGTTGGGGGGAGCACTAGTTGATCCCCTATCCTAAAATTTGTGCACATGAGCATATCGGTCAAGGTTAACAGCAAAGTTGATTGTTACTTCTGCAACCACTACCATGCATCTACGCAGACATCTAACTATGAAGAACGTATAAACATGGATATATAAAAAAAAAACAGAATTCAGGTGTTGCTAAGTTACGGTGCAAAACATTCAACAAGCTAGAGAAGCATCCTTACATGTAGTCGACAGGCCCTTGCACGGAACATTTTCCGATCCCGCGTCTCGCAACTCGACCCGGATGTTCTCCTTGCAGTCTGAGTGCCCCTGCATCAGCCAACCGGCCCTCCTGCTCAACCGCAACACTACCTCGTCGTCGACACCGCTGCCGTACATGTCCTTCGCCCTCTGGAACATGCTGGAGTCACTGGAGCACATACCCGGTCCTCCTGGCCGTGTGGTTGTATAAGTTTCGGTTGCTGCAATCCTCGGTCAGCCCCCACGACGCCACGCTCTCCTCGTGTCCGCGGCCAGGAGCATGGAGTGGCGGCCAAGATGCCCAGAGTGGCGCGTGGCGGACTGCACCGGTGGCACTTGGGGCAGAAGATGCCGACACGCGCCCGGTTATACAGCGCCGCTGATATCTTCCCCAGCGGAGACCTCGCCGCGGACGGATCCTCCCTTTCCCCAAGCTCGCCGCCGCAGGGAGCCGGCCCCTACTCCCATGCCGCCGTCGGCGCTCGTCCGTAGGTGTCTCTCCGGCACGGCCGCGCGCGGCGCCTCGTCTCCCTCGCCGGCCGGATCCTCCATATCCCGCGCCGCCGCGATCTTGAACTCGGCTAGGTTTTGGTCCACGAAATGCGACTATTTTCAGACAAAGAGTTCACCGGGGAGGGAATTGAAGAAAATAAAATAAAAATATAGATTACCCTTTTGCCCCTCCGGTGGAGGTACTCCATCAGCATGGCTTGGTTTTTTAGCTAGTACTCCGTGGGCTGACGATGGAGTACCAGAGCACATGAGCCGTTAGATGGTTGAAAATGGGCGGGTCATATTAATTTTGGGGTACAGTAAAAGTCCTCCCAAATTAAACCTTGACGCGATCAGTTCGCCTATCGGGTAGTTCAATTGTGACCGCTACGGAGATGTCCTTCATTCTACTCCAAGCAATTTACTATCTCTCCGGCCATGCATATTACGTGCATTCCAAACAAGCTGTCCGATAAATAATCTCCATGTCCAATCAAGCTACACAAGGAGCACAACGGCGTCACAAGCCAACTTGAACATGAAACAATCTCGGAGACGGCCATGATGAGGCACGGCGCCGCAGTCGTCGGCCAAGCATGGACACGTGATACGGTTGCTACAGCAAGTTCATGAAATACTACATTGTCTTTTGAAGATGGGACACACCTCCACTATGGTGGAGCCCAATGACATGACAATAAGGGGAAGCACGCGATGGAACCCGTGCGAGGAAACATGGCAAGTTAACCTAAACTAAACGAGTGCTCTAGCCGCTGGGAAGCCCAGTTTTCAGAACAATTTCAGAACAGTTTTCAGAACAATTTCGAGGAAGAAAACCACCCAAATACTTCCGTCTATTTAATCTATCTGAATCCACTTCTCTCTCCTGTAGCCTGTAGGTGCGTGCTCTTCCATACATATGCTCTGACGTCAGGCCACGGTTTGGGTTCGGTTCACCCATGCGACGCCAGACTCTGCTCCACTTTTCACTGTCTCTCGGTTCTACCAAGATACTGCACGTTCTCTCTGCAGCTGCCCAACAAGAGTAAGATGACTAGTAACGCCATCATGATAAAGATCTGGCTGTCACCAAACGTGGCCAGGAGGTGCGAGGGCGACATCGTCTGCGAGCACAAACTTAGTGTAGCTGTAGCGTGGCCTAGATGTCGGCTCGGCGAAGCCGCCCACCTTGAACACGAGCGAGGTGCCGGAACCACCTGATCGACAACATGCATTAATAAAATTTAGAGCATGGAGTAATCCGGCAAGATGTTTTTCAATGCTACGAGAAGAACCTCTCAAAACAGGGGGATCCATGCATGTCCATTGGGGCAACGACTGGGCCGAAGCATGCATGTACCTCTCGTCAAGTCAAAGCGAGGAGGACGAAGGTGGGTTTCTTGTCGCTAGTAGTAATAGGTTTGCTAGCTAGCTTGATTAGTTTGATCGGCTTGCATTATGGAATGCATAAGAAACATATGTTCTGTGTGTTTTATGATGAGCTCATCGATGAGGCTAGCTACAAAGTTGCCCATGGCTACGTATATGCTTTGTTTGTTATTTTGAATTATTGTGGATTGAGCGTGGAGCACCAATCTTTGAATAGGCATCACATATGCGATCGGTACGGTGATGGTACCAATAAACGATCCATCAGTTTGCTTAGGGATTGAATCACAATCGATCGTGCTTTCTCTCGTTTCCTCGATCCAAACCTCCTCCCCTCATATGCATACTATGGTACGGACCACTTCCTTCTGGCCTCGAACCTCTACCACTGAATGAATGCGCAGGATCCCCACGACCGCCTCTCGGCCCTCCTCGAAGTACAATTGCACTACGCCCACGGCTCGAGGGGGAGTCACGTATATCCACTCTCCATACGTCAGCGATTTATCCTTAAAGACCTAGAGGCACATTTCTTAAAGTTGTTCCCAACAAGTCCACATGCATAGCACAATTGTCCAAGTATCTCAAACTTCACGGCGTACAAGAATCTTTTGCCCCCTCGGGAAATAGAAACAAATCGCGATAGGGGTTTCCTGACATCCTGTATGATACGGCCACGAACGAAGTCACCTCTGAACGCACCCGAAGGATTCGTCTACACCTTAACAACTTTTCCACAGTTGCGCTCAATAAGCTTTGTGGTCACCTCCTTCTTTCTGTACCCTTCGGGAATTTTTTTTGACCTGTATCCAAATCGGCATGGACGTAAGATCAATGGCATCGGGGTCAGAAAAAACGTCATAGGGGGCCATAACAAGGTGCCAATCAAGGAACAACCATGGACGATGCTCAGTCACCTTCTCCCATTCTCCCAAACAAAAGCACTGAATTACAAAGAGTTTCTCTCCAACTGTCCGGATCTTGATTGTGCGAGCTGGGTTCCAAGCATTTTTCATCTGCATGAAGAAAGCATCGTGGCTGAATTTTTTTATACATACCAGCCTGACCACCGCCATCCATCCTGTGCTCTCGACTAGGGATGCATCTTCATCCTCGATGACCAAATCATCGAACTCCTCTTCTTCAATAAAAAGCTGATCAAAAATGGATCCAATCCCACTCCCATCACCTGGATCAACGCTCGCCGAGAAAGCATCAGGATCATCCGGGTTGGCAACACGTAGGTAAATAGCTACATATTCGTTTCGTGTTGGATGGTGGACGTGGATGGTTCATGTCGTGGGATAATCACGGCAGATGTTACCAGGGGTAACTGATCTTGGGGCAAGTCGACACAGGCGTTCGGGAGAGGGTTTAGCTCAAGAGAAGACATGGTACAACTTGATCTGACAGCCGGAATCGAAGTCGCCAGATCTCTATTCTCGATATAATAACTCGATTAGGGTTTACACTGGATACTCGATATCACACGATATTGCTAGGGTTCTTAGATCTCTCTCTCTAAAACTATACCTGAGGGTCGGTTTATAAAGCACCCGTACCCCCTAACTTATTCGGCAAGGCACATTCCGGATCCTACATGAACACGGCGTACTAACCATAACTTTCCTTTACAATGGCCCATAACCCGGGCTGTTAAGCCCACAAGCTGGGGCCTCCACAAGCTTCTTTATTCTTAGCCGAATCCTGCACGCCATCCTTCGGGCCGGGTTATTTCCTCAGAGCTTGGCATACCGGGTTAGCATCCCCCTGTCAGTAGTCCCCAGAATAGCCTGGGCTTCATGGATCTCCTTGAAGCGCTTGCTATTCCCTGCAAAGATATAGATCATACGGGCGTATGAAGACCGGGTTAAGATGTTTTGATATTCGGCTAGGCCTCACTCCATGGTGGCCATGTGATAACCCGGATTTGGCCTCCAGATATTTAGGTTCAAATTCCCAGGTCCAGACTACCACAAAAATGCCAAGATCTCATGCTCGATAATCAGTCCCGTCATTGCCGGGCTAATCCTTTCCTTCTTCTGTCCCAATGCCTCGCTCAATACTCAACGCATATCCCGCAAGATCTTCGCTGATAACCTTTACCCCGCGGTTTCCGGCTACTGGCCGTTAGGATAGGCTCACCCTTGCTTTATAAATAGCACTTAATGGGCAACCCTAAGCCTCTCACCACGCCACAACTTCCCCTCTTCTTCCTTGCTCCCAACACCCTCGCGACACCATCGTGAGGAGCTCGCACAGGTTACCAACGCAAGCTCACCAGCGACCGCGCCCGCCCTTGAGTCGCCTTACGCCACCGTCAAGTGTCATCGTTGCTCCTCCGTTCCTCTCATTCGAGCCACGCCACCCGTCGCCATCGTATTAGACTCCAATCTCCCCGGTAAGCTCCTCGCAACCAGTCAATCAATCCTCACAACTTTCAATTTACCCAAGATCGGATCTAGGTCAACCCGCAAGTCATTTGTCCGATTGCACCAAACTAGATCGACTCGAGGCTTGCCAACTCCTTTAATCATCTGCCCTATAGTCACAAATGATCCTCCAACCCTCATTGATTACCAATTTTACTTAAAAATCATCCGCAAGCATTTCCATCTAGATCCGTTCCTCCTCAATTTTCCGCCTATTGCATTAACACCCGGAAAAACCCTCCTTTTCCAGCCAATTCATTTGCGATATAAATATGGGCAACCATCCGTCATCCCCGAATACCTTTCCCTATGTAAGCGACCAACAATTTCACAAGTGTGCTAGATACCCGGACAGTTCTCGACTTCGCACCTTCTTGATACTTTTATATTCGGATGCCTCAGTATTCCCGGGTCTTATTTCACACGCCTCTTCTCTTTATGTTTTGCAGGCTGGCCCCATGGCTCCCAAGCGACAAGGGAAACAGCCGGCTCCGACAAGGACCACCCAGACCATATCTGCCAACTGGGGGCGTTCCACAACCACCAAAGCCAAATTGGACGAGCTAGCCGAATTAGGAACCCTCCCTTCTCAAAAAGACATCCACTGGAGGGTCCCGGGTAATGAGACTCGTCCCACCCCCGAAGAAAACGAGGTAATCTGCTTCGTTGACCACGTGACCCGGGGATTTCGTCCTCCGGGTCATCCTTTCTTTAGGGAGGTCTTAGATCATTATGGACTCCGGGTGTTTGACATAGGGCCTAACTCCATGTTAAACATTACCCACTTCATTGTTCTGTCTGAGTCGTACTTGTGCATGCCACCGAGTCTGACTCTTTTCATTGAGTTATTCCAGTGCAAGCCGTGCCGCGAAAGCGGCGACGGAGCGCTCCTCACTTGCGGCGGGGTATCTATCCAACGCCGTAAGAATTCTCTGATGCCAACCCTCAACCTGCACTCCCACGTTAAACATTGGCAGCTATCCTTCTTTTACTGCCACGATACCTCCCCCGACAGCGAAAAGAAGCTGCCGGGTTACTCAGAGGCCCCCCTCAAGCTCTCCGAGTCTTTCAATGCCTTCGCATCAGACTCAGACATGGAGGCAATCCTTCCTTCGCTAGCCAAGATAGCCATTCTCTCAGCCCAGGGCCTCCTAGGGCTCAATTTAATAAAAACTTGGGTCGATTTCCGAATTCAACCTAATTCCGTTCGCGCCAAATTGATGTGCGAGTACTCGGGGCACACCACAGACGCGCTCCGCTACTCCACCAAGAGCTTTGCGACCGGTGATACTATAAAGACTATCAAGGGCTTCTTGGCGGAGAAGCTGGAGGCGATAAAGGGTATCGCCGGGTTACCTCCGTTTACCCGGGAGAATCCAGCTCCAGCGGTAATACCCGGCGCTCATAGCTTGTTTCCGCATTTCAACTCGATACTGCTTCTAAGCCTTTAATCTTATCTTTTTACCTCAGGCTGATGACCCTTTCTGGAGAGTTGAACCACTCCCCCCCTCCAGAGACCCGGAAGAGGAGGACGAAGCGACTGACGATAGTGAAGGTATTCACTCAGGATCTGCATATTTTTACTTGCATTACTTTCCTCTCGTCTGTCTTTTTTCCAATGAATGCACACCCGGTTCGCAGGGCTAGAAGACGAGGGTGGAAACAATGAAGACGACCCGGAGAGAACCGAGTCTGACCCAGAGGCAACAGTCGGGGCCAAGAGGAAAGGCAGGGGGACAGTGTCCAAGGTTCCTTTTTCCTCATTATCCTCTGAACCTTACTCCTTTGACGTCATGCGACGACTTAACCATCAACTATCAAATTCATCATGCTTGAAGGATTCCCTCCCAGCCAAGCGCAGGGTAACTCGGAGCTCCCCAGGTGAAGATCCACTCAACCCGGGCATTTCCGCCCCCTCGGTCCTTCGTGGCAGTGCTCCTCCATCTCGCTCTTCCAACTCTCCTCAGCGCCACCCTTCTCCTAACCACCCACGTGCCGGGCAATTCCGGGTTCCATTAGTGGTTCCTGCGAATACCTCATCTACTTCAAGTGGCGAGCTCCCATCGGATTACACCGTAAATGCCGGGTAAGTTTTTGCCTTACTATTTCTTTTTGCCTCTAGCGAACTTTCATCCGAGCCACCGTCATCATTAATAACTGCCTTTTTTCATCTTTCTTTCAGTGCTCAGGTCACCGTCAGTGACCCAGAAAACACAGAAACGGATAACCTCCAGGTGGAGAAGCCGACTGACGACGCAGACGCCGCAACTGGTGGTGATGCGGCCACTAACCGGGAACAAGGCCCTCTGAACAATCCACTTTCCCAAACCGTCGGATCTCCTTCCTTATCGGAACCAGTAGACGAAGAGATAGAAATTCTAGATACAAAGATGAGCCCTCCCAACCCGGACACTCAGACTGTCCGGGTCTCCACTCCAAATGCAAGGGGAACCCCCCTACCAGACGATCAAGCTGCCGGCTCTTCCGGGACTCGCTCCGAGGAGTTAACTTTTGCCCAGATGCTAGAGACCCTGCGCGCCTTAAGGGCTAACGAGGAAAATATCTTGGGGTCTTTGATAACCAAACACGAGGTAAGTTTGATTAATGTTGCTTGTACCTTTGTCCAGTCCCCAAGTTCCGAGGGAGTTCATTCATGACTTGCTCGGTACTTTTATTATACCAATGACTGATAACTGTGCTCTTCTACCTGACCAATGCTTTCTTAACATCCATGCAGTCTTACGTGACTCAATACGAGGAGAAACTTGCGGACGCCGCCAAGCTCGTTGAAAAGGAGATATCTTTACGTGAAGCAGCAGAGGCTGAAGCCAGGAGGAACAGACAATTAATGAAGAAGTACCGAAGAAGGGCTCACCAAGCCGAAGATGACCTGACAAGCCTTTCCGTCGAAATATCTGACACCTATCGTTCTTTGCTTGGTATGCTTCCTTCTCCGGTTTTATCCTTTTGACAAACAGCAAAAGTTGTCCGACTTATATCTTCATTTTACTTCAGGCCCGGACGAAGCCATGCCGGACGAAGATGATATTGCCAAGCTGAAAACCATAAAGAGTGCTATCCGGCAGCTATGTGCCGGGACCAGATGGATCCTTGACGAGTTACGGTGTCCGGGTAGAGGACATGTTGACCTGAGGAGGCTGTTGGACGCCCTATCCACTGTTCCCGAGTGGATTCGGCACTGGAAGCGCTCATCTTGCCGGGTTGGAGTGACCCGGGGGCTTGCGCTTGCGAAAGCTTATCTCCCCAAGCTCGAGTTAGCGAAGCTTATGGGCGGCTTCCCAGAGTTCAAGCTTGACGGATCCAAGTTTTCAGTAAAGGATTTCCAGGCCGTCCAGAAGGAGGTCCGTTACCCGGCCAGCGTAATTGCTGATGAACTGGATGTTAACATACTTATTCCAGCATATGATTCTGCCGACAAAGCAATTAAGTCGGATCTTCCTGAGCCTTATGACATGCTGGACCGGTGGAAGGAGGAAGCTGCTGCGATAAGGGCGGAGGCTGCCAAGAAACAAGCTGAAGCCGGCTCTGCTCCTGCTGCCTCAACATCAGTCGTTCCGCCCCCTGCAGGGGCTGGCGCCGCCGATCCGGGTGTTGCTGCTACCACCAATGACGGCAAGGGTAAGGCCAAGATGGGCGCCGAGTGATATATGGTTTCCGATGCCTCTTCTTAAGCGTCAGTCGGTCGACATACTTTTTGAAACAGTCATTTTTTAGGCGGTGCGCCTGTGCACCTTTGATATTTTTTCACCAGTATTTTGTAATGCACACTAAGGCCTTGATATACTCGATGCCTGTTCCGACCTTTGTAAGTTTAAGCTCATCTGTTCTCGATATCTGGTTTTATTTATTGCTCCTTTTGTGAAAACTCAATTTCCGGATCTCATGGGTATTGACAAGCGGATTTTGCTTCGGAGTCCCCAAGTCCCCAAGACTCGGATATTTGGATTTTTGCAACTATACAAGTAAGCCAGTTCTTTTCAAGATTTCAAGCTACCGGGCCCGGATTGCCGAGCCTAGGACACTTGATCTTGAAAAGGCAACAAAATGCTTATTGCTATTTTCACAAAGATCCATGAGTTGTTTCACATCGGTTTTGAAGTTATGCTTAATAGTCATTGAGTTTCCAGCTATTCAGCCTTGTACTCTGCATAACTTGTGGTTTAGATGACCCTTTTGACTGTCTTGTACTGTAAGCCGGCTTTCGCGTGGATACCACGTTGTTACATCAATACGAAGACGTAGCCAGCCAATTCCCGTCGGGTTTCATGACTAACTGCCATCGTAAGCGAACAAATCATGCCACTTTAATGCGAGTCACATCGAGCTTAAGTAAGAGTAGCCAAGAAATTTGGACTTCTTTGTCCGGTTATAAGATTGTAGCCGTACTCGTTTGCGAGTAATCGGCCCTTATAACTCATAGGCATCATGGCCGGGTCTTTGAGTTTGTAACTGTGCTATTTAAGCGATCAGCCCCCAAGACCTAGATATACGCATCGTACTGAGAATACATAACCTGATAACAACCATCTCTTTTCTTGATAACCATCTCTTTACTTGATATGAAAAACTGATAACAACCATCTCTTTTCTTGATAACCATCTCTTTACTCGATATGAAAAATGTAGGTCAGCAAGCCGCCTCATTAAAAACCCGTCCAGTCCCCAAAGGTGCCCTGGATAGGAAAAGAGTACGTCAGAAAACCTGCTGCCTATTACATCGTGCAATTCCACTTGCCAATATAGTCTTTACTAAGTATAATACGGACGCAGCTGAGCCACGTTCCATGGTCTATCTCTTTCTTGCATAGATGAAGTGGTGTGTGCGGTGTCATTGACTGTAGCCGACTCTTCCCTTGCATCTATCAAATAATATGATCCGTTATGTAGGCTCCGGCTTATGATAAATGGTCCTTCCCATGGTGGTGATAATTTGTGTTTTCCTTCGTTTGACTGTACCAGACGCAGAACCAAGTCTCCTTCCTGGAATACCCGGGTCTTCACACGCCGGCTATGATACCTCCGCAGATCTTGCTGATATATGGCTGATCTTTCCAGGGCTTGTTCTCTTTGTTCTTCTAACATATCTACGGCGTCCTGCCGGGTTTTTTCGTTCTCTACTTCGACGTAAGCTGATACTCTGGGCGAATCGTGAATAATATCACTTGGTAACACTGCTTCCGCACCATAGACCATGAAGAAGGGTGTCATCTGAGTGGATCTGTTAGGTGTAGTGTTGATACCCCAAACCACAGAAGGAAGTTCCTCGACCCATGCACCAGCGGCCCTGACATAGGGAACTCGCAATCGTGGTTTTAATCCGCGAAGCAATTCTTGGTTTGCCCTTTCCACTTGTCCATTGGCCTGGGGATGAGCCACCGATGCCACATCGAGCCGGATTCCGTTGTTGCCGCAAAATTTCTCCATCTCACCAAGGGACATGTTGGTTCCATTGTCGGTAATTATGCTGTGGGGATACCCAAACCGGTAGATAATCCTTTTCAGGAACTTGACTGCTGTAGCTGCTTCGCAATTAGTAACTGGCATAACCTCAACCCACTTGGTAAACTTATCAATAGCCACCAAAAGATGTGTTTTCTTGCATGGGGACATATGGAAGGGGCCAACCATGTCCATACCCCAGACGGCAAACGGCCAAGTTAACGGGATAGTCCGCAACTCCATAGCCGGCACGTGGGTTTGGCGAGCGTACCTTTGACATCCGTCACACCTTGCTACCAATCGCTCCGCATCCGTTAGGGCCGTGAGCCAGAAAAACCCGTGTCGATAAGCTTTAGCCACAAGAGACCTTGTGGACGCATGATGTCCACAGTCGCCTTCATGGATTTCCTTGAGAATCTGTCTGCCTTCTTCCGGCGCCACGCAGCGCAAAAAGACTCCTGCTGCACTTCTTTTGTACAATTCCCCATTGATGATAGAGTACCCCTTTGCTCGTCTCAAAATTTGCCTTGCTAATACCTCCTGTTGTGGTAACTCGCCTCGTGACAGGTAGGCCAAAAACGGTTCTGTCCACTCGGGAATAGTACGTACAGTGGCTACGAGCCCTGAATCCGAGTCTTGATTTTCCAATTCCTCCTCTGACTCGGTTTTAACCGATGGTCGCCATAATTCGTCCAGGAAAACGTTAGGTGGAACCGGCTCTCTGCGCGAGCCGAGTCTGGCGAGGGCGTCGGCTGCCTCGTTCTTTCTTCTGTCTATATGCTCCACCTCATACCCGGAAAAACATCCCGCTACCCTATCAACCTCCCTGCGGTACGCCGCCATAGTTGCGTCCTTTCTGTCCCACGTTCCTGACACCTGCTGTACCACAAGGTCCGAGTCTCCGAAGCACCGTATCCTCTTGATGTTCATCTCCTTGGCTACCTTTAAGCCATGCAATAGGGCCTCATACTCGGCCACGTTGTTGGAACAGTCGAAGTGAATTTGTAGCACGTAACTGAATTTGTCCCCTTTGGGTGATGTTAGCACCACCCCAGCTCCTGATCCCTCGTACTGCTTTGATCCGTCGAAGTGCATGACCCATGACTCGGAATTTGGAACCGTTGCGGTCATGCCTGTATGTGTCCAATCGTTAACGAAATCAACTAAAGCTTGAGACTTGATTGCTGACCTGGGTTCGTAGTTGATATGATAATCCCCCATCTCTATCGCCCATTTGGCTATTCTTCCCGTCGCGTCCGAGTTTCTGATGATATCCGACATTGGTATTGAACTAACCACGGTTATCGGATGCTCTTGGAAATACGGCTTCAACTTCCGGCTAGCCATAAAGACCCCGAACACCAACTTTTGCCAATGCGGATAGCGCTGCTTCGCTCCTGATAATACCTCACTGACGTAATAAACCGGCCTCTGAACCGGGTAACCTTTCCCGTCCTCGTTGCGTTCCACGACAACCACTGCGCTAACGGCTCGGGGGCCAGCTGCCACGTATAGCAACATAGGCTCTTTAGGACCCGGCGCCGCTAGTACTGGTGCTTCGGATAATTGCTTCTTTAGTGCTTCAAACGCTTCATCTGCCTCTTCGTCCCATACGAATTTATCCGATTTCCGCAAGAGCCGATACAAGGGTATTGCTTTTTCTCCGAGTCTAGATATGAACCGGCTCAAGGCTGCTACACAGCCCGTGAGCTTTTGAACATGCTTCAAGTTCTCTGGCTTTTTCAAACTCTGGATTGCCTTGATTTTATCTGGATTTGCCTCAATTCCTCTCTCGGAAACTATGAAGCCGAGTAATTTCCCAGCCGGAACTCCGAACACGCACTTCGTTGGATTAAGCTTCATCTGGTACCTCCTCAGGTTTTTGAATGTCTCCTTTAGATCATCGATAAATGTCTCCGCCTTCCTGGTCTTGATGACCACGTCATTCACATAAGCATGGACGTTACGTCCGATTTGGTCCTCAAAGCACTTTTGAATACACCGTTGGTAAGTTGCGCCAGCGTTCTTCAACCCAAATGTCATAGTTTTATAACAAAAGGCCCCAAACGGGGTTATGAATGATGTTTTCTCCCAATCCTCCCTTTTGAGCTTAATCTGATGATACCCGGAATATGCATCCAGGAAGCATAACAGATCGCTTCCAGCTACTGCGTCTATAATCTGATCTATCCTTGGGAGCGCGAACGGATCCTTTGGGCAATGCTTGTTGAGACTAGTGAAGTCAATGCACATCCTCCACTCGTTGGTCTTTTTCATCACCAGGACCGGGTTAGCCAACCAATCCGGGTGAAATACTTCCATGATAAAGCCGGCTGCCAGTAGCCGAGCGACCTCTTCGCCTATAGCTTTCCTTCTTTCCTCATTCATTTTCCTCAAACCTTGTTTCACGGGCCTGGACTTGGGATCCACATGCAAACTGTGCTCAGCCAATTCTGTAGGGATACCCGGCATGTCGCTGGGTGTCCAGGCAAACACATCTGCATTCGAGCGAATGAACTCCACGAGCGCTCCCTCCTGCTCTTTTCCCAGGTTAGACCCTATGGTAAACTGCTTAGTAGAATCCCCTTCGACAAAATCTATCTTCTTGGTGTCTTGCGCTGCCTTGAATTTTGCTCTCTCATCCTCAGTATTCGGCTTTTTCAAGGCTGTTCTATCGTCCGGGTTTACTTGAGACCGGTAATATTCGAGCTCTTCCTTCCTGCATGCCTGCTCGGCCATAACTGAATCTCCTTCGTCGCACTCGGCCGCTATATCCCGGTTCCCATGTATAGTGATGGTCCGTTTAGGACCCGGGATTTTCAGCTGCAAATACACGTAGCACGGCCTAGCCATGAATTGGGCGTAAGCCGGCCTCCCCAACAGCGCGTGGTAAGGACTGCGCAACTTGACCACCTCGAACGTGAGCCACTCCACTCGATAATTATCCGTCGATTCCCCAAAAGCAACTTCCAAGGTGATCCTTCCCTCGGGGCTCGCCGAGTGACCCGGTACGATCCCGTGAAAGATTGTTGAACTTTTCTGCAGCTGGGACTCTTTGAGACTCATCCGTAAGAAGGTCTCCCAATAAAGGATGTTGATGCTACTTCCACCGTCCATCAGGACCTTCTTCAGCTCGTAACCATTAACCTGTGGAGCAACCACCAACGCCAAGACTCCTGGACGCTCCACCTTTTCCGGATGATCTCTTCTACTCCACGTTATCTCTTGTTCTGCCCATCTAAGATATCCCGGCGCGGCTGATGAAACCGAATTTGCCGCTTGCTTTGATGTCTCTTTGTTCCTGCTAGAAGTTCCTGTAGTATGCACATGATATTGTCCTTTTAAGTTAGTCGTTCGTACCGTGTCGACGAAGATATTGATCCGGCCGATCGTCAATATAAATCCGGACTCGAGGTGATCCGATTCTGGCCCCCAGCCGGGATCGTCCACCAACTTTTCTTCTTCGTGGTCGATGTAGATTTCGCCAATGACAAGATCCTCCATGCCCTTCCGAGCTTCTCCCGTGATGCAGACACCTTTGGACGCAGGCCCCACGGTGGGCGCCAACTGTCGTGGGATAATCACGGCAGATGTTACCAGGGGTAACTGATCTTGGGGCAAGTCGACACAGGCGTTCGGGAGAGGGTTTAGCTCAAGAGAAGACATGGTATAACTTGATCTGACAGCCGGAATCGAAGTCGCCGGATCTCTATTCTCGATATAATAACTCGATTAGGGTTTACACTGAATACTCGATATCACACGATATTGCTAGGGTTCTTAGATCTCTCTCTCTAAAACTATACCTGAGGGTCGGTTTATAAAGCACCCGTACCCCCTAACTTATTCGGCAAGGCACATTCCGGATCCTACATGAACATGGCGTACTAACCATAACTTTCCTTTACAATGGCCCATAACCCGGGCTGTTAAGCCCACAAGCTGGGGCCTCCACAAGCTTCTTTATTCTTAGCCGAATCCTGCACGCCATCCTTCGGGCCGGATTATTTCCTCAGAGCTTGGCATACCGGGCTAGCATCCCCCTGTCAGTTCAGATCATGATATCTAGGCGATCCGTGTGGAAGCCAGTTCTACGTCCTCATTGGCTGGAGAGGACTCACCCCGATGGAGCGATCCGTTCCCACAGGCGAGAAGAGACGAGCATTGGTTTGGATTCGGACTACACCGCTGGATGGTTTGAAATATGTAGGTTACGTAGCCACGTGGAGCTACCTAGGCTGATGCACATGGAATGGAGTCAGTTGTTTGCTATCCTAGATACTAGGAAGGACTGCTAGCCTACGTCTAATTGGTCTCAACACTGTCCCACGAGTCACGTACATGTCTAGTCTCGCCTATCAATACAGACCTAGGTTATGCATCTACACGAGTATATATCTCATGGCCACCTCATTAATCTGTGGCTTTTAGTCCCGACCAATAAAGAACCTTTGTCAATTTTTTATTTTAATTTTCTCATTATCTTTAATCTGTACAGTGATTTTATAGTAGAATTTTCACATATATATTTTTTGTTTTATTTTCTTCTTTTATTGAAAAATCACTAAGAGTTTCCATCGCCCCGCCCGCCTCGCTGAACACCTTTTTGACCCCTCTCAAACTTTCGGAGTGTCCTCTGGGCATCTTGGGTCTCGCCAACTGCCCACTTCGGACCGCTCGCCGCGGACATGCTAGGCAGTGGCGGAGCTTCAGCCCGGCATGCCCGGACGTCTGCTCGGGCTCCAGCTGCTAATTCCTTTTGATGATTAGCTTGATCTCCTAGCTTAAATGGTGTTTCTTTGGGCAAATCATGTAATCAAGAAGACATGTGTGTATATCTTGCCTAGTCTCAGCTCTTGGGCTCGCTCCGCCGCTGATGCTAGGCCTCCTTGTATATCCGTTGGAAACCTTGTAAGGTCTCATCATCATCCTATAGAGGCTTTGTTTGAAAGTTGTTTGGGAGTTATGCTATCAAAATTACATCCTTCTATGCTATAGGGTCTTTGGTTGTACCAACCTTGGGTTCACGAGTTCCTCAGTGGTATATGTATTTTCACCTATGTGGGCACTGTAACTTCCCGCATACACATGAGTGTCTACTTTTACCATCGTGACGTGCGCCTTTAAGGCATAGGATGCATTGCCCTCCTCTTGTCCCGCAAGCCCTTGTTCTCTCGTCCCGGAGGAGCTAGGTTATGTTCCTATAGGCGCGAAGTTGTCTTGGCGTCCTATGATGGTTTTGACACGGCATTGTGTTTCGACCATGGTGACGACACTAGCGGAACATGGTTTCGGTCATGTGTTATCTTTAGGATTTACCGGCAACACTCTGGTGTTGTCTGCTTACTAGCCTCGGCTATTGAATGCCCTTACATGGTGCCAGAAACTCTCCTTGGGTGGATGGTGTCTGCGCATTCCATCTAAGTTTCTTACGATGGTGGTCATGCCTTGGTTGCCGACGCAAGGCTCTCAGCAAAGGTCCTAGAAGTCTAAAATTTTTGGCTTGAGTTTTTCGTTGTGGTAGAACCGAGAGTATATCCACCTAGAATCCATCATATTGATCATGGGAGGATGAAGTAGTGTCATTTTTGTCTGGTAGATGGCGTAAGAAATATCACATGTCCCTATTTCCAAACGAGGTGAATAATAACTTAATAAGACCCCTACATGGTGACACAATGAATACCATATATGACATCGATGATTATTATTTATTTACACATGATTTGCAAATTATAACCAAATGAATCATTTGTTATATTCTATTTTTAGATGGTGTGACTGATATTGTTGTATGCATCCAAAGATCCAACTCTGGCATATGACAGGATTCACCGGCATCACCTTCTCTCTTGTGATTTTATGTACTTATAGCTCGAAACTCCCACTTTGGGCGAACGGAGGGAATATTGTCAGGAGTTAGGGTAGACCCTGTTTTTCTAGTTATATGTCATTCTCTAGGATCTCCTTGGTAGCAACTACAAAGAATTAGGATTTAATTGAATCCATATCATTTTTCTCAAGCTATTGTCTGGGTCATAGCTTCTAGTCTCCATTCTTACACAAGAGTAATGTTTGATGTTTGATTGGAATCACCACTATTTTCTATCTGTGGAAGTTTACGTTACATTCTTTCATGTATGTATAGTTTTCAAAGTACAAATTGCATGCATTGGACATCTTCTTCTGGGTGCTCTTGCCATAATGATCAATTTTCTATCATGTCTACCATTCTGATGTAAGTGCTATATGTGATGAATCTATCAATAAAGAAAAATCTACTAATCAAGAGTCGACCAATTTGGCGGGTATTGCAACATTGTGTTTATTTTCGCAAATTGAAGTGTCAAGTGAGTTGTTTCCTTTCTTTAAACTGAAAGCATAGATATATATATATATATATATATATATATGTACTGTTCTTTGTGATATTTTTCTCCTTCAAGTTATTATAAACAAGACTAATGTGCTTCACATGTTTCACTAGCCCAACAAATCGTACATGATAGAGGACGATGTACCGTATCCCATGACACCCCTCCTTCAGGCTGTAGAGGCTTCATCAGTGGAATGCGTGAAGCTCCTTGTTGAGGTATCATATCTTTATGTTAGCGTTGTCAAATCCTAGCATTGAACTGGGTTACTTTATTTTACTTCAATATTTTTCCAACACTTGAGGTTGGTAACCTTTTACTTCTATAGTTATTCACCATAAAAAACGTGACATTCTTTTTATGTGATAGGCTGGTGCTGTTGTCACTTCAGATTGTCTCACAGCTATTTCACTTGGTCCTACAATGGAAAATGACAGCTCAATTGAGTGCTTAGATTTCTTAATGGAGGTTTATGCCAAGCCTGATGCCCCTAATGATGTAAGATTTACCCCTTTGCCACTAGTAACCGCAAGCATCTTATAATTGGCACTGTTCAAGACTTAAGCTTGTCTTGTAAATTGCTTTTCGAGCAACTTATTTGCTGTTCGTAGTGTGTAGTTGCTTTACTATGCAACCTTGAATTCCCTCTGTGTCATTCTTGAATTGCTGACCCACCTTGTAGATGAGGTATGTGGGGCCATGATTCCATGCTATCTGTTCTTTCCTGTTTGTAGGATATAGAAATATATGATAAATATTGTACGAGATGTTTAGAATATTGATGGTTGTTGAAAAATTGGTTCTTGTTTGGGAAAACTTCCCTATTTTTCTTGTTTAAGTTACTTTCTAATAGGCTGTCGCATAAAGATTCAATAATGTTATTTTTGCCCTGGTTAGTTTCCTTGCGTGTTCTGAGTTATTTGAAACGCTGTACATCTAACTTCAGTTAATAACTGAATATACATGTGAAAGTGAGATGACTATGCTGTTTCTCTACTATTATGGCTTTTTTCCATTCATTTGTCATGTAATATCCAGGATAAACATGTGAATGCATGGAAATTGAAAACGTTGAAGTCATTTGGGAGTCAAGCAGTCCAGAAAAAAGATTACTTTTCGGCATCCGTGTTCTACACCAAGGTTTGGTACATTTCCTGCTTCTAATTACTTGAGGAAAACGAACGAATGTGAGCATGCAGTTTTCAAACATGCTTCTAGCTGTGCTTGAGCCACCAAATAGCAAGGCCTAGTTATTGAAATGGAAAATTGGTCAGTGGCATTGTCAAGTGATAACTACCCCAGGTTGCAAACTTGGGTAAACCGGCTAGGAAGACAATTTCAGAAAAGAAAGGCTTGAAAAAAAAATTGCTCTGACCACTTAAACTATAGTATTATTCCTTATTTATTTAACGTATATATGAATAAGTTTCTCAGGTTGACTTTCTTTTCAACAAAATTAAGGCATTCGTATGGTTCATTAATAATATTGCACTAATAGTAGTCAGATTTTCAATTCAGATACTCACACATTTTCATCTGTTTTTGAGTTACTCGATAAATCTTGCCCTAACTTGTTGATGCTCAACAAATCTTTCCATAACTTGTTGGATGCAGGCAATTGATATTGACCCTAGTGATGCGACCTTGTTCTCAAACAGGAGCGTTTGCTCGCTACGTCAGGGCGATGGGCAGGCGGCTTCGCTGGATGCTCTCAAATGCAGAGAGCTGCGGCCTGACTGGGCAAAGGCCTGCTACCGGCATGGTGCCGCTCTGATGTCACTGGAGGTGAGACCGAAGATCCTGTTGCCTATACTGTAATCAGCAAATGCAGGTTGTAATTGATGTTTCATATGGCTTTTTGCTCATCAGGAGTATGAGAGTGCGTGCCAAGCATTTTTGGATGGACTCAAGTTGGACCCAGAGAGTGCCGAGATGGAGCATGCATTACGGTATCTGTTCTACCTCCTTTTGCGTTGTGACATGCATGTTTCAGCACGTGCTTAACTGCATATTCTTGCCTTGAGAAAGTCTTGGAGTGGAAACAAGTTTTTTCGACTGCTCATATGTGCTTACTTTGAGACGGGCTATTCTGTTTACTAGATGTGTGCCATGTATTACTGTTTTTGGCACCCTTGAGCGAGGACTTTCCCAGTGTTTTATTACCATACAAAGGGGTGCCATTTCTTGTGACCATATTGTAGTCATGCATATGTGCATACACCATTCTCCAACACTCGGTTGATTGTAGCTGTGAATGTGCAGGGAAGCCATGGAATCTCTCAAGATATGTGAAGTTATAAGGGAAGGATGAGCTTGCACTTTGTGCTGAAGATAGATAGATGTACACCTCTTGTGAAATATTGCAGAGCCTTTTCTTAGATGTTCTCGAGCCGCTGTTTGCATATCTGATGGGAGTGCTCGTTTGTTATCCCTAATGAGACCGATTTGTAATGTTAGTACCAGACAATGTATCTGGCCTGATTTTACCTCTGCTCCTATATGTTGGTCCTGCTCCCGGGGTTTCCTTGTGCTCACCTGGTGGCTGTTTTCGTAGTCTCAAATCATCCTCTCGAAGGCAACAATTCTCTTACAGTTGAGCAGTGGACCCCATGCAAAGCTTCATATATGACCAGTTCGTGTCACTTCTTTTTTGTACTGATGGTGGCAAAGTTAGCTACCAATCGAGCAGACCCTAAGCTACACATGCGTCGATGAAATAAAGTGTTTCATAAAGTAAAAAGAGTTTGTGCCCACCTTAAAAAGGGCACAGCCTCCTCGCACATGGCAAAGTACCTTTTCTTTTTCTGAAGATTACCGCCCATTCGTTCATTCACCAAGTTTGATTACAAGACACACAAGCAGAATAGAAGATAAATAACGAGAAACAAAATGGCTCCAAAGAAATTTGCAGAAAAGACCTAAAAAAAAATAAAAGTAAAACAACCCGATCCTCTCTCCCGAAACCCCAGCCTTCGTCGCCCCAGTGCGGGCGGCCAGGGCGTCCAACCGATGGCCAACCACCTTCCTCCCCTCACCCTTCCCTTCCTGGCCGCTGCCAGCGCCCCGCCAGCTTTAGCCTGTGCGGGGCTGATGGCGGTCGGCCTTCCTCAACCCGACGCGGTGGGAGCCCGACACGGTGACGGCTTCCATGGCGGCAATGGACCTTGTCCAACGGTGGCCTGGTGGCGGCAGAGCGGTGGTGGCGCCCATTTGCGGCACCGGTGGCCGCGGGAAGAAGCTCGGCCAGCGGCGCCCTTGGAGGCCCCGATCTGTGCCCTTTGGGCCCGAATCTGGGTCAGGGCGGGCTAGTTCCGGGCTTCCCTATGCCGCCTCCGGCTAGAGTAAGTCGAGGCTCGGGATGGGGTTGGCGGAGACGACGCCATGTCTGCTGCAGCGCGGCGATGGGAGCTTCACGGGCCTGTTTTGGGCCCGACCGGGCTTGTCAGCGAGGTGTGTTCCTGCTGCGTCGAACTGCAACAGCCTTATGGCGGTGGAGGTCGATCCCTCCCACGTGGTCGCGCATGCTGATTGGTGGAGAGCTCGGTGGAGCCAGTGATGTGTCTTGGGCGGTGGTATGATTGGGGTCAGGAGAAATCCTTGTTGGCCTTTGCCGGCACAGGCGTGACGGCGTCTGCGGGCGCCACCGTCCTTCTTGAAGGGCGTCGGAGGTACCGCACTACCACTCCCCTCCGTGTACAGGGAGAAATCCTAGGGCTAGTCCGGGCAGCAGCAACATCGTCGTCGTCGTAGTTCTTCTTGAAGGTGTTGCTTGGTACACGACACATCGAAGGCAGCGGAGTGTGTTGGGAATACTCCAGTGGACGCATCGGTTGCGGACCTTCTTCGTGTTCGTCGATCTGCCGTTTCTGGCATTGTTTTCTCTTTTCTTTCTCTTGTTGTTCTTTTGGGCATGGTTGTGCTGTTTTGCCCCAGCATAGGTCTCACAGTTGTATGGTGTGTTTTCTATATTAATGTAGCGGAGCGCAAGCCTATTTCGGTAAAAATGAAAAAAAAACCCGAGATCTTTGTGCAACTGCCATCGTCACCGCTCACCATTCATGGATGCAAAAAAGCACGATTGCCCGAAAGGTCTTTGGCGGAACCATTGTCTCTATGGCACATCAACCCGGGAGTGTCCCATGCTCCTCGAACCCTAGAACCGCAGAACATCAGGCCCGTCGCCATCTGACCCCCTTCCAAATATCGGGGCAACGTCGCCCAAGGAGGTAACTTCCACCAAAGACTCATGTATGCGTCTCCCCTTGTACTCTGGACGCACATGAGAACACACTGCTAGAGAAGTAGCATGGCAGGGGGAAACAAACTATGACACCGCGGCTTCGCCGCCATCTTAATGCCGCAGACCGGGGACACTTTATTCGCCACCACCATGTCCACAGTAGAAACGGTAGGGATGGCGGGCTGAAACCCTAGGTAAGAAAACTAGCCTACACTGGTAGAAAATAGGCCTACAGTCCCGGTTCGCCAGGCCCATTAATCCCGTCCGGGCAACCGGGACTAGCTATGCGCGACTAAAGGCCCCCCCTATAGTCCCGCCACTTACGGACCGGGACTAAAGGCCCGTCCACGTGGGCGCTAGGGGTCCGTCGCGGCGGAGGACCTTTAGTCCCGGTTCTTGTGGCTAACCGGGACTGAAAACCTGCGCAGGTTTAGGGTTTTAGGCCCCCTAAACCTGTTTCCTTTTTAATTTGTTTTGTTTTAATTTCAGTACACATATACATATATGAAATATCAAACAAGGAGAATTCAATAGGAATATATAATATATATTCAATATCGGGTGACCATATATACAACCTCGAACAAGTTTCCATATTACACAATTAAGATGGACGAGCATACACAAATTCGCACAAGTTTCAAAGTACTCAGAGCTTATACATGTTGATAATAGCCATCGTCGGTGGACGCATGGTACTCTCCTTTCTTATGGATGACATGCCTAAGAAAAAATCCTGCTATTTCCTCTTGAATTGGTCGGAAGCGAGCTTCTGGAGTAAGCGCCCTCCGCAAGTTATTGAGACCCTTCCGCGTGAGCTCGTCCTTCTTCCTCTCAGATATTTCTTTCCGTATGTTCTCACAGACATAGTATCCACATAGACCGGTCCCCGGTGGCTGCTTATCCACACCTTTGACCACATTTTTAAATTGTAGCAGATCTTTGAATTCACCGACTTGTTCAAGTGAGAGCCATCTCCAAACTCTACAATGCAAATAAAATTAAATGAACAAGGGAGTTATTAGCTTAGAAAATGAACAAAAGAGACCGATCGATATAGAGCGCAAATGATTGAAAAATAATTACCTTTGCATCATTCTTCTCATGTTGACCCAAATATCTGTATTTGAATTCATAGAGTCAATGATGAAAACTATGGACTTATGAAGATCAATTTTTAGCAGAATCCAGTGGTACCTGCGGACACATTAGATGCACAGTCATGCATAATTTATCGATTAGACATACCATGCATGGAGTAAACAAAAGAGATTGGGAACATGAGAGAAACACTCACCCAAAATGGCAAGGAAATAAAATATATCTTTTGGATTCATGCTTTTTAAAATATTTGTACAAGTCTTTCTCCACGTCTTTGGGATGATCTTCTAACATAGTTCCATTAATGATTTGTGGGTCAATGAACCCAACATCATGGATGAGTCTTACTTTGCATTCCCAAATCTTCAATCTGCATAATAGCGACGGAACAATATAGTTAGGACAATATATATATATATATATATATATATATATATATATATATATATATATATATAAAAAGACGTTAAGGCTTCCCTGGTTTGGTTTGGTAGGTCATTGAAACTACCCTTAAAGTTAAAACAAATTACCCACCTTGCCACCGGTATGTTATCTTCTCTATCTCTATTTAAATCTATATTCTAATTTAATCGTTAGTACCTCTTCAACTCAAATTTTGTCTGTACCTGCGACAACCCTCTTCTCAATCAGTAGTCGGAGTCTAACTCCCGGTGGAAGAAGGCCTGCAGACGTCCTATAAATACGCATCCCGAGAGCGTAGGCCACGCAACCGTACAAGCAGCGCACCTATGGCTTGGAGGAAAAACCGAATCGATGCCAACGGGGAAGCATCCCACGCCAAGATCTCGTACGAGGAACAACAACCCCGAGAAAGTCGGCCGGGGTCGGTGTTGCCCCTGCGTCGACGCCTGCAGTCGCCGATTTCGTGTGTGGGTTTGGAATCACTTGAACCATCGTGGTTGCCGTCACAAGCCGCCTGCTGCAGGTCATCACCTCGGCCGACGGAGGAGTCGCTTCCCGCCGTACTACTCGAGCAAGCTACGAGCCCCTGCGACTTGTCCGTGGAGGTGCGGCTGTATCAGCGGGCGCTGGCCTTGCCGCGGTATTCTGGTCGGTCCTGAAAGGGCCTCTCTACGGCAGCCTTGACATATGCGGCATCCAGACCGACTAGGTACGCTCTCCGGGCGCTCCTCTCCTTAAAGCCCAAGTCCTGTCGACGCGGCCTCTGGATCAGTTCGTACCTCGCCTCCGTCCTCTCTGTCATGCCCTTCGTCCTTGATCTGTGAAGTGACTGCTGTCGTCGAGGCTGCCGGAGTAGCTGCCAACGTTGTGTCCGTGCGTCAATCCTCACCGGCGTTGTCAGCATCTCTGTTCGCCTCTGCAAGAAAAATTGCCCCCCATATCCTTCATGAACGGACCAAGTGTAGCAGCTCGCCTCTGTATCCAGAACCCGCTGGCTCTAGCCTGCAGCTCCGCGGCAAGGACAACGTGGACTGAAGAATAGATGCCAAGGTTGTATTTTGGAGCAATCAGTGAATTAACTGGTCATACTGTTGTTGGCTGATGCGCCAGAATAGATCGGCGAGGCTGTGTAGCAGACAAACTATAGTCCTGCCAACCCTTCGAGTGCAAGTAAGCCTTCATTCGTATATTCCCTCCTCTGTGTTATAGGTCATCTAATTCATCAAGAAAACTCCCAAAATCGGCTTATGTTTGATATACAACTGTGACGCCCCGAGATCGGGCACTATGCAGATTTCAGCATTCCCGCCAAATCCGCATAATAACCGATTCCAGGTTGCCATTTATGATAACATTACAATAGTTCACGAATAATCCACAATTACAACAGCATCAGAAAGATACAAGATGACTCAACGAGCCAGGGGTACAACTGATACATTACAAAGATCCAACATAACAGCGGAAGAAACAAACGTCCGTCTACGGACAAGATCCAAATTGGACTAAGAGTCCTGAAGATAACCGAAGGCGTCCAATCCCTGCCCAGGCCAAGCCGGAGGGATTCCCAAGCTAACGTCGTCCAACTTCAAACCTGTTGACTGCAATTTGGAATTTGCAGCCACGAAAGAGATTCGTGGGTCAGTACGGGTAAGTACTGGCAAGGGGGACAAAGCCCATACTCACAAGAATACCGGCGTAGCCAATCATCACAAGATACAAATACTTTAGGATCAACGGAAAGGAAGGGGTTATGGCAAATAAGCGACATCAGGCTGCACTAACCAACTACAGAGATTCTATTACTTCCAACTATCAGAAAGGAGATAAGATCGAGGGATAGTAACCAACTGAAAGATAACTTCAAACAAACCCATCCTGGATCTCGCCCCTTATCCGAAGAAGCAATCCGAGGATAACTCACACCGTGGTATTAAAGATGAGTCAAGTTATTGTGTGAATAACCTATTACTAGTCAAGTGTTTAACCATTGGGTGAAACATGATTGATCATTATGTTGAAGTTGTCCTGAGTACTTGTTAGCCAGTACTTTCACCAAGTAATCCATAACCGCGGAAAACACGGCTTCTCGAGAAGATTATCCCTGCAGGGTTGCACCAATTTAGCCGTACTCATGAATAACCCGCCAGATGGAGCGGCCACTCCACCAAGCGGGGCACTCAACACAATCCAACCCTTCTTCGCATCAAGCCCAAAGCACCTTGGGCGCACGGCTAATCGAGCCCAGAAGAAAATGGACCCTCATAGCACTCTAAGAACGTGTCCCCCTATATGCCGACTACGAAAGTTCCACCCGGGTACCAAGGGCTCGCAAGATCATGCATGCAGCAAATGGAAAACCCGAACTAAATGAGGCGATTTGGACGAGATGCGAATCGGGTCAAACTGAGGGGGAGCCCATACTCCCCAAATGCGGGTAGTGCGCTCATCATGGATCAGTAGACAAGACCCTTTTCCTATTAGGTTCGACACTAGCAGGCCTCAAAACCACAAAGGGCCTCCTGCCGGTGCCTTATCATCAAATTTATTATTAATAGGAACATTAGCATGATTGATTGATTGATTAAACATCGAGCCCCCACAACGTAATAGGTATAGTAACAGAAGTAACGGATAACAGACTCGAGCAAAAGCAACCTAAGCATGATAGTAAGACACGGGCAACAAGCAATGGTTATAGGTATGGAGGTGAGGCAAATAACAGGGTTAAAGGATTCATGTGATAGGTTCGTAACAGAAACAACGACTACTAAGGCTAGCAGAAAAGAATCAACGGAAAGAATCGGTAACAAGTGATGAAAGGCAGCCATATGGCATGCAAGTGAGTATACTTGCCTGAGATCCCGCAAGGTAGCAGAACTTGTCGTTGCTCACAACATCTCAACGTCCTATCCGGGAAGAAGCAATGAACCTCGAACAAACACCGGATGCAACAATTACTACTACGGCAAAAGATCCAGCATGATCAAGGTATGGATGCATGACAAGTTTAATAGATGCACCAAAGTAAACTAGTGGGTAGGATACACAAGTTTAAATGGATTCCATATGCAAAGATTGCATATGGCAAACCCATGCCTTATAGTTGAATTAATTGTTCTAACACTAAGCATCATGTGTAAGTGAGTTAGAATGATGCATGCATGATGAAGAACAAGAAGATAACAACATTAAGTGCATTTGGAATGATGGTTAACAATTTTAGAAAACAGTTATCAAGTTTGGAAATTATTGGTACTTAATGAGGTTGAACAAGTAGTGGTTGTTATCATCAAGTTAAGTTGTTCAAACCAAACAACAAAGTTGATATTTGAAAAGGTTATCAAATTTTAGTTGGATTACATGTTTCACAATTTGAAATTGGACTTTGGATTAATTATTTATGATTTTAACAATATTAAACAATTTTTAATTGAATTAAACAAGAATTAAATGGTTTAGGCAAATTAAATTATTCAAACCAGAAAACAAAGTTTATATTTGAATAGGGTATTCAAAATGGTATGAAAAACATATTTTATTTGCATTATTTGGAAATAGTATGAATTAGTTATGAATTATTACAAATGGCATTTGAATTATTTGAATTTGAATTTAAATTGCATTTTGAAAATTCAAAACAGAACACAAATGATGCTAAAAGATAGAGAATTAAATTTAGGACAGTGTGGATATTTTATTTGCATTTTTTAGAGTTATAAAATAAAAGATATTAAGGTTTCAAATCCAGGGGCCAATCTGTTATTTTCAGGGACTTAGATTAGATAAAAAAAACGTGCAGGAAACGGTGTTACCGAGCTGCAGGCCAGCCCGTGCCACTGACCTGCGGGCCAGGCCCAGCGTGGCAGCCACGCGGGCGCGTGTGAGATCCACGCGGCAACCACGGTCTATGACCAGTGGGCCCGTGCGCGCGCGGTAAATGGCGAAAAAGGAGGAGGCCTTGTGCGGAAAGTGGGATTCAATCCCGTGTCGCAGCGCTTCCGCGCACGGTGCGCTAGCCACTGCGGCACTGACGCGGTCGTGATGGACTACTAGATGGACAGAGGAAAAGGTAACCCTTATGTGTTAACTGAATTTCCAACGGAACAAGCTGCAGTCGTTCCTCGTCAGTTCGCGACAGAGCAGAAGCGGAAAGAAGGGATCGCTGCGGCGCGGTGGTTCTCGGAGATGTGCGAGGTGGAGGCGGTGTGCGTGCATCGGGCGGGTGTGTGGTGTGCCTGTACAGGAGAAAACGCGAGGGAGGAGGAGAAGATGCCGATCGCTGCTGCTTCTCGATTCGTTTCTGACGAACCAACACAACCGGAACAGGGAAAACCGGCGATGAACAGAGGAAGAGGGCGACGAATCGAGGCAGTACCTGAGGATGGCGCCTACTGCAATCTTGTAGCTGGATGGTTGCGGGTTCCATTCCCGGGAACAGATCCCCCCCGAGGTGACCCGAGATGGAAGGTGGCGGTGATGGTCTACGGTGGTTGCAGGTTCAGAGAAAGAAACAGAAGACTTGGGGAGAGAGGAGAGACGACGCTAGGAGGGGGAAGGAGCTAGCTAGGGTTAGGTTAGGGCAGAGGTAGGTGGGTAGGTAGGTTTTAAGGGGAAGGAGCAAGAGTACGGCAGCTCATCCATGGGGTGGAGGAGGATCCTGTGGTTCTGAAAGTGGTCGTACAGTTGGGGAAGATGACAAACAGAGAGAGAGGTGGGCCAGAAAGAAGTGGGCTGGGGGAGAAAGAACTGGGCTGGTTCCCTCTCCTCTCTTTTGATTTTTTTTTTCTTATGAACACACATTTTTTTGTAAGGAAAATAAAAGAGGAATAGGAATAGAATGTGGAGGGGATTGTTTTATTAAATACTTTTATTATTATTTTTTTTCAAAACAGAAAATGAAAGCAATGTTAGCCTTACTTTCACAAAGTTGAAATTTTAATTGAAATAAAATTGCTAGTTGAATTTTCCAAATAAATTTTGGGTGTTTAGTTGATAATTAAATTTTATTAATTTGCAACACAACAACAACAAAGGTAGTTTAAAAATTACTTTCAACAACTTAAATTATTAGTGTGATATTTTACAAAGAAGTCCAAAAGAAAAGTCTAATTTGTATCCAGAGATCCTTCAAATCTTGCAACATGCCCACGTTTCACCAAAATTAGCATTTTTCTTTCTCTGATTTTGTGCAGCATTCACCATAAGATTTGTTGAAGAAAAGTCAACGAATCTAGGAAGATCCGGAAGCTGGCCATGATCTAAGAAAGTCTACATCAGTAGTACATTTTTCATCTCAAAAAAACACTCGAGTACATTTTCACTTCAAGAATCCAAAAGAAATCCCAAATTTGTACGAATTTACATACAAACATTTGGGAATATTGGTTTTAAACAGGTTCCGCACGAACATGTTTTAGGTACGCAAGAACTGAGATCCGCATTTATTTGGGATGCATCACCATACATACATAAAAGGAAGGTGAAACAAATCCAAGATTCGCAAAGAAATCATGGAAGATCCGAGCTCTAAAGAGAAAGGAGACCTGGATCATAGAAAATCTGCAACAATTAATACATATGTCCATGTACGGATCTGAATCATAGAAAATCTTGATTCAAAACAAAAAGAAATCAAGAGAGGCTACAAGAAATAAAAAAAATCAAGTAAGTCGGATGGCAGGAGGCCAGGAGCTGCCGGATCTGCACAACCTGGGCACGCTCTTCAACGTCCGGGAGCTCGGCATCGCCGAAGAAATAAAGTAATTAGGGAAGAAAAAAGTGGAGGCGGATGGGAACGAGCTTTGATCTCCTAACCGCAGGTAGCAGACCTCCTCGGGCGGAACGAGTTTGTCCCCTTCGGTCGCCGGTCGTCGGTCAATATCATGGATGGGGGCAGATACAGACGCAGCCTCCTTCGGTCGCCGGCCGACGCAGGGTCGTGGTGCAGAGGATCCGGAAGGGATGACG
This sequence comes from Alopecurus myosuroides, assembly GCA_028641055.1. Taxonomy (NCBI): domain Eukaryota; kingdom Viridiplantae; phylum Streptophyta; class Magnoliopsida; order Poales; family Poaceae; genus Alopecurus; species Alopecurus myosuroides. The sequence continues at coordinate 8,690,494 of CM054057.1, forward strand.
AGAAGAGAGGAAAACGGGAGACGGACAGCGAGCTCTGACGGAGACGAATTGAGAGAGAGGAGACGCGTAGTGACGGCGCCTGCCAGGGAAACGAAGGGGATGGCAATGGGGTCGTGGACGAGATGCGTGCCAAGATGGACATGTACATCTTGGCTGCCTATATGGGTTGAAAATGCACAATGTTTAGGATGTTTGTTGCAAAACGTCGTACGCAAATCTCCAACACAGACCGGAGGGTCGGGATAAGACGGGGACACGCGTACCCGGGAGGAATCTCTGCGTCCCAACTTTTCACCCGTTGCAACGCACGGGCCATTTTGCTAGTATATATATATATATAGTGTAGGCAATGAAGAACGAGATGAGGTAGAAATAAATCACTTACAGAACGTAGCAACTCAGGATAGATTTGTCGAGCTCACGCAGATTGAACAGCTGGAACAATTCACTCATCTCAACTGTTACAGAGTACTTTTTGGTGTGATGCTCCTCTGTATAATCCACATACACAAATTCTTTGTCGGTCCATGCTATGAAATCTTCAACGTAGCAGACTTTGCATTAGTGGTGGTAGATCCTTTTCCTTCGCAGGCTCGACGAGAGGCCTTTTCTTCACATATTTTAATGCTACGTCAGCCATTGGCATATCGTCCATGCCTAAAAAGGCACGAAGAGACATACCGGCCTCGGACGCATTTTCCATGGCAGTAGCTACAGTCAATCCCATTGCTGTCACAGCTTCTATGACCTCGGGGTCCTGTTCCGGAGCGGCTTTCACTATGAGCGGGGGGATCGATTGTTTACTCTGCATCCCGAGCTGGGCAACTTGTTTCCCGCTTTTTATCATTTTTCCTTTTTCTTTCTCCTGCTCCACTATTTTTGCTTTCTCCTCCTCCAATATTCCTGCTTGCTTATGAAGTTCAATATCATAGTCTTTAGGCATATTCTTCACGGCTTGGGACACTGTCGACAAAAAATCCGTAGCCCAATAGTCTACAATCGGAGGGAATACTTCCTTGGGCTCAGGCTCCTTTAGCGCCTTCAGTCGGCCCTTCCATTTGTCAACGTCAGCCTTCACGGCCAATTTGGTTTCAGCATCACTAAGTTCCCAAGGCCTTGGGGGGAGAGGCTTCAGTGATGGCTCCGGTACCCGTGTGGTCTTAGGTACATAAGGATCCGGGTTAATAGACCAAGAGCAGGTTCCCTTGCTGTCCGTCTGCTTCTGTTTCTTCGCTGGAGGAGTAATGGGGGGCGACGTCTGCTTATCCTCCGGAGGAGGAATGGGGGGCGACGTCCGCTTATCCTCCGGAGGAGGAATGGGGGGCGACGACGTCTGCTTTTCCTCCGGAGGAGGAATAGTGGGAGACGTCTGCTTTTCCTCCGGAGGAGGAGTGGGGGGCGACGTCTGCTTAACCGCCGGAGGAGGAATCGTGGGCGACGGCTGCTTAACCGCCGGAGGAGGAAGATCGGGGGACGGCGTCGAATGGCGTGAAGGAGGCGTAGGTGAACCAGCACCACCACCAGCACCACCACCAGCACCACCACCAGCACCTGCACCATCGTAGGGGGGGTGGACTTGTTAGCCTTGGCGTCTCGCCTGGAAACACTATGTACTTCTTTTTCCATAGAATGAACTGGCGCTTGACATCTCCAAGTCTTCTCTCCCCTTCGGGTGTAGCTATGTCAATCTCCAGGTCCTCAAACGCATGGAATGGGGTTGTTGTGATGGAGTGCTCCAGGTGTATAGGGTAAAGCACTGCCGGTAGCCACCTTCATGGAAATGTTCCCCACGGGATAATGCAGATCACATTCTTTCATCTCCTTTACGTCATCCACGGGGTAGTGAGGCTCCGGTGCACGACTCTCGATTATCGGTGCATTAGCACCTGCAGTCGGGGCCTCCGTGGAAGCCACGCTGCTTCTCCGCTGCTGGCTTCCGAGATCCGTTGCATGTTCTTGATGCGGCCCTGCAGCCGACGCTTTTTCTTTCTCAAGTATTCCCGCCACGACCTTCTTCAGGTCACAAACTTCCATTGCAAGATTCGACAGTTGATCTGCAGCCCGTTCCGTACCTCTCCTACGACTTCTGTAACAGTACGGGTCACCCTCCTGGGAAAACCCTACTTTCCACGGCAATCTGCCTTTGCCTCGTATATGTCCTCCGTGTTCAGGATTTCCGAGGGCATGAGTCAGTTGGTCTCTCTCTCTGTTGAACGTGATCTTGCCCTGTTGAGCTTTGGTCATTGCGTCAACAAGGTCTTTTGTGGGAGCAAACTTTTTCTGCCGGTGAACACACTCCCCTGTCTCCGGGTCTAGCGATCCCCCATGCCCGTACCACCACATTTTGGCTCTTTCGTCCCATCCCTCTGTACCTAGACGGATTCCTCTTGCCCTCAGGCCGTCCTCCATTGCCTGCCACTTAGGCGCCAAAACGCGGTATCCTCCTGGCCCCATAACATGATGGTACTGTTTCTTTTCCGCATTAGTCTTATTTTTTTTCGACATTTCCTTGAAATGCTCCGATTTGTGTTGCGTCACAAATTCGGTCCAATCATCTCTTAGTTTCTCATATTGTCCAGTGAAAATCGGAGTCTTGTCCTTGCTGACATATTCACGGAACAATTTTTTCTTGAAGTTCCGGAATGCTTCGGCCATCTTCTGAAGAGCGAACTCTTTGACTATCCTCCTCCTCTGACGTCCACCCGGAACCTCCTCACTGAATTCATCTTTTTTGTTGTATTCCGGAGGTAGAACGAAATGTGCAATAAGCTTTCTAAACATAATCTTTTTTGTTCTCTTGTCGACATAACTGAAACCAATACGTGGTTTCTTTGGCTCCTTCCATTCCTGAACGGTGATCGGGACGATGTCTCTAACAATGACTCCGCATTGGTTGATAAACTTTGTGGTGTGCTATAGGGGCTTGCCGATTTCACTGACTGATTCGATGGTATATGTTTCTTCATCTTTCATCGCCTTGGATTTGCCACGCTTTGTCATACTAGATCAGACCGAGGGCTAAAATAAGAAAGAGAGTCGCGCGCGTTAGTCTTTGCAATTGGACCGAGGGCTAAAATAAGACCGAGGGCTAAAATATATACCTCGCCGGAGGTGGTTGTTCTTTGCAATTGGAGATCGTCGTTTGTCGACGGTTGACCTCCGTCATCAATGTCCATTCCTTCATCTCCTTGATCATCGACAATGTCCGTTTCTTCACCTGTTTGCTCGTCGACAATGTCTGTTCCTTCACGTTCTTGATTATCAAAGTTCAGATAAGAAGAGACTACATCCTCTTGTTGCTCATCTTCTGGGCCCGGCACATAAGGGATCGGGGTGGCTATCATGCCGTATATAAAACCTTCAGCCTCCTGATCCGTAAACGGCAAGGCTCTATTGTCCGCCATATGTCACTCCTGCAGACATGCATGTAGTAAATATTAATTAAGTATATAGGAGACTTAGCAAATATTTTTCGTAGAAGGAGGGAAAACAGATTTGTAGGGTTTTGGATGGAAGAACGATGACCACCGGAGGGGGAAAACCATACTTTAGAGGTGTGTCCAAGATTAGTTTCTCTAATGACTTGGAGAACCCCATAGCTAGGTTGCATTTGCTTTCCTGGTCATTTTGGTATATTACACATTATATTCTGAATTTATTGAATTAAAACTTATTTTCATTATTTTAATGAATTTAATACAAATTCAAATATGATCTCATTTTGAACTTTGTCAAACATGAATGAAAATGATATAAACAGATAGCTTACATTTTTCTGAACATTTTACATATTTTTCCAAAAAATTTGAAATTATAAATTAAAAGTTATTTAATTTAGAAGATTATTTATGTTCTGTAATTCCATATAACGTTATTTAATTTAAAAAATATCTCGCCAACAGTGACCAGGTGATGTCAGCATGACGTCACCCCTGGCGTGACCCGGTGGCCGGCGGTTGCAGTTTCCGGCGATTCCGACGATTCCGGCCACGGGGGAGGGAACGGAGATGGGGAGGAGGCCACTGTGGTGCTCGCCACGGGGGAGGGGACGGAGATGGGGACGAGGCCACGGCCACTGTGATCTCGCCGGCGGCGAATCTGGCCACGGCCACTGTGGCGGGAGATGGGGACGAGCGCGAGGGCGGCGCGTTCACAGTTCGTGGTCGCCGTTCGAGGGCGGCGCGTTCGCGCGCGATTCGTGGTCGCCGTTCGATGGCGTTGGTTCTAGGGCGACGGCGACGGCCCGCGGGGAACCTACCGGAGAGACGGCGACGGGGCGGGGGCGGAGCAGGGTGGAGGCGGTGGAGAGAAGGGCGCGACGACGGCGACGGCGATGGCGACGGCGCGGTCCTCTGAGCGGGCGTCGGCGACGGCGACGGGGCAGAAGACGAGCGGGCGCCGGCGCGAGGGAAGACGAGGGTTTGGGACTTAGAAAATTTTGGGGCAGCAAGGCGTCGCACATATATAGGTCCAGCCTTTAGTCCCGGTTCGTGAGAGCAACCGGGACTAAAGGTCCCCTGGCGGGCCTTTAGTCCCGGTGGGTGTCACGAACCGGGACTAAAGGTGAAAATTTTCGCGGCGTTTTCGTTCCCGCGCAGAACGAGCCTTTAGTCCCGGTTGGTTTCACGAACCGCGACTAAAAGTGGTTATTCGAATTCTTTTCCTTTTCCCAAACTTAAAAGTACAAATAATATATCAGAAAATTCAGAAAAATAAAACTAATTCTTTTTAAAATCGTAAAAGTACAAATAATATATCAGAAAATTCAAAAAATAAAACTAATTCTTTTTAAAATCTTGAATATATATATAGATAAAAAAGGCAGTACATAATGGCTAGAGTGGATCTAAACCTAAACGGAGAGCATAGATGCATGATCTGATATCTGCTGCTAGTCATACTCCTGCCTAGGCCTATAGTACATGTACTCGTAGTCGTCGTAGTTGCCGCCGCCGTCGTCGTCACTATCGTCTGACGGTGCTCTGCACTCCCTCGGAGGATCACGACTCCAGGACTGGGCCTGAGGGTACCGCAGGCGGGGGATATCGCCGGCCCTGATGTAGTCCATGACGCTCTGTAGAGTCCGGCCGGACCACCATAGCCGACGACCGGCCTCGTGAAAGTTCCCAGGAGGCAGGCCGTCCTCCTCATACCTGGCGAGCGCCCTCTCACGCCGATTGATGAAGAAGGCATCCCAAGTATGCTGGTTATCGGGATGCCAACTGGGATTCCTCCGCTGCTCCGGCGTGAGCTCGTGATAGTAGTGGTTCGTGATGGCCGCCCGACGCGCCACACCTTGAGGAAGAGGAGGGACCAGCACTCCTCCGGCGCTCAGCATCCAACCGGCGGGAACGTTGTAGCCGCACGGGCAGGGGTAGTTCGAGGCCGAAAGTTCCTCCGCCTGGATGAATGTTAGAGTGGGTACGGTAGAAGCCATGAGAGAGAGTGGTGAGTTTGTATATGTGTTTATGCCAATGGTGTGGCAATGCATACATATATATAGCGAGAAGAAAACATCCCTTTAGTCCCGGTTCGGGACACCAACCGGGACTAAATGGGTTAGGGTTTCGTTCGGACCAATCAGATAGAATCACATGGATCGTGTGTTTCTTTAAAGCGCTTGTGAGTCGTTGGATCCGGGGTGTGTTTCTTTCGAGCTGTTGTGAGCCGTTCGATCAGGGCTACGGTGTGTTTCTTTCGAGCTGTTGTGAGCCGTTGGATGAGGTGGTTTCTTAACCGTTGGATCAAAACCCTAGCACAACACTTTGTGAGCCAGAGGACCCTATATATAGCCCACCTTCATACACCGGTCAGTTCATCGAGCAAATACAAAACATCCGGATTCGCCATCATACGTCCTGCCGTGCATTTGGTATGCATATTGCACCCAGTAGCCACGGTGGGGCTGTATGATGGCGATACCGATTGTTTTGTTCTACATCCCCCTTTAAGGTTTGATACATCATATATTCAATTTATCGAGCAAGTACAAAACATCCGGTTTCGCCATCATACGTCCTACCGTGCATTTGGTATGCATATTGCACCGAGTAGCCACGGTAGGGCTGTATGATGGTGATATCGATTGTTTTGTTCTACACCCCCCCCTTTAACACATCCATCCATGCTATGGGTCAGTGTTCACTTTGAGCTCGGTTAGTAATGTGCAACTATTTGCTTGGTTGATCTGTTAGGGTGGCGCGTGGCACGGGAGTTGCGACGCGTGGCGCGGGAGTTGTGACGCGTGGCCAGGAGGGCGCGCGCGGTATAAATTGTCGCGCCTCGAGCGCGTCTTCTCCTCTCCACGCACCGTCGCGCTTCCACCATGCCTCCTTAATTAAAAGGTTCAATCAAAAACATCCATTTTGTTTCCATGAAAAATAACAAAAAGCTCAACTATTAAATTGTTCCTTAATAATCCACTTAATTCAAATTACTTTCAAATTCAAATAAGTTTACAAACAGCACCCAATTTGAAAGTATGAAAATTACCCAAAACATTCTAATCTTTTGTTTCCATTTTTTTAAAACTAAAGGTTCATGCCATTTAAGTCTTGTTTCAAATATTTCATTTATTAATCAAATTCATCCAAATTTGAACAAATTTGCAAACAGCAAGTTTTTGAACTTTTGAAAATCAAAACTTGGGAAGTGGTTGCTATTGACCTAATCAACTCACACAATTTTTCCTATAATTTTTCCTAACCCAAAAAACTCTTTCTTTTCTCCCTATTTCTATTTCTGCAAAAAAAAAGTAACAAAACAAAAAATTAAAAAGAAAAACGAGGGGGAGAGAGGCAGTGGGCTCTGCCCCACGCGAGCCCAGCCCAACTCCCTGGCCCGGTACCCCTTCACCCCCTCTCTCCTTTTCTTCCCCGCGTACGGCACGCCATCCGGCACCGCCACATCGGCGCCGTCGCGCGAGGACGGCCAGGAGCAGCCCCGCAGCCCTATAAGACCTGCCCTAGGTTCCCCCGAGCCCTGCTAACCCTAGGCCTACCCTATCCCCTCGCGCCGCCGCCGATCTCTCTCTCTCACCGGCGATTTCTTCTCTGTACTAAACCACACCGCCGCCGTCGTCTGAATCCACGATGGCCGCCATCGTTGCCGTGCTCCTCCGTCCTGGCTAACTACGGGAACGAGATCCCCGTAGTCTCCTCGAGCTGGTGGACACCTCTGCGAGCACGGGAGCAGCTTGGATCGCCGCCGCCATCCTCCATGTCGCCGCCGGAGTTCTTCACCGCGCCTCTGCTACCCCAACGACGAGGGTGAGCAGACGTTCCTCTCCGCTCCCTCTCTCTCTGCTTGCGCGAGCACCACCACCGCAGCAGCACGCAACACCCACGAGCCAGCAGCAACATCCAGCATCGCCGCGTAGCTCACCGCCGGCCACCGCACCGTTCTGTCAAGTTCAGAAAACGTTTTCAGTTAAAAATTCAGTTTCGCTAACTGAATAATAACCACACTGCGCAGCGTATACTGACAAGATCGAAACGCACACCATACTGGTAGCAGTGCAGCGCGCGCACGCTCGAGCCCAGGGTTCGAGCCCTGGCGCCCGCGGGATTTATCCCAACATTTTGCGCAGCGCACTGACAGGGTGGCCCCCCCTGTCAGCTGCTGTGTGCGCTCTGCTGCCACGTTGGCGCCTGGGGCCCTCTGTCAGTGGCATTGGCTAGCCACTGCAGAGTAACATTTTGTTTTTCAGCTTTTCTGTTTTAAATTAAATCTTATTCCTTTTACAGATGGGTCCCTGAAACTAAATTGCTAATAACTTTTATTTTATAAATCCAAATAATAAAAGTAAAATATGCTTGTTGAACCAAATTTAATTCTCTACCTGTTTATAACATTTGTATTCTGTTTTGAATAATTCAAATGCATTCAAATTTCAAATTCAAACAATTCATTTGAAATTTAATTAATTGCATAACTAATTCATACTTAATCCAAATAATGTAAATAAAATATGTTTTCCATGCCATTTTGAACCATCTTTTCAAATATAAATTTTGTTTCATGGTTTGAATAATTAAAATTGCTTAAATAATTTAAACCTTGTTTAAATCATTTAAATTTGCTAAAATCATAACTTGCTCAAAATAAATTATTTTTGGACTTGTAAAATATGTTTTCAAACCAGAAAAACATAACCTTTTCAAATATGAATTTGAATTTATGTTTTGAACAAATAAAATTCAAATAATATTCAAGCTTGTTTTAAATTCATTTAAAACTTGTTTAATCTTGTTTAATTCTTAATAAATTCATCCTATTTTCCTTTTTCAGTAATTGAAACATGTAATCCAACTAAAATTTTGTGTTCTTTTCAAATATGAACTTTGTTAGCTGTTTTGCACAATTTAAATTGGTGAAAACAACAAATGCTTGTGTGACACCTTTAAGGAACCAAAATTCCTCAACTTAATAACTAAAATTCCAAATTGGTAAACCTTATTTCCATTTGGTTCTATTGTTGTTATTTTGTTGTTTTCTTCATCCATGCATCATACTAAACCACTTTCACCTGTTGGTTAGTTGTAAAACAATTTTTTCAACCATAATTCTTGGGCTTTTCATATGCAACTCAAATTGCATGTGGGTCCATTTAATCATGTTATGTTTCCCATGTCAACTAGTTCATTTCCATGCATCAATTAAATTGACATGCATCATTCCATGATTGTGCACTATGCCATGTTATTGATTGTTTATCTTTCTGCATTGTTTGTTTGCTTTTTCTCGGATAGACGACGACGTTGAGACAGACGATACTTACAGCACCCCTTCTGAGGATCTAGCTCAGTACCAGGCTGCTGAGTTTGCAGGCAAGTTATCACTCACATGAACCACTGTGTTCTTTTCAACATTGGTTACCGATACTTTCCGTTGTCTATTTCTGCTAGCCATATGTATCGTTGCTTCTGTTACGAACCTATCACCTGTTACCCCTTTAACCATGATATAGCCTCACCTCCACACCTATAACCTCATTGTTTGTTGCCCGTGTCTTACTAGCATGCTTAGGGTTGTTTTGCTCGAGTCTGTTACCCGTTACTTTCTGTTACTATATTCTATTATGTTCTGGGGCTCGATGTTAAACAACAACCTGTTAATTTTGGGTAATAATAACTTGTTGATAAGGCACCGGCAGGAGGCCCGGCGTGGTTTTGAGGCCTGCTAGTGTCGACCCTAATAGGAAAAGGGTCTTGTCTACTGATCCATGATGAGTGCACTAACCGCATGTGGGAAGCGTGTATGGGCGCCCCCCTCAATTTGATTCGATTCGCATCTCGTCCAAATCGCCTCATTTAGTTCGGGTTTTCCATTTGCCGCACGCATATGCAGGTACGAACCCGAGGCCAGGGTGGAAACTTTTGTAGTCGGCATTTAGGGAGACACGTTCTTAGAGTGCTATGAGGGTCCACTTTTCTTCGTGGGGCTTGATTAGCCGTGCGCTCAATTGCACGGGGTTCTTTGGGCTTGATGCGAAGAAGAGTTGAGTTGTGTAGAGTGCCTCGCTTGGTGGGTTTGATTCCCGTCTGGCGGGATTTTTCTTACGTGTACGGCCAAATTGGTGCACCCCTGCAGGGATAAATCTTCTCGAGAAGCCGTGTTTTCCGCGGTTATGGTTAACTTGGTGAAAGTACTGGCTAACAAGTACTCAGAACAACTTACACCTAACTAATGATAACTTGACTAGTAATAGTCTTATTGCCACAATAACTTGATCCATCATTAATCCAACTGTGTGAGTTATCCTCGGATTGCTTCTTTGGATAAGGGGCGAGATCCAGGATGGGTTTGTGTGGTGGTTATAGTTGGTTACGATACGCTATCTTATCTTCTTTCTGTTAGCCGGAAGTTGTAGTACGTTCTGTAGTTGGTTAGAGCAGCCAGTTGCAGCATCTTTTATATCCCCTTTCTTCCGTTGAACCCAAGGCATATGTGCTTGGTGTTGACGGGCTACACTTTGGTGAACTGTGAGTCTTGCTTGCCAGTACGTTGTTGTACTGAACCCTTTGGGGCTGTGGTTTCCACAGACTACGCTTACGAGGATCCCCGCGACGGCTACTACGTGGAGTTTGACGAGGCTGCTGACGAGTAGATAGCGGACCCGGGCAGGATCCGAGACTACGTGGATGGGCTCCGCCTTCCTTTCATTGCCGGCTTCTTAAGACTATTTGGATTTGTCTGTACTCAGACCTTTTGAATGCTTCCGCTGAGATATAATGATGATATGTTGGGACATGTGTCCTCTGGATGATTGTATTTGCTATCTCTGCTCTAGTGAGAGCTATTTGCAACTTATTTCCATCTTTTGTGTCTTAGAGATATGTTGTGCTATCATTCTGTTAACGCCGTTGACGTACCATGTGTGTATGGTATGAAGTACGTCAGTGGTAGTATCTTGATCTCTATGGGATAGTTTACATCGAAGGTGGATAGTAGAGTTTGTTTGTCACACATAAGTGTTGGCCTACTCGTAAGAGGATGCGGGAGCAGTTAAGCCCCGTAATCCAATCATCTACTATTCAGTTCGTACGGTGAGTATCCTCTAGAAGTCAGGGTGCGACAAATGGTATCAGAGCCTGTCTGCCTGTAGGATCCCTTTTACTGGTCGCAGTTGAGTCTAGAAACTATTTTGTAGCTATATAGGAAAAAATGAAACGTGAGAGTAGGAATTCTGCCATTTTTCTTCTTTCCCCACCCACCCACCCTTTTCTGGTAAGGACGTGCAACGTTGTTTTCTCTTCTCGTCTAAACTTTCAAGTTAGGTTTTCACGAATACTGGTTTCTCTGGGATAGTTATATCTACTAGACCATAGGAATGGAGCTCCTCTATTCCTTAAGCAGTAGATATTGATCCTTTAGAAGCCCGGATGGGTTTTCCGTAGTACCTCAGGAGTTTTGGTCTCGTGTTTCCCGTTGTTGCTTCGATATCCTGTTCTTCTCAACATCCTTTTCGTCCGTTGAAACCTTGTTGTTGCTTTTCCACTTCAGTTCTCTACCGGCGTCTAATCAAAACTTCCCCGATCATCTGCAGATGGATCTCAGGTTCTACCCGCAGGTGGTTCGGATGACTCGTTGTGAGAGCACCGCCGGTTATCCGGAGATGCTGAGAGACATGGTCACTTATCTGGGGTTCCGTTGGGCACCAGAGTACCAGGTCTACGAGTAGCAGCGAGAGTTTGACCAGACCTACTACCAGGCTATCGTCTACATTCTGTCAGATGATGGCATGAGCGTCGTCCACCGCTACGAGGCAGTAGGTTCCATAGTGGATATGGAGGTGCAGCAGGCAGCTTACGTGAGTCTCACCGTCCTTCGTGCTGACTACTGGGGGTTTGACGATTCTATCTATCGCCACATCCCCCGTGGTTACATCACTTCGGAGGGAGCTCACTTCACTCTCTACGACAACTTGGATGTTTATGAGCGTGATAACTCTAGGCTGCACACCACCGCTCAGTTTGTGAGGTACAGTGACGCAGTTGCCACCACACTTTCTCAGGAGTTAGCTTCGGTCAGAGAGCAGCTCTACCTTGCGTTGACTCGTCTGGCGACGTACACCACAGACTTTGTTGGAGACGAGCGCTTCGCACGTTTCGAGCAGCCAGTTGGTCGTACTCTGCCAGATGCTGGAGGTTACGAGCCGATCAGAGGTCCACTCCTCCACCTCGGTGCTGGTTACACTGGGATTCCCCGCTTTGGAGCACAGGGAGCCGATGCTATGTACTTCATCACACCGAGAGTCGGGCTCAGACCACGTCAGATATATGTGGATCGTCGTTCTACTTACTTTCGTGGGCGTCCTCCTCACCGTACCTCTCGCCGTACTACTCACCGCCGTCCTGCGTAATGAGCATGGGAGTACCGATGTATCCGTTCTTAGCTATGTTTAGTTATCCTTTGGCATTCGAACCATTTATGGTGTGTTGGATATTCTGATGTATTTGAACATGTTATGATGTACCTGTTGGTTATCTACTCATGCGTCGGAATAATCTATCTTTCAGTTACCAAGTCTATCCTTTTTCTGTTGTTGTGCTAAAATGCATTTCCATTCAGGATGCCGCCAACCAGGAACACCCCGCCTGAGCCACCGCCGATCACGGAGCTGTTGACTCAGATGACGCAAGTCGTGACGCAGATGGCCCAGTTCCAGGCTAATCAGCACAACAACCAGAACGCTCCACGAGTCAGTATCAAGGAGTTTCTGAGTCTGGGGCCGAGAGGTTTCCTGGCAACACGCGAGCCTCTGGATGCTGATGACTGGATCCGTGAGATGGCCAGGGCTCTGGACATTGCTCACGTTGCTGAGGAAGACAAGGTCAAGTATGCCTCCTATCTGCTGAAGGGTAAGGCAGCTACTTGGTGGGAGAACTACCAGACCATGAGAGCTGGCTACGCAATCACCTGGGGCTGTTTCAAGGAAGCTTTCCTGAAGCACCACATCCCAGATGGTCTCATGGAGAGGATGCGTGAAGATTTTTGCTCTCTCAAGCAGGGCAAGCTGGACGTCATCGGCTATTAGAATGAGTTCAATCGCCTCGCTCGATACGCTGGTGATGAGGTGTCCACTGAAGCCAAGAAGATGGCAAGGTTCCGCAGAGGTTTTAACCCGGAACTCAAGTACGCCCTCACCAACATCAAGACCAAAGACTTCGAGGAGCTCGTTAACACCGCGCTCAATGAAGAAAATGGGCGCAAGGCGTTCGAGGAATCTCGCAAGCACTCGTGTGAGGGTGGTTCCTCCTCCAACATGACCATCCCTCCGCAGAAGCGCCGCATCTGGGTGCCAAATGGTGCTGTCACTCGGGCTCCATATGCCCAAGCTTCTCCAGGCTTTGCTCCCCGCCCACCCAACCAATCTCAGATGCATGGTTAGAGGTTTTCAATGGGGCAGCCAAGGCCAGATCCTCCTCGTGTCGTCACTTGCTTCAAGTGCAAGCAGACGGGGCACTACGCTGACAAGTGCACTCAGAGGATGCTACCTCCACCACCTCCTCGTCCCAACACCAACCAGGCAATGGTGCGTGCTCCCCCGGCTAAAGCCTTCAACTCCAACAACAGGCCTGTCGGGAGGACCGCGAGGGTGAATCATATCAAGGTCGACAAAGCTGAGGAAGCTGCTGACGTCGTTCTCGGTATATTCCCCGTAAACTTTATTCCAGCTAAAGTGTTGTTTGATACCGGAGCATCACATTCTTTCGTGTCAAAGACTTTTTCCGCAACAAACAACTTAAGTTTGGTTCCACTAAGCAATCAAATCACCGTTCACTCTCCGGGATCTCAAATGTTGACTTCCAAGATAAGTAAGGATAATCAAATCCTAATTGGAGGGCACATATTCCTTGCTTCTCTCATGCTGCTGGGAAATTCTGACATTGATGTCATTCTTGGCATGGATTGGTTGAAGGCCAATAAAGCTACGATTGACTGTGCTCAGAAGTCGATAACTATGTTCCACCCTTCTGGCCAGATAGTCTATTCTCCAAATGAATCAAGTTCTGCTCAGCTATGCACCCTGGATGAAAAACTTCTTCCTGCAATTGAAGATGTTCCGGTGGTTTGTGAATTCCCTGACGTCTTTCAAGAAAAGTTGCCAGGGATGCCTCCGGACAGAGCAGTTGAGTTCGTGATCGAGCTTGAACCAGGTACTGCTCCAATCTCTAAGCATCCATACAAGATAGCTCCTCCTGAACTGAAATTGTTAAAGGAGCAAATCGATATGTACATGGAAAAAGGTTACATTCAACCTAGTTCCTCCGCTTGGGGTTGGCCAACTCTGTTCGTTGCGAAGAAAGATCAAACAAAGAGACTCATGGTTGACCATCGTCCTCTCAACGAGAAAACCATCAAAAACCAGTATCCCATTCCTCGTATCGATGATCTTTTTGATCAACTTGCTGGAGCCTCAATATTCTCAAAGTTGGACTTGAGGATGGGTTACCATCAAATAAAGATCAGAAAGGATTATATTCCAAAAACAGCTTTCACCACTCGGTACGGTCTATATGAATACACCGTCATGTCCTTTGGTCTCACCAATGCACCGGCGAAATTCTCTCGGCTCATGAATTCTGTCTTCCACGAATACCTCGACAAGTTCGTTGTGGTATATCTTGATGACATTCTTGTCTACTCAAAATCCGAGGAAGAGCATGAAGAGCATCTTCGTCTCACTCTCATGAAACTTCGCGAGCATCATCTATATGCCAAGTTCTCCAAATGTGAGTTCTGGATCTCAGAAGTTGCTTATCTTGGTCATATCATCTCTTCCAAGGGCATAGCCATTGACCCGGAAAAGGTTAAGGCAATTGTTGATTGGAAACCTCCTAAGACGGTAAAGCAAGCAAGAAGTTTTCTTGGCTTGGCTAGCTATTGCCGTCGTTTCGTCCAAAACTTCTCCAAGATTGCCAAACCTGTCACTGATCTCACAAAGAAGGATAAGAAGTTCGTTTGGTCTCCACAATGTGATGAAAGTTTCAATCTCCTGAAGACTAAACTCACTTCTATACCAGTCCTGGTTGGCCCAGATACTACCAAACCTTTCCAAATATTCTGCGATGCATCTCTCCAAGGTCTAGGTGCAGTTCTTATGCAAGAACGTCAAGTTGTGGCTTATGCTTCACGTCAGTTGAATGCACATGAGCAAAATTATCCCACACATGATCTTGAACTTGCAGCAGTTGTGTTTGCCCTCAAGAAATGGAGGCAATACTTGTTGGGTAATCGCACTGAAATCTTTTCCGATCATAAGAGTCTGAAATACATCTTCACTCAACCAGATCTAAACCTCAGGCAAAGGAGATGGATTGAAAAGATTAAAGACTTTGATCTTACCATTTCTTACACTCCAGGAAAGGCTAATGTTATGGCCGATGCTCTCAGTCGCAAGTCATATTGCAATAATCTCTTGATCATGGAAAGCCAACCTCCACTTCATGAAGAATTCCAGAAGCTGAACCTTGGTCTTGTTCCTCAAGGTTATCTTGCTAGCTTGACAGCCAGTCCAACTCTCGAGGACAAGATTCGTTCTGAACAACTTCGTGTTGCTGAAATCAAGAAGATGGTAGAGCACATCAAAGAAGGCAAGGAGAAATTCATGTCCTTCTCAATTGATGACAAGGGAACTGTGTTCTTCGAAGGACGCATTGCAGTTCCTAAGATTCAAAGTCTCAAAGATGTTATTCTCAAGGAGGCTCATGAAACTCCTCTCTCCATCCACCCTGGAAGTACAAAGATGTACCAGGATCTTAAGACACTGTATTGGTGGCCTGGCATGAAACGTGAAATTGCTCAATACGTTTCTGAATGCGACGTTTGTCAACGTGTTAAGGCAGTCCATCAGAAAACAGCCGGTCTTCTCCAACCTCTGAAAATTCCCGAGTGGAAGTGGGACATGATTGAAATGGACTTCGTCACTGGTTTTCCAAAGTCCAAGAAGGGCAACGATGCAATCTTCCTTGTTATTGATCGTCTCACTAAAGTAGCTCACTTCTTTGCTGTCAAAGAAACAATCTCAGCTAGCCAGTTAGCAGAACTCTATACAGCAAAGATTGTTCCTCTTCATGGTGTTCCATTGGAAATAAGCTCAGACCGTGGAAGCATATTCACTTCTCATTTCTGGAAAAGCTTTTAAGAAGCATTGGGCACCAAACTTCTATTCAGCACAGCTTATCACCCTCAGTCTCAAGGGCAAGTCGAAAGAGTCAATCAGATTCTCGAGGATATGCTCAGAGATGGTGGTCTCTCCTTTGGCATGAAATGGGAGGATTGCCTTCCATATGCTGAATTCTCCTACAACAACAGTTTCCAGGCAAGCCTAGGCATGGCACCATTTGAAGCTCTCTATGGCCGCAGATGCAGGAGTCCAATCAATTGGTCTAGAGCTGGTGAACGTTCACTCTTAGGACCTGACATTGTTAAGGAAGCCGAAGAGAAAGTTCGAATCATTCGTGACAATCTCAAGATTGCTCAGTCTCGTCAGAAAAGCTACTATGACAGCAAGCACAGGGATATGGTCTATGCACCTGGTGACAAGGCATATCTCCGTGTAACTCCCCTCAGAGGCACTCATCGTTTTGGTGTGAAAGGAAAGCTTGCACCAAGATACATTGGTCCTTTCAACATTCTCTCGAGGCGTGCGGAAAATGCCTATCGTCTTGAACTTCCAGAAAAACTATCCAAGGTGCACGATGTGTTTCACGTGTCACAGCTCAAGAGGTGTTTCAAAGATCCAGATCGTGCAGTTGATCATGATTCCATTGAACTGCAAGATGATCTCTCTTATGAGGAGCACCCTGTTCGTATTCTCGATGAGACCGAGCGTAAGACTCGCAACAAGAGCACCAAGTTCTTGAAAGTGCAGTGGTCGCATCATTCCGATAAAGAGGCAACGTGGGAGACCGAAGAGGATCTTCGCAAGAAGTATCCGGACCTTTTCTCTTCTCAGTAAGGAATCTCGGGGCGCGATTCCTTCAAGGGGGGGCGTTTTGTAACATCCCAAGTATGAAAACTTCCATTTAGAATGTTTGTTTCTTGTTTATTAAAGTTTTGCATCATGTCATCATACTCATTGTTTGTTTTCCCTTTTGTTTGCATCTGTTTTTATTTGTTTTCTATTTCAAATTCAAACCAATATTTCAAACCTTTGTTCATACTTGTTATGTTACAACTTTTCAATTAAAAGGTTCAATCAAAAACATCCATTTTGTTTCCATGAAAAATAACAAAAAGCTCAACTATTAAATTGTTCCTTAATAATCCACTTAATTCAAATTACTTTCAAATTCAAATAAGTTTACAAACAACACCCAATTTGAAAGTATGAAAATTACCCAAAACATTCTAATCTTTTGTTTCCATTTTTTTTAAAACTAAAGGTTCATGCCATTTAAGTCTTGTTTCAAATATTTCATTTATTAATCAAATTCATCCAAATTTGAACAAATTTGCAAACAGCAAGTTTTTGAACTTTTGAAAATCAAAACTTGGCAAGTGGTTGCTATTGACCTAATCAACTCACACAATTTTTCCTATAATTTTTCCTAACCCAAAACTCTTTCTTTTCTCCCTATTTCTATTTCTGCAAAAAAAAAAGTAACAAAACAAAAAATTTAAAAAGAAAAACGAGGGGGAGAGAGGCAGTGGGCTCTGCCCCACGCGAGCCCAGCCCAACTCCCTGGCCCGGTACCCCTTCACCCCCTCTCTCCTTTTCTTCCCCGCGTACGGCACGCCATCCGGCACCGCCACGTCGGCGCCGTCGCGCGAGGGCGGCCAGGAGCAGCCCCGCAGCCCTATAAGACCTACCCTAGGTTCCCCCGAGCCCTGCTAACCCTAGGCCTACCCTATCCCCTCGCGCCGCCGCCGATCTCTCTCTCTCACCGGCGATTTCTTCTCTCAACTGAACCACACCGTCGCCGTCGTCTGAATCCACGATGGCCGCCGCCGTTGCCGTGCTCCTCCGTCCTGGCTAACTACGGGAACGAGATCCCCGTAGTCTCCTCGAGCTGGTGGACACCTCTGCGAGCACGGGAGCAGCTTGGATCGTCGCCGCCATCCTCCACGTCGCCGCCGGAGTTCTTCACCGCGCCTCTGCTACCCCAGCGACGAGGGTGAGCAGACGTTCCTCTCCGCTCCCTCTCTCTCTGCTTGCGCGAGCACCACCACCGCAGCAGCACGCAACACCCACGAGCCAGCAGCAACATCCAGCATCGCCGCGTAGCTCACCGCCGGCCACCGCACCGTTCTGTCAAGTTCAGAAAACGTTTTCAGTTAAAAATTCAGTTTCGCTAACTGAATAATAACCACACTACGCAGCGTATACTGACAAGATCGAAACGCACACCGTACTGGTAGCAGTGCAGCGCGCGCACGCCCGAGCCCAGGTTTCGAGCCCTGGCGCCCGCGGGATTTATCCCAACATTTTGCGCAGCGCACTGACAGGGTGGCCCCCCCTGTCAGCTGCTGTGTGCGCTCTGCTGCCACGTTGGCGCCTGGGGGCCTCTGTCAGTGGCATTGGCTAGCCACTACAGAGTAACATTTTGTTTTTCAGCTTTTCTGTTTTAAATTAAATCTTATTCCTTTTACAGATGGGTCCCTGAAACTAAATTGCTAATAACTTTTATTTTATAAATCCAAATAATAAAAGTAAAATATGTTTGTTGAACCAAATTTAATTCTCTACCTGTTTATAACATTTGTATTCTGTTTTGAATAATTCAAATGCATTCAAATTTCAAATTCAAACAATTCATTTGAAATTTAATTAATTGCATAACTAATTCATACTTAATCCAAATAATGTAAATAAAATATGTTTTCCATGCCATTTTGAACCATCTTTTCAAATATAAATTTTGTTTCATGGTTTGAATAATTAAAATTGCTTAAATAATTTAAACCTTGTTTAAATCATTTAAATTTGCTAAAATCATAACTTGCTCAAAATAAATTATTTTTGGGCTTGTAAAATATGTTTTCAAACCAGAAAAACATAACCTTTTCAAATATGAATTTGAATTTATGTTTTGAACAAATAAAATTCAAATAATATTCAAGCTTGTTTTAAATTCATTTAAAACTTGTTTAATCTTGTTTAATTCTTAATAAATTCATCCTATTTTCCTTGTTCAATAATTGAAACATGTAATCCAACTAAAATTTTGTGTTCTTTTCAAATATGAAATTTGTTAGCTGTTTTGCACAATTTAAATTGGTGAAAACAACAAATGCTTGTGTGACACCTTTAAGGAACCAAAATTCCTCAACTTAATAACTAAAATTCCAAATTGGTAAACCTTATTTCCATTTGGTTCTATTGTTGTTATTTTGTTGTTTTCTTCATCCATGCATCATACTAAACCACTTTCACCTGTTGGTTAGTTGTAAAACAATTGTTTCAACCATAATTCTTGGGCTTTTCATATGCAACTCAAATTGCATGTGGGTCCATTTAATCATGTTATGTTTCCCATGTCAACTAGTTCATTTCCATGCATCAATTAAATTGACATGCATCATTCCATGATTGTGCACTATGCCATGTTATTGATTGTTTATCTTTCTGCATTGTTTGTTTGCTTCTTCTCGGATAGACGACGACGTTCAGACAGACGATACTTACAGCACCCCTTCTAAGGATCTAGCTCAGTACCAGGCTGCTGAGTTTGCAGGCAAGTTATCACTCACATGAACCACTGTGTTCCTTTCAACATTGGTTACCGATACTTTCCGTTGTCTATTTCTGCTAGCCATATGTATCGTTGCTTCTGTTACGAACCTATCACCTGTTACCCCTTTAACCATGATATAGCCTCACCTCCACACCTATAACCTCATTGTTTGTTGCCCGTGTCTTACTAGCATGCTTAGGATTGTTTTGCTCGAGTCTGTTACCCGTTACTTTCTGTTACTATATTCTATTATGTTCTGGGGCTCGATGTTAAACAACAACCTGTTAATTTTGGGTAATAATAACTTGTTGATAAGGCACCGGCAGGAGGCCCGGCGTGGTTTTGAGGCCTGCTAGTGTCGACCCTAATAGGAAAAGGGTCTTGTCTACTGATCCATGATGAGCGCACTAACCGCATGTGGGAAGCGTGAATGGGCGCCCCCCTCAATTTGATTCCATTCGCATCTCGTCCAAATCGCCTCATTTAGTTCGGGTTTTCCATTTCCCGCACGCATATGCAGGTACGAACCCGAGGCCAGGGTGGAAATTTTGTAGTCGGCATTTAGGGAGACACGTTCTTAGAGTGCTATGAGGGTCCCCTTATCTTCGTGGGGCTTGATTAGCCGTGCGCTCAATTGCACGGGGTTCTTTGGGCTTGATGCGAAGAAGAGTTGAGTTGTGTAGAGTGCCTCGCTTGGTGGGTTTGATTCCCGTCTGGCGGGATATTCTTACGTGTACGGCCAAATTGGTGCACCCCTGCAGGGATAAATCTTCTCGAGAAGCCGTGTTTTCCGCGGTTATGGTTAACTTGGTGAAAGTATTGGCTAACAAGTACTCAGAACAACTTACACCTAACTAATGATAACTTGACTAGTAATAGTCTTATTGCCACAATAACTTGATCCATCATTAATCCAACTGTGTGAGTTATCCTCGGATTGCTTCTTTGGATAAGGGGCGAGATCCAGGATGGGTTTGTGTGGTGGTTATAGTTGGTTACGATACGCTATCTTATCTTCTTTCTGTTAGCCGGAAGTTGTAGTACGTTCTGTAGTTGGTTAGAGCAGCCAGTTGCAGCATCTTTTATATCCCCTTTCTTCCGTTGAACCCAAGGCATCTGTGCTTGGTGTTGACGGGCTACACTTTGGTGAACTGTGAGTCTTGCTTGCCAGTACGTTGTTGTACTGACCCCTTTGGGGCTGTGGTTTCCGCAGACTACGCTTACGAGGATCCCCGCGACGGCTACTACGTGGAGTTTGACGAGGCTGCTGACGAGTAGATAGCGGACCCGGGCAGGATCCGAGACTACGTGGATGGGCTCCGCCTTCCTTTCATTGCCGGCTTCTTAAGCCTATTTGGATTTGTCTGTACTCAGACCTTTTGAATGCTTCCGCTGAGATGTAATGATGATATGTTGGGACATGTGTCCTCTGGATGATTGTATTTGCTATCTCTGCTCTAGTGAGAGCTATTTGCAACTTATTTCCATATTTTGTGTCTTAGAGATATGTTGTGCTATCATTCTGTTAACGCCGTTGACGTACCATGTGTGTATGGTATGAAGTACGTCAGTGGTAGTATCTTGATCTCTATGGGATAGTTTACATCGACGGTGGATAGTAGAGTTTGGTTGTCACACATAAGTGTTGGCCTACTCGTAAGAGGATGCGGGAGCAGTTAAGCCCCGTAATCCGATCATCTACTATTCAGTTCGTACGGTGAGTATCCTCTAGAAGTCAGGGTGCGACAGCGGCGTTGTGGATTTTGCTGGTAGTGGTCTTCCCATTCGACGGCGGTGCTCCATGGAGCTCTGCCGCAGATCACTCGCCTTCCTCGCGATCGCGGCTCTACGGAGCCGCTGCGTGCGTCAATCTTCGCCGGAGTTTGTGATTCCATCGATGAAGTTTCTATTCAAGATAGTGGTGGAGAACGGTGTGACGGTGATGGAGATCGAGGGTGCGGGTCCTCAGGAACCACTTCTCGGTGACTTCCTGGTCACGGAGCTTCCGATCCAAGGCCCGCAAAGGAGCAGCGACGATAATCTGGTGTCTCTATAAGCAAAATAAATCAAATAGTATCAAAATATTAATTGACCTCGATACCATGGGGAATAAAGCAAAATTAGTAATAAGTAGAGACAAAATTTGATAAAACAAAAATTAGTAATAAGTAGAGACAAAATTTGATTTTCAAATAATTTTTCTACAATAAGGAACATAAATTAGAGAGTGCTAAAAAATAATCAAATGATTGGGCCTTATCTCGAGCTGCTTGAGCTGCTCTCTCACTATCTTCTCTCCTATCTGTAAGAAGAAATTCATTCCTTCAACCGTCCACCTAAAATCCTGACTCCTCCTTCGTCCCATAGGCAAAAGTTTGACTTCACTCAATAGCTTGTACCTTCTTTTGTTTCATTCCTTTAGCATAGACAAAAGTTCGACTTTTTAAAACCAAATATGCATTATCTAGCTGACAGGCCTGTTCTAAGAATGCTACCTTTATTTTAGTTATAGAAAAAATTCTAAATATAGCTGGATGTTCATGGATCCAAGATTATCAACATACAAAAACTATGGGGAAAACAAATTGCTAAATTTTTTGGTGGAGAAATGATAATTGTCACACATTAAACTCCTGAACCTGAACGTATGTCTGTCTAACAACAACACATGCTTCTATTTTTCTTGTTTCGGTAATAAAACACGAGAGCCTTGTTTATTTTAGAAAAACGTGATGTGTAGCTGCACAAGAACAATGGGTCATTTTATTTGATATGTAAAAGTGCTGAACACTTTTAGAGAAGTGATTGGTTTTATTTTTGTACTTCTTTCCTGATACAAATGTTTTTAGTCTCCATATTTACTTTTGGTTATAGAATTATCCATCCACAGAACAATTGGTCAATCAAATCATGTTTTGTTGTCCACAAGGTTTGGACTGCCAATTATTGTATGATCTAGTGTGGAGAGCCACCAGATCCACGAAAAATAGGCGCTATGGAGACGAAACAGGCTTTACGTCCCGCTTTATAAATAAAGCCCAACGGCCGAAACGATACATAGTGATTAGGAAAACCTCGTACACGCAGGTCAAAGATAAACAAGAAAAAAACTAAGAAGAATCGAGCTTTCCACCGAAGACGCCGTCGAGACGGAAACCAAAACTCCACGACCACGCCTCTAAGGAGGTAACGACGCACTCGAGCGCCGCCACCGTCGAGACCACAAGGTCTATGGTTTTCACACGGAGCCCTACCATATGTTATTTTTGGGTGATCCAAATTCATATGAAGATAAAGAAAAGTTCGGCCTCCGCTACGCGAGGTCCGTCGCCGCGAGGAAAGTACGGTACGAGTTGTTACCGAGTTCGAGTTGGATTCACCGTTACCGACCTAGTTAGGTCAGGACCGCCTTTATATACCTCTTGTAAGCCGCCGCACGGGATAAGCCACACATTGTAAATCCCGGCGCGTTTGTAACCTCACCCGAAATAGTGAAGTATTGCTAGCTTGCACCCGTTGTTTTTTCCCTTCCTTGTTGGAAGGGTTTTCCACGTTAAAATCTCGTGTCCCCGTTGGTTCGATCTTGCTTAATTTCATCGTTGTTTTGGTATTGCGTGTAACACCATAGAGAGGGTATCCACAACGACGCCCTCAAGAGGGGAACGACACCTGCGGGCGTCGCCATCGTTGGCGCAAAGCGCTAAGCTTTCGCCCGGAAAACCCTCCCCACACTTGGCACGTCACACCGACAAACTCCGAGCCGAGCTTCTCACACACGATCTGGGCGTTGAGAAAGCCGTCGCCGCCAACACCCGGAGACCCCAAAGACCACTCCTCGCCACCCACATGGTCCAAAGAGATGGGCCATCACAACCGCAACGCCGCCCTTCCGTCAAGACGCTCGTGCAGTTCACCTTCCAGGGCCGCCGCCCCGGCATTCGCGGACTCGCGCACGTGTAGCAAGGCACACCGTATGGCCTGCAAGTCGGACAAGACAGGGATGGACCAGACCGAATAGCGGCTGCAGAAGGGCCATCCGAAGGAGGCCATCCTTCACCACCATAGGCAGCCGTCGACCGGACACGGCAGCAGGGGCACACCAGGCCCTCTGGCCAGGCCGAGGCGCGTCAAGTCCCCGCCACTGATGCAACAAGACAGCCACCGCCGCTGCTACTCCGATCTCCCCACCCCACCTTACTATCTCGTTGTGGCCACCACCGCCGCCTACTGCTCCAAGGGCTGCCTCCCCGTCACGGCTCATTCCTGGCCGCCACAGGCCCGCCTGGCCCACGGCAGGCCCAAATCGAGCCCGACATGGTGCGCCGCCGGCAGGAGAGCTGCCGCACCGCCTCCCGGAAGATCCCACGCCCGACGGAGATCCCTGCCAAGCTGCTCCACGCCACCTGAGGGCAGCGTCGCCGACCCGCTTGCCGAGGGCGTCACCTGTCCCGGCCGTTAGATCCCGCGCCCTAGCAACCGCAGGAGGGGAGGGAGAAGATCCCTCCGCCGCCGGCCCCGCGCGGGCCTAGCCCGGCGGCGCATACCGGCGACGGCAGGGAGGAGGGGCGGAAGGAGGGGACTTCGCGCGGCGGAGAAGGAGGTGGCCCCGTCGCCGCTCGGGGGCGACGCGAGACGGGAGATGCCGCCCAGGCTGCATGATTGATATTATAGCCGTAGCCTTATTACAAAGTTGAAACCAGCTGCTATGGAGTCTGTAAGCTTCCTATGATGCACCATTTATAGAATCAGGATTTTAATGTGTGAAAGAAATACAGTTACCGCATTGTGTCATTTAAATATTTATTCGGTTTGTTTGACCCCTTTTGGGGGTTTCCGTAATTTTATCTATTCTACTGAACATAAACCACTTTGTACTCAAGTTATCATGTGCGTGTAATACAAAATTGTCCATTAAAAAAAGGTAATACAAGCTTGTCAACACACAAAAATTTACCTCTTGCATATTTGAGAAATACAAATCATTTAAAAAAATTAACCCGTAGCAGCGCACGGGTATTTAGCTAGTTACATAAATATACTGTAGCATAGTTAAAACTTTCAAATCATAGGCTGATTTAAGAGCCAATCAGTTGGGCTTCGCTCCTCTGCCCTAATCATGAGTGCACGGTCAATGAAATTTAGCTCATGCTCTCAATACCAGTAAGGCAATAATGAACCAGCAAGTTAGGCTATGCAACAATGAACCGTTCTAGACCCTATCTCTACATGTAAAAGTACAAATCCATCTCAATAATAATTAATTATAAACAAGCAGCCAATCATCACTACAGAAAAGCCCCAAAGTGCCGATGGCCCCGTATCGTCGGGGAAAATATGATTCCCGTCGGCGTAAACTAGGCTACGCCGACGGCATATAGGTAGGTCAAAAAAAAATTAAAAAAATATATATTTTATTTTGAAATTTTTCGGCATTTTTTATTTCACTTGTTTAACCACTTAATCACACTATAGTCATATTTATATTTATCTCTAAGTATTTTTAATTTTAATCTAAATTACTCGCTTCTACTAACACTTCCCGATTTGTCACCCATCTTGAGATTGCTCCGACCCTAGCACGGTTAACTTCAGAATCTAAATTACTCGCTTCTACTAACACTTCCCGATTTGTCACCCATCTTGAGATTGCTCCGACCCTAGCACGGTTAACTTCAGAGTTTCTTCCCTGGGAGCTACCTAGAAAGAACTGATGTTTTGCTGACAATAGTATCCAATCAATATCATCTGTACGGGACTCGTCCATCGTAATATTACTTATTTCAGGAGCCCCAAACAGACCTTTATAGAACTTTCTAATGTACGTCTTGAGCTGCTCCTGTCCCTCGATCAAGCCTTCATCCTGATGGAGAGAATGAATTTGTTTCTTCCGATGTCTTCCATTGGCAACATTATGGAAATAACGAGTATTCGAATCTCCTTCCAGTATGAATTGAGCCTTAGACCGTTGGAACCATTTGAGTTTCTCCTCTCGCAACATTTGTGCTACCTTTGCGTTTGACTGACTTTTAAGGTCAATCTCTTGCCTAGTTAGCAACCTAGTCTCCGCGATCTGATCCAACTCATCAATAATGGCACAGAGGCGTCCCTTCTCTTTTTCAACATCCCAGTAGTGTGTCTAGCCCACCCCCAAAAATATTTACGCATATGACGCATTTTATTATTCCATCTTCGGATTGGGTTGTCACCCACCACTGGTTTAGCCCATACTGTCCTCACCAGCTCGTCGAAGCCATCACACAAAAAGCAGCCAAGTTCAAACTTGATCTATGTTTGTGTATTTGGTTTCATCGAGCCATTTGACAACGGTAGTGGAGCATGCTCCGATAAAGCCTCTATACGCTCCAAAACACGTACTGTTACCAATGAGAATTTCTCCTCCCAGGCGGTACTCATCAGAATGCGATCTAGTTTCTCGTATGTAGGCTATGGCAGACTGTTTTCCCAAGTGAACTGTCGCGGTCATATGAACCTCTCTCAAATCCAAGCTATCAATGACAATGTTGAACAAGAAAGGCCAGTGGCCATCAAACTGGCCATCAAACCGTCCTTAGGTTTTTTCGTGTGGAAATATTAGCAAATTAAAATCGTCCAAAATTAAAATAGTGTATGGATTATCCTTAGCCAAGTTCACCAACTCACGAAGAAAAGCCTCCTTGAACTCTTCTTGGGTTGTGCCATACACGGCAACCAGGCCCCGGGAAAAGTTGTCAACTCGGTTACGGAGGTGTAATTTAATCTGAAACTCACCATACGACCTTTGTAACACATTATGGAGTCTGATTTTACGCCAAGTAATATGCCACCCGACCTACCATGGGGAGGGATAGAATGCCACGTGAAGTCTAAACCCACTGAAAGGCGATTCAAGACACTCACTAGAAATCTCTCCTTCCTGATTCAGAGATTGCCACAAACTCCAAATTATTTTCCCTAGCGTATTGTGCAATATTCAAATGTTTAGCCAAGTCATCAAGACCTCTGTTATTAGTGAATAAGACATTCATCGGGAAACATTTGGGCTTTTGGCGACGTCACGGATTTCCGTGGTGAATTTTTCCTCTTATCCTTAGCGGATTTGGATTTCCGGCTGGTAGCATAGAGATCAATTAAAGATTCTAGCCCGTCCTCATCCTTACCCACCTCGGTCACTTTTTCCACAAGATGAGATAAAAGTTGTCCATCAAAAGTGGCATTCGCTGAATCATCATTCACGTGGAGGTATGTTCACCCTCGTAGAAGCACACGGTTTGACCGTTAACCGGTCATACTCCATATGCTCATCTCCTGTCCCGAAGTCACAACCACCGCCGGCACACGCCTCGAGGGCGCACCAACTGCAGCCGGCCGCGGCGATACAGCAGAAAGCCCCGCCTGGGCAGCAGCCACCGGCAGCGGAGTCACAGCAGCACACGCCTGGGCACTAGCTAGCAGCTCGACGCCCAGCCCAGCCACATCTACCGCCACCATAAGGGAATAAAACAAAACAAAAAGTAATAAATAGAGACAAAAGTTGATTGTGCGAATAATGTTTTTTACATTAAGGAACATAAATTAGAGAGTGCAAAAAAAAAACCAAAAGTTTGGCCAGCTGGTTACATTACGGTAGTAATAATTAAACAAAAGAAAAAAGGAATAGAGTTATCTGGCCTTGCCGAAACAAACAAGGATTAAACCTTACGCGTTTGCCCAGCTGGTTTTCGACCGTTGCGTACGAGCTGGAGCCCCAGTATATATACCCCCTCGCGGGCGATGTTCAGAGGCCACAAGTGCTTTTGCAAACTTCCCAGCGACCGTTTCCGTTCCTACAGCAAACTGCCGTAGTCACCATGAATCCGAAGTGTGCACAGCACCATGAGCGCCGGCAGGCACCATTGCACGGCTCCGTCGAGATCCGGGAGGTGGAGAGGTGCCCAGCTCTGTCGTCTCCCAGTGCAGCACGGACGTCGTTTTTCAGGCAGATCTACGAGGAGGAGATCACGGCGTGCACAGACGTCGTTGTGTCCATGGAACCCAAGCATGGAGAGGCGGATCAAACTGGTACGTATCTTATGCATGTCAATCGGCAACTATGTCAAAACATCACAGCTCACAAATAATGGGTTCCATCTTAACCATGTTCTCATCGATGGTCTACACATACATGCAGACACTTCAGCCAATTTTGATGCAGAGATCAACGAGGAGGAGATCAACCGGTGCACCGATGTGGTTGTGTACATGGAACAACGATTACAAGGAGATCTGGATCGCACCGGTACGTATGTGATGCATGTCAATAAGCAACGAGATATCCCTTTACTTCAGGTTGCCGGTTTTGTTATTAGGATCAAATCATGACCGCCATCTGATGGTGGCCTATATGCAGATGCAGCCACTTCCGCCATCTTGAATGCATGGATCGATCTTCCAGACGATATTTCTCGTATGATTTTTGACCGGCTCGACGCCTTCGGCATCCTCAGCTTCCCTTTGGTCTGTAAACCTTGGGCAGATGTATATGCCGAGAATCCACGCCTCCAGTCTGGTGCTCCCACCCTTATCACCTCTCCTTCCGAGTGCGGCTGGGAGATCCTGGATGATTGGCAGCGAGGCTTGTTCTTTATCAACAACATCCTATCAAGGGAGGCGTTCTTAGTTGAGGTCGAGGGTCTGAGATTTAGGAGATGGATCGGGGGCAAAGATGGATGGTTAGTCACCACTGGTCAACCATCCAACATCTTCAATCTTCTGAATCCTATTACAAGAACTTCCATTCCATTGCCTAACAATCCGCAAGAGTGTCCTTCATTTGACCGCGTGCAATTGTGTCGAACTCCGACTCAAGCCGAACCTGACGATTACTTTGCGATTGCTATATCAGCAAACATGCTAGCCTACACTATGGCTGGGAGCGATAATTGGATTATATTGGACAACCCGGATGATTATTGGTTGAAGTATTCTGATGTTATTTTGCATCGAGGTCAAATTATCGCCATTTGTCGGAGCGGAAACTTGTGGTCATGGGATGTGGACAAGGAAGGGGAAGGTCCTAGGCTACTGTTGAGTTCATGCATTAACACTCACGGGTGGGGACAATTCGATTTTATTCTGGCCCCATCTCTTAGCCATAAAATTATAATTGCCAGCCCATATGGAGAGTATGCCCCTTTTAGATGGGGCAGTAGGACTTCATGTCATAGCCATTCAAACTTTTTGGTGCATGGGGCTCTGCTTCACGAGGTTGACATTGATGCACAAATCATACAACAAGTTCTTGATATTGGTGATCGGGCATTATTTTTGGGACCAAATTATCCTTTCTATATTCCCGTGTCGATGCCCTCGGGGGATCTGAAAGCAAATCATGTATACATTGCTGATGTGTCCGACGATGATGCCATTGCCATCGATCTGAGTCTTGAGAATAATCCCGACAATGTCATATTGATAAATTATGCCGGGCCATCCAATCCCTATCAAGTGCCGTTGTGGTTCCGACCAGCTTTTCCTCGAGCCCCGACTACCTAGGTTTTCTTGTGATATAAAGAAGATGGAGTTTTTTACTAGTTGTGTACACTATATATTGATCATTCATCTATCCTAGTACGAATTATAGTTTATATCCTGTGGGGTGAACCTTAAACAACATGGTGCTCCGCAATACTATGTAATAGTGCACAATTCTGAGGAATGTGCCAATGTTATTTTTATCTGCGTGTGATTGATTTATATAAGAGATTACTTATATATGTGTTCAATTTTTCCTATATATGTCAAAGTATGTGCTTTCTAAAGTTTATCTGATTGTACAGACTCCTTCAAGAAAGCCAATGAAGACGTGCTTTAACTTGTTATGGGCAGGAACGTTCAAGCTTTAGGCTTGGAATAGAAAACCCCCAACAAGAATCAAAATGTTCCTACTGGTGACTAAAACAAACTCTCAGCGTTTAAATGAAAGATTTAACTATTCTGAAACACTATCTTGGTATAATTATATGTAAATATTTTTTAAAGCACATCTGATGTGTGTTGAAATGTGAAATTAAATAATTGAAACACATATTCATTGAGAAGAAGAAAATATAGTACTGGTTAAAGATCTTTAATGAAGCGCACACGCACACTCGGGAGAGGCTATGCACATTTTTACATCCGCACCCGCTCAGTACTAAGACTTGACCAAGTCACAAAGAGCTATAGCCCGAGAGAGCAGGCCGGAAATTCCATGGGTACAGCAATTGCATGCAACTAAAAATAAAATCTTTTATATGCTATACTGTGAAGGGAGGGATTCTTTTTGCAGGAATTTGAGAGCTTTTTATTTAACAAACGATGTCTTGGTATCTTCAGCCAAAAGACTGGTGACCAAGAATTTAGGAGCACAGCTAATCCAAGTATCCGACACCCGGAGCAAACAAGCATGTTTTTCACACAGCTGAGACGGCTGATTGGAATGTCTAAGACTATGTGAAGTACATAAGATTTAAAAGAAGAAACAAGCTCTCCAATCCCTAACGGGAATCAACCTTGCTAGCCTAACAAACCCTAACCCTCGCGTCGCCCTAGTGGCGGCTGAGCTGTCGCCCACCCCCCGCCGTCCCCTCTCCTCGTCACCGCCTGAGGTGTCGCCGGGATCTCCCTGGGCGTCGCCCGTGATGGCGGCGGCGAGGCGCCTGTCCGCGCTGGACCAGGAGCGCGCGCGGCGCTGCGGGCGGCCTAGTCTGTTGTCGCCAGGTAGCCCTCGGGTGCGGCATCAGGGCGCTTACCCTTTAGTCTACAAAACTAACTCAGCACTCAGAGAGTGACTTCGCCATGGAGCAGTACATCACCACGGAATAACACATAGCCAGGGAGATGCACTTCAGCGCAGTGCCAAAGGGAGGTGTTCTTCAGGGAGCTTGGCCTCGATCTTGAGAAGTAGGAAAATATGGTAGAGGAATGTCATTGTTTCCCTTGACGAGCGGGTACATGCTCTAGCTCATGAGCCCTCATCTTTAATTAGCAGACATCTCAAAGGTCGATATAATTTTGTTAATTAGACCGCCTCCACCAGCTAGCCAGATGTGCCATCTCCTATGCTTGCTACACCAGTACGGTACAATATTAAGTATTTTTTTTATTATTTTAAAATTTATGTTTATGTTTTGGTATACATTCAACAATATTCGACAGTTTTTAGTATCCTATCTCAATAGTTTTACACATTTTATGTCAAGAGTGTATCATTTAAACTTTTAGCATTCAAAAAATATATAATTTCATTATTCAGGAAATATTATTAAGGGGAACTATACCCGCAAGCTCTCCCTCCACACAATTTTTTTTGTAATACATCTAGCAATATGCCCTAGAGCTCTTCAGTCTGGCGTATGAGTGAGCTAGATCCAAAACCTTCGTGGTGACCCGACAAAGATAACAACAGAACATCGCCAGGGTAGACACGATCACTTTCGCCACCACCACCAGCGCCGACTTCTAGGTAGTGGTCAATACAGCCTTTGGGCGAGGAAGCACTTGGGAAGATCTCGATGTCGTTGTCCATCCTGTCGTGCCTCTCGATCTACACACCATCTACCACATGCGTCTATTGTTCGTTGTCACTTCACGTGCCGGTCTTCACCTCCACCGTGTCAGAGTGAGTGCTAGGATTTACTCTTTTCAATCTTTTAATCGTCGTCATTATCGCATCTTCTACGATAGCAAAACAGGCCGATGCAGGGGCCTCAGGGACAAAAAAAAAAGCAATCAAACCGCAACGACCTCCTTTTTACATAATGTACATGCATTTTTTTCCATCACATCTTTCATAATTTAGTTGGATCAAATATATATTTTTAATTGAAAAGAAGTTAAATTTTCAACACAGAAGGACTCAATTTTGTCCATAAAATATAAGTTATTTTAGTGACATACATGTACAGTTTTATTTTAGACATTAAAATATTCATAAATAATAAATATATTTGTATTTTTTCATAAAATATGCTTTTTGTTGTTTTGGTGAAGAATTTGAATTTTTTTTTTTGTTGATACACATGACCATTTTCAGAGAAGACGGAACATATTCTGATGAAAACATGATGTTTCGTGAAAAACATTTTATCATCCAAACAATTTTTAGAAGTTGTACCTTTTACTTGACAAATAAGTTTGTTTAATGAGCCGCTTTAGTAGAAGGTGAATAGTATTTTAACAAATATTTGTATTTTTTTAAAAGGGGGGAGTGGCCCAGTCTCTACATAGAAGAGATGAGTACGGCATAGATTTATTCAATTATACAACAAAAACTGGCATAAAAAGATACAACGATCATACGAATTGAATCCACCAAACAAGATGAAAACGCACCACTAACTAGCACAACGATAGAGGGAAAACATAGTGATCTGCCCATGCCACTACTATCACTGTCTTAGCATCAACACTAGAGATAAACTAGTGGAAACGGGACCTATTGTCCCGACCAGTTATGGGAATTAGTCCCGGCTGGCCAACCGGGACAAGCCAAGCGGGACTAAAGGCCCAACCTTTAGTCTCGGCCTGTTACCAGCCGGGACTAATGGCCCTCCACGTGGCCGCAGCAGAGGGCGTTGGGGGTACCCCTTTAGACCCGGTTCGTATAACTGGCCGCGAGTACTGATTCCCTGCCGCGGCAGAAATTTGGGCACTTTCTGTTCCGCGGCAGAGAATTCATTTTGTTTTGTTTTGTTTTATTTGTTTCTTTCTTTATTTTAAAATAGTTTTCGTATATTTCTACGCTGCTACATATATACCGTACACGAGTTCGTGAGTATATAAGATAACTTGCCATACTATTGAGCATACAAATGTCTACAATTTTGATAATTACATGGAGATCACACATCTATTCGATTACACGAGGACCATCCGTAGGAGCGCCTATTTACACTAAAAGTTTGGCGGCATATACCATATATGTCATAAAAAACCCGCCAACTCCTCTGCAATTCTTATTACGCATTGCTCTAGTAGAAGCCTATCCCGCATGGCCTCGAACTATATAAAAAAAGGAGATCAATATGAATACCAATCATGATAACAAAAAGTGACAGTACTAAAATAAATTTGTTAATGTATTGCTTACGTCGACCCTATAATCTTTATGCTCAAATGTAAAATAAAGTTGTTTATATATTTTTTATCTTTGCTGCAATAATAAGATTTCTTTAAAATGTTGAAATCATTTTTTTGTTGCAAATAAATCTATAGCAAAGAAAAACTATCCCTTAAACATTTTTTTTATTAGGTGCAATCATACAATTTTATTTAAAATTTTGAAACCATTTTTTGTTGCAAAATAAATCTACAACAAAAACAGTTGTCAGTAAAAAAAAAAATTTTGCAACCATAACATTTCTTCAAAATGTTAAAACCATTTTTTGTTGCAAATAAATCTGCAACAAAAAAATTGTGGCTTACACATTTTTTTATATTTTCTGCAACCATACGATTTCTTTAAAATGTTAAAACCATTTTTTGTTGCAAATAAATCTGCAACAAAAAATTGTTGCTTAAACATTTTTTACATTTGCTGCAAACATACGGTTTCTTTAAAATGTTCAAACCATTTTTTGTTGGAAATAAATTTTTGTAAATCAATGCATGAGCTAAAAATAAATGCGCATGTGAAATCTGTTCACTAAGCATGATATTTCAAAATACGATCACCAAGACTACAAAGCATGGAACCACGGACACATGAAATTCAGGTATCGCATAAAGTAGAATGTGGAAGTGCCTGTGACAAACACGACTGGTTATTTCAACTTTAGAAGTTTTAGCAGGCCCATATACATATATGTGTGTGTGTTGTGTGTGTGTGTGTGTGTGTGTGTGCAGAATCGAATTTAGAATATTAGCAAGAGCCGATAAATCCTTTGGGTCATTCATGGAAGTGTTATATTCACTGGTAGAAAAAAGGCCTTCCATACGCCCCCATCAGTCCCCAAAGTTTGCGCACCGTGGCTAAAGGGGTTTTAGTCCCGGTTCGGGAGGAGACCCGCGACTGAAGGTCATGCGTCGCGGGTTGGGAAGCGCGTGGAGGGTTTTAATTCCGGTTGGCCTGGCCACCCGCGACTAATGATCCAGTCTGCTGGCCTCCCTGTCTTTATTCGCGGGTGGCCAGGCCAACCGGGACTAAAGATACAAACTGCGCGCCTCCCGCGCGGCGGTTTTATTTCGCGAGCGAGAGGCAGAAGGGCGCCATTGCTACAGTGCGCACCCGAGAGTCTCTGTTTCTTCTTCTCTCTTCTCTTCTTCCTCTTTCGATCTTCCTCCACCAAGCACCCATGGCTCAAGTTTGGAACACTCTCCGTGTGGCCACACCATGCCGCAAGAGTCTCAACGTGGCCTACACCAATATGTGCGAGAGGCTCCCCGGTCTTCTTAAGCATCTGAGCAATCTCTATGAAGAAGCCGATGAACACCATAGGTTCTTCGGGCTTGATCTAGAGTATACGGCGGATCAACGGGATGTTGCCGTCATCCAGATTGCGATCAAGGAGATCGTTTTGGTCTTCCAATGGTCAAGGTAACACACACGTACAATCTTGCATTTTCGATTTGTTTGTTGCATTGGAAGAATACATGTGTTGCAACATATCTAACACATGTTCTATTTTTGTTGTTGCAGTAGTTCAAAGCATTCTCCGGCACTTGTTGATTTTCTTGTCAACAAGGGGTATGATTTCTGCAGCGTTGACATCACTCAAGACCGTCAGAAGTTGATGCGCTTGGGTATTGTGATACCTGAAGATCACTACATTGATCTTCAGGACCTAATCCATTTTGATGAGTTGTACGGTCACAAGACCGGGATGGCTCCGAAGGCAACTTCCTTCATCCACGCCGACTACAAAACCATGAAGTCTCGTTTCCCCTCCAAGAATCACATGTATTGGGGGAAGAACCCACTGGACCGGATCAACCTCAAATATGCAGCCATAGATGCATACGTTGCCTACGAGTTGTTCCGCATCTACTCAACGGAGCTCGAGTAGATGTTGATTGTGTACCGCATCTTGCATTCGATATATGCATGTAATGGATATATTAGTACGTAATGGATATATTATTATGTAATGGATATTATTTCTATATTAATTCCTAGCTATATTATTTCTATATTATGTCAAACACACATTTCAAAACAAACAAACAAAAACACATCAAGAAAACAAACAAAAACACATCAAGAAAACAAAACAGAAAAACTACCGTTTCTATATATCTGCTCACCAAAAACTACTGTTTCTATATCTGTTCACCAAAAATAAATCTAGAGGTCCAAAAATTAATCTAAGCCAGGATTTACTTCAAAATACATTTTGAACTCATTCTAAAAATAATAGAAGAGCCTACTGGTCTTTTAATAAAAAGGATGGTATTTTCATTTGGTTGTTGACCTTGATGTGAGGCTAAGTGCTACGGATAGATCTTTTCAATATCTATCCAGAACATTTTAGTTTGTCCATTTTGGTTATGTATTTTAAAAGTTAGGTTCAAATCATTCTCACAGATAGTCATTGCCAAAACAGTTCTTGTGTCCGAAATAATAGTCCAAACTTGGATCTGCAAATTTTATATGGTTTAGATTTCATATTGTTTGGTTCATGAATTTTAACAGATTTTTTTTTGCATTTAGGAAAGGGGAAAATGAATTAGTTTTATTTTCCTGAATTTTTTGATATATTATTTCTATTTTTAAGATTTTAAAATCTATTAGTTTTATTTTTCAGAATATTTTGATATATTATTTGTATTTTTAAGATTTAAAAATGAATTAGTTTTATTTTTCTGAATATTTTGATATATTAATAGTGTTTTTATGATTTTAAAATGAATTAGTTTTATTTTTCTGAATATTTTGATATATTAATAGTATTTTTATGATTTTAAAATGAATTAGTTTTATTTTTCTCAATATTTTTTAGAAATAATACAAATTAAAAAGTTAATGTTTATTTATTTATTCAAAATTATTAATTACATCATTATTTTTGTTTATTAAAAGATTTATTTTAAATTCAGACAATAAAGAAATATGGCATCGACCAACATGTTAATAGGATTGATATGATACTAGTATCACATACATGCGTGCGAAACACTTGGATTCGGGACGGGATGGAACTCGGAAGTTAAGGTGCTAGTGCTAGAGTAGTGGGAGGATGGGTGACCGAGCGGGAAGTTTGACCACGAGTAAGAAATTTGACTAGAGATAATTGTAGTTAGACACTAAGCAAATAATAAAAATTCTGAAAAAAAAGGGAGTGAAAAAAAGGGAGTGAAAAAACGGGAGTGAAAAATAAATAGAAACCCACATGAATTAAAGAAATAACAAAATAGCATGTAGTCC
This sequence comes from Alopecurus myosuroides, assembly GCA_028641055.1. NCBI lineage: Eukaryota > Viridiplantae > Streptophyta > Magnoliopsida > Poales > Poaceae > Alopecurus > Alopecurus myosuroides. Next base: position 8,726,059 of record CM054057.1, read on the forward strand.
CGGTTCGGGTGGCCAACCGGGACTAAAGGTCCTCCGCCCCCGGCGCACGCCACCCGCCCACGTGGACGGGCCTTTAGCCGCGGTTCGTAAGAGGGGCGACTAAAGGGGGGCCCTTTAGTCGCGCCTATTTAGTCCCGGTTGCGCGGCCGGGATTAATGGCCTTTGTGAACCGGGACTATAGGCCTATTTTCTACCAGTGATTTACAATGAAGCATGTGAATGATGATTGAAGGTGAACTTGTCACACACATCTAAAACCTATAGATAAAGCACAAGAATCCACAGAAATTTCTTGTAAGGAAATGAAGCGAGCACGTGAGCAGACCCTTGTCATCGGGGGCATTGACATCCACTCGCAGCACCTGGACGAGGTACCTGCACACCTCCAACTGCCCGTTGCTAGCGGCGACCGTCAGCGCCCAGAGACTGCCGTCGCACCGGGCCGCCTCCACCACTTCCCTGGGGCAGCCGACGGCCTCGTCCATCACCTTCATCACATCTGCAAGCCCCGCCCCCGCCGGACAATAAAGTAAGAATCCACATCTGAGGTCGCCGCGTTGGGGAGACTTGGGAAGTCTTCAAGTACGTACGTTTGAGGAGGCTGTGGTCGCCGTTCTGCGCCGCGTAAAGAATCTTGTCCCCCGACAAGTCGGCAAACTCTGCAACTCCGCACGCACACGAGAGACGAAGTGAACGGATTTCGGGTTTGGTTTAGAGAGAGATGGGTGTGGGTTGGAGGCGAGAAGGGGCTTCATGTCTCCATGGTAGACGGAGAAGCGACGCGGTGGTCGGCGATGCGCCATTGCAAATATATTATCGCACGAGGAATTATAATTGTTTGGAATTGTTGTAAACAGAAATATTGTTTGTTAGATTTTTTCTGAATTTATTAGCAAACAACTTAGAAATTTATTGCGAATATATTATCGCAGCAAAAAAGTTTTCTTAAACATTTTTTATATTTGTTGCAACCAAATGATTTATTTGAAATTTGAAAAAAAAATATTGTAAATAAATCTGCAACAAAAAAATGTTTCTGAATAATCTTTTTATGTTTGCTAAAAGTTTTTGTTACAAATAAATCTACAACAAAAAAAGAACGTCGCTTGAACATTTTTCATATTTGCTTCAACCATACGATTTTGTTTAAAATGTCGAAACCATTTTTTGTTGCAAATAAATCTGCACCAAAAAATAATTGTCGCTTAAACAATTTTGTATAGCAGCGGGTATCTCTTTAATATTTCTAATAAAAAATTTGAAACTTGAATTTTCTATAGAAATATGCAAAATTTTGTTGATCATATCATTCGAGGTGCTAAACTTAAATGACATGAAATGTATATGTGTGTATTTTATAGTTTAAACTTCATTATGTTTCTAGGGTATACCTGATATATATAGATAAGTTGAAATCGACGGGTTAAATAAATGGATGATGTGAATTTACATAAAAAAATCATATAATGTTTAAAAAAAAATTAGTGGTTGGTAACATAAGAAGATCACATAATCTCGAATAATATTTGTTATATTTTCATCATTGAAAATGCACTTGGCTGACGAAGCTATTTCCTGTGTTGTACATATGATTTAACTGCGTAGTTAAGTAGCAAGATGGTGTAATCTTATCAGTGTAACAGAGTAAAAGAATGGCACGAAAAATTGAATCGCTAAAATAAAATATGATGTATATCTTTGCATGTAGAGATATAAACAAATAATTAATATGAGTAGGATGATGTGGATAATTGATTGGCTAAAAAAGAAGTGATGTGGACAGCTTGCATGTTGAGATAGAAAAATATTAGTTACACTTTGTGGGGTTTTGCTTTATAAGAAGTATAGATTTGGTGCAACCATAAAGTTTCTTTAAAATGTTGAAACCATATTTTGTTGCAACTAAATATGCAACAAAAATATTGGTGCTTAAATGTTTTTTATATTTGCTACAGACATACGATTTCTTTAAAATGTTAAAACAATTTTCTTGTTGCAAGTAAATCTGCAGCAACAAATTTGTTGCTTAAACATTTTTTTATATTTCTGCAACCATACGCTTTCTTTAAAATGTTGAAACCATTTTTTGTTGCAAATAAATCTGCAGCAAAAATAATTGTCGCTTAAATATTTTTATATATTTGTTGCAACCATATGGTTTCTTTAAAATGTTGAAACCATTTTTTCTTGCAAATAAATATGGAACAAAAATATTGGTTCTTGAACATTTTTATATTTGCTGCAAACATATGATTTCTTTAAACTGTTAAAACCATTTTTTTGTTGCAAGTAAATCTGCAACAAAAAAATCGTTGCTTAACATTTTTATATTTGCTGCAACCATACACTTTCTATAAAATGTTGAAACCATTTTTTGTTGTAAATAAATGTGCAGCAAAAACATTGTTGCTTAAACTTTTTTATATTTGATGCAACCGTACGAGTTCTTTAAAATGTTGAAACCATTTCTTGTTGCAAATAAATTTGCAACAAAAAAATTGTTTCTTAAACATTTTTAATATTACTTCAAACATACGATTTATTTAAAATATAGAAACCATTTTATGTTGCAAATAAATCTGTAGAAAACAAAATTATTTCTTACACATTTTTGTATTGCTGCAAACATACGATTTATTGAAAATGTTGAAACCATTTTTTGTAGATGAGTAGCAATGAGGAATCAAAACAACACTTTTATAGCCTAGACAACACCCGTGAAATAATCCTAGTGTACATAGAAAATAGAGCTAACGGAGGGGAGCTAGCACAAGAGACCTGCGGTACCGTTACAAAATGTAAGCCTTTAAAAAAAGCTAAACTAGTTTGCTAAAATGGCTTACATTTTAGAAAGTAGGGAGTACGCTGCAACATGGTAGGGTCCACCACATTCAAAGGCATCAACAGGAATATGTACCAGCACCGAACAACTTCATCACATGCAAATATAATAGGGCAGCGCGCACGTGACCAGCAGGAAGCAATAACGACGTGAGCTAAGGGCGACTGATTTCTGGCCACACGATTTTGATCGAACGACGGCTGTCATGACAGCTAGAGCGCGCTCAAACTGTATACGATCTCTACCCAGCTCAGCTTCACCCGATCGGACATATGGAATGTAAGTGAGATCGCGTCCACCACCGTTGAATTCAAAGGCGAGTGAGCTGATCGTTCGGACGTAACTGTTGTACAACCTCTGCCGGATGGCCGGTCCCGAGGGTGTACAGCGACGGCGGTGTAGACGAAGGCGCAGAACAACACACGAACAAGAAAGTAGATTGACACAGGGTGTGGGCACAGTAACTTTTTTTGATTTTCTCTTCTCTGTTTAGACTATGTACAATGCCTCGATATATAAAGGGGGGATGGGATGAGGGGATAAGACCCAAACGTACGTACAAAGTGGGGATAGACTTTGTTCTGGTTGGACTCGGCAAAACTCACTGAGTGGGCTGCCGTCCGACGGCCCAAGTTTCCCAACGGTAATGAGGTTTGTTTTTTTATCCACCACATCCGTTGGAGGGAGACGTTCTCGGTAGAGGTGGAGGGTCTAAGATGTAGGAGATGGATAGGCGGAAAAGATGAATGGTTAGTGAACACTATTTGAGAAATCCGCGTCCAAGTTTTGAATCCGATCACAAGACGTTGCGTCAATTTGCCGGAATATTTGCCAGTGACCGATCGTGAACAATTGTGCCCGAACTCCGACGGAATCAGATGATTATTTTTCCATTTCTATATCATTATGTAAGTTATCCTATACTATGGAGGGTTGTGATCATTGGATTGCACCGGAGAATTCCAATTCGTATTAGCTGAGTTATTCCTATACTATCATGCATAGAGGCAAGATTATCGCCATTTGTGGAAACTACGACTTGGGGTCATGGGATTTGGACCAAGGAGGAAAAGACCTCCAAGTTACTTTTGAGTTCGTCCAATGACACTTTATCGTGGGCACAATTTAATTTCATTCTAGCGACATCTTTGAATTACAATATACTAATAGTCTGTCTGTACGGAGAAAATAGTCCTATTAGATGGGGTCATAGAGGACCATGTCATCACAACCACTGGAATTTCTTTGTGAATGGGGATTTTCTTCATGAGTTAGATGTTGACGCACAAGGCATAGAAGAAGTTCGTTACATTGGTGATCTTGCCTTATTTTTAGGGCCAAAATATTATTTCTATGTTCCCGTGCCATTACCCTATGGAGACTTGAAGAAGAATTACTTATAAATTGCTGCAGTCCGAGCATGATGTTGTTGCGATTGATCTAAGTATCGGTGATCTTCCTCGAAATGTCTCCTTGATCGATTATTCTGGTCCACGTGATCCCCATCAAAAGCCAATTTGGTTTACACCAGCTTTCCCTTGAATGATGGATAGGTTGTTATTTTGCAAGATCAACTAAGAGGAGATTTGGGAGTCGACTAGCTACACTACAAATCATGCATCTATTGTACTAGCGATTGTATTGGTATCATGTGTGTTATATCTTTTACAATACGGTATTATACAACATGCAATAAGGCACGATTGAGAGTATGTATGATGTCTGTGTATTTTTCTATATAAGAGAATACATATATGTTTCTAAATTTCCTTATATATATTTGAAATTATGTGGTTTTATAGTTTTATCTTTTTTGTAACCTCCTCCAGAAGACCAACAAGGTGATTTGGTTAGTTCTTTAATTTATAAAATCCTAACTAACTATCACGGATCCTACTAATCACATTTTGTGTGTAAGGAAGCACAAAGATTGCACATATTTGGAATAAAACGACCAAGACAGAAAATTTTAGGTTTGATATTAGAAAGGTGTCCAGGGAATTTCGGAATTGGACAAGAAGTACCTCATTATATAGTATAACGGTAGTTTTGTTTTATAGTTGTGTGCTATTCTTTTTTTGGCGGATCCATCTACCATGAATATTATACAAATTAAAAATATTGAATAATCAAAGTTGTATGAACATATATATATATATACTTTAATATACATATGTATGAAGGAACTATAACTATTTTTCTATCTATGATTTCATTAGTGTTTTTTTTTCAAACTATGAGAAGATGATATAGATAGCACTGATATCCACCTCACCTAAAGTCCTAGTTTCATCTAGCACCAGCTGTTATGCAATGGAGTAGAGAGAATCCTCTTCAGGTCTTTAGCACTTGTGAACCTTCCATTGGTCATGGTAAGGGTCCGCATAATATGTGCAACCTCACTTCTGAGTGCGCCGCTTCACAACATGAAGTTTCCTATTTAATGTATATTGATAATTCTTGACATGTGACATGTAACGCTAACATAATTAAACTAAAGTGCCCATAACCACAAACTTGTTAATTTGATTTCTTAATCCCGAATTTTAAAGCAACAAGACTGACTTAATCTAATTAGATTACTGAATTATGAGTCATGTTTACGATACTCCAAGGAAGACTGAGTTTGCACTCTTTTAGAAAATATATTATATCAAATTTTTAGAGCAGCATGCATAAAATGTACATCCTGATGAAGATCGTTTAGAAGGTCCTTCAGAGATGATTATAATAGCAGAGATGCCTCATGAATCTACTATCCCAATCAAGATAATTTTAAGTTTTCAATATAGGTTTTCAATATATATATAGTTTTCATTTGCCAGCATTTTATGCATCATGGTGATATTCCTATATGAATGATTCAATAGAGAAAAGCGATAAAAGGTGGTGGATGTGTAGAATTTGTATCCCCGTTTATATTATTGTGGGACTAATCAAATGGAAGTTTGGGTTCATAACTCTTAGTTATTATCTTATGGGGCTTGCAACAAATTCAACTATTGCACCATTGCATATTCCAAGATGGGACCATGAGATAATGAGCAAAAATAGGAAGAAATGATTAAACCTACTGAGGTAAAAAAAATCACCACACTATAACATAAATTGTTTTGTTCATTAACATTTTGACAATAAACTTGTCTTTCGAGAGGAAAAAAAGTGAACCATCCTATGATAAAGAAACTTACATGAGACTAGAACCTAGTTTCACTTGCAAAAAAGTGGAGAGCCTAAATAGGATACAATAAGAAATCATATTATAATTATAACTTAGGCCTTGGATGAAATTTGGAAGTATGGTGCACCTTGTGTTAGTGGACATAAATGGCTTGCTCTTGTTTGGAATCTAGTTTCCAGATTCACACATCGACGTCCGATAACCTGGCCAAGCACACCTCTGTTGGCCACCATTGTGTTGTCCCACATCAACCTGGCAGCAGTGGTTCGGGACACTAGCTAGATCTATCTATCTGGCATCCTGGCGCGAGTACCAACTTAGTTGGAGTTTATGGTATGCTGTGAGTTGGCCCTAAAATATTTAATGCAACCTAATACCATAATTATACCACATCATTAGCTCAAATGTTAGTGATCATTCTGCCTATAAATGGTGACGGGTTTCACTTGGTACCAACTTTGGAGCAACCTTATTTAATGACTCCCCTGGAAATTTGAATCTACTATAATGGTTATACCGAAACATGGTTCTTAACCCTTTAGGCGGTCTCGATAAAAAACGCTTGCCGTGGTGGATTTGTCGAACCGTTAAACGGGAGATACTATCCATGATTCCATCAAAATAGAATAACCACGTCATAAAGAGGACCTTGTCTCTTCCCCCTATATAGTGAATAAGGGTGGTTTGTGCCTCCCCCCCCCCCCCCTACATATCACCACTGTTGAATCAGCAGTTTCCCCAACCTCCCCTGGCTTCTCTGGCGACGGGAGAATGGGTGAACCCCGTTTCGCGCCGGGTATATAGTGTAGGTTATTCTAGGGCTCCAGCCCACGTTGTTGTGAGGTGGTGGCGCGGCTGGAGAGGATTTTTCTATTATTGGTATTCCCCTTCTGTTGTGGTGCTCTTTGGAGCTCTGCCGCGGATTGCTTGCCTTCCTCGCGCACACGTCTCTACAGCTATTGCGTGCGTCAATCCCTCGCCGTAGTTTGTGATTCGATCGGTGAAGTTTTTGTTCAAGATAGTGGTAGAGACCAATGAGAAGGCATTGGAGATTGAGGATGCAGGTCCTCGGGGACCACTTCTCGGTGACTTCCCGGTGCCGAAGGAACTACTTCCGATCCAAGGCGTGAAGTGAAGCAACCATGACCGTGCGCGATCGACTCATCTTCATCCTTGGCGTTGTTGGGATCTAGAAGGACACGATTGCAATTTTTCTTTTCTTCGGACCTTTCTATAAGATGGCCGTTTTAATATCATCATCTTCGGCCTGCAAAAAAAAACTTGTAACTTTAGATCTAAAATAAACAACCGAGAAACTTGATGTTGACATTGCATACTCATCTAACATCACATAATAACTATTCGCGAAGAGACGCTCAAATTTTTAGTTCACCGTGCCGGTGAAATGTCATACATAGATATGACACATATGGTCAATCATATGGTGTCTCTATAACCAAAATAATAATCAGGGTCTTTCTAAATCAAATAGTACCAAAATATTAATTTACATAGATACCATAAGGGAATAAAACAAAAAATAGTAATAAATAGAGGAAAAAGTTGATTGTGTGAATAAAATATTTTACAATAAACAACATAAATTAGAGAGTGCTAAAAAATAATCAAATTTGGATAGCGGACCATATAGAACGCGCAAATGTGCATAATAAGTGCTTAATTGTCTCTTCATGATAACAAGAAACACACTTCGTACTTCCATGCCAATTACGCTTGGCAAGATTATCCTTTGTTAATATGACCCATTTACAAAGATACCAAACGAAAATCTTTATCTTTAATGGTACCTTCATCAGCCATATTTTTTTATTGTTATCGCTGGTATATCTGATTGGACCATGGCCCTATACATGGAATCTATCGAGAACAGACCGTTCTTGGTTAGATTCCAACGAATAGAGTTCACTCCTTTGGCCGCCACTGCTCTTGCAAATTGGGCACGCACGCGCGTAGTCCATCATGAATTCAAAGTGTGCACATCACGATGCCGGCGTGGAGGAGGAAGTTCAGCTGAGTGCAGTGAAGAGCCCGTAGGCACACTTGCACGGTTCCACGGGAGAGGTGCACGTACGTCGTTTTTCAGGAAGGTCTACGAGGAAGAGATCACTGCGGGTACCGTGGTCGTTGTGTCCATGGAACACAAACGTGGATAGGCGGATCAAACTGGTACATATATTATGCCTTTCAATTGGCAACTATGTCAAAACTTCATAGTTCACAAATAATGGGCTCCATCTTAACCATGTTTTCATAGATGGTCTAGACATACATCAGACACTTCCGCCAATTTTGATGCAGAGATTAACGAGGAGGACATCAACCGGTTAACCGATGTGGTTGTGTACATGGAACAGCGACTACAAGGAGATTTGGATCGCACTGGTACTTATGTGATGCATGTCAATCAACAACTAGATATCCCTTTCAGCAGCAAAAAATCATGTATACATTGCATATGTGTCCGACGATGATGCCATTGCCATCGATCTAAGTCTTGAGGATAATCCTGACAATGTCACATTGATCAATTATATTGGGCCATCCAATCCCTATCAAGTATCGATGTGGTTCCGGACAGCTTTTCCACGAGTGTCGACTGCCTAGGTTATCTAATGATATAAAAAAGAGGAAGTTTTGTAGTTGGGTACACTATATATTGATCATTCATCTATCCTAAGAAAAATTATAGTTTATATCTTTTGTGGTCAACCTTACACAACATGGTACTATGTAATACTATGTAATAGTGCACAATTCTGAGGAATGTGATAATTCTATCTTTATCTATGTGTTATTGATTTATATAAGAGATTACCTATATGTGTTCAATTTTCCTATATATTTCAAAGTATGTGGTTTCTTAAGTTTTTATTATTGGGCAGACTACTTCAAGAGAGCCTATGAAAATATGTTTTAACTTCTTATAGGCAGAAACGTTCAAGCTTTAGACTTGGAATAGAAAACTCCCAACCAAGAAACAAAGTTCCTACTGTTTGTACACGGAAAGAAACTCGACGTTTAAATAAAACATTCAACTATTCTGAAACATTATCTTGGTATTTTATATGAAAATGATTGATATAGTACATCTAATGTTAAACTAGTGAATTGTGTTGAAAGGTAAAATAAATTACTGAAACACATATTCATTAAGAAGATACATAGTACCGGTTAAAGATCTTTGATGAAACGCAAACATACACTTCGAAGAGGCTATGCACATTTTAACATCCGCACCCACTGAGTACTAAGACATGACGAAGTCACAAAGAGCTATCGGGGCGGGAGAGCAAGCTAGCAATTCCATGTGGGACAACAATTGCATGCAATTAAAAAAAATTATACCCTTTACCATGAAGGGAGGGATTAGACTCCCTCCAACAAGTCACCAACTAGCCGGTTATATGCCATCTCATGGGATTGTTACAATATTACTGTACCTATTAAATCTTTATTTTTGGTTACTAAAAAAATTCTTTATCTTCTTATTTTAAAATTTATGTTTTTTTTTTGTTATACCTTTCTAAATATTCAATAGTTTTGAATGCCCTGTTTCAATAGTTTAAAAGAAAGTTCAACATTTTTTTGTAAAGCAGTATATTAATAAAAACTATCAATATTTAAAGGTCACAACCTTCAACGCTTTTGAAACATTATTTCATTATTCGAGGCAACTATGCCCCATGCTCTCGCCTTTATCGATTATTCTGCTCCACGTAATCCTAGTATGGTTTATACCAGCTTTCCCATAATGCTTTCTAGGTCATGCATATATCATATTAAGAATTGAATTTATATCATGTGTGGTATTTCTTTTACAAGATGGTATTATACAACATGAAATAATTATGTATCATGTGTGTCTATTTTTTATATAAGATAATACATAATATCTTCCCAAATTACCTTATATATTTGAAATTATGCGGTTTTCTACTTTTATGTTTTTCGAAACCTCCTCCACAACACCAACACGATGTATTGGTTAGTGTTTTCAATAAAATAAACCCTAACAAACAAGCACGGTTCCTACTAATGGCATACTATGTGTGAGGGGCGCAAAGATTACACTTATTTGGAATAAAAAGACCAAGATAGAAATGTTAGTTTTGATAATAGAAAGGTGTCCAAGAGATTTCTGCATTGACAAGAACAATCTCGTTATATAGTATAATGGTAGTTCTTTATAATTGTATAGTTATATGCTATTCTTTTTTGGAGGATCCATCTACCATGAGTATTATACAAATTTAAAAAAAATTGAATAATCAAAGTGGTATGTACATATATACTTTAATATGTATATATGTGAACGAACTATAACTATTTGTATATCTATGATTTCATTAGTGGTTTGTTTTTTCAAACCGTGAGAAGATGATACATATAGCACTCGAATCCTCCTCAGGTCTTAAGCACTTGTGAACCTTCCACTGGTCATGGTTAGTGTCCGCATAATATGTGCAACCTCACCTTGAGCATGCCGCACTCCACGACTTGAAGTTTCCTATTTGATGTATTGATAATTCTTTCCATGTGGCATGTAACGCGTAGCATAATCAAACTGAAGGCCCATAACCACAAACTTGTTAACTCGATTTTTTAAGGTAATATATTAAAGAAAAAAACTGATTTAATCTAATTAGAGTACTGAATTATGAGTCAAGTTTATGATACTCTAAGTTTGACTGACTTTGCATAAATATTATATCAAATTGCCATAGCAGGATGCATAAAATGTACAACTCAATGAAGATAGTTCAGTAGGTCCTCTAAAGATAATTGTATTAGTAGATACGAGTCATGAATATACTATCCCAATCAATATAATTTATAATTTTTACTATATTTTTCCAATGTAGATATAGTTTATATTTGCCAGCATCATATGCATCATTGTGATATTCCTATATGCAACATTCAATAGAAAAATGCGACAGGTAGTAGGGATGTGTAGAATTTGTATCCCCATTTAAATGAATAAATATTATTGGGAGCAATCAAAATGGTGTTCCAAATGAAAGGTTGGGTTCAACATTCTTAGTTGTTATCTTGCGGAGCTTGCACAAAATTCAACTATTGCACCATTGCATATTCCAACATGGTACCATGAGATAATGAGCCAAAACATCAAGAAAAGATTAAACATATTGAGGTAAATAAAATCACAACATTATAACATAAATTGTTTTGTTCATTAAAAAATTTACCGTAAACTTGTCTTTGTGGGAGGTAAAAAAATTGTACCCTCGTCCGACAAAGCAACTTACAAGAGACTGGATCCTAGTGAAACTTGCAAAAAAGTGGAGATCCTAAAAATCTTGCATGAAAAAATCATATTATAATCATAACTTAGGTCGTTGGATGAAATTTGGAAAGATGGTCCACCTCGTGTTAGTGAACATCAATGGTATACTCTTGTTGGAATCTAGTTTCAAGATTCCTACATCGTACCTCACATTGATTTTTGCATGTTTAAATAAATTCCTATATATGTTTTCTAATATTACCATTGTTCCAATCTTCTTTACTTCCATAAAATTATGTCTAGCAAATTATGAGTGTGCAAAGCCACAAAAGTATTCACACACAACCAAGATAAAGGGCCATGACATGCTCCCAAAAGAGCTGGTACATTATATAATGTGAGTGTTTGTATTAGTGCGTGGCCTTGTAGGCACTTTTTCTCTTTTGGCAATTATATGTGAGGCCTATATTACACGATTATGCATGCACTTGTATGAAGAAGAACAAGATAATCCCACGATTGTGCATTTGAGGAAGACATCCATGGAGCGCCATTGAAGAAACGGCGGCAACAGCGGATGTTTCGCATATATTATTCTTATTCATCGCATAGTAGTGATGATTACGATTCTGAAGAATCAGAATTATTGTTATTGTCCTATGAATTAGAGTTATTGTTGTCGTCCTCGAATGCCCCTGCATTGTGAAATTATCTTCCTTCTTCATCAACAATGTTGTTGTCGTCTAATTTTCTGGGTAATTTTTATTGTAGCATGTGTTAAAGAAAATAAAGTACCTATAATACCTTGTGTTGTATATAATGTGAGTGACGGTATTACTATGCGGTCTTGCAGGAACTCTGTTTCCTTTGTTTTAGAAATTATAAATGAGGCATGTATACACTTGTATTCACTGTTGACTCTGATTCACCAGATACTAGTGATGATTCTTTGATTCTGGTCATTATAGAACTTTCAAAGATATGACAAAAAGGTGCTGAATTCTCAAGGGGCCAAATAATGGTGGTGCATCTTCCTGTTGTTGCATGTAGGACGCACCGTCGCTCTTTGGCCTCTTGAATTTGTCATTTTCTTGGCATTTCTTTGAAAGATTATGGATATTTTCAAGATGAGAGTCATCGGTATCGTCCTCTCAATCCGAGTCATCCTTGTGAATCAGACATTGTTTTAACTAATTATGTCTTGTGTTTTTTAAATAATTGTTCAACATGTAGCGTTTTAGCATTATAAGTTCTAGCGTCGGACTGAAGGACCTATTAATATGTATAATAACATTTGTTGTATAATTTTTTGCTCCTTTAGTTCGAACGCATGGAAGTTAGTGATATATGCACTTCTTGTATGATGCCTTCTGGGTGTGCACAATCACTATTGTTTATATGTTTCTTTGCTAAATGTTTAGCGATTCTAATTTATATATTTTCTTAGCCCATCCCATGACGTGCTAGGCGTGAGAACTACCTAGACTAGAGACACTAGTAGAAACATGGCCATAGGATTTGACCATATGTACATGTTAAGTTAAAAACCGGTACTAATGGGGGTCTAGTACCGGTTCGAACGGGGAGGGCGTTGGGCACGGCTAATAACGGTTTGAATCTTACCTTTGGAACCGGTTAGTGGCTATAACCGGTACCAAAGGTGTGTGGCAATCGTTCGCCTGGTGCGGGCATCTTCGGTACCGGTTGGTGGAAACAATGGTACCAAATGGGTGTGGAAGGGGTAACGTGGCGACGTTTCGCCTGGCGTTGGGCACCTTTGGTACCGGTTGGTGGAAAAAACCGGTACCAAAGGTCGAACAGTTTGCCTCCCACGCGCGTGCAGTCGCGAGCTGCGCACTGTAAGTTCTCTGTTTTCTCTATTTCTCTGTTTTTGGTATGGTACCTTTGCCTCTCCTCCTCTCTTCTCTCTCCCTCTCTCTCTTGGCTTATTCCTCTAATCCACCATGGAACCTATCACTCGCATTCAGGAAGTTTGCGCACATGGCACGAACGTGCATACTATCTACTACACCAACGAGAGCACCAAAATGTCGGGTTATCTTGCCATGTTCGAAGGATTAGTTCAAAGCGCGAAGGAACAAGAGAAGTTCATAGGGCTTGATCTTGAGTTCACGCGCTATGCTAAGGAAGTTTCCATCATCCAACTATGCTTCAAAACGAATGTTTTGGTCTTCCAATGGGCAACGTACGTTTTAATTCGGGCTCTTCATATATCCATAGGTTTATGATGAAAATTGCATAGGACAACAACATTTTTTATCCCCATTTGAATCATATATGCACGTGATATATAGTTAATTTTGTAGTGAATTAATTTTCCTTGGCAAAATCCGTGATAGAAGACAAAGTAAGTTTAGTACATATTGGCAAACTGCATAGGATAGCAAATTGTTCCCATGTGACACTATTAATGAATTGATTTTTCTTGTTACAAATTGGCAAATCCATGATAGAACATATATAGCAAAATGCATATTGGCAAATTGCATAGGATAGCAAAATGACATATAGTTAATTTAGGACATGTATGTTTGGAAAATTGCATAGGATAAAAAATTGCATACGATACTATTTAGTAGTGAATTAATTTTCCTGTTGGCATGTATATTTAATTCGTAGGTTATTGTTGTGATTATTAATTAACAATTTGTTCAATTCTAATTTGTTGTTGCAGTAGTGACAAGGAGTGTCCAGCTCTCATGAACTTCTTTTGCCGCAGCGGCATTAGTTTTGTTAGCGTTGATATCAATAATGACAATATAAACATGAGGAGAAGCTTCAAAATTGAGAAACCGGCTGCTTGCCACATTGGTCTCCAGGACATATTCAGGCCTCGGCATGATAGGACTTCAATGGCTCATATGGCAATCGATTTGATCGACGACTACTACACTGATATGAATACCAAGATCGACAACCACGATGAGTGGGAGACGACCCCACTTCACCGCAAAAACATTGAGTATGCCGCCATAGAGGCTTACGTTGCATACGAGTTGTACCGCATTATTCGAGTAGTCAACCATGGGAAGCGTCACCTCGTACCGCAAGCACCAGCACATGATGATGATGATGATGATGATGATGATGATGATGATGATTATTTAGATGACTACTACTAGTGTGTAGTGCTTGGGGGTCGATCTTGTGATCTCTATATATAGTACTTGGGATTTATGTTCTTGTGCTTGGGATTTATGTTTAAGTATGATGTGAGTACTTGGAATTTATGTTCTTGTGTTTGGGATTTATGTTCAAGTTTAAGTTTAAGTATGATGTGATAAGATTTCATTGTGATCTATGCAATGTTAAGGATATTGCTTATCGTTAACTTATTGATCGGCCCATGATAAGAGACACTTTTCAACCTCATTTTGACGTTGATACCGGCTTTATTCGTATAAGGCTGGTTTTTCTACAACGGGGCTAGGGTTTCATCGAAGAGGGACTCCGGCGTTGGGATCCGACCACAAGATAGGGGATGCCATAACATGTCTGTACAAGTGTGCTATTGGTTTTGGATGGAAGACACTGCACTTCGGGGTGTGACCTACTTCACCGGTATCAACTTCTCTCTAGGGAGTTTCATGACTTATAGCTTAAAAGTACTAGATCAGACAAACATTAGAAAAAATTATCAAAAGAGTTAGATTATGGATGTCTCATATTTGGATTTCTCTAATTATTCTAATCGATTTGAACATATTATTTGTCAAATTTAAATTTACAGATTTTCATATATGAATTATTCAATATTAAATGGAGAAAGACAAATAATTTAATTATTATTTCCATTTAAGAATATTTTAATTCAAAATATAATTAATGATTCATTTATTTTTATTTAAATAATTATTTTGATTCATAAAATAAATATGTGTGACATCATAGTCTATGGGTTAACAGGATTGATAGGATACTATTGTCAGATAAGTATCTCTTATTTGCAGGTAGCGCATAGGGAAGGAACTACGAAATTAAGCGTGCTAGTGCCGGAGTAGTGTGAGGATGGGTTACCTCTGCGGGCAATGTTAGTACAAGGGAGTAATTTAGATTGAAATTAAGAATGGTTAGTGATAAATGTGAGGTTAAGTGCAATAGAAATAAATAACATGATTTTTTCGGAAAAAACGTAAAGTAGAAAAAAAAACCTCTGGGCCACGTGTAATACGGTATTAAAAGGGCCTTCACGTGGCCTAGGAGGAGCCCACGGGTCCGCCAAAGGATTGTCTTTTTTCTCTTTTTGATTTTTTTTTCGAAATAAACTCATTTAATTTATTTCTAAATGCTCGTGGGCTTTTAGTACCGATTAATTAGTATCGGTTGTCCAACGGGTACTAATTAATAGGCCTCTGGAACCGGTACTAAAAGCATGTTTTCTACTAGTGAGAGTAGATAGAATGGAGGATTTCAAGTTGACAAGATGCAAGTTGTATCTCGACGAAGAGTGGACTTCATCTATTTCATGTGCGATAATCCAGATCCTAACGTCCGGCGTCCTGGATATCAAGATGAGAACTATCTAGGCTAGATAGTAGCTAGCTACTTAGTAATAACTAGTAAGAAGACATTTTTTTAACGGGGTTAGGGCCTAGAAGGCCCTGAGATCTTCCATTAAACCTGCCGACATAGTACACTTACAAAGAGGGCCTTGCCAAAAAAGAAAATAGCAAAAAGGCCCATAACTTTTACAGTAGGGACCCTGAGAACAAAGACCAAAAAGCAATCCCGTCCTCGAGCTCCCCTCGCTCCTGATCCGCCGGAAACGAACCACCGCCGACGACGACCAACCAGAGTGCAACCGGGGACTAAACCACTTGGCGCACCACGGCGGGAGCCAACCGCATCGACGAGCGAAAGCCTCCAAACTTGGAGGTTGATGATGTCCTTGCGCCTGCCATACCGCGGCGACGACCAAGGCGGGAGCAGCCGCCCTACGGCCGAAGTGGTCGACGACGAACTCGTCGCCGAGGAATCGCTCCCAAGAGTGGCACCTGCACAAATAAAGCAGCTAATAGCTGCGTTGAAGCTCGATGAAGGCGCCACCAGCAGATCACCCCGCGTATCCTCCAGCCATGGCGGAGCTTGAGGCCTCTTCTCCATCTCCAGACTCCCCACCACCAAGGAAGCGAGAACAGAAGAGAAGCGTCGCCGAGCTCGCATGCCTTCAGAATCGAACGCATCGAGCTTACTGAAACTGCTCCCTCCTTCCTCAACTTGCATCTCCACCATCCCCCATGAATCGCAGAGAGCCAGCCGACAAGAAGGGACTCCGTCGCCGCCCGGAGACGAACAGAGTACAGAGCAGTGCGGCATAAAGCCAAATGCCAAGCAAGACGAAAGCAAACCTACAAATCTACCTACTCTACTGCTATACAAACCGGGCCGGCACCCTAGTCCATCAGTTGACCAACCAGCGAATACGCAGGGGCAAGCGAGGCCGGAGACGCTGGAGCAGCAGCGACTCTCAAGGGAGAGAAGAGAGGAGCCTTATCCTTTCGCGGGGGGGGGGGGGGGGGGGGGGGAGTGTGTGTGTGGCAACCCTAGCTAACTACGCGCGGTGGTGCGTTCCAGTAAGAAGACATCTGACATAACCTATCTAGCTGGTAGTTGGATACTTTGTTCTGTCGCCTCCAGCTGGTTATTGTGTTTGTTCATAATTATCAGCACACCAATATACAGTCTGCCCGTGTGAAAATCAATATATATTTTGTTGCAACATATCCTGCTAGCTAGTACGGTTAACAACGACATATTTTTTGTTTGAAAAAATTATACTCGTAGCGAACAATTTATATTGTGCATTCGCCACGACGCACAAATTAAATGCATGTGTCGTGGTGCACTATAGAAGTGTGTTCGCCACTTGTATCTTTTTTTACCCGTCGCCACAAGTAGGTTCTTACGTATGGCAGGACCGTAATGACGCACACATGTTCATCACGGGTAGCAAAAATGAGTTTTCCACTAGTAGGGTTTTTTCTACTAGTGCTATAATCTTTGTGTGGAAAAATTTATGTATCATCTAATTTTATTTTAGATAATTCTGCATGAATTGTTTCATATGAAATAAACGCAACATTTATATGATAAACTAAATTCCGGCGTTGCTAAAATTAAAAATTTGGTCCTTTGTCCCATAGTACAATCTAAATAACATTTACATTCCATTTTTTTTTGTTTTTTGAATTTTGGTGTTATATTACTCAGACAAAATAGTTGTTACAACTCTCTTACAATCTCTCTGAACCGAGTCCACCACGCATGGAGGAACCATATTAATTAACACACCCTCACACCAACTAATACGACCAAACCTAGCTAGTTCATGCGCCACAGTATTACATGATCGATCAATTTTCTGAATCTTATAGTCAGGTAGCATAGTAAGCATCTCCTTTGAATCAGCCGAAATGAAGGAAAAATGGGATCTGCTGTCCTTGTTCATATACAGCTCCTTCACCACAGTATCGTTATCACCTTCAATAATCACTGGATTAGTTCCCACTGAAATTATAGCTTTTATACCTTCACGGATTGCGATAGCTTCGGCTGTTTCGACAGATTGGCAGTAAGGGATAATCCCCCAGGCAGAGAGCATAACATTCCCTTCACAGTCTCTAAGCACTACTGCACCCCATGTACCATTATTATCGTCATGTAGATAGCTAGCATCGACATTAAGCTTATGCCACCCTTTTTGAGGCTTAGTCCAGACCCCTTTCGGTTTCTTGCATTTCTGTGGCATTGTTTTGCTCGCATAGCACAAGGCTTTCTTCCCTTTGTAGTCTCTCTCCATAACAGGGTCATTTACCTGTGCAAAAGAGGAAAGGTATGACTGGATAAAAGAAGCTGATTGCTCTATGGAACACTTACCATCGCCGAAAATTGAGTTGTTTCTCATGTGCCATGCCCGCCACCATAGAAACAGGAGTATTGCTTTCATGTCATCAGTGCACTGATTCAAAAGAACAAGCACCCAGTTTTCCCCTGTGAATCTGAACATTTCTTCCGGCGGTAGTGACCAAACCTCTCTCATGCATTGTCTTAGAGCATTTGGTTTTGAGCATGTCACCACCGCATGGTGAGCCGTTTCCGGTTCCCTGCCGCAAATTTTACATGTCGGTAAGGCTTCCATTTTCCTCCTGCAGCGGTGCACCTGAACACCTAGTGTATTAGAGGCAAGTTTCCATCCAAATGTTTTTATTTTTGGCGGAACGTTTGATTTCCAGATTGTATCCCAAAGAGATCTCGCACCCTCTGGATTAGAACTAGTTGAGGTTTGCATTTCTTTAATCTGGTTTTGCATACCCAGTCTATAAGCGCTTTTCACTGTGAAGATCCCCGATTTTTCATGAGCCCATGCAATGACGTCTTCTCTTGGAGCTACGGGAATATTTATTCGCAATATTTCATCGGCATCCGGTGGGTAGAAGAGAGATCTGACAGTAGCTTTTTCCAAGATCTCGTATTAGGATCTATAAGGTCGGAGACCCATCTTAAACGAAGATTATTTGACTTCATCGGGATTTTATGGTTTCCCCTAGGAAGCCAGTTGTCCCGCCATATTCTTTTTTTTTTGTACCTGTACCAATTCTCCAGATGATTCCTTGTTTAAGCAGTTCCAAGCCAAATGTAATTCCCTGCCAACAAGGCGACACATTCTGACTGAAAGAAGTATCAGTTAGTTCCCTTGCCGGGTAGTACTTTGATTTGGGAAGTCTCGCGCAAAGTTTATCCGGGTATATGCAAAGTCTCCAAGCATGTCTGGCGAGTAAAGCTTGGTTAAAGATTTTGAAATCTCGAAATCCAATTCCTCCATGGCTTTTCGGCTCTGTCATCTTCTCCCAGGCCATCCAATGAACCTTTCTTCTTTCATTTTCGTCACCCCACCAGAAGTTTCTTATTATTTGAGAGAGGTCATCACATAATCCAGCCGAAAATTTGAATACACTCATAGCGTAAGTTGGAATAGCTTGAGCCACAGATTTAACTAGTGCTTCTTTGGCTGCTCCAGACATATTCTTCTCGTTCCAGTCCGAGCACTTTTTCATTAGCTTTTCTTTTGTTGATTTTAATTTACCATCTATCACTCTTCCTTCCGGAATGGGCAGGCCAAGATATTTATCCTCATGGTTCATGGATCCAGCACTCATAATGGCCGCCACTGCCTCGCCATCTTCTTGAGTCACATTGTATCCCAGCATGATTGAGCACTTAGTGGGGTTTAGGAGTTGTCCTGTACTTTTTTCATACAACTACTTTAGCACCTCCTTTATTCTATTAGCCTGTTCAACATTAGCTTGAAAGAACAACAGGCTATCGTCTGCAAACAAAAGGTGGGATATACCCGGACTTTTCCTGCAAATCTTCAACTCTTGAATCGTATTAGAACTAATTTGATTATGTAGCAGGCAAGAAAGGCTTTCTCCGACAAACAGAAACAAGTATGGCGACAACGGATCACCCTGGCGCAGCCCTCTCGTAGGTCTGAAACTTTCCAGAGGTTTTCCATTAAATATGACTGAATAGCGGACAGATTTCACACACGACATAATCCACTTTATCCATTTTTCCGCGAAACCGAAACTTCTTAGTGTTTTCTCTAGGAATATCCAGTCAACACGGTCATAAGCTTTCATGAGGTCGAGTTTGTAAGCACAGAATTTTCCTGCTGTTTTTGATCCTTTCTGGATGGCGTGCATACATTCAAAAGCGATGATAGCATTGTCAGTAATCATACGGCCCGGGATAAACGCACTCTGTGTTTCTGAAATAATCTCATGTAGGAGAGGTCTCATTCTATTTATCAGACATTTGGCAACAACCTTGTATATCACATTACAGAGACTAATTGGACGGTAGTCTTTCAGCTGTTTGGGGTTTTTCATTTTTGGGATAAGAACAATACTTGTGTAATTAACTCCATCAGGCATGTCTCCCTCATCAAAAAAAATCCGAACAGCTGGAATTATATCATCTTTGACCGTACCCCAATTCCTTTGAAAAAATGCCGCCGGGAACACATCAGGACCAGGCGCTTTGGTCGGACCAATTTGGAATAATGCAAAACTGATTTCATCATCAGTAAACGATGCACATAGTGCTTCATTTGTCGGGCCGTCAACTTTCTGTTGGAAAGATTGTGTAACGATTTCTGGTTGAACTGACTGATCTTTAGTATACAAATCTTTGAAAAATCTTGTTGCAAGTTTCTCCATAATGCTCTGATCATTGGTCATGTTGCCATCTGGAGTTACGAGTTTATCTATTTTGTTCTTCTTCCTGCGCCAGGTAGCAGTTCTGTGGAAATATGCAGTGTTTCGATCTCCCGCTTTCAGCCAAGAAACACGTGACCTCTGACGCCATCTTAGTTCTTCTTTTTCGAGCAGCTCATTAATTTCTGTACTGATTTGCCTCGCCTTAACTCTGCTGATATTATCTTGTTTCATACACAGACGATCCAGCTTTTTCCTTTTGTTTTTCAGTTGCTGCTGAATGGAACCAATGGTACGTCCACTCCAATCATGTAAGGAGGACATAACACCTTTCAGGTTCTTTGCGACATCTCCCAGGCAGTCTGGTTTCTTGTGCAAATACCAGGCTGTAGCAATCTCTTCCCCTAGACTTTCTTCTCTTTCCCAATAGCATTCATACCTGCGAACGGTAGTAGAAATACTCACATCACAAGTTTGTCCTAGGGTAATTAAAACTGCGCAATGATCAGATTTAGTGGAGGTAAGGTGATGTACCTGATAATTCGGGAAAATCTTTGTCCAGTTAGAATCCGCAACAGCACGATCAATTCTAACGCGGACATTCCTTTCTCCTCTTTGCTTATTATCAAAAGTCCAAGGAGAGCCCTTGAACCCCAAATCATGCAGGTCACAGTGGGACAAAATTTCTCGGAAATCCCGCATTTGCCTTTCATTTCTACGCCTATATGAGTAGTGTTCATTTTGCCACATGCACTCGTTAAAATCTCCCATCATAAACCATGGACCTGGAAGAAGGGGTTTATACGTTCCAAGATTTTCCACATATTATATCTTTCATTTGTGCGAGGTTCTCCATAAACGAAAGTGCATCTCCATTTATTTCCAGCAGGGTGGTTTACAATTGTTACATCGATATGGCGGTTGCTAATTTTAAACAACTCCACATCAATGCTTTCATCCCAAAACAAAGCTAAACCCCCTCCTTTCCCTTTTTCGGTGAAGGTAACAATATTTTTTAAACCTAGTCTCCAACGTAGGTTTTCAACATAGTCCTTTTTCTGCCTT
The DNA here is from genome assembly GCA_028641055.1 of Alopecurus myosuroides. NCBI lineage: Eukaryota > Viridiplantae > Streptophyta > Magnoliopsida > Poales > Poaceae > Alopecurus > Alopecurus myosuroides. The sequence continues at coordinate 8,747,655 of CM054057.1, forward strand.
GTTTCCAAAAGGAATAGAAGTTTCGGTTTGTGAGTATGCACTAGCCTCTCCAGCTCTTGAACTGTCGCGAGTTGGCCAAGCCCGTGACAGTTCCAGCCTAATATCGTCATAGCTGCTGACAGGCACGCTCCTCTGCGCCTGTCAGTGTGCCGGCGGCCCCAGGGCCGGCTGCTTCCTTGTCTTGCACATCCCCTTCCCGCACTACTTCATGTTCCTCTGCCTCAGCTCCCTTATCCTCCATTACCATGTTCTTCTTGTTGCGACCCTCTATTCCACAATTTTCCTCAGCCCTTCCTTGCTTCATGTCAATCAGCTCATCATCCTTGACTTGTTCATTGATCTTGTTGGTCAGCTCATCAGCTTCTTTCCGTCCTTTCATCGCATTCTCTTTAGCTAAAATTACTAGGGCATTGCTGCTTTCTTCCTCCTGTTCACCCGCTGATAGCCCTGCATACTGGAACCCTCCAATTGCACCTTGGAGTTCTTCCCTCCTTAGCTGGCAAAGGAATTCATGTCCCAGGCACTCCTCCAGAGGGGGGACATGGAGCAGAATCTTCTTTTGTGTGGGTTGCAGGTTCAGAATCTCATCTTCCATGCTTGATCATTTGTGTGGAGCCCCCAGGGCGCCTCCCTGGGTTGTCCACGCTTTTTTCTGACCTTCCTCCTCAGTCATGTGCAGCCTTTTCCACGTGCTTCTCTTTTTCGGCGGGGTGATGAGGATGTAGCAACATCTGCAGCCTCACCATTAGGCATTTGCTTGGACGCGCTGGATGTAGCTGGTGAGGGCACTTTGTCTGTGCAGTGTTGTTTTTCGCCTGCAGCCTCTACTGGTTTGTCCTGCACCGAAAGATTGCCAACACCATTGACAACCTGGGTGACTGAAGCATGGTGTTGCGGATGAGCTTGGGGGCTTCTCCATGGCAGTGTCGGCACCTGGTGTTGTCTTACCTGCCCAGTGTGGTCAGGAAGGTACCATCGGCGTGGGTCTTCCGGGTGCACTGGTGCAGCGCGCAGCTCACATCCTCCATCTCTGGTCCACGGGAAGTGTGCACTCTGTATCACTGTGGCCGATGAAGCCGCAGAACGGACAGAAATTGGGGAGGCGCTCGTAGGCAATGGTGACGACCACATCCTCCCCCGTGATCTCATCGGTGAGAGGCACCCATCGCTGGAGAGCTTGGTCGATAGGCAGCAGGATCCTAGCTCTGATTATCTTATCACAAATATTACCACGAGAATTGTTATCGATAAATAGCAGAGAACCAACTCTCTTTCCCAAGTCTCTGGTTAGTTCCTTAGACAGAAGATAAAATGGGATGTCTCTAAATTGGGTCCAAATAGGGATTGAATTAAATTTCACCGTGGCAGGATCGTCGCCCTCCTTGAGGGCTTTCACCAAGACAGGGTCTTCCTTGTACCTCCACGGGCCTCCACGGGTGACATGCAGGAAGTCACCCTCTTCGGAAAATTCGAGCACGAACCTTCTGTCAGCAAGCTGGTTCATGTCGATGATGCCTCGAATCTTCCAGATTTTCTTCATGCCGTCGATGAGATGCTTCGAGCTGATGGCGATGATCGACAGGAACACGCCCACAGCAAGGAACCTGGTCCGTGCTACGCCGTGCGCCCTGTCAATGTGCACCACCACAGCTTTCTTCTCCTCCTCCGTTCCAAATTCTTGGAGGAGCTCCTTCCCGGTTCTGCGCTGTAGAGGGCTCGCCGCAGCACCACTCGTGTTAGCCTTCCCTGCCTGAATGGCAAGGGTTGCCGTGGCCTTTTCGCTTGGGGCGGCCACTGTACGCTCCATCTTCTTGGACGCCATGACCAGACAAAAGCACAAGCAGGTTGGGAGCAGAGCAGTAGGATGGGATTTTGATCTGTTGTACTTCTCTGCACATATTCTCCTCTGATTTATATGGCATCCTCCCGGGTCTTGAATTAGTCGCATCAACCCATAGCCCACGCCTGCATCAATCTCGGTCATAACGACCTCTTTAATCCCCACCTTAACCCTCCTCTCTGAATTGGCAATTTTATTTCGTACTTCAATAGCAAAGGCAGAATCCCAGGTGAGAGCCGTTGTACCACCACCAATGGTGGTGCCATTGCATCCTTGAGTTGCCCCATCAGTGCTAGTAACGGAGAAAGGCTCCCGAGTAATCAATCTGAGTGGCGCATGCACTTGTCTGACAGCTTCTTGGTGCGTACCTTGAGCGCCGACGATGGGTTCCGCGCGGGTGTTGCCGGCGGCGACCGGCTGGGCAGGGGCGCCTGGGTGCCCGCTCCCCGCCTGCAAGCCGGATTCGAAGCGAGCTCGAATATGGGCCACGATTTTGTAGGGATTCTTTGCTCGGCGGAGGATTGTTGTCGCTCTCGTCCTCATCTCCTCCGAAATCAGGGGGAAAACGTGTTGGCCGTGGATTTTTGTGAGATTTGTGGGGTAATGGGATCTATTACACAGGTCTGGTTCACTTCATGCTTCTCGTATCTCTGGATTCTACTCTCTGGGGTGATTTTCCTTGTGATTTCCTTTGGGTTCTCGGGGTCGCCCGCTAAGGGGTCAGAGAGATGAACAGTCACCATCCCTAGAAATCTCGGTAAGGGCATCTCCAGCCGTCCCCCCAGAGCCCCCCAGGGGATTTTTTTCGCGGCGGAAGCGGCGAATAGCGCCGCTTCTTCACCACTCGGCCCCCAGCGGCCCAAATAGCGCCGTTTCGGCGCTAAATAGCGCCGCGGCACCCAGGCCAAACGCAGGCCGCTGGGTTCGGCCTGGGGGGGCGAAACTGCGCGGCCGCGCGCGTGGGCCAGCCCTGTCAGCGACGCGACGAGAAAAGCGCAGGAACAGAACCGCCTGTGATCGTCTTCTCGGCTACCGCGCGGTCAAAGGCTGCCGGCGTTTATGGCGTGGCGGCCGCCCAGTGCATGTGCCCCGCCTAAAGGCTGCCGGCGTAATGGCGTGGCGGGCGGCAGCGAGGGGACGCGCGCGCGCAGTAAATGCCCGGCCGCTCGCCGCGCTACAAACCCCCCCCCCCCCCGCCGCGCGCCGCGCCACACCATTCTTCACACCGGCGAGCTCTCCTCTCCCTTCTTCCTCTCGACGCTCTCCTCCTCCCTTCTCTCCACGACAATGTCTGCGGAGCGGCGGCGAACGGTTTCCCACGCCACAACCTGCGCCGGGGCCAGGCGATGGCGCTGTACCGCGCGGGCTATCCTTGCCCGCCGGACATGCGCCTCCCTAGCTCCGCCGCGGGGGCGAGCCGCTGGGCACTCAGCACCGGCGGGGTCCCGGTCCCTCCCCTTCCCTCCTCCGATGCCGAATTCCGCCGCGCCATCCACGAGATGCGCGCCGGGATGGAGAACCCCCAGAACTTCCCGCTCACCGGCGTGGACCAGTTCTGGTGGGATCGGCTGACGGCACGCCGCGCCCGGGAGCTGGACTCCCTGAACGACAACGGCCCTGTCGAGGGCCGTTTCAACGCGCACGGGCGGCGCCGCTGGTGGAGTGCCCCTGGCAGGACCCTCGACGAGGTCCTCCAGCACATCCACGCCGGCAACCAGCCGCGCCTGGAGATGCCGCCGCCACAGGCCACCCAGCCGTGGGTGGCGCGGCGGACCGGCGCGTCTTCCTCGTCCGCGACGTCGAGCTCCTCCGCCGGGCACTCCAACTCCACCTCCCCCCCCCTTTCTTAACGCCGGCGCGCCCGCCCGCAGGCGCAGCGGCGGCGCGCTCCGCCTCGGCGAGCCACGCTTCGAACGCGTGGTTCGCCCGAAGACGGAGAGCGGCGACGACGACGACGAGGGCGAGTGGCCCGACCAAAAGGTCGCGGAGCAGCTGTCGCTGAACACGCTGCAGCCGCTCGACGTCGACGCCGCCGCCCAGTGGAGCCTGCGTGACACCACCGAGGCCGAGCTCGCCCTTCAGCGCCGCCTGCTGGCTGAAGCCGAGCAGCGCAAGGCGGCGCGCGAGCGTGAGGCCGCAGCCAACGCGGCCCGCCTCCGAGTCCCTCCCCCACCGCCGCAGAAGGAGAACGTGTACATCGTTCTCGACGCCTCCGACTCCGACGACGACGGCGTGATCCAGCAGGCGCTCGAGGTGAGCAGGTGGGATTGCGGCGGCGGCGACGAGGGACAGGGGGAAGCAAGCGCCCCGGCGACGCCCCCAGCGACGACGACGACGACGGCGGCGACTACAGCCAGGCGATCGCCGCCAGCCTCGGGCTTAAGTAGTTGTTTAAATTTTTAGTTTAAATTTTTCGTACTAGCTGTAAATTCGCGCCGAATATGTACGCAGTTTAAAAATTTCAATAAAATTTCGCCTCTTTCAAATTTGCGTTTGTTTGGGCCGATTCTTGGGCTCGGTACGCGACTGGGAAACGCGCCCCCCAGGTTCCAGAATAGCGCCGTTTAGCGCCGCGGCGGCACCAAAACGGCGGCGTTTTGGGCCCTGGGGGGCGCAACGGCTGGAGATGCCCTAAGGTGGTATAAAATATTAAAAAAAAACAATTCGCGAACGCCGGCGACACTATGAGAAACTTGGCTCCACATATCTGAATCACAGCGAGAAGACCAAACTTTCTATCTGAAGGACCGAGCAGCACACGTCACCATCAAATCCGAGGCGCCGATGTGAAGATCGACGCCGGTGTGGGAGTAGAATTGAGGCAGGTTTATTTGCCCTGTCGCTGCACCCACCACCGCAACGATGCACCCCAGCTGACATATCCAAACCCTAACTACTCCCTTCATCTCGGTTTATTAGTCGCATTTCGGATTTTTCTACAACCTAGGCAAGTGGTAATTTATTTAGGAAACACCAACAATGCCCAGTCGTAAGTGCATGCATTGACTTAATTAAATGGAGCATTTTATAAATTGCGTGCTGATTGGAAGAGGAAGTGGTTGGGAGAGTTTCTAAGAGATCATTGATGCTAATTGCGTTCAACACTTGATATTATTTTGTATTGGAATAGTGACTAATAAAGCGAGACGGAGGGAGTACTAAACCAGAACGGATGGATGAGGTCCCATCTCCCTCCCGCTGCTGGGGCGGCAAGCGGAGAGAAAGTCCGACCTAGAACCATTTTTTATTACAAGTCCGATGGTGTTATTTTTAAAAATCATAAATAACTATATTAAGCAAGCAAGCCGGTTCATTAAAAACTTTTTGGTCCCCTTAGTTTCCCTTGCAAGGAAAAGAGTACATCTGAAACTTGCTGATATCAAATTATACCACCGTTACATAGTTCAAGAGATTGCCTAAAAGAAAACTAGGGGGCTCATCGTCCCAATACACATCAGAATTTGAATCATAAGTCCTCCTAGCTAAATCGTGCGCCGCTTTATTTGCTTCTCTGGGCCAATGCACAAAGGTTACTAAGCAAATTCTAAAACCCTTCTGAAAGATGTCAGCTAAAATACCTATTTACGGGCTTCAGATCTCAATCAGACCAAACAAGATTGAATTGCTTCAAGTGAATCTGATTCAACAATGACATTCTTGCAACCAGGCGATTCCACCAGGTCCAGGCCCCTTAGTATTGCCAATGTTCCCGTAGCAGCATTCAACATATTATCCAGCGTGCACACATAACTCTGCAACAACTTGGACTTTATTATTTCATAGAATTTTCGCAGAAGCTCCTGAACCATTTGCAAAAAAAGACACGATGAATCAGTTTATATGACCCAAATGGCGGCTTATCGCATTGAGAGCCCTGGGAGTAAGTTTTACTGTAGCATGGACATAGTTTGCAGTCAAAGCTCTGACTGCAAAAGTCGTGGTTACGAAAGGTGCAATATTTTCTCCTTTTACAAACTCCCGTCGCTGCCACAATCTGTATCAAGCACCTGCTGCAATAGTCTACTTTAAATTGTATTGCCCAATAACAACTGAACGTTTCTGATCGTTGCCCAAAAGTTCTTCAAGAATAACGGATCCATACGGATCAATACTGACACCCGAATCTATCAATTTAGACAAACCCAGCGCCATCCATACCTTTTTTTGCGCGCCTACAGATGAACATCAGATGATGAATGTCCTCACAACCATCTAAACAAACAGGGCATTGTCCCGATTTTCCAATGTGATGTTGAGTCATCCCAACCCCTGGAATGATCCGACGCAGAGCCTTCCACAGAAGAAAAAAATTCACTTTGCTTGGAATATGTAGCTTCGACAATAAATGCCATACTGGATTGTCACTAGCTGTGCTTTGTCCAGCAGCTCTCCTATGCAAAGAACCAAACTGGTGACTTCATTCATTATGTCAAGCAGATCTGACACTTTAGCAAGAAGTTTTTGAATAATGCCAAGCGACAAAATCGTCAAGTAATTCAGTGTTCTACGGAATGCATAAGATCTGTCACTGGGAAGCTGGAGGTCTCTTTCTAGAGTAGCACCGTAAGGGCATCTCCAGCCGTGTCGCCCACGAGGGCCCAAAACGCCGCTATTTTGGTGCCGTCGCGGCGTCAAACGGCGCTAATCTGGAATCTGGGGGCACAGTTCCCAGTCGCCCCCCAGTCCAACCCTCGGCCCAAAATAATTTGAAAAAGTAGATTCGACGCAGATTCATAGATTCAACGCAAATTCATAGATTTTGACAGAAATTTAACTAAAAATATTTTTAAAAAACTTAAAAACTACAGCAGGCCGAGGCTCGCAGCGATCGCCCGGCCTGGTCGTGGCCCTCCTCCTAGACGCCGTCCTCTTCCTCGTCGTCCTCCTCGCAGTAGGCCGGCATGTTGGAGGGGCTAGCCTCGTGGTCGTTCTCGGCGAAGGGCGGTGGGTCGCTTGGCGATGGGTTCGCCACCGTGGCGAGCCAGCGCCGCTCCGCTCTGCCTTGCATCCGCAGCCGGTGCAACTGCTCCTGCTCGGAGGGATTGCGGTTGCGCCTATTGCTCTGCAGTGCAACCTTGCACCGGTCGCTCTCGTACCGCGCGACGAGCGCCTGCTGCTCATCCGACGCCGCGTTTGCGGTGAGCTGCCGGTAGACCTGGCGCTCCGTCTCCTCCCTCTGGTGGGTCTCCAAGGATGCCCGAACATCGACAGCCTCGGCCGCTGCCGCCGCCTCCTCGAGGCCAGCGCGGACCCGGCGGAACGCCTCCTCGTTGCGCCATGTTTCGAACGAGTAGAACGCCGCGTGCTGCTCGGGCCAGATTGGCTGCCTCCCCCTGTGCCTCCTCCTGCGCCGGCTGCTGCTCGGGCGCCGCCTCCTCCTGCGCCGGCTGCTCGTTCTCCTCGTAATGGAACTCATTGTCACTGTCGTTGTCGTTGTGGCCACGCGTCGCGGCCGCGGGTCGGCAGTACAACGACGAGTTGCGGCAGGCACGGAACCGGCGAGGCATCGTGTCTGGGTGTTTACGAGGAGTGCGGCGAGGATGGTGAGAGTGGGTGCGGTGAGGGCAAGGAGATGGACGTCGAAAATGGGGAGTGCGGTGAGGGCGAGGGGCCTTTTTGTAGCCTAGCGGGGCATTTACTGCTCTGCGCGTGCCGTCGCTGCCGCCCACGCCATTACTCCGGCAGCCTTTGACTGGGGCGCATGCACTGGCCGGCCGCCACGCCAACTCCGGCAGCCTTTGACCGGCGCGGGCGCCGAGAAGAAGCTCATGGGCAGGGGTTCTGTTCCCGCGGTTTTCCCACGCGTCGCTAACAGTGCTGGCCCGCGTGGGCAGCCCCGCCTTTTCGCCCCCCAAAGCTGAACCCAGCGGGCTGGGTTTCGTCTGGGTGCCGCGACGCGAATTAGCGCCGTTTCGGCGCTATTTGGCCTTCTGGGGGGGCGACTGGTGCGAAAATGGCGCTATTCGTGTCTTTCGGCGCTAAAAAGACCGCTTGGAGGGGCTCTAGGGGGTTGACTGGAGATGCCCTAATGTTTTAGAGGGGTGTGTGATAGCAAAGTTGTTTGCAGCTTCTCCTTTTTTTGCTAATCACCAGTTTCATAGATTAATCACCATCAGGTTTACAATCAGCATTTAGGCAGTTCTCTAGGAATGGTGGTGCTATGTTTATCCATAAGCACCTTTGCCTATTATAGGAGGCCTGCTTGGCACATAAATGGGCAGCAACATTAGCAGACTTGTGTCTAAAAGATAAGCTGAAAGAAGTAAATTTAGTGCTAATTTCCTTGGCCTCTAAGAGAAGAACGGCAACTTCCGATCTTCCAAAATCGCCAGCTTTCCACATCTTGTAGATGGATTGGGAGTCAGTGACGACAGAGACCAAATTGTCCCTTCTTTCCCAGGCCACCTAATGCCATCCCTCACAGCATATGCCTCCTTAATGATAGCAGAAGCTGCAGCAGGGTACCATTTTGCCTTGGCAACCACCATGTGACCCAGATTATCATGAATGATTGTCCCAGTAGAACCTTGATTCGAATCAAGGTTGAAGGCCCCATCCACATTAACCATGAGAAAGCCCGGCTCTGGGGGCGTCCATCTTTCAAGTTGTTTTGGCGCTCCATTGGTGGAGGGATTTTTCCTGAAACTCCACAGGTCAAAGGCAGTGTCAACAGCCCATTGAACACACTGTAAAAGGGATTTATCCTTGCCTTCATGCCTACGATAATTTCCGGCATTCCATATAGACCACATCCCACACAAAACTATGCTCGTATTTTGGTTAGTGAGCAGTTTTCCATCAATTATATCAGTAGCGCAGGAGGAGGGATGAAGCTTAAGAAGCTTGACACATGTTAATTTCTGGATTTCCTTCCAAAACAATACTGCCCAGTTGCATTTGGTAAGAGCATGGAGGGATGTTTCAGATCAGCACCACAACTCTCACAATTGGCAATGTGTTCCATGTGTCTTCTCTTGAGAACTTCTCGGCAAGGAATAAAGTCATTGATAAACCTCCACCAAAAACACCGAATCTTTGGAGGAACGTTCATTTTCCACAGCTTTGGCCACCAGTCAAATTCATTATTCTTTGAGCTTGAAGGTGAATGTTGAGGGTAGGTACTAGCAGCAATCAGTCGATGGGAAGATTTAACAGAGAAGATCCCATTCTTTTCACTATCCTAGGCCCAAAAATCTTCAGAAACATTGCCAATAGGGATGCACATTACAGCATGAACATCAACAGGAGAGAGATTGTCCTTAAGTTTGTTGAGATCCCAATCAGACTTATCAGGCAACATGAGGTCACTGGCAAGAGAAGCCATAGCATTAGAAGGTTTGTACATAGGGCAGAAAAAAGGATTAGCAGGGATCCATGGATCTTCCCAGATTTTGACATAATTTCCATCACCGACTCTCTTAATCAGGCCTTTGAAGAGAGCTTCTCTACCAAAGAGGATAGACCTCCAGGTTTGAGAGGAGTTCCTCTTCTTCCTAGCAGACAAGTCACCATTGTGGTAATATTTGCCACTTAGTACTCTTGCACACAGAGAAGTGGGATGCGTTAGAAGGCGCCATCCTTGTTTGGCAAGCATAGCTTGGTTGAAATTCTTCATCTCCCGAAAGCCCATGCCTCCCAAGGATTTTGGAGTGGCCACAGCCCGCCAATTCCTCCAGTTGATTTTGCTCTTCTTTTCATCACCACCCCACCAGAATTTTGCTACCGGACCTATGATCTTCTTGCAGGTTTTCATAGATAGCTTGAAGCAGCTCATGCTGAAAGTAGGAATCACCTGAGCTACCGATTTTATAAAGGTTTCCTTGCGAGCCCCACTAAGATTCTTGGCACTCCTAGCATTAACCAGATTCTTCACCTTTGTTGGGAGATGTTCAAAGGCTTCCGAAGTTGATCTCCCTAAAGCTGTTGGAAGGCCCAGGTATTCCTCGCATAAAGCTTCAGAGGAGATACCGGTCACTCCCAACACAATATCTTTCAGCTCAGAGCTGCAATTAGAGCTAAAGAAAACAGCAAACTTGTTCCTGTTAACAAGTTGTCCGGAGTCCAGCCTATAGTCCTCAAGCAGCTTGTGGAGCTCCTTCTGTCGGTTTCTTGTAACTAAACTTTCCTTCTACAATATGGTGTGCAATTTCAGACCCTCAAAGGAATAACATCTAGTTGTCACAAGTTTTCATAGTTGGACTAGGCACTTTCATTCAGACCCTCAAAAGAATAAAATCTAGAGTTGCCTATTTTATCAACCACACAAGCCTGCTTTGAATTAGGCTGCTTTACATATGTGTGTGTAGTTAGGGTTTGTTTGGCAAAATAACGTCCAAGTAATCAAGACCAATTTAGTTATCAGTCACAAAACTATTAACAACGCACCTACTCTATTTCATCGATGCATGTGTGTGTAGTTTGGGGTTTGTTTGGTAGCGAACATTGCCACCATCAGCACAAAAACACCAAGTTAGTGAGCCCAGGAAAACTCGGCACTAAACGACCAAAGTATATGACCAGAAACATCCTTCTTCTTTTTTTGAGAACTGCCAGAAATATCCTTTGATGCTAACATTACAGACCGGTCTCAGCAAGGATAACAAACAAGCACTCCCATCTGGTAGGAAAACAGCGGCAGGAAGATATCTATTTTCAACGGTCATAACTTAACATGGAAGGGGGATGTTTGCACGACAGGTGTCTCCATCTATCTATCTTCAGCACAACCTGCAAAGCTCATATTGCCCTGGTGCCTTGAGATGCCTTCAGGGATTCCATAGCTTCCCTGCAATAACAGCCACAATCAAGCAGAGTGTTGGATAATGGTGTAGACACAAATGCATGACTACATGATGGAAACTACTCATTCAAGATTGCAACAACAATAGTACATGGCATAAATCAAGCAAATAGAATAAACAGCATTTGACATAGTTTTTAGGCAAGCAACTGTAAAATGCCTGTCCCAAAGTAAGCATGTAGGCGCTGTCAAAATAACGCGTTTCTGATATATAACAATGAATGGAGTGTGCCGTAACATGCATGCAACAATACAAAGAAGTGTAGGGTGGATACCGTAATGCATGCTCCATCTCGGCACTCTCCGGGTCCAACTTGAGTCCATCGGAAAATGCTTGGCACGCGCTCCCATACTCCTGATGAGCAAAAAGCCATGTGAATTAACCATCAAACACAACCTGAATTTGCTGATTAAAGTATAGCCGACAGGATCTTCGGTCTCACCTCCAGTGACATCAGAGCGGCACCATGCCGGTAGCAGGCCTTTGCCCAGTCAGGCCGCAGCTCTCTGCATTTGAGAGCATCCAACGAAGCCGCCTGTCCATCGCCCTGGCGGAGCGAGCAAATGCTCCTGTTTGAGAACAAGGTCGCATCACTAGGGTCAATATCAATTGCCTGCATCCAACAAGTTAGGGAAAGATTTGGTGAGCATCAACAAGTTAGGGCAAGATTTGTCGAGTCACTCAAAAACAGATGAAAGTGTTTGAGTATCTGAATTGAAAATCTGACTATTATTAGTGCAATATTATTAATGAATCATACGAATGCCTTAAATGTATGAAACCTTGGTGTAGAACACGGATGCCGAAAAGTAATCTTTCTTCTGGACAGCTTGACTCCCAAATGACTTCAACGTTTTTATTTTCCATGTGTTCACATGTTTATCCTGGATAATACATGAGAAATGAATGGAAAAAATCCATAATAGTACAGAAACAGCATAACCATCTCCCTTTCACATATATATTCAGTTATGTACTGAAGTTAGATGTACAACATTTCAAATAACTCAGAACATGCAAGGAAACTAACTGGGGCAAAAATAACATCATTGAATCTTTACGGACAGCCTATTACTCCCTCCGTATCAAAATATAAGATATTTAGCATTTTTTTAGATATAATGTATCTAGACATCTTTTAGTGTGTAGATTCATATGCATCTTATACTAAAACATGTCTAGGTACATATTGTCTAGGAAATGTTAAAACATCTTATATTTTGATACGGAGGGAGTAGTATGTAACTTAAACAAAAAAAAGTAGGGAAGTTTGCCCAAACAAGAACCAATATTTCAACAACCATCAATAAACATCTCGTACAATATTTATCATATGTTTCTATATCCTACAAACAGGAAAGAACAGATAGCATGGAATCATGGACCCACATAGCACAGCAACATACCTCATCTACAAGGTGGGTCAGCAATTCAAGAATGACATACAGGGAGTGCGAGGTTGCATAGTAAAGCAACTACACACTATGGACAGCAAATAAGTTGCTCGAAAAGCAATTTACAAGACAAGCTTAAGTCTTGAACAGTGCCAATTATAATATGCTTGCGGTTACTAGTGGCAAAGGGGTAAATCTTACATCATTGGGGGCATCACGCTTGGCATAAACCTCCATTAAGAAATCTAAGCACTCAATTGAGCTGTCATTTTCCATTGTAGGACCAAGTGAAATAGCTGTGAGACAATCTGAAGTGACAACAGCACCAGCCTATCACATAAAAAGAATGTCACGTTTAAAATGGTGAATACCTATAGAAGTAAAAGGTTTCCAAACTTAACTGTTGGAAAAATATTGAAGTAAAATAAAAGTAACCCCAGTGCAATCCTAGGATTTGACAAAGTAAAGATAAAGATATAATACCTCAACCAGGAGCTTCGCGCATTCCACTGATGAAGCATGTACAGCCTGAAGGAGGGGTGTCATGGGATACGGAACATCGTCCTCTATCATGTATGATTTGTTGGGCTAGTGAAAGATGTGAAGCACATTAGTCTTGAACTCTTGATTATAGTAACTTGATGAAAAGAACAGTAAATACACATAACTATATATATCTATGTTTTCAGTGAAAAGGAAGGAAACAGCTCACATGATGCTACAATTTGCGAAAACAAAGTACAATGTTGCAATAGCCGCCTTATTGGTCAACTCTTGACTACTAGATTTTTCTTCTTGATACTTTGATTAAAATATAGCATTATGGCAAGAGCACCCAGAAGAAAATGTCCAATGCATGCAATTTGTACTTTGAAAACTATACATACATGATAAATGAAAGCATTAATAGTACACTTCCACAAAGAGAAAATAGTGGTAATTCCAATTGAACATCAAACATTACTCTTTTGTAAGAATGGAGACTATAAGCTATGACCCAGACAATAGCTTGAGAAAAATGATATGGATTTAGTTAAAATCCTAATTCTTTGTAGTTGCTACCAAGGAGACTTGAAGAATGACATATAACTAGAAAATTTGGCAACTAGAAGCAGCAGCGAAGAAAGAAGTAACAAACATTTGAAGATTTAATTGTGCTGCAAAGAGCCATAATTGCATATTAACATACATAGCAGCAAAAGAACAAGCAGCCTCAAGGGGACAAAGTACAAAACAATAAACAGAATGGAGGATGAGAACAATACAGTTAACAAAAAAGTGGAGAAAAAGCAAACAATTCAAACTCTAGTTATGTTTACAGCTGAACATGCAACTTAGAGCAGAAGTAGCATGAAGTTAAGCTTACATCTGCATTATGTTCTAATAAAGTCTTGACAACACTGACTTGTTGTACCCTAGTAGCAAGAATCAACGGTGTCCCCATTCTATCAGCTACCGGCTCAATATAAGCTCCCTTTGCAAGCAACAGTTCTATGATTTTACAATCTCCTGCATAAAGGAAGAAATATGAATGTACTGATTACAATCTCCTGGCAGACCTCAGTTTTCTCTGCATATAGGCTACAAAGAACATGCTAAAGAGGGATAATGTTCCATAGAAAAAAGAACAACACCTTCTAACCTGGCCAAAACATTTGAGTGGACCAGAAACTGTTGAAATCAAGCAAAAGGACAAAATTGGACGTGGACATATTCGTGTAAAAGAGCTTTCAGAGAATACACAACTTGACATACATACGACGCTTAGGGATGTTGCAAATGATAGGTCAGCAAAATTTAAGTATCAAATTTCAAGATAGTCTACTTCCATAGTAAACTAAGGGAAAGAAAATACAAATGGTCCTGGAACAGTGGTCAAATAAAGCCTAGTAAGAACATAATACGATCACAAAATAAAATACAAGAAAAAGAACGAAAAGTGTGCTCCACCCATGCAAAACAGAGATACATATGAATAGAGATGCAACCATTTCCAGCAGCACAATGTAGAGGGGATATCCCGCCCTTGTCAGCTTTGTCTGGATCAGCACCATGATCAAGAAGAAACGTGACAACAGCAGCATATTCATTGCGCTGCTTGTGAACAGCATGGAACAGAGGTGTATAACCTGCCAAGCACATACACCAGGAGACTTATTTTTGTAAATCAATTCACGAGCTGAAAAGGAATGTGCATGTGAAATCCGTTCACTAAGCATGATATTTCTGAATACGATTAGTAAGACTACAAAGCATGGGACCACGGACACATGAAATTCAGGTATCGTATAAAGTAGAATGTGGAAGTGCCTGAGGCAACCATGACTGATTATTTCAATTTTAGAAGCTTTAGCAGCCCCATATACATATATGTGTGTTGCGTTTGTGCAGAATCGACTTCAGAATATCGATTTTGGTCACCGTGAGATGAAACTAAAGTAGTATTAGCAAGAGCCGATAAATCCTTTGGGTCATTCCTGTCAGTGTTATGTCTACGATGAAGCATGTGAATGATGAATGAGGGTGAACTCGTCAGACACATCTAAAACCTGTAGATCAAGCACAATAGAAATTTCTTGTAATAATGAAGTGAAGCGAGCAGGTGAGCATACCCTGGTCATCGGGGGCATTCACATCCACGCGCAGCACCTGGACGAGGTACCTGCACACCTCCAACTGCCCGTTGCTGGCGGCGACCGTCAGCGCCCAGAGGCCGCCGTCGCACCTGGCCGCCTCCACCACGTCCCTGGGGCGGCCGACGGCCTCGTCCATCACCTTCACCACATCTGCAAGCCCCGCCCCCGCCGGAAAATAAAGTCAGAATCCCCATCTGAGGTGGCCGCGCTGGGGAGACTTGGGAAGTCTGCAAGTACGTACGCTTGAGGAGGCTGAGGTCGCCGTTCTGCGCCGCGGCGAGAATATTGTCCCGCGACAAGTCGGCGAACTCTGCGACTGCGCACACACACACAGAGACGAAGTGAGCGGGTTTAGGGTTTGGTTTAAAGAGAGATGGGCGCTGGATGGAGCCGAGAAGGAGCTTACTGTCGCCATGGTAGACGGAGAAGCGACGCGGTGGTCGGCGAGGCGCCATGGCGGATTGGCTGCGGAGGTGGGAGGGGTTTGGGGAAATGTAGTGTGGGGGGAGAAGAGGAGGAGGCGGCGGCGGCGGCCTGGGGGGGTTGATTTTCTTTCCCGAGGGGAAATCTGGAGAGGCGTTTTGGGAAATGTGGTGTGGCAGGCTTCGCTATTTCTTTTCTTTTAATATTTCGACATTTCGGCGCCAACCAAACATGCACAAAATTTCGAAAGAATGCCAATTTTTTATCATCCGTTCAGTTCTTCACGTTGTGTTTTTTTTAAACAGAATACAAATGCAAGCACTCGTATACATGCGCATACACTCTCCCTATTAACGCACACACGCATCCTACACATATGAACACCTCTGAGCCGGCGGATCTTGAGATTAATTTAATTTGATGAATATGATTCGCTAAGAAGGAAGACCAGAGTTGAACCACTTGGTACGCAACGTAGGTCTTAACCTAATGTCGTTGTCCTCCTCATCGGAACGGAAAGGAACCGCGCCAGCATTATGGTGGTTGCTCCTACGTGTTACTCCCTCTGTACCGAAAACTAAGACGCTGGAGCCAATTTAGTGCAACTTTTTCCAATTTAATTTTGACTCAAAATTTCGCGAACTTACCGATTTTACCACAGATCAGAAAGACAGTCCAGTACTCGCGCCGCATTGTTTCTTTCGGGGACGCTGCTGTCAAGCGTGGTAGGTGTAGGTCAAAGTTTGGATCTTTACCTCCCGATGCTCAATCTTTGGGCGGAGATGCTCGATGTGTGGCCCTTGGTGATAGATCCGTCGGCGACAGTGGTGCTAGAGCAACAAGGGGACGGTGGGTGGGGTTGTCCTTGATGCATTTTTCAGGCCACGACGGTGGAGGTGGCGCCCACGCATCCTCCGCCTTTGGAAGGCGCTATGCTGAGATGCATCGGCGGCTCCTTCGCCATCGGTGGCTCCTTCGCCAGTGGGAATCAGACGTTGGAGGCATCGGTTGTGCAGCAAGTGTGCTCCTCAGAAGAGACCAATATTTTTCCCCGAGTAAGTTCCCGGTTCCCACTGCTCTCTCCTATCCACGTTGCTCTGTGGTGCCAACGGACAATTTTTCTTACTTCGGTTTATGTGCAGCGGTAATGATCATTTGGAGTAGTTGCTTTGTGGTGCCAATAATTTTTTTTGCTTACTTTGGTTTAGGTAAAGTGGTAATGGTCCTATGTAGTAGCTGCTCTGTTGGTTGTGTAGTTCATCTTGTACCCCTTGTTCACAGCAATGCAGAATAATACTCTGAAACACTATTTCATGCTTAGTTGGTCAGATCAGGTAGTGTTGTGATCCCACTTTCAGAGATTTGTTTCAAAATATTGACCCCAAATTAACACCACTATCTTACCGACCATTAACTTGTTCCCGTGCTGATATGATTGGTCTAAAATGGTTCAGTTAACTGCTCTTGTCTCTGTCATTAGATCTATGCCGGCCATGAAATTGTTGTACAATTTGTGTATCTGTACCCAATGGTCTGTGTACTCATGATAGTGTGTGTCATGTTGTACCAATAATTTGTTCTTTTTGTCAAGAATATGGAGTAGTATCTTAATTTGGGAGTAGTCCGTTGGATGGAAATCAATTCAATGGAATAAATTAACTCTGACCTGACACACTTGCTTGGACACTTGCTGGACTACACTTGCTTGGATACTTGTTGGTTCTTAAATAATTTTTGGAATACTAGAAAGTTCTAAGTGCCATGATTAGAGGCCATGGGGCCCACCTGCCAGCTCACCAAGCGGTGCGGCCATGGGGGTGAATCTACCCCCTTCGGCACTCCCCCTTATCGTTTTTCGCTCGAAACTCTTCCGGAATTCTATGATTCTAATGGATAAAATCATCAACCTGATGTACTGATGTTAGAAACATATTTCTAACATCTCGGGACATCTCATGTCCGCCGTTGTCTCTCCTATAAATTTTTTCCTAACACCAGCATCCTTTATCGCTTATTCCACAAAACCACTCCGAATTATACAAGGCTTGCTTTGGTGACATCGTATCGACATCGAACATTCATAAAACCATTAACAACATTTTCATTCTCTCAGTTAATGGTTGGTACGCTTAAGAGTGTGACCCGTAAAGACTCAATAACACACTGACATGTTCGAGAACTTATCAGAATAATAACCAACGCTCATGATGGCTCATGTGTGTTCACGAAGAACAAGTGAACCGTATAAGTTGCTCGTTTCACTTATTCACTTAACTTCATGATACCAATGATATCACGTGGTGAGACTACGTGATCTCGTCTAATCAAGCTCTTTGATCATAACACATATAAAACTCGTTACCGCTATCGCCCTACTATCTCATCCATATCTCCGATGTCCTTGTAATAAATCACATTGTGTCTAGCCAGACGATTGGTTGACATCAGTCATACTGAGATGGCCCAAATCATGTATCTCTCTATCGTCTAGGGGAGTTAAGTACTAGTCATGCACAATCTCAGTTCCGTTCCAATTTCTAGATTATATCGAGACATTGATGCGCGTAGATGTACGCTCGTTGGGAGACCCCAATAGGAAGGTATGAAGAGTACAGCAGAAAGTTTTCCCTTATAATGACACCAAGGTTGAATCGACCAGTAGGAGAAAGAAATTACTTCTGAAGGTTGTTGACAGCTGATGTTGGCAGGGCGCACTACCGGCTCAGCAGCAACGTGGAATCTGCACACAACACAACCAAGATACTTTTCTCCCAACGAAATAGTGAGGTTGTCAATCTCACCAGTTTTGTTGAAAACAAAGGGTTAGACGTATAGTATGGAAAACATGGCTTGTTTGAAGTGAATGAATAGAGAACAATATTGCAGTAAAAAGAACAATGCTTATAGTAGGTTGTATTATCAGTGTAAAAGAATGGAACGGTGTCCACATTTCACTAGTGGTGTCTCTCCATAAAAGATAGATAACATGTTAGGTAAAGAAATTACAACTGGGCAATTGACAGATAAAGGCTGCACCATAGTGCATATGCATGACATGATGACTACTATGTGATTCATGCGGGCATTACAACATAATTCATAGAATGTAATCCAATTGCATCTATGACTAATAATCCACCCTCAGAACGTAATCCAAGCAGACTTCGGGTATTAAGTTGCAAGCAACAGATTATTGCATTAAGTAAAGTGTGTAATGTAAACAATATTGTTGTTTTCTCCCTAATGGCAACAACACAACCCCCATCTTTCACGTTTTGGTCACTCGATCACAGATGCAAGGAGGCATGAACCCACTATCGAGCATAAATACTCGCTCTTGGAGTTACAAGCATCAACTTGCCCAGAGCATCTACTAGTAACAGAGAGCATGCAAGATCATAAATAACATAAACATGATAGATTGATAATCAACTTGACGTATCATTCAATATTCAGTGGATCTCAACAAACACAACATGTAGCATTACAAGATGATCTTGATCATATTAGGCAACTCACAAGATGTAAACATGAGGCATAAATAGGAGAAGCCAACCATCTAGCTACTGCTATGGACCAGTAGTCCAATGATGAACTACTCACGCATCACTCCGGAGGCAGGCATGGTGATGTAGAGCCCTCCGGTGATGATTTCCTCTCCCTACATGGTGCCGGGGAGATCTTTAGAACCCTCCCGAACTAGGGTTGATGACGACGGCAGCTACAGAACTTTTCGTGGATGGGGGCTCGGGTCTTTAGGGTTTTCCCGAGAAGGAGCTTAAATAGGCGAAAGGGAAACGTCGGTGGGTGGTCATGGGGCCCACACCCCCTGGTGGCGCGACCAGGGGGACCCATGCCACCACAGGTGACCCACCCAACCCCAGGTCTCCTCCGAACTCTATGTACTTGACAGAAAAATAGGACCCTGGGTTCTCATTCATCCAATTCCAAGAATATTTCTAGAACAACTATTCTTAAACCAAAAAACAGCAGAAAACAGGATCTGGCGTTGTGGCATCTTGTTAATAGGTTAGTCCCAGGAAATCCAAAAAAATTATGTAAAGTGTATAGAAAACATGTAGCAATTGGCATGAAAACGACATGTAACATCAGAAATTATAGATACGTTTCAGACGTATCAACATCCCCAAGCTTAGTTCTACTCGTCCTTGGGTAGATAAAACGATAAAAAGAAAATAATTTCTTAGGCGACATGCTACCAACATAGTCTTGATCGTCATATTTGTAAAAGCATTTGTAAGCTGAGATCAGAGTACTCTAAACATAGACATGATATATATAATTCTAACAAGGAAACTTAGCAACCATGTTGCAACATGAAAAGTAACACAAACAAAAGATCATGAATAATAATGCACTTGAAAGTTATATGTTTGTTTCGAGCATAAATAAAACATGGCAAAGTAGTATTCCGCTTGTCCTCAGAAGTGAGAGAAAAACATAAATGCCAGGACATCTTCAAAGTTCAAGTGGTGACTAGTAACAAATTATTTGTGAACGGGTAATAACATATAATGAATCAATCAATAATAATCTTTGGGACAGATGCACACTATACTCAGAATGGCAACTATGCTCTCTTAATTATGCATAAAGTTAGAAGATGAAGACTTAACATAAAAGTAAGAGAAATGCCATTCGCAGAGGAAAGCAGGGATTAACTCATGTGCTAGAGAATTTTATTTTATTAATATGCTTGGTATTCTCATATGCTTTAAAGCTATCGGCCAACTTTCGGCTTTCTTTTCTTGCCGGCATTTCTGTTGGCGATACCTCCTTGGCCAAGTCCTTCAGTTCTTCCTTCTGTATTACCTGCTCGGCGCACAGGGGGTTTCCTCGCTTAAGCTTATTTGCCAGCTTGAAATCTCCTTAATTGGTGATTACTCCGCCTTTTGGCCCTGACATCTTAAGCTTGTTGTAGATGTAGCACGACCTTGCCATAAATTTGGCGAAATCCGGACGTCCGAGTATTGCATGGTATACACTTTCGAATGGTACTACTTCAAACGAAATCATCTCCTGGCGAAAGTGTTCCGCCTTTCCGAAGGTTACTTCTAGGGAAATTTCTCCTAGGGGTTGTGCTTACCTGGCAGGAACAATGCCGTGAAAACGCACATTGCTATGCTTGAGCTGGGTCTGCCATAGATGCAGTTTATCCAACGTACTCGGGTACATGATGTTGATGCTTTATCCTCCGTCCATCAGCCACCTCTTGAGCCTAGTGTTTTGAAAAATAGGGCATACTACCAAGGCATGTGTGCTGGGTTTTGGGATATTACCGGGATGATCAAACTGATCCCAAGTTATTGGCGTCCTTGAATACTTCAAGTACTTTGGAGTTGGAGGCACGACCGTTGATTTCTCGCAACGTTTGCTTTGCCTGTTTTGCTGATGGTGTAGCAAGGAAAGTTAGGTTACATTCTCCTTCGACTCTCGGGAATCTGGGTTCGCCTTTCCATTGCTTGATGTAGATGGTTGCCCGATCTTTCACCGCAAGAACCACCAAGATAACTATACTCCCAATCATGTGAGCGATACACGCAACCTGGAGAACTTGATAGATTTAGGCGAGCAACACGGTGACGAACACCACGTCTCACGCCAAACTCGACAACTCTAGGCAGATCCAAGACCCCCCTAGCCACGCACAGACCACCTTGGCAGATCCAAGAACACTCATGCCTTTATTTCACACCAACCTCGACAACTCTAGGCAGATTCAAGAGCCCCCTAGCCACGTACAAACCCCCTTGGCAGATCCAAGAACACGTGTACCTTTATTTGCAAAGATAACTGACGAACATCCGAGACGCCGCCTACACGCCGATCCCCTAGGGACGGTGGTAACTTGGAACTTTTAGTTATACATAATTTTCAACCTCTCCAAAACTCTAAGCCTTTACTCTTTTTATATAAGAGGTCAACCCCTAGTTGATTGGACAGACCCAAACCGAAACTGACTCGAACCTAAACCTAGTGGGACTCAAAATGGATACAAACTAGCCCATTTAGAAGGCTCGGCCAAAACATGCGGCTCGCGGGCCTTAGACATTATACGTCGTAGTTTATTGTTCTAGCGTGCTAACTAATAGATGCCTGTATCATTACTGCTCTTGGATTTTGCCATCCGTGTGAGACTCGCTTTCATCTTTATCAGTTTTCAGTTTTTGTTTGTTGAACTTCCTTTTGGGATTCTTTCCTTTATTCTCGGATTCAGCGCTGCCTTTCATGTGCTTGTTAAGCCGGCATTGCGCGTTTGTATGGGTAGGCTTTCCAAACTGCTGGTGGTGAACGAAGGATTCGTTTTTTATCATTTCCCACTCTTCCTTAGAGTAAGAGATAGGTTCCCGGCCTTCTGCACCTTTTCCCTTCCATCAGCCGGTATTTTTCTTTCCAAAGGCTACATTTACCTCTTTGAGTTTTGGCTGAGCTTCTGGAGTAGCCTTGTTTTCAGAGAGAGACGCCTTTTTGGCTTGGACCAAAGCATCAATATTTCCGCCGCATGCTCTAATGTCGTCTTCTGCCGATACGTGCTCATTAGTGGTTGTAAGCATAGAACCTAGTTCCTTGTGCAATTTGGAACCAACCATGAATGGTACGAGTCCAGGTTTCAGGCCATTGATGAAAGTATGCATTGCTTGTATGTCACTTACTCCGGAGCAGCTATTCTTCATTGCAGCCTATCTTGAGATAAAGTGGTAACTTGGAACTTTTAGTTACACATAATTTTCAACCTCTCCAAAACTCTAAGCCTCTACTCTCTTTATATAAGAGGTCAACCCCTAGTTGATTGGACAGACCCAAACCGAAACTGACTCGAACCTAAACCTAGTGGGACTCAAAATGGATACAAACTAGCCCATTTAGAAGGCTCGGCCAAAACATGCGGCTCGCAGGCCTTAGACATTATACGTCGTAGTTTATTGTTCTAGCGTGCTAACTAATAGATGCCTGTATCATTACTGCTCTTGGATTTTGCCATCCGTGTGAGACTCGCTTTCATCTTTATCAGCTTTCAGTTTTTGTTTGTTGAACTTCCTTTTGGAATTCTTTCCTTTATTCTCGGATTCAGCGCTGCCTTTCATGTGCTTGTTAAGCCGGCATTGCGCGTTTGTATGGGTAGGCTTTCCAAACTGCTGGTGGTGAACGAAGGATTCGTTTTTTATCATTTCCCACTCTTCCTTAGAGTAAGAGATAGTTTCCCGGCCTTCTGCACCTTTTCCCTTCCATCAACCGGTATTTTTCTTTCCAAAGGCTACATTTACCTCTTTGAGTTTTGGCTGAGCTTCTGGAGTAGCCTTGTTTTCAGAGAGAGACGCCTTTTTGGCTTGGACCAAAGCATCAATATTTCCGCCGCATGCTCTAATGTCGTCTTCTGCCGATACGTGCTCATTAGTGGTTGTAAGCATAGAACCTAGTTCCTTGTGCAATTTGGAACCAACCATGAATGGTACGAGTCCAGGTTTCAGGCCATTGATGAAAGTATGCATTGCTTGTATGTCACTTACTCCGGAGCAGCTATTCTTCATTGCAGCCTATCTTGAGATAAAGTTGACATACGACTCGTCTTCATATTGGACGCAACAGTTCAACTAGTTAATGCTTTTTGGGCGTTTGTACGTGCCATGGAAGTGCTGCAAAAACTCTATACATATCCTCCCTGTTGTGCATCGTTCTTGACGGAAGACCATTAATCCAGTCGCGAGCTC
The DNA here is from genome assembly GCA_028641055.1 of Alopecurus myosuroides. NCBI lineage: Eukaryota > Viridiplantae > Streptophyta > Magnoliopsida > Poales > Poaceae > Alopecurus > Alopecurus myosuroides. The sequence goes on from CM054057.1 coordinate 8,770,479, forward strand.
CATCCAGCAACATTAGGGGCAGGAATTTTACGACTTCCAGGTCTATCCGTTTGTCGATTTGGACGACGGTATAGTAACCAGAGAGCCATGTATCCGGGTTTGTGCTTCCGGTATACTTTTGATAAGTTGGCCCGACTTCGGGAAAGCCAGAATGTATATTGATTTTCCGGATCCTATCAGTGAAGCACTTTGGACCGAAACACAAATCGTCTCTTTCCACCTTGTAGGAGTGTGCGTAATATCTTCGAGCTGAATGGACAAAGGGGGATATGCTCCGCTCTGGTCCATTGTTGCATGAATACGCTCTTCTGTGATCATCCCAATTTCTTCCAGCATCCCTCGTTTGAAATGAGGGGGAGTTCTACTCCTCACCCGTTCCTTATTTCTAGGAGGGGTTCAGGATCTCTCGCGCTTGTGAGGGTGATCATATCTTCCGGCTTTATCCTCCGGGTGTCTCGGAGGCGGCATTGCTTTTCCGTCATTCTGGTTTTTCTCTTCCCGGTCTTTATCGGTGCGTGGTTTTGTGTTAATTCCGCCTTTTGTCGGATGGGACCATGTCCTGGACGCTGCATGTTTATTATCCGGGATTTTCTTGTCCTTCTTCGGATCTCCCTTCTTTTCCTTCGAGTCACCTGAATCTCTGGGTTCGCCCGGTTCAGGTGCTCCAGCAGCGCACGTAGCAGTTTTGCACAAGGCTGATTCATCATGCAGCTTGCCGGAACGGGCTTGCCCTCGCTGTTGTAGCTGTAATGCTTTTCCTAAGAAAGCATACACTCCATGTAGCTTTTCATCACTGGAGTACATGTTATCATTAAGGATGACGAACGCGGCTTCTGTGTTTTCAGCCATAGTCTTCTATATGCGTTCGCCCTTAGCATTTGTGCTGTTAACTTGCCTTTGCCAAGAAGGGTTTTCAAACCGATGTCTGGCTGGTAGTTCTACCGGCTTTGAAATACCGGGTAACCTTGTCGGTTTTATTCCAGACATGTTACGGCGCTTGAACTCCTCGATTCTTCGTCAAGCGTCTTGACGGTTGCCTGGGTTTTGAGGAGATTTTCTTGAGTCCGAAACAAGTGTTATTGTTGCCGTATTATGGCCTGCCTTCTGGCATCCAACAAGTCTAGTGGTTCGCCTTGCCCAACCGGGGTTTGGATCAGATCGATTTCTTCATGTTCCGACATTTGTGGAATGGGGATCTCAGTGTTTTTCTTTTCTGTTGATTTCACGCCACTACTTCCACCAACTTCCAGGTTTTGGTTGGCGATATCTGCAAATTTCTCCATCTTTTTCTTCTGTGACTTGGAGAGCAGCTTCCTGGCGGACTTATTTTTCTTCTTGCACGATGGAGCTTTTCTGTTTGGTTCGTGTTGGGGGGATGATAACCCGGCAGGCCCATGCATGGGGACGAGACCCGACAGGAGTGTATCTACACGAGACCTTGTACTGCGATACTGGGCCGGGTGCTATTAATTGGCCAGTGATTGTATTGGTAACCCGGCCCAAGGAAGGAGAAGTTCTAGAAGACCTAAAAGGCGGTGTAAACCTTGGGGTCCAAGATTTGGGGGTCACGGGAAGTAATTTAGGGTTACGTACAGACCCCGAATAGGACTCTAGATGTATCTTGTAAGGAAAGCCTGGAAACCAGGTATTATATATAAACCGGCTTCTGGGGCATAGGGAGACAGATCAAAGGAGACAGAAGGATTCGAGTATTCAAGATATACGAGAGCAAGTCTTCTGTAACCCTAGATTGGAGTCTCGGCGACATTGCAGCTCGAGCCTCTAGATCGCCAATTAGTATGATTTCAGCTAATGTTCATCCTGAGCAAAACCCTCTCCCAAACACCAGAGTTGAATCACCCCAATTTAAGTTACCTCCGGTATCATCTGCCGTGACTTTCCCACGACAGTTGGCGCCCACCGTGGGGCCTACGTCCAAAGGTGTTTACATCACGGGAGAAGCTTTGGAAAGCATGAAGAACCTCGTCATCGGTGAGATCATCACCAACCCTGAAGGAGAGAAGATCGTAGACGACTTTGGCTGGGGGCCAGAGTCAGATCAGCTAGAAATCGGATCTGTCGTCACGATCGGCCGGGTCAACGTCTTCGTCGGCATGGTACGTGCATCTGGTTTGATTTCTGACAATAACGAGTACGATTCTGTGTCAGGGGACGCCACCTGTGTTCAATCGGACGGGAAAGAGTCGGTAGGAAAAACAGAACCGGAGAAGGCACCCACCACGAAGAGAGAACAACCGGAGGAGCCGGCATGGACCCCGCGTGGCCGGTTCACTGGAGAGGATGATACCGAATCTATCTTGCACCTGCTCGAAGATCGGTATGAATAAGATAGCTGCGAGGAGGAAGAGTATGAATCTTCACCAGGCATTGTGCAACGAGTCACGGTCTACACAGCCCCTGCAATAAATCTCAATCAGGGTGATGTGTCAGTAGCCGCGGCTGGTGCGGCGCAAGCGCTGGCCCAACAAACGGCTCTGATTAATGGAAACCCGACTGGAGCCCAGGTCGATGGTGAGCAAGCATCCGTTACCAGCGAAACAGGAAAAACTGCTCATCTCAGGAACATGTTCGGATTCAGAATGAACAGAATAGCCGGTGCGGGAACATCACACCCACCGAATCCGGCTCTGTTCAGCAACAACTTGATATTGGATCCTTCAGTGTTGGCAACGGTGATAACCCCAGAAAACGCGGCGGCACGGGCCAGAGACCTGGATGTGGCCCGCCGAGCGTTGGAACAGCAGAGGAGAGATGTAGAAGTTGAGAAGCAGGGGATTGTCGTGCGCCAGCGTCAGTTGGAAGAATTAGAGGATCGTATACAAGCGCAAACAACTAGAGTATATAATCAGAGGCATCAGACGAGGCTACCTGCAACAGGCGGAGATCTACAGCCGGCCACGTTATTCATTACGCCTCAAGACTAGCCGATCCCGGTTGTGAATCAAGGAACCGGGTATGCAGGTGCGACGCTTGGGGGACAGCCGACTAATATGCCAGCCGGGTCACCTGTGCTACCTGCTGGGGCCACCGGAGGCAATACTGTGCCGCCACCATCATGATTTCATACCCCACCGGGTCACTTCAATAACCCTATTGACAACGTGTACGCCGCAACTTTAGCCCTCGACCGTATTCCACTGGGAGAGTCACCTCAAGCGATAGAGACCCGACGGGCTATAGAGATGCTACGCACCGCGGTTGCTCAGCAGGCCAATTACCCAGATAACAGGAGAGGAATGCATGGGACGCCGTATATTAGCCGGCAGCATGGAAATACAGGAAACATCCAGTCAAATTCGGCACGACGGAGGGCAGAGCAGCAGCAAATGCCGCCTCCTCCTCGTAGGCCAGCAACTCCTGCAGTCTCAGCAGCACAGGAGATTGTGGATAGTTCTCGGGCAAGGCGTGCGGCCGGGTCTGCAGTGCGAGGGCTGGCAGGTGGCGCGCCTCCCGCTGCACCCGCCGAGGTCTTACATGTTTCAAGAATAAGGCCAGTGCCGGCAAACTTAGCCGGACCCAAGTGCTTGTCGGATGCTATCAGGGCTGAACCTTACCCGGACAAATTGAAAGAGCCGGGAAAAGTTGTCAACTATGAGCCAACCATGGATCCTGAGACCTGGTTGAGCAGCTATGAGATGGCCATGTCTATCTGTAACGCTTCAGAAAGGCTCCAAGCCAAGTTTATGTATCTTATGATGCCTGAAGGAGCAACAAAACTATGGTTCAATAACCTGCCTGAGAGGTCCATCAATTCATGGAGTGAGCTAAAATCGGCCTTCATCAAGCATTTTCATGGAACTTGCAGGAAACTATACACGATTGATGACTTAGATCGATGCGTCCAGAGAAAAGGAGAGTCGACACGCACTTGGGTGCGCTGAGTCATAGAGATACTCCACTCTTCCACTGATATCCAGCCGAAGGACGCGATACAAGCTATGGCGAAAACATGCAGATACACGCCTTTGGTGCAAAAATTGGTACGCATGAAATCCAGCAAGCATGTTTCAGAAATTACTATGGGGGGGGGGTTGATGGATGCGTGCAACAAGCATGCCTCCACTGACACCACAGAAGAGGATATCGAGGACAAGAAAGGAAAGGCTAATGTGAACAGTAACGGAAGAACCGGCAATGGGGCCGCGCCGAGTAATAATGGAGGTGGTAATGGAAACAACCAGCATAAACGACCGTATGAGGGGAGCTCCGAGTTAGTCGCCAATACTGAGGCCGGGTTTCCAAGGCCTAGAGCGGACGGAAACTTTAACGGAGGGAACTTCAATGGAGGAGGCAATTATCAAGGACCACCGCGACCGACTAACCACATAGAAGCTTTCAAGATGCCTTGCCCGCGCCATAGCAGGAATGGCAGGCCGGCTAACCATTCATTGGAACAATGTGTGGATCTGCAGAGGTGGAAGAATGAGGAAATACAGAAGGCCCTGCAAGATGCATGCCGGGGAGGAGGACCGGGTCTGGGTGGAAACCCGGGCAACGGCCTAGACCCCGCAAGCAATGCAGGAGCTGGTAACGCGTGTAACAACCAAGGTGGTGCAGGGGGTTTTCACAGTAACCCAAAGCAGCTAGGACAGTATCATGTTCACACCACCGGGACTACCAAAAGGGAAAGGAAGATACTTAAAAGAGCTGTAAACTCGGTTTCTTCGGGTGTTCCAAGATACCTGAGATGGTCAGACCAGGAAGTAACATGGAGTAGAAGGGATCACCCGGAAGCAATAGAACATCCGGGTTTGCTAGCTCTAGTAGTAGCGCCACAGGTCAATGGCTATGAGTTAAAAAAGATCATGATGGATGGTGGGAGCAGTATCAATATCTTATATTGGGAGACCTTTTTGCGTATGGGGCTCAACGAGTCTCAGCTGCAGAACAGTTCCACGGTTTTTCATGGAATTGTACCAGGACATTCGGCTTGCCCTGAGGGAAAGATATCCCTGGAGGTCGCTTTTGGAGAATCCAAGGAAAATTACAGAGTGGAGTGGCTCACGTTCGAGGTGGTGAAATTGTGCAGTCCTTGTCACGCACTGTTTGGAAGGCCGGCTTACGCCAAGTTCATGGGAAGACCGTGTTACGTGTATCTACAATTGAAAGTTCCGGGTCCTAAACGGACCATCACTATGCATGGTAACAGGGCGGTGGCAGCAGAATGTGACGAAGGAGATGCAGCACTTGCAGAACAAGCCTGTGCGAAGGAGGAGCTCAGATATTACAGGTCTCAGGTAGACCCGGAAGATCGAACCGCTTTGAAAAAAACAAATACGGATGATGAGAGAGCTAAGTTTAAAGCAGCCCAAGACACAAAATGGTGGCTTTCATTGAGGGCGACTCTTCCAAACAGTTTGCTATATGTTCCAACCTGGATAATAAGGAGGAAGGCACGCTCATCGAGTTTATCCGCGAGAATCGGAATGTTTTTGCTTGGACACCTAGCGACATGCCGGGTATCCCGACTGAATTTGCTGAGCACATCTTATACGTTGACCCCAAGTCCTGGCCGGTGAAGCAGGGCTTGAGGAAAATGAATGAAGAAAGAAGAAAGGCTATAGGAGCAGAGGTAGCTCGGCTTCTAGCAGCCAGCTTTATCATGGAGGTTTTCCACCCCCAGTGGTTGGCAAACCCGGTTTTAGTGTTGAAAAGAATAACGAGTGGATAATGTGCATAGATTACACGAGTCTCAACAAGCATTTCCCTAAGGATCCATTTTCCCTTCCAAGGATAGACCAGATCATAGATGCAGTGGCGGGAAGTGACTTGTTATGCTTCCTGGATGCCTATTCTGGGTATCATCAGATAAAACTCAAAGAGGAGGATTGGGAGAAGACATCGTTCATAACACCCTTTGGAGCTTTTTGTTACAAAACCATGACCTTTGGATTGAAGAATGCCGGTGCAACATACCAACGGTGCATTCAAAAGTGCTTCGAGGATCAGATTGGGTGCAACGTCCACGCTTACATTGATGATGTAGTGATCAAAACAAGGAAGGCAGAAACGTTCATTGATGACCTAAAAGAGACCTTGAAGAACCTGAGGAGATACAAAATGAAGCTCAACCCAACAAAATATGTGTTCGGAGTTCCTGCAGGGAAATTACTCGGTTTCATCGTTTCTGGGCGAGGGATCGAGGCTAACCCTGAGAAGATCAAAGCTATCCAGGGCCTGAAAAAGCCGGAGGAGCTGAAACATGTTCGGAAACTTACAGGGTGCGTGGCAGCGCTGAGCCGGTTCATATCTCGGCTCAGGGAAAAAGCAATACCCCTATACCGACTCTTGAAGAAAACAGATAAATCCGTATGGGATCAAGAGGCGGATGAGGCGTTCGAAGCTCTGAAGAAGCAGTTATTTGAAGCACCGGTTTTGGCGGCGTCGGGCCCCAAAGAGCCCATGTTGTTGTACGTTGCGGCCGGGCCCCGAGCAGTTAGTGAAGTAGTTGTGGTTAAGCGCAAAGAGGATGGAAAGGATCACCCGATGCAACGGCCGGTTTATTATGTGAGCAAGGTCTTATCAGAAACAAAACAGCGGTACCCGCATTGGCAAAAGCTAGTTTTTGGGGTATTCATGGCCAGTCGGAAGTTGAAGCCGTATTTTCAAGAACACCCCATAACGGTGGTAAGTTCCATACCCATGGCAGATATCATAAGAAATTCAGACGCAACAGGAAGGGTAGCCAAGTGGGCCATCGAGATAGGGGATTATCACATCAATTAAGAGCCCCGGTCTGCGATCAAGACTCGGGCGTTGGTTGATTTCATCAATGATTGGACTCAAACAAGCATGCCCCTGTTGGTGCCAAGTTCAGACTCTTGGGTTATGCATTTCGATGGGTCCAAGCAGTATGAAGGGTCAGGAGCTGGTGTTGTGATCACTTCGCCAAAAGGAGATAAGTTGAGCTACGTTTTGCAAATTCATTTCGATTGCTCTAACAATGTAGCCGAGTATGAAGCTTTGTTGCACGGACTACGAGTAGCAAAGGAGATGAACATTAAGCGTATAAGGTGCTACGGAGACTCGGATCTCGTGGTACAACATGTCTCAGGAACGTGGGACAGAAAGGATGCAACAATGGCAGCATACCGCAGAGAGGTGGACAAAGTAGCCGGGTCTTTCTCCGGGTATCAGGTGGAGCACATTGACCGGCGTAAGAACGAGGCCGCGGACGCGCTGTCGAGACTCGGCTCCTGTCGAGAGCCGGTTCCGCCTAATGTTTTCTTGGATGAATTATGGCGGCCTTCCGTTAAAACCGAGTCAGAAGAAGAAATAGCTCACCAAGACCCGGATCTGGAATTTGTGGCCGCAGTGCACACTATCCCGGAGTGGACTGAACCGTTCCTGGCGTTCCTGTTACGGGGAGAATTATCACAACAGGAAGTTGTAGCCCGACAAATACAGAGACGGGCAAAGGGTTACTCCATCATCGATGGTGAGCTTTACAAGAGAAGTGCTACAGGTGTTTTTCTACGCTGCGTAGCTCTAGAAGAAGGCCGACAAATATTGAAGGAAATTCATGAAGGTGATTGTGGACACCATGCCTCCACAAGATCCCTTGTGGCTAAGGCATATCGGCACGGTTTCTTTTGACTTACGGCTGTAGCCGACGCGGAATGCTTGGTGGCAAGATGTGATGGATGTCAAGAGGAGTTTGGGGCGGATACTGTTGGGTTGGATCCTGCAGCTGATCCAGGTCTTGATCAAGTTTAACCCACAAAGACCGTGGGCTGCTAGGACGGCTAACTTATGAAGGAGTGGTTGGATGGATTGTCTGTCGGCTTCTGAAGAAAAGGTGCTCAGATTATCGCTAAGGGAAGAGGTTTCAGTGGAAAACCCCGGCAAAGCCTTTTCGCCGGGTGTGGATGTGTCCTTGCAATAAAAGAAAGATTTTTGCCAGTGCTTCACGTGGGAGTGAAGACTGAGATTTGACATTAAAGATTTCTTGCGTCTTTGGATGGACACGCCCCCACAGACAAGGAGGGGTCCATACGTGTTTTCACGGCAAGACTTGCATTGGAAAAGTTCGAGGAACAAAGCAAGGTTGGGGGCGATGCAAAGATAAGATTCCCAGAGAACGATGAAGTGGCAGATGTTTAAAATCGAGTTTGGGCCTATGTCGAAAAATCGACGCTTATAGTGATGGAGAATCTCGCGAAAGAAAGGATGACCCGGGGGACGGAAACCCCGGGTCACGTGCTCGAGAAAAACGACAACTTCACCTGATTCGGGTGAAGGTCGGCTCTCCTCCTCGGGTGCCCTTGTCGTGGTGGTGTCACGGCAGATGCCATAGGATGGCTAAAGTTGTGGGGACGATGGACGCTGGAGGCGCTCGGGGAGGGATCACGCAGCGAATAGCCGCGTGAGATAAGAAACTAGCACTGCAAACAACAATATCTACCCAGGTTCAGGGCCCTCGTGTGGAGGTAAAACCCCTACTCCTGCCTTTTTCTCTGTATATTGGTATCTCACCGGGTAGCCACAGTACAGGTTTTACCTATATCCGAGTAGCCACTCTGTTCTCTATGTGATGAACTAGGTCAAGAATGTGAACCGATTTTGGGATCTCTCGCGCAGGGGGGGCAGGGCACCTTATATACTGGTGCCCAGCCGGATACAACCAACAGGAAAAAGTACGAACATATGTCGACATTGTGTGCACACTGCGTACTTCCGGCTTCCCGCTAACAGCTTTGGCTTCCTAGTTTGTCCTGTGTGGAAAGTCGTTGTGCAAAACCAAGAAGATGATCTGTTATCACTGCCACCATCACAGAGTAGGCCCTCCTAACCTGCGACGGTCTGCTGACACCCTGACACGGACAGGCACACTCTCTGCAGATGAACAGTGCCTCAGTACGGACCCAGGATACGCGGGATCCTGTGTCAGAACGGCTCCTTTGACTTCTGGCCCGAGTAGGAAACCGCCATTTCTACTCGGGCCGCTTCTTCTACTCGGAGGATAATAACTTCCGTGATTCTTTCTTCTGGCCATCAATATGTACAACCGAATAGCAGTCGACCGGGTAGCGAGTACCGGGTAGCCAGCTATTCTGTCAAACATCTCTTCTGACCTTGCCCTTAGCACTGGCCTTTACCCTACTCGGGGGTAACCCCCCGACATTAGTCCCCGAAGCTGGTAGAGTCCTGCGAACTTGTTCGCTGGGCTCTTCCAGCTTAAGAACCAATCTTGCCTATGAGCCTTAGGAGGCCAAGTAGAACCTCCGAGTAGCCTTCAATCTTGTTTTGAGCTTTGTCTCTTCTGAATAGAACCACCTTTCTTCTCTGCCACCGAGTAAAAAAATTTAGCGAAATTTCCAATCAGAATTTCGGCGTGGCAGAGCAAAATCCGCCTTTCCGCACTGCAACTGGACGCGTGTCACGCTATCACACTCCCGACGCCTCGGTGCCCGGGATCTGACAGGCCACGCCTTCGCTTTCCGCGGCCTGGGCCCACTGGCCCGTTAGGTCCCATCAAGTGCAGTAATTACCCACGATCGCGTCGTGGGATCAACTGCGGCCGTTACGCGCGCATCCAGCGTTGTGTGCGTTTCTAACCGGCCCACACATCCCACGTCGCACGATCTTCGCCACGATTGATCCCACTAACTTCGACCGTAACGGCAACTCGAGGGGAGGTATAAATACCCCCTCGGTAACTCCTCTTTCCCCTTCCTGCTCTCATTCTCTCCCTGCCTCTTCTCATCTTCGCCGCCACCGAGCTCTTCGCCACCGTGCATCTCACTGCTCCGCCGCAAGGCTAGCTTCTTTCCACCGAACCCTTCACGAATCCACCGAATCCCCTCTTCCTGATGGCCCGCGACGATGATGCTCGCGCCGGATGGGCTGGATCCGAGGTCACGGCAGACGATTGCCAGTGGCTCGTGAACACCCGCCGGGTTCCCGCCGGCGTGCGATGCAGGCCCTCGAACGGCGAGCTCGTCCCCGCTCCGGAGGCGGACGAGTTCGTCGTGTTCCTTGCTCACTTCAAGCGGGGATTCGGGCTTCCCGTCTCGGACTTCTTCCACCAATTCCTCAACCACTTCGGGCTCCAGACGCACCACCTGCCGCCGAACGCAATCGTGATGCTCGCATACCACGCTGTGGTGTGCGAGGCGTTCTTGGGTGTGCGCCCCACGGTGCACACCTGGGCGCGCTACTTCTTCTTCAGGAAGCAGAGCGTGCCCAAATCGGGTAGCACGGAGGGTGCTCGTGGCATGACCAAGACCGGCAGCGCCATGATGGTGCAACGCGGCGGGACCAACCATCCGCGCATCAAGGGCCTCGACTCCGTGCGCAAGTGGCAGAGAACCTTCTTCTACGTGAAGAATGTCTCTGCCGAGGAAGGAGTGCCCCCCGTGGACCAGATCAACCTCCCCAAATGGACGAACACGGCGCCTACCCAACAGAATTGGGGATATAAGCCACCGCTAGACGGCGACATCAAGCAGGTCAACAAGCGCCTCATCGAGTTGAAGGACCTCGGGCTGACGAGCGACGATCCGATCGCCTGTTGGATCTCCAGGCGAGTGCTCCCGCTACAGCGCCGTGCGCACCTCATGTGCTACATGGGGGGCAACAGAGACTGTACAAGGACGACCACGTTCGAGTTGAGCAACGCAGATGTGGCCGTCTGGGCGCGCTCGATCATGAGCACCGCCCTCACCGACGACTGGCAGTACGGCTTTGCTCCGTATAGCCGCGAGAAGCCCATCGGACAGGTTGGTACCTTTATGTTTCTCCTTGGCATCGTGATACCGAATAGATGGCTTCCCAGCTTAAGATGCTTAGTGTTTGCATGCTGTACCGAGTAGAATGCATATTGTTGTCTCCTAGGTTTTATGTGCTTTGAACTTGCACGCCATGCCGAGTAGGTAACCTTTGTTAGTATCCGCTTAGGCCTTTTGTGCTTTGTGTTTGCACGCCATTCCGAGTAGGATTCTTTCTAGTATCCGATAGGCTTTATGTGCTTCGTGTTTGCACGCCATTCCGAGTAGGATTCCCTTGTGTTGCTTAACTGATTCGTACTGCCTGCTCATATCTTCAGCACCTTGACCGCCAGCGTAGTGAGAACCAGGAGCGCCTTGAGGGCAACTGGGACCCAGACCGGACCGAGGATGACGAGACCGCCTACGACACCCGGGCCACCCTCTGCGTCCCTCGTGCCGAACAGCATGGTAAGCACCACGTCGATGCTTCCATTAGGGATTGGTCTGAGGACGATGAAGAAGGTGACTGAGCTCGCCTCTGCTGCTCCGGGTAGCGCTATTTCTTCTCCCCTTCTGCTTCTCAATCGTTTGCTCTCTTTTATTCTACTCTGCAGACGACGCCGACGCGGAAGAGGAAGACGACGACGTCCTTGACGTCGATCTGGTTGCGGTGGCCGCACCCACCACTCGGAAGAGGGCGGGTAGCGGTGCTCAAGAGCCCGCCGCCAAGAAGCCAAGAGCTGAGAAGAAGAAGAAACAAGTTTCCGGCAGACGTCCGCTTCCCACTCGCGCAGGGTAAGTGATTTCCCTCTGGATCATCTCCCGCCATTGCCTTTTGGTGTTCTTTTTTCCCCTCCTCTTTTCTGAACCTCTTTTTCTTTTCAGCGCTGCCTTGGATGCTGATTCTGCTACCGCCCCCACCAAGTCTAAGAAGAAATCCGCCATTGACGTCGATGCGCTCATCGATCTCTCTGACGAGGACGAGCCCGCTGCGCGGGATGAGACGCACGCACCCTCGACCGTAAAGGAAGAGGACGAAGGCACCAACGCCGGAGACGTTGACGTTGGTGTCCAAGATATGGACACAGAGCAGCGGGCTGCTGCTCAAGGTGAGAGACCCCCTTCTCCCCCTGCTGCTTCAGCTGGGGAGAATGCTGAACAAGACGCTGATCACCAGGACCGTGCCGCCCTTGAGCGGCAAGAAGAGCACCAATAGCAGCAGAATACTGATGCTACTGACCAAGATGACCCCGCAGCCCAGCCGCGGGTAGAAGGACAGGAAGACGTACAACCAGATCCCGCTGCCGAGCAGCGGATTGAGACAACGCCGCGGGTAGAAGGACAGGAAGACGTACAACCAGATCCCGCTGCCGAGCAGCGGGTTGAGACAACTGAAGTGGAGCAGGACTCCCAGAGCTACGCGCAGCCGGGCGCTGCGCCGGGTAGCCAGCCCTTGGTGGCGCCTACCCAGCAGGCTGCTCCACCTAACGCGCCGAGCTCTCCGCCGGCCAAGAAGACCAAAACCGCAGCCAGCCCTTCAGCCAAACAGAACATCAAGAAAACAGATGCCGTCGAGAAGAAGGATGCTGCTGAGAAGAAAACCATTCAGTCTGATGCTCCTGTGCGCAAGAATCCATCACGCGCCGCTTCCGCCGCACAAGATTTGGCCAGGATGCCTCCGCCAAAGCTACCCGCGAGGCCTTCCGCCAAACCCGGGCAGCTGACCATCGGCGGTTCTGGTAGTTTCATTGGCGCAGGCGCTTCTGGCAGTTCTGCTAGCGCAGGCGCAGGATCAAGCGCTCAGGATCCGCCTAGCTACCTGCCCTACATGTTGCAGACGGCCCAGCAGTATAACATCAAGCTGACTGCGGGCGAGAAGAAGGTCGCGCTCACCAAGGGCAAACAGGCCACGGCGGTGGACGCCAAGTTGCCGGACAAGAAGAAGAAGAAAGCCCTCTCGATCTTCTCGCGCGAGGTCCAAGAGACTGAGGAGGTGCAGTCCGAGGGTCTCGAGTAGATAATCGATCGGGCCGGATTCATCGATGCAGTCTGGGAAAGCGACCTCCTAGGCAACAAGCCCTGGAATGGCTTGACCTTGGGCCCGCTGGATCATTGGCGCACCGACTGGAACAAGGCGGACATGGGCTACAACCCCATGACCATTTCGTCCAATACTAGCACGCTAGCCGCGAAGCTGTTCGTCCACCGCAAGGCTGCAGAAGACCTCGAACAAACCTATGCTGTAAGTGCCGTTTGATTGCTCCGAGTTGCCACTTTTTCTTCTCTGCTATTGTTCTCCTTATCTATCACCCAGTCCCAGAGATTTGGTCCGAGTAGACGGGTACTCAACCGAGTTGCCGTCTTCTCGGGCCCAATCTTCAAAAACTTGTCTGACCCCTTTTCTTTCTTCTTCTCAGAATAGCCTCTTAAAGAGGAGAATCCTTTACCGGCGTCTGCTCTGGAATCACAGCATCGCGAAAAGACGCCTTGAGGCCCTTGAAACAAATCGCAAGAGTGATGCTGTGACAGAACAGGAGGTCGTGGACCGTACTATTCAACTCTCTGAACTCGAGAGTAAGCTTCTAGCTATTCGGTTTATGCGTTTTGTGCTTACGCCCGTTTTTGCTTTCTGCTTTAACTCCTTGTACTCGGCAGGCAAACTCAAGACACTGGCAGATGAACACAAGCATTGCCATGTCTTTGTAGCCAACGCTGAGACGACCATCAAGAAGTTGGAAGGTGAGTTGCCGTCTGCTCTGCTCAGTTTCCTTCTTTTTCTTCGCTACTCTGCTGACCGTGCTTATCTTTCCACAGAAGACCACAAAAAGTTCCGTGAAGAGCACCTCGACTGCTTGACACCTGCTGAGGTGAACCAGCAATTGGAGAGCCAAGAAGTTGAGCTCAAGAACCAGCATGTCACCGAGATGGAACCGCTGCAGGTCCAGTTGAGGGCTGCTCTTCAGGATGCCATAGACATAGCCGCCGAGAAGGACAAGATGGAGGCGAGTTACAAGGCTAAACAGCGGGCCCTCGAGATGGAGAGCGAGACGCTGAAGAAAAGCAACTCGGATCTTATGCTTCAGCTAGCCGAGTTCCGCAAGGTGGAAGAGAGGCATGTTGCTAATGAAGAGGCATGGAAGCCGAAGCTGCAGTCGCTACTCTGCGACCTGAACAGTAAGTGCTTGCTTCTCTGCGCTTTCCCGTCTCCTTCTTCTTCTTTGCTGTTTGACTCGCATCTCTCGCCTGCTTCCTTTTCTAATCTTTTCTGATAGCATTTTCAGAAATTTTTCCCGACCTCTGCTCGTCTTGCAAACCTGCCCTGTCAAAGGCCCAAGAAATTCGAGTAGAGAAGGGACTGCCCATGGACACCAAGGCTACGATCGAGGATAGCTTCACGAACATGCAAAGTCAGCTTCAGCACCTTAAGGGCTTGGGCACCGACCTGACATCTACTGCCTTCAAGCTCCATGCTTTGTTCTGGCCCCAAGATCCCTTGCCCACAACCATCCGCGCGCTCGCCGAGAAGCTGAATGGTGTTAAAGCCGAGCTGAAGAAGTGGCGAGCATCCGGAGCTCGGGCAGGCGCTGACATGCTGCTCCTCTTCATCTGTAGCTGGTATGAAAACCTCGATCTCAACGTCATCCTTGAGATGCACCAGGACTCCAAGTGGGAGAAGGATCCCGCGTGCGTGATTCGCCGCCAGGCAGTCGCGTACGAGATCGCCTCCTACGCGGATACTGCGCGCTTCATTGAGGGCCTCACCGAGCCTGACACAGAGGCGGAAGGCGATGAGGAGGATGAAGACGAAGACGAGGCGACCGATTCTGAGGACTTAGGCTTCTTCGAGGACGCCGGTGCCGAGAAGGGGAAAGGCAAGGCTATCACGGGTAGCGACGATGAGGCTGAGAGCCTGGATGCCACCCCGAGTGCAGCTCCCGAGCTGGGCTCTTCTTCCGGCGCGGCACTTGGTGACGCGGCGCTACTCCGCGCCCAGTCCGACCCCATCTCGGTGGCCACCGCCACCTCAGACCAAGTTGTTGCCAACCCCGATGCGGACGCTGCTAATGCCAACACGGATAACACCGCTACCTCGAGCTAATTGCCTCCTGAAACACTTATGCCTTAAAAAAAATTATCAGATCCCCGGGATGCCGGGTGCAGTTGTATTAAACAATTATTCCTTTCCGTTTGCTACTCAGTTTTTATTCCACTTTGATATTTCATACTTAGTAATTTGAGCAGCTTTGGCTTGATGCCGGGTTGCGTTATGATGCAAGTCCCCGAGTTGCATTTATTATTCACTCTTCCTTTTTATCTCAGCTCCTACCTGCAGCTTGCTGCTTTTTTGGTATTCGAGTCACAAGAGTTCAAAGTTGGAGTTTCAAATACTTAGCCACTTAGAAAATCCATGATAACGCTACTCGCCACATAGCCGAAAAATAGTTAACAAAAAACAGTAAAGCGCGCTCTACTCGGTTGCCACATGCTTCCTTTCCTTTGCAGTTTTTCACATGTTCATTGACTCTTTGGCTTGTTCTCTGGCTTGCCATGAAGCCGGGTTTCAGACAGCAGCATAGTCGCAGAGTGTCCTGTGAGTGTAAACACACTACTTTGTATGCTTTTGAAATTCTAAACATAGCAACCGAGTAGGCAAAGATGTAGCAAAATAGGAACACTTAGAACAATTTTGGACGAGGGCAGGCCCTGAGTTCAATTTCAGATTGGAGAATAGGAATTTAACTCGGTTAAGGGAGTACATACACACTTTTGCTCATGAATGAAAGAGACGAAGTAGAGCTACATTCCAGGGGCGCTTAGATTCCTCTCCAGCTTTATTCGCCTTATTCTCCTGTGATGGACGCACGTCCACGAGATAATAGGCATCATTGTGCAGAGCCTTGCTCACAATGAATGGCCCTTCCCACGGAGGGGACAGCTTGTGCATCCCGGCTGTGCGCTGCACGAGCCTAAGCACCATGTCTCCTTCTCGGAAAACCCTTGGGTTTACTTTCCGGCTATGATAGCGCCTCAAGTTTTGCTGGTATACAGCTGAACGTGACATAGTAAGCTCTCTTGCTTCTTCTAGCAGGTCAACGTCATATTCTCGAGCTTCTCTCGCCTCCGCCTCAGTGTAGAGGGCTACTCGGGGGAGTCATGCTCTAGATCGATTGGCAACACGGCCTCAGCCCCGTAAACCAAGAAGAATGGTGTGTAGCCGGTTGAACGGTTAGGGGTAGTTCTTAGACTCCACAACACCGCTGGCAACTCGTCTAGCCAACACCCAGGTCTTTCAGCAATGGCTCAATCAGCCTTGGCTTTATACCTGCCAGCACCATGCCATTTGCTCTTTCCACTTTCCCATTGGAGGCGGGATGCGCAACAGATGCGACATCTAGCCGGATGTGCTTATCTCTGCAGAATCTCACCATGGCGCCCTCAGCAAAATTCGTGCCGTTATCTGTGATGATGCTGTGCGGGTAGCCATATCTTAGGATCACGTCCTTTAGGAATTTCACAGTAGTGGCTCCATCACATTTCCGAATAGGTTTCACTTCGATCCACTTGGTGAATTTGTCAACCATGACTAAGATGTGAGTCATGTTGCCTCTAGCCGGCTTGAAGGGACCAACCATATCCAAGCACCAAACAGCAAATGGCCAAGTGATGGGAATGGTTTTCAACTCGGAAGCAGGCATGTGGATCTTACTTGCGAACATTTGGTAGCCGTTGCACTTTTTGACGATATCTTCAGCTTGCTGCAGAGCGGTGAGCCAGTAGAAGCCATGCCGGAAAGCCTTCTTGACCAGAGCCCGAGAAGAGGCGTGATGCCCGCATTCTCCTTGATGTATTTCCAAAAGAATTTCCTGTCCTTCTCCTGGTTCCACACAACGTTGCAGCACGCCGGTGGGACTTCTTTTATGCAGCGTCTCTCGGAAGATAGTGTATCCCTTGGATCTTCTCTGAATCTGCCTTGCAGTTACCTCATCATCTGGCAGGGTGCCGTCCTTTAGAAAGGATAATATGGGCATAGCCCAACTCGGTGTCTCCCTTGCGGGAGTCACTGGTTCGTCCACTTCCATCAGAACAACCACCACCGCTTCTCCTTCTGCGTTGGGGTTGACTCTCTGCAGCCCCGAGCGATTTGCAAGGAGATCTTCAATGAATGCGACACTCCCCGGGTTGAGAGGGACAGTCCCCGAGTAGGGAAGGGCAGTCCCCGAGTAGCAGGCGCCAGTCCCCGGGATGGAGACTGCAGTCCCCGGGTTCTCTGTTGCATTCTCCCAGTCGATCTCCATTGGAACAGCTTCCTCACTAGGCAGAGAAGGGACGAAAATGGACTCCGAGTTGGGGGATGGCTTGATGGATGGCTTCCTCAAATGTTCCAAGGCAATCCCCACCGGGATGTATTGCCGAGAAGACCCCAACTTGGACAGCTCATCAGCTGCTTCGTTCTCTGCTCGGTGGATGTGCTGGAACTCGCAGCCTTCAAAAAATCCAGTCATAGTTTGCACCAGGAAGCGGTATGACGCCATGTTGGCATCCAGAGCATCCCAAGTGCCAGAAACTTGCTGCACAACCAAATCCGAGTCGCCATAGCATATGATGCGCTGCACACCAACTTCTTTCGCCACCTTCAAGCCATGCACCACGGCCTCGTACTCTGCTACGTTGTTGGATGCCTTGAAATGGATCTGCAGGACATACTTGAGTTGGTCCCGCTTGGGTGACGTAAGCACTACGCCAGCGCCAAGCCCTTCCTTCACCTTGGAGCCATCAAAATGCATCTTCCAGTAATTGGAAACTGGAGCAGGAGGCTCATACTGCACCTCAGCCCAATCCACAAGAAACTCCGCCAGTATCTGAGACTTGATGGCTTCTCTTCTCGCATACGCGGGAGCGTACGCGGCTAACTCGATTGCCCACTTGGCTACTCTGCCACTTGCTTCCTTGTTGCCCATAATATCCGAGATGGGAGCAGAGCTCACCACAGTGATAGGATGCTCTTGGAAGTAGTGTTTCAGCTTCTTGGCGCCCAGGTACACGTCGTACGTCATCTTCTGATAGTGCGGATAGTTCTGCTTGGAGCTGGATAGCACCTCACTGAGATAATACACCGGCCGCTGCACACTCTTGCCTTCCTCTTCTCGTTCCACCACAATCACCACGCTTACTACCCGGTTGGTAGCAGCAATGTACATCAGCATTGGCTCTTTGGGTAGCAGACTAGCCAAGATGGGAGCGCTACCCAGCATCGCTTTTAGCTCGTTGAATGCCACGTCCGCTTGTGGTGTCCAAACGAACTTGTCACTTTTCTTCATCAACTGGTACAAAGGTAAGGCCTTCTCGCCCATTCTTCCCAAGAAGCGACTCAGAGATGCCAAGCAACCAGTGAATTTTTGCACATCCTTCAGTGATCTCGGCAAAGACATGCTCTCAATAGCTTTTATCTTTGAAGGATTGGCCTCAATGCCCCGACTGGACACCAAGAAGCCGAGTAGCTTGCCAGCCGGGACGCCAAAGGTGCATTTACTCGGGTTTAGCTTCATTTTATACTTGCGCAAATTGGCAAAGGTTTCCTCAAGATCGGAAAGCAGAGTATGTGTTTTATTCGTTTTGATGACGATGTCATCTACGTACACCTGCACATTTTTACCGAGTTGATCGTGCAAACATTTCTGCATGCATCTTTGATAAGTGGCACCCGCATTCCGCAGCCCGAAACACATGACACGATAGCAATAAGCCCCGTACGGGGTAATGAAAGAAGTCTTTATTTGATCAGCAGGGTTGAGAGCTATCTGATGAAAACCAGAGTAGGCATCTATGAAAGACAAAAGCTCACAACCAGCAGTGGAATCGATCACCTGGTCGATGCGAGGTAGCGGAAAGGGATCTTTGGGGCAGGCCTTGTTCAAGTCGGTGTAGTCGACGCACATGCGCCACGCGGTGGCGGCCTTGGGATCCTCCTTCTTCTTCTCGACCTTGACCGGGTTGGCTAGCCAATCCGGATGCAGAACCTCCATGATGAAATTGCTAACTAGCAACTTGGTGATCTGATCACCGATAGCTTTTCTTCTCTAATCTCCGAAGCGGCGCATAGCCTGCTTCACTGGTTTGGCGTCAGGACGCACATGTAACGAGTGCTCAACCAACTCCGTCGGGACACCTGGAAGATCCTCATTGGACCAGGCGAACACGTCCCGATTCTCACGGAGGAAGTGGATGAGCTCGCTTTCCTATTTCTCCCCCAACCCAGAGCCAATGATGGCAACATGGTCGGGGAACTCAGGGTCAACCTGGATCTTCTTCGTCTCCTGGGATGCCTGGAACGCCGTCCCGTGATGGGAACTCGGCATTCCAGGCGCACCTCCTTGTGCGGACTGCGCCATAGCCACCACCTCGTACATCTTCTTCTTCTCGGCAGCAATCACCATGGACTCCGCCAACTGAGAACCAGCAGAGGCACACTCCATGGATTTCTTGTAATCACCAGAGATGGTAATCACGCCATTGGGACCGGGGATCTTCATCTTCAGGTATGCAGCATGAGTAGAGGCCATGAATTTGCTCAGAGCCGGCCTGCCGAGTAGCGCGTGGTAGGGGCTCTGGTGATCGACCACCTCGAACTGTAGCCTCTCTGTGCGGCAGTTCTCCCTTGTGCCGAATAGAACGTCTATCCACACTCTGCCCATTGGAGAACAAGAAATTCCCGGCACGATGCCGTGGAACGTGGTCTTGCTGGGTAGCAGCATGTTCTCGGAAATACCGAGTTTCTCAAGCGTGTCCTTGTACACGATGTTGATGCTGCTGCCGTTGTCGATCAGCACTTTGCTGAACCTCACGTTCTTCTCGGGACCCAAGAAAGTGGGATCCAGCACCAAAGCGTAGCTACCCGGATTGGGCATTACCTTGGGATGATCCACTCTGGACCACGTGATCTCCTGGTTGCACCAGTGCAGATAATGAGGGATAGCAGGGATCACAGCATTGACCTCCATGGCACGCCGATGCTGAGATTGCTTGTCGACGAGCTCAGAAGTGAAGATCATATAGCTCTCATGGTGCTCTTGGTACTGGTTGCGGTCTCCATCATCATTGTTTCCATTGTTGTTGCCCTGGTAGTTGTTGTTGCCTCTGTTGTTGTTGCGGTTGCGGTTGTTGTTGATATTGTTGCGGTAGCCCTCATTGTTGAAGTGGCGGTTGGCTCCTAAAGCCACCTGGTTCACGTTTTCTCTTCTCGGGATTGCGGGAGGCCGAGCTGCGGGCGCGCGAGCAGGCTGCACATTGGCATTCACAGCTGGCAGAGGAGGAGGAGGAGGCAAGCCCTCATTCCTGATCTCTTCCCACCAACTGCACTCCCGAGTAGTGTGGTTGGCAGGTCTTGTGGGATGCCGAGTATGGAAGCTGCATGGGCCATCCTTCATGTCCTTGAAGACAAAGTTCTGACTAGGATCCGAATTGCCGCTACCCTGCTGGGGAACGTTGTATGGCTTCTTGTTGCTCTGGCCATGATTCTGGTTTTGCCCGTACTGGGCTCCAGCAGGTTTTTGCCTCTGGCTACCCCCAGCTCCGGTAGTCACAGCGTTCACCTCCTCGGGATCGTACCGAGTATCAATCCGGTCACCCCTGCGCTTGTTGCGGAACTCGTTGCGCTTGCTGCTGTTGAAGTTCCTTCTCGGCTCCGTGGAGTCCATGAAGGGCTGTGTTGGGTCCCCGAGTGCGTACTGATCCGCAATCTTGATAGTCTCCGCGAGGGTGTTCGGCATTTCCCTCTGCAGCCTCTGCCATAACATGCTGCAGTGTCTGCAACCCTGCGCAAACCAAGTGATAGCCTGCGCCTCATTCACACCTTCGCAGGTGTTCCTCAATGTGCTCCACCGAGTAAGATACTCGCGGTCCGTCTCGTCTTCTCGCTGCTTGCAAGCGGACAACTGCTGCGGCCTATTCGGCCTCTTGTATGTGCTGGTGAAGTTCCTGATGAATGCCTCCGAGAAGTCCAGCCAGCAATTGATGCTGTTCTTGGGCAGATTGTTGAGCCAAGTGCGCGCAGGGCCTTCGAACATTTGCGGCACATACTGTTGGGGGAAAGATAACCTGGTACCCCTAAGGACGAAGAAAATATGACCAGCCAGAAGCGAGACCAGGCCAGGAGGCAAAGCCTGGTCTGGGGGTAACTCAGCTTTGGAAGATGCTATAGAAGGAAGATTTTGGAAGACCCGGAAACCTTGTACAAGTTGGAGACTCAAGACTTGGAGGTCACGCAGGGGACCTAGATTAGGACTCTTAATATGGTATGACCCAGTTTTTACCTTGTACGACCAGGAGACCAGCCGCCCATATAAGCAGGCTCCTAGGTCATAGAGAGAGAGAGAGATTTCGGGTAGAAACCCTAGATTCCAGGTCTCGGCGAGAGTTAGCCCGAGCCAAATCCCAGGTCTCGGCGAGAGTCGGCCAAATTCGAGGTCTCGGCGAGAGTCAGCACGAGCCAAATTCCAGGTCTCGGCGAGAGTCAGCACGAGCCAAATTCCAGGTCTCGGCGAGAGTCGGCCAAATTCCAGGTCTCGGCGAGAGTCAGCACGAGCCAAATTCCAGGTCTCGGCGAGAGTCAGCACGAGCCAAATTCCAGGTCTCGGCGAGAGTCGGCCAAATTCCAGGTCTCGGCGAGAGTCAGCACGAGCCAAATTCCAGGTTTCGGCGAGAGTCAGCACGAGCCAAATTCCAGGTCTCGGCGAGAGTCGGCCAAATTCCAGGTCTCGGCGAGAGTCAGCCCGAGCTAAATTCCAGGTCTCGGCGACATTGCAGTCCGAGCCTCTAGATCGATTGCTAATAAGATCCCAGCTGGAAGTAAGCTATTATCTCCCATGAAGAGGTCGAACCAGGATAATCCTTGTGTACAAGACAAAGAGATCCAAGAACCCTAGCAATATCGTTTGATATCGAACATCCCGTGTAACCCGAGAGTTGAGTTATTATATTAAGATCGGAGACTCGGCGACTTTGATTGCCGGCTACCAGATCGAGTTGCACCATGTTCTAAACCCTCTCCCAAACGCCTGTGTCGTCTTGCCCCAAGATCAGTTACCCCCGGTAACGTCTGCCGTGATTATCCCACGACAGTTGGCGCCCACCGTGGGGCCTGCGTCCAAAGGTGTTTACATCACGTGAGAAGCTCGGGAGAACATGAAGAACCTCATCATCGGCGAGATCTACATCAACCCCGAAGGAGAGAAGATGGTGGACGATTTTGGCTGGGGGCCAGAGTCGGATCTGCTCGAATCCGGATCTGTCATCACAATCGGCCGGGTCAACATCCTCATCGGCATGGTACGTACGTCCGGTTCAATCCCCGATGATTTTGAGTATGATTCTATATCAGCTTAGCCCAAGAGTGCTGCGCAACTTCGGTTAGCATGGCCCGGAGCGCTTCGCAAAAATTTATATCAGCTTAGCCCAAGAGTGCTGCGCAACTTCGGTTAGCATGGCCCGGAGCGCTTCGCAAAAATTTATATCAGCTTAGCCCAAGAGTGCTGCGCAACTTCGGTTAGCATGGCCCGGAGCGCTTCGCAAAAATTTATATCAGCTTAGCCCAAGAGTGCTGCGCAACTTCGGTTAGCATGGCCCGGAGCGCTTCACAAAAATTTATATCAGCTTAGCCCAAGAGTGCTGCGCAACTTCGGTTAGCATGGCCCGGAGCGCTTCGCAAAATTTTATATGAGCTTAGCCCAAGAGTGCTGCGCAACTTCGGTTAGCATGGCCCGGAGCGCTTCGCAAAAATTTATATTAGCTTGGCCCGAGAGTGCTTCGCAATATTGTAAAATATTCTATTAATATTAGCTTAGCCCAAGAGTGCTGCGCAACTTCGGTTAGCATGGCCCGGAGCGCTTCGCAAAAATTTATATTAGCTTGGCCCGAGAGTGCTTCGCAATATTGAGAAATATCCTATTAGTATAAGCTTAGTCCAAGAGTGCTTCACAACTTCGGTTAGTGTTGCCCAAAGAGTTCTTGGCAACAGTATGTGGATCAATGTGGTAATGTTGCACAATTAAGCCTTTACTTTATAAACATTGATCCGGGTCTTGGGGGCTCTTACTTGAATAGTTTGTAGCTGCAATCCTAAGACCTGGCTTTTATGCCGCCAGTATAATCCTTGCCTATCTTGTTTAAGCTCGATGTGACTCGCACTTATATGGCCTGTTTGCTCTCTTGTAATCTCAATCAGTTATGATGCCCATGGGGACTTAACTGACCCTGTTTTTCAGAGTGAGTTCAGCAGTGATAATCCATGCGAAAGCCGGCTTACAGTTAAAGGTTTGCAAAAGAGTCATCTAAACCATCGACATATTGAGAGGACCCACCTCGGTAACCTGGAGGCATAAGAACCCAGGAAGAAACATGATTTATGGGATGTTATTGAGATAAACCTGGAGGCGTATGAACCCAGGAAGAATAACCGGGTTTTATCCTTTTATATATTATTTGTCTTATTTCGGGAGTTTAACCTGGATGATCGAGCTTGCTGCTTCACCTGAAACATGACGCCTAAAATCAAGATCATGAAGGAGAACAAGACCAGCTCGAATCCAGCTTAAACTTGGGGGCTACTGTTGGGGGAAATATAACCTGGTACCCCTAAGGACGAAGAAAATATGACCAGCCAGAAGCGAGACCAGGCCAGGAGGCAAAGCCTGGTCTGGGGGTAACTCAGCTTTGGAAGATGCTATAGAAGGAAGATTTTGGAAGACCCGGAAACCTTGTACAAGTTGGAGACTCAAGACTTGGAGGTCACGCAGGGGACCTAGATTAGGACTCTTAATATGGTATGACCCAGTTTTTACCTTGTACGACCAGGAGACCAGCCGCCCATATAAGCAGGCTCCTAGGTCATAGAGAGAGAGAGATTTCGGGTAGAAACCCTAGATTCCAGGTCTCGGCGAGAGTCAGCCCGAGCCAAATCCCAGGTCTCGGCGAGAGTCGGCCAAATTCGAGGTCTCGGCGAGAGTCAGCACGAGCCAAATTCCAGGTCTCGGCGAGAGTCAGCACGAGCCAAATTCCAGGTCTCGGCGAGAGTCGGCCAAATTCCAGGTCTCGGCGAGAGTCAGCACGAGCCAAATTCCAGGTCTCGGCGAGAGTCAGCACGAGCCAAATTCCAGGTCTCGGTGAGAGTCGGCCAAATTCCAGGTCTCGGCGAGAGTCAGCCCGAGCTAAATTCCAGGTCTCGGCGACATTGCAGTCCGAGCCTCTAGATCGATTGCTAATAAGATCCCAGCTGGAAGTAAGCTATTATCTCCCATGGAGAGGTCGAACTAGGATAATCCTTGTGTACAAGACAAAGAGATCCAAGAACCCTAGCAATATCGTTTGATATCGAACATCCCGTGTAACCCGAGAGTTGAGTTATTATATTAAGATCGGAGACTCGGCGACTTTGATTGCCGGCTACCAGATCGAGTTGCACCATGTTCTCCTCTGAGCTAAACCCTCTCCCAAACGCCTGTGTCGTCTTGCCCCAAGATCAGTTACCCCCGGTAACGTCTGCCGTGATTATCCCACGACACATACCGCACGGCCCATCTCCGGTTGCCGTTAGCAATGTGCACGGCTGTGACATAGTCATTGAGCCAGTCTTCCGGCTTGGTGCTGCCGTTGTAGCACTTGGTGCCTGTGGAGAGCTGGAAGTTCTTCACAGATGGCTCATTCATGATGCGCGGGCCAAAGCACTCTGGGCCAGGCGGCCCCGTGTTCTCGAGTCTTGCGGACAGGCTGATCCTGTCCAGCTTGTACTTGGCATCTGTGGGTTCCAGCACACGCTCACCCACGCGATCCGTGATTTCATAGCCGGCTAGCGCCATAGCCGAGTTGCCATCATCATACCTATCCACCTCCATAGCCGCCGGCTGCTCCACCGGGTTGGCGACTGGCGCCACCGCACGTGGCTGCTGCCTCTGCCGAGTAGGCTGAGCACCATGATGCCGAGAAGGGCCAGGGCGACCTCCATCCCGCGTTTGGCTCTGAGCTTTATAGGCTTGATAGCCTGCTCCTGTAGTGTTGTGTTTTTGGCCGGACTGTCGCGACACAGCGAGCTGTTTCGCGGCGACAGTCGGGTCGTACACCTGCATCTGCATGTCCTTGCCAGAGTGCCCACTCCGGCTCTTCTCACGGCTAGGATGCGGCGATGAGGCCTGATCGGTGGATCTGACCGCATGCGAGTGCACCACCTGAGAAGCTCCAGCACCCGGACTGGCTTTCCGGAACTCCTCGTTCTGCCTAGCAGCCTCTAGCACTAACTCATTGAGCCTCTCTTGCTGCCTAGCGCGTGCGTCGCCAGCAAGGTTCGGCAACTCAGCAGCTACAGCCTCAGCAACTCTAAGTGTTTTGGCGGGGGTGCTGTATCTGGGCCTGGTGGAGGTGTTTGCGGTGGCAGACTGGCTAGGGCCTCTACAACTGTTGCCATCTCGGCGCCTAAATTGCGACGCGTAGCACCTACTTTGCTAGACTTCCTAGTGACGGGAGTGAAGCCGTGGGCCTTGTTATACTCGTTCTGATCTAGGCTAAGCTCTAGCCTAATCTTATCTAGCTCCGCCTGCTCGGCGGGTAGCTCCTGACGTTGCCGGTCGAGCTGCGTCCTCATGGATAAGAGCTCGAGCTCAGTGGGAGGAGGCATACCCAGTCGCGCAGCAGATGCCGGTATCGTCGGAGTAGTGGAGAGGGGAAGGTTGCAGTCCTTCTCGTAGGGCTTGTGTGTCTTCCCGCCAGCACTCGACCCGGCGAGATCCTCGACGACGGGCACGGCAGCAGCCGCGCCCTTCCCGGCGTCAGCAGCCAGGCCGGCCACCATCACCTCCACGCTGTCCGCAGGGCGGCTCACCGGCCTTCCGCGGGCAGCGATCACAGCTGGAGGATCATCCGCGTCCAGCACCTCCTCCGGGAACTCGCGGGCAACGACGGTGGCGACGTAGACAAGGTGCGAGCCGAAGGAGAGCACCATGCCGCCTTCCAGCATGGCCTTGCCGCCGAAATCGCCGGCATTGTCGGTGACGAAGTCGAAGGAGCCGAATCTGTGGACAAGGACACAGACCACGCGCTCCCCCGTAGCAGGAATAGATCCCGTCCGAACGGAAACTCCAGCCAGCGCCGCTGGTTTCCCCACGGTGGGCGCCAACTGTCGTGGTGGTGTCACGGCAGATGCCATAGGATGGCTAAAGTTGTGGGGACGATGGACGCTGGAGGCGCTCGGGGAGGGATCACGCAGCGAATAGCCGCGTGAGATAAGAAACTAGCACTGCAAACAACAATATCTACCCAGGTTCAGGGCCCTCGTGTGGAGGTAAAACCCCTACTCCTGCCTTTTTCTCTGTATATTGGTATCTCACCGGGTAGCCACAGTACAAGTTTTACCTATATCCGAGTAGCCACTCTGTTCTCTATGTGATGAACTAGGTCAAGAATGTGAACCGATTTTGGGATCTCTCGCGCAGGGGGGCAGGGCACCTTATATACTGGTGCCCAGCCGGATACAGCCAACAGGAAGAAGTACGAACAGATGTCGACATTGTGTGCACACTGCGTACTTCCGGCTTCCCGCTGACAGCTTTGGCTTCCTAGTTTGTCCTGTGTGGAAAG
The DNA here is from genome assembly GCA_028641055.1 of Alopecurus myosuroides. NCBI lineage: Eukaryota > Viridiplantae > Streptophyta > Magnoliopsida > Poales > Poaceae > Alopecurus > Alopecurus myosuroides. Next base: position 8,796,830 of record CM054057.1, read on the forward strand.
TCGTTGTGCAAAACCAAGAAGATGATATGTTATCACTGCCACCATCACAGAGTAGGCCCTCCTAACCTGCGACGGTCTGCTGACACCCTGACGCGGACAGGCACGCTCTCTGCAGATGAACAGTGCCTCAGTACGGACCCAGGATACGCGGGATCCTGTGTCAGAACGGCTCCTTTGACTTCTGGCCCGAGTAGGAAACCGCCATTTCTACTCGGGCCGCTTCTTCTACTCGGAGGATAATAACTTCTGTGATTCTTTCTTCTGGCCATCAATATGTACGACCGAATAGCAGTCGACCGGGTAGCGAGTACCGAGTAGCCAGCTACTCTGCCGAACATCTCTTCTGACCTTGCCCTTAGCACTGGCCTTTACCCTACTTGGGGGTAACCCCCCGACAGCCCTCCATGCGATCTTCTGTTGAGGGGGGAGGACCCCAGACTCGGCTAGCTCTTCTAATTTTTCAATCGTGACGGTCGACTTTGCCCACTTGGCGGCCGGAGTGAAGCCCGGTGATCGCGGCGCGGCGGCGTGGAACGGCGGCCGGTTTTTGAGGGTGACGGCGGTGTACGCACGGACCGGCATTCTCGCTTCGAGCTCGAGTTTCGGGCTCCAATGGCGCATCGCAAGATTGAAGATGAAGCCCGGTGAGCGCGGCGGCGCGGAACGGCGGGCCGGCTCTCGAGGTCGGCAGCGTGCGTGCAGGGTCCGGCGGCTCGAGTTTCGAGCTCGGGTCATGGGCTCCAATGGTGCGCTCGGAGGAAGAAGAAAAAGTGGAGTGCGGTGTCGTTTTGTGATTAGGGTTTTTCCCCGGGCCCTGTATTTATAGGCGTGGTGATAACCCTAGAATGCCAAACGGTACAATCGAGAAATTTGCGGAAAGATATACCCGACCCGTTGATTATGGGAATAAGATCTTGGGAGTTATCGTCAGGCAACCGAGTTACAAATGACCGGCAAAAGAGCCTGACTCAAGATTCTTACTCGGACTAGCTTGTGGGGAGTATGAAAGCCGGGTTATGAAATGTACGATGTGGAGAGTTGATCCTAGAGATGATATTAGTCTTAGCGTGATAATGGGGTTATTATATGGACCGTCGAAAAAGCCGGCCTGGCTATAGTTAAAGCAATCTAACCTGTAAAATCACATACGTAAATGTTTGTTGTTTTGCAGGGAATAGCATGCGCTTCATGGTTGGCTCAAAGTTTGAAGCTACGAGGAGAGCGCGCCAACCAAGATACCCAAGCTATTCTGGGGACTACTGTTGGGGGGATAATAACACGGCAGGCCCATGCATGGGGACGAGACCCGGCAGGAGGGTATCTACACGAGACCTTGTACTGCGATACTGGGCCGGGTGTTATTAATGGGCCAGTGATTGTATTAGTAACCCGACCCAAGGAAGGAGAAGTTCTAGAAGACCTAAAAGGCGGTGTAAACCTTGGGGTCCAAGGTTTGGGGGTCACGGGAAGTAATTTAGGGTTACGTACAGACCCCGAATAGGACTCTAGATGTATCTTGTAAGGAAAGCCAGGAAACCAGGTATTATATATAAACCGGCTTCTGGGGCATAGGGAGACAGATCAAAGGAGACAAAAGGATTGGAGTATTCAAGATATACGAGAGCAAGTCTTTTGTAACCCTAGATTGGAGTCTTGGTGACATTGCAGCCCGAGCCTCTAGATCGCCAATTAGTATGATTTCAGCTAATGCTCATCCTGAGCAAAACCCTCTCCCAAACACCAGAGTCAAATCACCCTAATCTAATTTACCTCCGGTAACATCTGCCGTGACTTTCCCACGACAGTTTGTCTTTCGTCAATTCCTTGACGTTAGGATAAGTCCGGCTTACTTCTCCGTCCTCTTCCTCTCCTTCTTCCTCAGCATCTGGCGGAGGTGTTTTGGCGTATTTTTCTTCTTCCTCTTCGGCATCCGACTTTCCAGTTGGTTTTTCCATGAGTACTTCATGGAAGATCCCCTGCATGGATTTCACCTTTCTTTCGAAGGAATCTTCATCTTCATCTTCGGAATCTGTGTTGTATCCTGCAGATCCGGTTTTCGAGTCCAATCCTGTCTCAATAGCAGCTAGTATGGACTCAGCTTCCGAGTTCGTCGCCTGATTGGCAGATGTCGGATCTTCCACCTTATCCGTGGGATCGGTGTTATCTGCATGTTTCACGTGATTTTCGTCTTCCGTGTTTTCGGCGATCTCTAACTGCACCATGGCGACAAAGTGCGATCTGGTTTCAGGCATCTCCTGAGAGGCGGCAGATCCAGTCATGCTTTGGCGATATGCAGCTATTGAGGCTTGATTTGCCTCTTGATGCGCTTTGTTGGGAACCCCAAGAGGAGGGTGTGATGAGCACAGCGGTAGGAGTTTTCCCCTTAGTTAAGGACCAGGGTTACCAATCCAGTAGAAGATAGAGGACCTTCGGAAGGTTGATGCCACAGACGGTGGTGCTGGCGCTTCACCGGTGTCAGCAACAACGTGGAATCTGCACACAACACAACCAAAATACTTTGCCCCAACGGTACAGTGAGGTTCTCAATCTCACTGGTCTTGCTGAAAACAAATATTAGACGTATGGTGTGGAAAACAGTGTATGCTTGCAGTAAGTAAAGAGAGCAGGAAATTGGTGTGGTTTGTTTAACAGTGTGAAAAAATGGACCGGGTTTCATAGTTTCACTAGTGGTGTCTCTCCATAAAAGATAGCATGCTGGGTGAACAAATTACAGTTTTGCAATTGACAAATAGAGGTTGCACCATAGTGCACAATATGACATGAGCATTACTATGATATTTAGTGCGGTAATTACAACAAGATACATAGACCGACATCCATCTGCATCTATGACTAATAATCCACCCTCAGGTTATCATCCGAACCCCTTAGGTATTAAGTTGCAAGAAACAGATAATTGCATTAAACAAAGTGTGTAATGTAAGCAATGATTATGCACGCGGGCACTCTCACCGCTGGTTTCTCCCTAATGGCAACAACACATCCTCCCCTTCATGTTTCTGTCACTCGAGCAAGGCAACGAGGAGGCATGAACCAACTATCAAGCATAAATACTCCCTCTTGGAGTCACTAGCAACTACTTGGCCACAACAACCACTAGCAACAGAAAGCATGCAAGATCACAAATAACATATGCAAATATAGACTATAATAAACTTGGCATAAGTTCAATATTCATCGGATCCCAGCAAACACAGCATATAGAATTACATAAGATCAATCTCGATCATGATAGGCAGCTCACGAGATCTAAACATGGAGGCATATGAGGAGAAGACAACCATCTATCTACATCTATGAACCCGCAGTCCAAGAATGAACTACTCAAGCATCACTCCGGAGGCATGCATGGTGATGTGGAAGCCTCCGGTGATGATTTCATCTCCGGCAGGGTGCCGAAAACAGCTTCAGAACCCCCTGATCTAGGGTTGACGGTGACGACGGCTGCGGAACTTTTTCGAGGATTTTGATCAGGTGCTTAGGGTTTTCCATCCGGGGGGGATTAAATAGGCGAAAGGGCAGAGGAGGTGGAGGTCCAGGGGCCCCGCACCACCACTGGAGCGGCCAATGGGGGGCCGCGCCACCCCATGGTGTGGGCCCCCCGATGCCCCTCTTCATCTCCTCTTCGGTCTTCTGGATGCTTCCGGGAAAAATAGGACTTTCGGGCTTCGAACTTTCCAATTCTGAGAATATTTCCAGAACAACTTTTCTGAAACTAAAAACAGTAGAAAACGGGGAACTGGCTCTGTGGCATCTTGTCAATAGGTTAGTCCGGAAAATCGATAAAAATGACATAAAGAAGGGAGAAAACATGTAGCAATTGGCATAATATCATCATGGAGCATTAGAAATTAGGGATACGTTTATGACGTATCACCTCTATGTATGAATAGAGCAGATCGAACAGAATCCAACATTGAAGCCTTCATCTATTGGGTATAGGGCGTGTGGGATAAACTTACTTCCACCACGGAATCTCATTGCTTCTGTTGTCAAACCGATATAAACATTAGCAGATTCGATGGGTAGGATGGAAGAACTTACCAGGTGATTCCGTGCTGGCATGTAGGATCCATTATTGAGGAAGCGTCCGACATTGCCGTCGAATTCCAAGCTTCCGGCAGTGATCGTGCTGCCGATTCCGTGGAGTATCCCCGCTCGAAACATGACTCCCAACGCTACTGGCCCCACGGTGGGCGCCAAATGTCGAGTCTTCTTAATTAGGATCATGGACGGGGATTCCATAAGCCTACTCGTAGAACCGTGGGTGAAAATGTAGAAGTATTGGAAACGAGGACACGATTTACCCAGGTTTGGTATGACGCAACTATGGCGACGTTTCTACTCCTGCAATCTCAGTAAATCAGGGCTGAAGCCTGAAGTATACAAAGTACAATTGTGAGTATAGTTTTGCTAACTCGGCGATGATGAACTTCCCGGCAAGTTGGCTTCTAGCTATTCGAACCTCTGTTCTCTTGTTCTCTTCTTTGCTCCCGTCCAGCTTTATAAAGATAGCCGGACTAGGGCTTACAGGAAGGAAACCTAGACGACTGCGAAAAGTATTCTAATCTTGGAAAGTAAGGCATCCGGCTTCGCCTCCAAGTCGTACCACATAATTAGTCGTGGTACGGGTTTTTTCTAGACTCCGGCTTCCTGTGCGTCAGCCTATTGGGCCTCCTAGTGCACTTTTTCCATTGTATACGGGCCACCCTGGTAATCCGGCCTTCGGTCAATGCCGGATATACCCCCATTTGTCATATATCCGACGCTGGAGGCTTCTTAAAATTTGCTGAGATTTTAAACATTTAACAGGAGAAGTGGAGACATTACCAACACCAATTACGTTACAATTTTTTATAAAGAATTAAACAAGATAAAATAAAATAAACTAAGCAGAACTAAAACAAAGTTAAGATGTTGGAGGTGAGAGACTCCCCTTGAAGAAATCCTCTTCCTCCCTAGCAACAGCGCCAGAAAAAGTGATTGATGCGCGAAGATTGTACTCTTGTTGGGAGACCCCAAGAGGAAGGTATGTAGAGAACAACAACAAGTTTTCCTCGGAAAGAAACCAAGATTGAATCGACCAGTAGGAGAAAGAAATCACTTCTAAATGTTGATGACAGCTGATGTTGGCAGGGCGCACTACTGGTTCAGCAGCAACGTGGAATCTACACACAACATAACCAAGATACTTTGCCCCAATGAAACAGTGAGGTTGTCAATCTCACCGGTTTTGCTAACACAAAGGATTAAATGTATAGTGTGGAAAATAGTATTTGTTTGCAGTAAATGAAAAGAGAATAGTGAATAAAAGGAAAGAAAACAGTGTTTGCAGTGGTTGCATTATTAGTGTAAAAGAATGGACCGGGGTCCACAGTTCACTAGTGGTGTCTCTCCATAAAAGATAGATAACATGGTGGGTAAAAAAATTACAGCTGGGCAATTGACAGATATAAAGGCTGCACCGTAGTGCATATGCATGAAATGGTGATTACCCCTTCTTGGTTTCAGGCAATTTTAAACATTTAACAGAAGAAGTGGAGACATTACCAACACTAATTACTTTACCATTGATAGTAGGAGGTTTACTAACATTAGAAACGTCAGTTTTACTAGTGTTGTTAATAGTGCAAACTCTAGCTATATTATTCTTTCTAGCAATTTCATCTTCTCTTTCCATCTAGCATGTAATTCAGCTAACATTCTAACATTGTCATCAATTCTAACTTGAATGGCACTCAGAGTTTTGCTTTCTTTAACATCACGAGGCATAAATTTTAGTTTCAGAAGATCAACATCAAGAGCAAGGCTATCAACTTCCGAAGCAAGAACATCAATTTTGCCAAATTTTTCCTCAACGAATTTATTAAAAGTAGTCTGTGTACTAATAAAGTCCTTGAGCATGAATTCAAGATTAGAGGGTACACTTCTATTGTTGTTGTAGGAATTACCATAGGAATTAACATAACCACTACCATTATTAGAAGGATATGGCCTATAGTTGTTGCTACCAAAATTATTCCTATAACCATTGTTGTTGAAATTATTGTTTTGAATGAAGTTCACATCAACATGCTCTTCTTGAGCAACCAAAGAGGTTAAATGAACATTATTTGGATCAACATAAGTTTTACCATCACAAGCATAGACATAATAGCATCAATCCTATCACTCAAGGGAGAGGTTTCTTCAACAGAATTTACCTTCTTGCCCGGTGGAGCTCTATTAGTGTGCTTTTCAGAATAATTTATCATCATATCATCAAGAAGCTTTGTTCTAGCACCCAAAGTGATGGACATAAAGGTTCCTACAGCAGCTGAATCCAGAAGGTTTCTTGAAGAAAAATTCATACCTCCATAGAAGGTTAGGATGATCATCGAAGTAGCTAGTCTATGAGTGGGACAATTCTTTACCAAAGAGTTCATTCTTTCCCAAGCTTTAGCAACATCTTCATTATCAAGTGGCTTAAAATTCATAATGCTACTTCTTCAAGATATAATCTTAGTAGGAGGATAATATTTTCAAATGAAAGCATTTTTACATTTAGTCCAAGAATCAATACTATTTTTAGGCAAAGATAGCAACCATTCTTTAGCTCTTCCTCTCAAAGAGAAAGGAAACAATTTCAGTTTAATAATATCTCCACCTATATCCTTATATGTTTGCATCTCACAATGTTTAACAAAATTATTAAGATGGGCAGGAGCAGGTTCGATACACTCATGATCAAAGTTGGAGATGAGCATTTCTTCTGAGACGACTCGGTCTCTATTTTATTAGAAGATCTTTTTATCTCTATAATCTAGACGGTCTCGATAAATCGATCATCGGCACCTTTTGTCTGTAAGTGATTAATTTATTTCTGTAATTAAGTCTCTACCTAAGCTTGTTCCATCATTGCTTCTTATTATCCCCACTTTACGATATAAATTATGCAGTATGAAGATTCGGGAATGTCAAAGAAGCAGAGGCATTGGGTTCATGGACCCATATGTCGTCAATGATGAAACGCTAAAGCAATACCCCAGCGAAACGTAGAATAAATTTCTTATGTTTCTGGAGAAACAATTTTACTGTAGCGAAATACTATTTCCTTACAGACACGGGTGAATGTTAATTTCTTCTACATATTTCTGCACATTTCTATTTTGCTAACTCCATGTTATGTGTAATTGATGAGTTACGCCTGACTGTGCATATAAACGTGTGCAGTTTCCACTGGAGTAGTTGACCTCATGGACTCTATGAAAAAAACACAAAAGGATTACGTGTCCCTGATTTCAGTGCTCAACAAGTAAGTTAAATAATTGTCGCACTATATCGTAACCTTTTGTTCACTCATTATCGTACGATGACCCCCTTTATTCCTTTGCTTTGCCGGACATGGCTTGGATGCGGTTCCGGAAGGACCAAGCTGGTCTTTCGCAAACTAATATGCTAGTTCATATAATCGATGTAAGTAGCACTCGCTAGATTCATGCATTTATTTAATTGCTTCTGCATTCTTTGATTCAATTCGATTTCTCGTACGGTGCCCTCAGCAGCCAGCGGGAAACAACTTATGTGGATTCTATGTCATGGAGAACATGAGGATCATCGTGAATGAGCGGAGGACTAGTATAAAGAATCTGAGGATTCACGATAGGCGAAGGGAGCTCCTACCGCATGACCGCCTAGAAGCAATTAAAGAGGAATTGGCGGGATTTTTGGTGAAGGACGTCATAAATCCAAATGGAACATTCCATTATCGACAATGATCTCCATCTATTTAGATAGTCTTAGTGTATAAGTGGATCTCAATTAGTTCCATCTAAAGATCTGTATATATGTTGTCAATGTGGAACTAATATAATATATCATTTGCGCACAGAACCCTCCCAAATCCTCCTACCACGGCCGAAAAAACAACCCAAAACGTTGCCGCGCCAGAAATAGCGCAAAACGCTGCCTCGGCAGAAAAACAGACCAAAGCAGCGCAAACATTTAGAACCGGTTCGTATTACGAACCGAGACTAAAATTGGAGGATCGCTCGCTGATAAGCGCCCACGTGGTGCACCTTTTAGCCCCCGTTCATGACGTAACCGGGGCTAAAGGGGGTCTTTAGCCGTGGTTTTTCAGCCCCAGTTGGCCGGCCGGTGCGAAAGGGCCTCACCAACCAGGGCTATATGCCGGTTTTCCACTAGTGGAATTACTACAGTGTTGTTTGCCTTTTCAACATGTATGCTACCTTATTTTATTAGTTACTCTTTGCAGCCGTACATATGTGTCCATGTGATGTCTCAGCGGGTTTTCTATAGATGCTTCAAATCATATAGTCTTCTAATATTCCATTTTGCTTAATTTCGTTACTCAGTTGTAATTGCATATGTGAAATACAGAGTAATAATTGCTATTTATTCTAGGTTTTGTATTTTTATTGTTTTCACAGACTTTAATAATTATGAATCATACTATTATTGTGTCGTACATAAAATGTCATACGTAATACTGCTACTGCTGCCTCTAACTCCCTCAAAATGTTGTGATGTTCTCATGCATTGGGCTGAAATCCTTTGTATCTAAAAGCATGGTGTTGCTTTAATTTCAGATGTTTTTTATATTTAGATATATCAAATATTTCTGCAGCAACGTGCGGGCTATTATCTAGTATAATACGTAGTTAGACACATTAATCAAGTACACCAGTGCACTCAAGCATCAACAAAAGCTATCACGTACGACTTCATAAATGTATACTCTATTCATTCTTGCATTTGTTCAAGGTCGAAGAACAATATCACAAAAAAAAGTACAGGAATGTTCCTCTTCGGGGGAAAAAAATACAATTGTGAATCCGCACAAGGCAATCAAGAATTTTGGCGTCCAGATGCCAATTACTATGAGAAAGAGGGAACATATGGAAAGAAAGGAGTTGTCCAGCGCCATTGAACATCACGTATAAGACTGAGCTTTCTTGAATCCATCTCGTATGACATTAGTTTCGCTGCTGATCCGTAGCTTGTCCCACACAATAGAAACATCACATTGCTCTCTGGGTGGATTGAGATAACTCTATAGTAGTTTGCACAGAGTGAATATTGTGTTCCGAGCAGTTGTAAGTGACTTACATTGTGCTTCAAAGTCCAATTTTCCCTATTAGTATCTTCAAGAGCCCAGACCGATAGTTCAGACGCACCCTTACTTACGAAATGCAATTGTCCCTGTGAAAGGTAAAGACTGTGATAGCCGTGTGTAGAATGTGGCGCACGGATCGCCATACAGTTCCCCTCCAAGCCAACTGCTATAACAGAACCATCAGACGAAGTCGAATACAGCAACCCCTTGTGAAATACGCCTTTAACGCCTGATAGCCTAACTGGACTTTCCCAAACAATAGGATGTGTCCAATGTCCAGTTTTGGAGGAGTATATCTTCACCGCTTTGATGTGTGTACGATCACCGTGAGGTTTTACATCCACAACACACGCAGGTGCAAACTCGAAGACATGGAAGTGGGGGGAGATGTCCGGATCGACAGCGAGGCGGACGAGCCACAAGTCCATGGACCAGCTGGTGGCGGGCACAGCCACCCATGTCTCAGTGGCGGGATTGCACACAACGTAACCAATTTTGATCGGATCAGCGCCCATCTGACGTCGACAGAGGAGGAGGCCATTGCAGCAGTCGAACAAGCAATCCAGTGTCCCGTGTCTAGAAAAGAAGGAGAGGGATGTGTCGATGCGGGCGCCCCAATTCCCCGACACACTTTGGTAACCAGGTTGCATAACAGGGACGTAATATGGGTAGATGAAGCCGGCAAGGGTCGACCGGGGCAGCTTCCTGCGATGGTCAGGGTGGGTGACGAGGTCGCGCCAGCGCGTGCAGACGCACTTGCAGCAGCAGATCGATTTGAACGGCACGCGCGAGATGATCTCGATGAGCAGGTCGTCAGAGAGCTCGGACAGTGGATTCCTCTCGATGTAGCTCTTCGCCGCCATGGCGGGCGATTCTGCAGATCCCGATCGAGGAGCCACGGCAAGGGTTTGTGTCTGCGGTTCTTTGTTTTAGACCTGGTAGGATACGCAACATGTATATGTATATATGTTATATGGGCTTTATCTGTACCGTATACGAGTCAAAGGGCACAAGTTATATATCAGATTTCTACTGGGATCGATACAAAATTGCATGCAAAGTGCAGTAGAGTTTATCTGGGATACGACATATTGGAGTACTGCATGCAACGCCTTAGTCTTTTTCCGGCTCCTTTTTGGGTACAACAATTGAAGGTTGGATCCCATCACACGGCTTTCACTCCGTCACTCGTGCAATGTGCAAGCCCAAATCAGAGTTGGAAGTTGGATCACATCAAAAAATCACCAGAATATATACTATCATCTTTGGGTTTTTTTTTAAACCCATGCCAAACACGCTAAGTTCCCATCTGATTCAAAGTGCAGACCAAATTGTGATCATCTTGCTATGCGTACCCTCCTCTCTTGTCATGCATCATGCATTATGTCCCACCCCCCCTTCAGAGTTCAGACACTTGAGAGATGCAAAGCTATCGGAGTATAAATCGCTCGACTTTGGTCAGCAGGATTTATCATGGAGGCTTATCATCTCAAGTGGCTCGCAAATCGAGTTTTGTTGTTTACAAAGAACGTAACATATGGCGTATGTGCATCGACTATATATATCTCAACAAAGCATATCTGAAGGATCCCTTAGCCCTAACTTCTGTTGATCAGATCACTGATTTGATAGCTGGCAGCAAACTTTTGTGTTTCCTTGGCGCGTATTTGTGTTGTCATCACACCCTTCAGAACTTTATGTTATACATAAGTTCCGTTTGGACTCAAGAACATATGCACGACTTAGCAGAGGTGCATTCGAAATTGTCTTAACGAGTATAATGGACGCAGCGCCCATGCCAATGTCGATCATATAGTGGTCAAGTCGCATAAGAGTGATGGAATCATTCAAGATCTGAAGGAGACCTTCGCCAAACTTCTCAAGTACACCATGAAAACTAAATCCGACCAAGTGCGTATTCGGAGTTCCGGTTGGGAAGTTGCTTGGTTTCGTTGTCTCCGAGCGAGGCACTCAGGCTAATCTTGAAAATATAAACTCAATCAATGAGTTACATAAGCATGCGAGTCTTTGTGATGTTCAACAACTCAATGGATGACTTACAACCTTGAGTCATTCTAACGCTAGGGTAGAATTGTGATACTTTGATGGAGAAACAATTTTGTTTCAAGTCTTGGATATGATCCGGGATATCACGAGGAGGTCCCGAATAGTCCGGAGATAAAATTTCAGGAAAAGTTCGGGATTTTTTCGGCAGAGTACCGGGAAGGTTCTATAAGGTTCTGGGGTCCCACCAGTGGCCCCCATGACTGGGAGGGTCACATGGGCCAGAGGGATGCAGCTTCCCTACATAGGCTGGCCACACCAGCCCCACTTGGCCCAGTGCATCCGTTGTATGGCAATCACTACTCCTTACATAATTTTGATTATAAGACTTCCTCTTGTCTAATAATCACTTTCAGTTCTGTGAGACTTTTTTCCATTGACCATCCAAACCCCCCATAATGTTATTTTAGCTACAACATCCTGGTGCTAGGGACCAATACCTTACGCTTCCTTGTTTTAAGTGCACAAATATTTTAATGATTTTCCTACGTGCATATTATTGTCACTTGACTTGATCCTAACAGGAGTTGTTGTGAGAGTTTGATGTCTTGGATGATTATATTGTTGTTCTCGAAGCTTAAATCATCCTTAATAAACCATTGCACGGATGATTGTCTTTTAGTGTTGAGTCATTGAAAAGTTTTACTTTTTTCTTCCTAATGTTTTATACATTATTTTATTTGATATCGACTATAAACTACAACCTTTATTCATTTGATCCTAGTTTATATGCTATACATTACTATGATGATCAAGTTTATGTTGGTAGCATGTCACCTCAGAAATTATTTGTTTTTATCATTTACCTACTCGAGAACGAATAGGAACTAAGCTTGGGGATGTTGATACATCATAAACGTATACATAATTTCTGATGTACCATGTTGTTTTTATGCCATATGCTACATCTTTCTTATACACTTTATGCCATTTTTATGGATTTTTTGGGACTAAACTATTGACAAGATGACACAGAGCCAGTTCATGTTTTTGTTGTTTTTAGTTTCAGAAAAGTTATTCTGGAAATATTCTCGGAATTAGACGATTCAAAAGCCAGAAGTCTTAGAATTCCCGAGGGTCAAGGAAGTCCAAAGGAGACCCGGAGGGGGGCCTGAATCCCCCACACCAGGCCTGAGCGCGGGTGGGCCCCTGGCTGCGCCGGGAGGTGGTGTGGGCCCCTCGGGCGCCCACCTCCATCGCCCTTTCGCCTACATATGCCCCCCCGATGCATAAACCCTAAAGATATCGGGCCCCTCCCACAAAAAGTTCCGTAACTCCGCCGCCGCCGACAAGTTTCGGGGGAAAAAATCTTTGTGCCGGCACCCTGCTGGGACGGGAAGTGCCCCCGGAGCCATATCCGTCGACTCCACCACCATCTTCATCGCCGTTGCTGTCTCCTATTGTGATGGGGGAGTAGTTCTCCCCCGGGGCTGAGGGCTCTACCGGCAGCTATGTGTTTTATCTCTCTCTTCCACAGTGTGGTCTTTATGTGATCATGAGCTTTGTACTCTAGTTGAATAAGTAGATGTTACTCTGCATCTGTTATGCTACTGAAGTGGTTCTGTTATGAGATCTCCGTAGATACTTTGATCATGGAGTAAAGGTGACAATGTGTGCACCGTGTGATTTAGCATAATATTTATATCTTATGTTGGATGACCCTATGAAATTGTGGCGTTTGTTTAGTACTAATTTGGGGGCGCTCATAGTGACCGAGTGGGGTGCCCTAGAGAGGGAATACAAATTTGAGGAGTGTTGTTACAGCCCTACGCATGGATTGGTGTTCGTTATCCGATCGGAGAGTGGTTCGGAGTAGCATAGTGAAGAGAGATATTTATGCATTTAATTATGTTATCATTGTTGAGATTGTTGAGATAGGATATAGGGTTTAGGTTTTAGGGTTTATGTCGCTATGCATGATTATGGCTTTTATGCTCTCTTGATTTTTCGCTCCCAGTCTTTTGCTAGCCTCCACCTGTACTGAGTATGTGCTCTACTCGTGCATCCAACTCCCTTAAACCAAAGTTTTTCCGATTGTGTCCACCATACCTACCTACATGTGGTATTTAACTGCCACTCCAAGTAAATTGCTCATGTGTTATCTTTAAAACCTTCAAAATTACTCATGCTTTATTTTCCTGTTTCTGCTCATGAGGACGTCAATAGAGAATCTTTATCTCACTTGTTGATTGGAATTCACACCCTGGACTAGTGGCTTCATCCGCTTATCCAAATGATAGAAGAGCTGACAGCGGGGTTCCTAGCCCCAAATTAATACACACAAAATCTCTTCACTATTTTTGCCCCTGATAAAGCATGCCGTCCGTGGCAATCTCAGCGTTCAACAGCCAGCTTCCCGGCACACAGTCCCTCAGCGGGGCGATGTTCGAGATCAACGGTGGAGTGGTAAAGTACTAGGCGTGCAAGATGCACGCTCAGTCGCTCACCAGGTTGGATCGGCTATATGGCTCTGCCTACGTACGTGCACACGTAACTTATTTTGGTTTGGTATTTGATACTGTTTTCTTAGAGACTCGTTCCTTTATGTAATCGATGTGCCCTCGTCGGTATAATGTTGTTAATGGAGGAGACGAAGAACCGCCCGGGTACGAAGGTTACAACGAACATGCCTCGACAGGGAATCGGGCCAGCGGTGGCACATACGAGGGTGGGATCAGAAAGAGGGAATGGGCGGTGGCCATAGGGGGGAGAAACCAAGAAAGAGAGACATGGTTCGCCTGGCGTTATCCAATTGTTCGATGAAGAGGATTACGGAGGAGCACCGCTTTAACCGAGCGGAACCAACTGAGGAACTGGAGATCACCGAAATACTAGCACGAACATAGGGAAACAACTCAAATGCCCACAAACAGAGGCACACAACACAACAGATGCCCTCAGCTGAGCCGTAGCCACTAGTAGGAAAACCCCTACCAGTGACGAACATATATGGCCTACCGCTGGCGAAGCCCTGTTCGCCAGCGCTACCTCGCCAGTGGTAGAAGGTTACCGCTGGCGAACAGCGCTTCGCCAACGGTAGTATATGTTACCGCTGGCGAACAGGGCCTTGTTCGCCAGCGGTAATGTTCGCCAGCGGTACTGTTCGCCAGCGGTAGCTGTTTGGTTCGCCGGCGGTAAGTCTCCCAGGTTTGTATTATTATTATTATTTTTATATAACAGTTTGTATATTCTGGTATTATACTATACAGGTGCAAATACATTCAATTTATGTAATTTATAAAGTTCACACATATAGATCACTCATCGATACATATGCATCCATCCATAACGAAATTAACACATCGATAACGAAACTAACACATCGATACATATGCATCCATCCTTCCCATAAGTATGAATACACATTGATCTCAATAACACGTTTATGTCGGAAGATTTCGAACCCAAAATATAGCCATCTAATTAGTTTAACGATTACAAAAGTATACATCCATACAACGTACGCGCGATAAAGAGATCAATCGCAAACAAGACTATATATGCGGTCCGCCTCCGCTTTAGCTTCCGCCTCCGCTTGCGATCTTTCGCTAGGGCCAGCGCGCCGTCCACTTCTTCATCTCTCTGTAGACCAAGATAAAAGAATTAGACCGGCAAAGGAAATCACAAGTTCTTATTAGGAGCAATTCGTAACGAATCGAATACATACCGTCGATCATTTCTTCCTCGATGTTGTGATATTCTGTTTCTTCTCCGGCGGGAACGGAAGAGCACCTTCTAACGAGTTGAATGGTCTGTCGTCAGTCTGCTCTAGCACACATTGTCGCAACTCATTTTTAGATGGTGGGGAGTTCTAGTGGAAGACCGAGTATTTAGTTACTACATCCTTATAGATGATTGTGCAGAGCTTGCGCTGGATGCGACCAAAGTTTTGTCTGAATTTAGCATCAGACCATTCGACGATGCTGCGAGACCATTTGTCCACAGCAGACATGTATTGTAGACTATGTTGCTCCTTCACGATCTCCGTCATGTGTTGGATGAGGTACCATGCCTCCATATGGCCGCCTGGCGCCTGCTTGGGACAGGGAAACTCTGTTCTGTGTCTGAACACATATTTGCCTTGAATTTGTTTCTTCCTGTCGCAGAATCCTTCCCCCCTGATGTAGCCGTCCAAAGCATCATTGAGAACAGACTTGATGAGGGAGTAGTTCTTCTCCTTCATCCTACTCCCGGAGTCGAGATATACTGCGTGCGCGTCTCTCGGGTAGAGCAGGATGAGGGTGCCGTATTTGTTTCTACGCAAAACAGGAGAGTCCATATATATAATCCTCAAAAATTGTATATGCGCAAACTTATGTAAAGATGGGAAATATAACTTACTCGGGAAAGTAAGGCACGAGGGTGATCCTCTTATTCATATGGTTATTGAGCAACACTTGTTGGAGGTACTTTGCCGCTTTTGCCCTACCCTTGGGGTTGTTCAAGTACATGTCGTGCATGTTGTAGGGGTCTGCTAGCCCGATGTTTTTGACATTCTCTATGGATAGTTGATGCGCCAAACTGAGCGTAAACAGACGGACGATTGACGAGTGGAGGGATTTCATGTGGAACATCCGAAAAATGTCGTCAAACCTCACGATGATCTTGTTTGCGTTGCCTTCAGTGACAAATCCCACCGTAGATGGCACCTTTGCGATCAAAACCGGCAGCGTTGGATTTTTCTCTTTGAGAAGCATCGTCTCCATAAATTGAACACCGTCATGGACGCTAAGCATATCACCTGTCAGCAAGGAGTCCAACCTCGGCGGAAGCATCGGTTTGCCCAACTCATGGATCTGATGCCAGTCGTGTATGGGTATCCTGTCCAATACCCGTTCTGCCTGCGGCTTAGACTTGGTCCCCTCCACCGGTTGGCTCATTGATGCAACGGTAGGAACCTTCGTAGTTCTTTTCCGTGCATACTTGATCTTAGGCTGATTCTGATGAAATACATCTGCTACCGCCTCTTTGAGGGCGTCCTGGCTTATGGCTTCTTGCTCGGGGCTGCCGGTTCTTGAGAAGAGAAAAGACGCTTTGTGCATCGATATTTATCCGCTTCCTCCGCTGGCAAGAGAAGTTTATCAAGATCATCCAGGCCGGGCGCCCCCTCGTAAGGATCATCCAGGCCGGGCGCCCCCTCGTAAGGATCGTCGACGAGGTAGTCATTGGGGTTCTCATCTTCAGCATCGTCGCCGTCGTGTTGCACGGACTTTGCAGGTGAGAAATCCTTGTGTTGGCTCGGGTGCCCCGACCCCTGGACCGGTGTTGGAGTGTTGACAGGAGTACTTTCCAAACAAATTAGTGATTTCGGCCAGGTCAATGGCCAAACCAAGCATTGCTCCAGGTTCAACTCGCTGTCGGCTGCGGGTGGTTGGTTCGGAGGATCGAGAGCACCGCAACCAGGGAGCACCCGACTTAATGTCACTCTGAACACGTCCTCGGGCATACGAACGCCGTGGGATACGCGGTTGAGAGGTGTTATGATTTTTCCTTTGGCCACGTCCTTTAACTCGCCGTTCACACGAAGGAGCAATGTGCATCCCGTCTCGTCGGCCTGCGAAACGTCGCGTGATTGTTGTTAGAGACTGAGGCCGTCACGAATCAAGTCATAATACATAATTAAGTAGTGGACGTTGAATTACCGTGAGGGCATTGAGCTCGGACAAGGGGGATGGACCGCTAAGTGTCGGCGACGGCGTTGAAGAGACGTGGCGGGGCGGCGATGGATCTTTGCGACCTTCCGGCTGAGGGTTGGGGGGCGGCTCGTTCTGCGCAGCAGGCGCCATAATGGGGGCCACATTCTGCGCAGCAGGCGCCACGACGAGGGCCACGTTCTGCGCAGCAGGCGCCACGACGGGGGCCACGTTCTACGATGCTGGCGGCACCATTTGGGCTATGTTTATCTCGGGGAGCGGCCCTTGTCCTCCACCTGCCATCCACGATGCTAAGGACTGAGCGACGGACGCACAGATGGTAGGGAGGAGCTCATTGAGCCTCTCGTTCACAAGCTCGTCGACCGTCTTCTCCGGGGCCTTGTTCCGCTCCTTTCTCTTCTCCTTGGTGTCCGGGTAGTAGTGCGCATGCCGATGACCCTTTCCGAGGCCATGCACATGGCCACGATGCGGCTTCTTGTCAAGGGGCACTCCCTTCATCGCGTTAAGCGCCCTAATAAAAGGGGTGCCATACGGGTCCTTGTTCGTCGTCGCCGAGGACCCCCGTCAGATTGAGATAGGCGTTCTTTTTCTTCTTCCTCGAGATACTTATTCTCGAGCATTTTGACCTTCTCGTTCGACACAAGATCGCCGGGCTATTTTGGGATCTTCCCTATAATGGGCCCTGACAAAATTTCTCACCTGCGGGTTGGTGATCTTGTCAAACGGGTTCGGCCCTTCTCTCTTCGCATTCTCCTTAGCCCAGACTTTCTGCTTCCGAAGGTAACCCCGGCTTCCGAGATTGTGAGGGCCAATGTTCTTTTTTCGCTGCTCTTTCCCCCATTTACTCAGCGCCACCCTTTCCGGTTTGAGTTCATCGATATTGAATTGGGCCAAGTCTTCCTCGGAAATGGAGGGCCACATCTTATGGATCTCATCAAAATCCTTACCCTTCGCAATCATCTCCCGCAAACTGGATCTCCAAGTCGTAAACGCCTTGGTGAACTTTCCCAGTGCTAACGAGTTGACCAGATTCTTCTTCAGGTCCAGGTTGTCGTAAGGATCCGGGAACTTGTACCTCGTGTGCAGCTTCTCAATCAGCAGGGCGGCCATAGCCCTGTTTTCTTTATCTCTGAGGTGCTCCATATTAACGTTGCCAAAGTCTCGAGCTATGCAGCCTATCTGGTTTCCACAGCCCTTAGAGTAACTCTCCGGCTCGAGGGGAGCACCGCTGTTGGAGTCCACTATCGTGAACTCTTGCCGGATGGTGGCGAGCATGTTGTGTCGCCTTTCTTTGCGCTTACGCGACGCAGCGCTACCGGAGGCGGTATCCCCGGTGCCACTACCGGTTTGATCACCTTCTGCGCCCGATGTATCGGTGCGCGGCTCTAGCTCCTGGCGAACGGTTTCGTCCATCTCGTCGTCTGCATCGTCGCCCTGCATCTCTAGATCCGGGTGCGGATCTACGGGTCCTCCTCCGGCGCTAAGCATAGAAAGCCACGCATCGTCGTCCCCGTGTCCGAGACCAGAACCACCCGCCTCGTCGTTGTGAGCCATATCTAATGAAGGAGAGAAAACCCGAAATAAGTTCAACAAAGCCTGCAATTTAGACGATGTATACCCCATATGAGTCCAAATTTCTCGGACACTCTAAGTTGTGATATTTTTAGCAAAGATCATTCCAAAATTCACGGAAAATTTCGGCATGACCTTTGCTAAAAATATCACAAATGGAGTACCCAAATTTGCCGGAACGGAAATTAATCAACATTCCGGCAAATAGGGACTCACGTGGGCTACCTGCACATAAAATCCCACCCCTCATATAATCCCACCCCTCATATTTTCATCGTCATCCACACGAAGGTGGGCACATATCCATACGACCACACCATATCCACCATCCATCACCACCACCCATATCACCACGCCATCCATCACAACCATCCATCACCACCATCCATACACACCATCCATCACCACCAACCATCACCAACAACCAAAAACAATTGAGATATCCAGATTCATATTTAAATATCAAGACAGGACATGCATATAAATTGCTAAGTAAAACTATTTTTTTCCCTTTGTGACATAACATGTTATAACTATCAAAATTTAAATTGAGATGCCTAAACTTCTTATGCATTCTAAATTAGCATATAAATTAGCATATAAATTTTAACATGTTATAACCATTGTGACCGTTTGAAATTTTAACATGTTATAACCATTGTGGCTTAGGCCAACAAAACAAGCATGAGTAAACTGTTCTTATCAGATAAAAAATTTCTTCGGGGCTTTAGAGCAACAGTATCGAGTTCTTATCTCGGTAAAAGGCTACCAGTACCACAATTCACAACCAAAAAGGCGAACAAAGTTTTCCAACTCGATCAAAAGCATGTAGTAATCTGCTGCTGGGCACAAATCCATGGAAAGGCTTGAATCAACATAGGCATCAGGTGGTATCACTAAAAAAATTGGATAGTCACACAGAGGGTAGTCCTCTGCTTCTAACAGCAGGTGGTAGACCATCACCACCAAAACCAACTAAATAACATCCACAAAATTTCACACACTAGAAAAAATTCCCAGTTTCTAACAGGTTATAGCATCAACACTTCCATGGGTATAGAGGGGCCACGACAAGTAATCCATCAGGCATAAACACAGGCACAATGGCCTGGTTTTAGAGCAAGGAGAGAAGGGACAGAGGGGGAATTACCTCTCACAGGTGTTCTGTCGAACACCTTGCAGGCAGGAGAGGAGCAAGGAGAAGCAAGGAGGAGCACGGCCCCTCGGCGCAGCAGTGAGGCCGAGGAGGGGTAGGGGCGTCGCCGGAGAGGGAGGGAGGGGCGCGCGGTGGCTCGGGGCTCGCCGGAGACTCGGGGCAGGGGTGGATGGCCGGTGGAGAGTGGGGAAGTGGGGGTAGGAGAGAGGGAGGGCGACGCCGGAGACTGACGGCGGCGGCGCGGGGGTGGGAGAGAGGGTTGGGCTCGCCAGAGAACACGGGAAGCTCGCCGGAGAGTTAACAGAGAGGGGCGCAGGGTGCGGTTGTTCTTCGATCGCGAAAAGCGACTAAGTGCTCGACTAGTGCTAGAGAGAGGGGAGGGGCGGGGGGGGGGGGGGGGGGGCGTAAGTGTCACATCGGTACCTTACCGCTGGCGAACAACACTGTGTTGCCCAGCGCCAGTGTACCTTACCGCTGGCGAACAAGCACTGATGTTCGCCAGCGGTACGCTTTTTTTTCTTTATTTGTTTAAAACACATTACAAATAATAATGTTTTATTTTGTTTTCTTTATTTGTTTAAATTATTCAAAGACATTTAGTTTATAATAATTCAAACACATTACAAATTAATTTCAAACGCATTACAAATAATAATGTTTTATTTTGTTTTCTTTATTTGTTCAAATTATTCAAAGACATTTAATTTATAATAATGCAAACACATTACAAATTATTTAAAACACATTACAAATAATAATGTTTTATTTTGTTTTCTTTATTTGTTTAAATTATTCAAAGACATTTAATTTATAATAATTCAAACACATTACAAATTAATTTCAAACACATTACAAATAATAATGTTTTATTTTGTTTTCTTTATTTGTTTAAATTATTCAAAGACATTTAATTTATAATAATTCAAACACATTACAAATTAATTTCAAACACAATACAAATAATAATGTTTTATTTTGTTTTCTTTATTTGTTTAAATTATTCAAAGACATTTCATTTATAATAATTTAAACACATTACAAATTAATTTCAAACACATTACAAATAATAATGTTTTATTTTGTTTTTCATTATTCCCTTTATGTTTTCAATTATTCCCTTTATGTTTTCAATTGTTTTCAAATATTTCCTTCTTGTTTTCTCTTTTCATTATTTTGGTTTTAGTTGTTTTCTATTGTTTTTTCTTTATGTGTTCTATTGTTTTCTGTTGTTTCCTTCATGTTTAATTTCTATTTGTTTCCTTTATGTTTCAAATAATATAAGTCCACACATTTGAAATACAGAACAAGGCACATCGATATCAGACCAGTTGATCCATGCATATACAAAGTTTCGTCGCATACAATTGGCAGACAAATATATACATAGTTTCTCAGTGTTTGGTCTTTTTGCCTTTTTTTGGTCGCAGTTGCATAATTTAACCCCACATTATGACTTCTTCTTCTGAATGGAAGACCATGCCTAGGTAGCGTTGTTCTACTTCTTCTTGTTGTGTATGTTGCATGACTATCATCATCATCTTCTTGATCATCATCAATATTTGGGTCGCCGAACGTGTCGAACTCGTCCTCATCAACGACTCCATCCATTCCGATGATATTTCTTTTCCCTCTCCTCACGACAACACGGCTAGGCCTTGCGGGGTCTGTTATGAAGAAGCATTGGGACACATGCTTAGCCAATGCCAATGGCTCATTTTGCGCTGTGACATTCGCGCTTGATGAGGTTCCGGCTTCGGGAATAACCATGGTTGTAAAGTATTGGTCTTCTTTTCTGACGGTCGACATCCTAGCCCATCTGACGCGGAACATAGGCACCTTCTCTCCAGAGTAGTTAAGCTCGCATATCTCCTCGATCCTTCCGTAGTATCTTAACTTTTTGTCACCGGTGTAGGATTCCTTCGTTACCCCTGAGTTTTGATAATCGGAAGTTTTGTCTTTCTCCTCTGTGTAGAAAGTGAACCCGTTGATATCATATGCTTGAAACGTCGCTAGGTTGGGTGCTGGGCCATGTGCCAAGGCGTACAATAGTTTATTTTTCGCACAATCCCTTGGCGGTGGGTTAGCGACGATCACATCTTTAAACCAACGCAAGAAAGTGGAGTTATGCTCTCTGATTATTTCTCCTTCGGTCCTCCGCTTGCCTTGTTCACTGTACTTTTTCATAATCGAGCTCTTGTGTTTTTCCACCCAAGTATCGACCATGTCAATGTGTTGGAGAGCTACTAAGTTTGCCCTGTTAAAGTCGGTGCGTCGACAAGCCCGATCCACATGCACTTCTCTACGTCCATTTTTGTGACCTACTCCATCGAGCTTGCCAATGTGCTTGTTTCTGGGCAGACCAACAGGGTCCTCCACGTCCATATGATTCGTGCAGAAAGAGATGCACTCTTCGGTGAGAAAGCCCTGAACGATGCTTCCATCCGGACGGGCTCTGTTGCGAACATATCCTTTGATGACCCCATTCATCCTTTCAAACGACATCATGTTATGCAGGAACAACGGCCCGAGATGGATGATATCGTCCATGATATGGACCAACAGATGAACACATATGTCAAAGAATGATGGTGGAAAGTACATCTCAAGCTCGCATAGTATCACGACAATCTCTTCCTGCAGCCTTGAGATCTGCTTCCCCGTGATCGACTTTCGAGATATAACGTCGAAGAAGTTATAGAGGCCAAATAGGGTTTCCCGGACGTGCTTGTCCATTATTCCGCGGATCGCAACCGGAAGTATCTGCGTCATCATCACGTAACAGTCATTAGACTTCATCCCGCTAAACTTTTGTTTCTGCGCGTCGAGGAATCTGCTTATTAGCCCTGAGTAACCGCTAGGGACTTTGACTCCGAGAAGGCACATCATCAATTTTGTGATCTCGTCCGGACTAAGAGTGAAGCAAGAGGGGGGGGGGGGCAGTAATAGTCATTCCTCTTAACCCTTTTGGCCTTGCGACCCTCCGTCTCCTCATCACACGATTGGTCGCCGTCGTCATCATCCGGGCGTCCCCCCTGAAGATCTACCCTAATACCAAAATATTTCAGATCGTTTCTTGCTTTCACCCCGTCTTTGGTCCTCTCCGGCATGTTGAGCAGCGTGCCAAACAAACTTTCAAACACATTCCTCGTGATATGCATCAGATCAAGGCAGTGAGGTGTATCGAGAATGGGCCAGTATGGCAAGTCCCAAAACACCGACCTCGTCTTCCATACATCCAGAAGCGGTTTTGGCGCCTTTTGCTTCTTTCCCGGCTCTGGGCATTCCTTCCAATCATTCAACAACTTGTAGATTTCTTCGCCGCACCTCTTACGTGGAGGTCCACGGAGCTCATCCTCACTGTTAAAAAGGTCTCCTCGCCTTCTCCACGGGTCTTTGTTGGGTAGCCACCTTCGATGGCCAACGAAAACTGTTTTCGAAGACCCAGGATCTTTCGAAAGTTGCATAAACGTGGGGTCATCCATGCACCTCACGCAACCGTTATGTCCGTGGCACACCTGGCCCGCCACATATCCGTAGCCGAGTAGGTTGTGAACCGTACAGAGTAAGACAGCTCTCATTGGGAAATATTGTTCACCGAAGGCGTCCCATGTGTTCACCCCTTCCTCGGCCCATAGCGTGTCCAGCTCATCTTTAAGCAGCTTCAGGTATAGATTGATGTCGTTGCCTGGTTGTTTCGGCCCTTGAATTAGCATACTCATGTGAATATACTTCCTCTTCATGCACAACCAGGGGGGATGTTGTACATCCATACAAACATGGGCCAGGTGCTATGGGTGCTGCTCTGGTTGCCAAACGGATTGAGTCCGTCGGTGCTCACACCCAACCTGATGTTCCTTGCCTCCGCCCCGAACGTTGCATATTCACAGTCAATTGCTTTCCATTGACTTGCATCTGAAGGATGTGTCAGATTTACTTTTTCACTCCGATTTGGATCTTTCAAAACTTTATTCCTCCTTTTCGCGTGCCAGCGCATGAGCTCTGCTTCCTTGCGGTCCGCGAAATACCGTTGCAGACGGGGAATGAGCGGAAAGTACCACACAACTTTTCGAGGAGGTTTCTTCTTCCCTTTCTTGTATCGAGCGGCGTTGCAAACTGGACAAATGGTTTTGTTCGCGTCCTCTTTTCGATAAATGTACCAATCGTTGATGCACACATGGTATTTTTCGTGAGGTAAATCAAAGGGGCACACGACTTTCTTGGTCCCTTTTAGGACAGGTGTTGCCCTCTGGAAGGACATCGTGCCAGTATTGCAGGCTTGCATCGACGCTTATGTCGCTCCATTTGTATCTCGCCTTCATCTGCAGAACATCGAGGGCCACTCTCAGGCGGGACTCTCCCGGACCGCAGCCTGCATACAACGGTGTCTTCGAGTTTATCTCTAGTTGCGCCAGCTTTGATTGCTCTCTAGCAGCAGATATCGACTTAGTCGTCTTTCTCAAAAGCAGTTCTTTCAGATGAGGGTCACGCACAACTTCCGTTAGGGGTGTCCCTGTGTTCTCGTGATCTTCTTCCACGTCTTGTTCAGCATCTTCTCTATGATCATGTGCGGGGTCATGAGGCTGATCTTGGTCCTGTTGTAGTTCTAGTCGATCGTTGTTATTCTCCTGCTGCACATCATTTCCTACCACCGCCGCCCCATGGACTTCATCATCTTCATCATCACTTACCCACTGACTGTCATACCCATCCATGAAACCATACCTGAGGAGGTGACTGAGCAAGTCTCCGGTAAAGGGATTGAGCAAGCCCCCTAGTTTGCACTTTCGACATGGACATCGTATCTCCTTGTGGCCATTTTGTAACATGTCTTCTGTCGCGTGTCTCAAGTAACTATTCACGACACGTTCACTCTTAACGACCACCATTATATGTCGCCTGCACGAGAGCGCGCCAATATAATTAATATTAGAACCAAACATAATATATATATATATATATATATATATATATATATATATATATATATATATATATATATATCGATATTCACGAAAAAAATCGGCATGACCTTCCTACAAATTGGAGGTTAGAGGAGTGCCAAAATTTGCCGAGACGGAAATGAATCAACATTCCGGCAAAGTGGCAACTCATTTTCATATCCAAAATTTCACTTCATGTCGTATTCACGAAAAAATTCGGCATGACCTTCCTACAAATAGGAGGTTATTAGGGAGTGCCAAACTATGCCGAGACGGAAATGAATCAACATTCCAGCGATAGTTGGCTACTCAATTTCATTCCACAACAAATTGCACACATTTAAAGTCTCCATCACACGTCCATATTTGAATCCGGTGAAATTTCACACATATAGCATATCGCGTGTATCCGGACAAAATTCATATACAAACTCATTTAATTATATATTAGCATTCATCCCACCTCAAATGAATAGATGGCTACACGATGATATCTGGAGAATTATGGAGCTTTGGAGAGAGAGGGGGGTGTAATTCTAGATCTAGATGCCTAGGAAGGGAAAACTTTGGGTAGAAATGGTGTTAGGAGGGAGATAAACATATATATACCAACTAAAATAATTTTAGTTGGTTCAAAAGAGAGTGCAAGGCGGAGAAATTGGCATAAATTCGAGCTAGAGAGAGAGGAGGGGACAAGGTGGAGAAGGGAGAGTGGAGAGGGGAAAGTGTGGGGGTGGACCACTTATGCCTTATCTGCCCAGGTTACCGCTGGCGAACAGCTGTGCCTGTTCGCCAGCGCTAACATGCGCCCTGGGCCCACATAGTAGCGCTGGCGAACAGGCGCAGCTGTTCGCCAGCGGTAGGAAACGTAGCGCTGGCGAACAGGGGAACGTGTCCGCCACTGGTAGTTCCAGGGAGGGATGGGAGCGCGCAAAGGTAGGGCCCAACCTTACCGCTGGCGAAGGGACTTGCTTGTTCGCCAGCGGTATCAGGGATAGCGCTGGCGAATCTGGAACCGTGTTCGCCAGCGGTAATAGCGCTGGCGAAACTAGAAATGAGTTCGCCAGCAGTACAGTGGTGACTATAGCCAGTTTCCTACTAGTGAGCTCATCGAAATTACAGCTTTAGTAGATAAATAACCGCCTGAGGATATTCTAGAATACTCGCCACTAGGAGGAGTAGAAGGTGTAGACTGTAGACTCACACTCCCTAGAATACTCTATTTTTGTATGTAGAAACGTCCTTTTTTTTATGAAAGATTGTAGAAACGTCCTTTTGAGCCTCCCGGATCGACTAGTTGTTGGGCCCAAAGACAGAAACCATCCCTGTCAAGTTACTCAGGCCGACCCGCACCAAATCTCATAGTTATTGGGCCGTAACGCGTGGGCTACAACACCCGAACGGACCTCCAAAACCCTAACCTCCTCACCCCTCTCCCCGGTCCAGTTCCAGTACCAGCATTCTCCCAGTTCTCACTCAAAAAAATGGCATCCGTCGCGACGGCGCCGCCGGCGGGGAAGCGGCCGGCGTCGGGCGGGCGGGAGGGAGACCAGATGGTGATCACGCCGCTCGGCGCCGGCAGCGAGGTCGGCCGCTCCTGCGTCCACATGACCTTCAAGGGCCGCACCGTCCTCGTACGCACCCCCAATCACCTTCTCCTCCAAACCCTACCTCAGCTCTGCTAGAATGCTCGGGGAAATCTTACTGACTCCTTGCTCGTGGTTGGTTGGTTGCTTCAGTTCGACTGCGGCATCCACCCGGCCTACTCCGGCATGGCGGCGCTGCCCTACTTCGACGAGATCGACCCATCCGTCATCGACGTCCTCCTCGTCACCCAGTAAGCCAATCTCCCCTCTCCTCGCATTCCCCTGCCCGCACCCACCCTCTGAGCGTCTTGAATTGAAATTGGAATTGCAGCTTCCACTTGGACCACGCCGCGTCGCTGCCCTACTTCCTGGAGAAGGTAATGCTCCTTGGCTGCTTGCTAATTCGTATTGGTTTGAAGTGCGGGCGAGGTTGCTGTTCGGCTGTCTCATGCCTGAATTTTGCTCTGCTCTGCTCTGCTTGGCAGACCACGTTCAAGGGCCGCGTCTTCATGACCCACGCCACCAAGGCCATCTACAGGCTGCTGCTCCAGGACTACGTCAAGGTCAGCAAGGTCTCCGTCGAGGACATGCTGTTCGACGAGCAGGACATCATCCGTTCCATGGACAAGATCGAGGTGTGCTCTCTTTACTGCTTTATTATCTTCTTTGTTTTCGGCAGACGTAAAGGACACGAATTTGGATGACTTTAATCCAGGTTTCATTCAATATGAAACGAAATATTTGTTTGCTAGTAAGATGATGGCAGCTAGTGGTCAGTCGATAGAAAAATCAGAACATTAAAAACAAGGAAAAAGAAGAACAAGAGTGATAGGATAGGAAGAAAGGATACTTACCGTGTTCTCTGAGAATACCGGAGTCATCGCCTATTTATCTGGTTGAAATTTTAAAGTTAATTTAGATTCAGTTTCCCACATCATGCTAGCTCCTGCCTTGCCGACTTTACGAATAACATTAAAAATATCATCAGGCCGTTGGTTAAATTAAGAACCCTACGAAATTTGGGTATTGCTTTCCAAACACCATGATTTCGTTTTCTCTACAGCTAATGCATGATTCTGCTTTGTCTCTTTTCTTTTCGGCGATTTTAAATGGAACGGGTGTGAACGACTTTAGTCCGTTTTCGTTCGATACGAAATATTTGTTTCTAATAAGATGGCCATAGATAATGGCTGGTCGATGAAACAAATCCCAACCCTTTTTAAATAGGAACACAAGAAGAAGAAGAGCAATGCAATCAAAACAAAGAAAGATACTTACACATGTAGTTTTAAAAAATGGAGTTTATTGCCTATATATGTCTGGTTGATATTTTTTAAGTGAAGTTAGACTCATTTTGCCCCATCTCACTAACTCCTTGCCGCCTTTAAAAATGCTGATGTCTTAGGTACAATTCTGAATAGTCAAAACATTTAAATGCCATTGGACCTTTGATTAAAATTAACAGCCCTACAGTATCTGGTCATTGCTTCTCAGATCCAATGATTTTGTTTTACTTAACAGCTAATGCACGATTCTGCTTGTGAGTGAGGATAGTAAGTAATAATTTACAAGAACAGAACATTTTTTACAAGGAAACAAAAGAACAGGAGCAATATCATTGGAACAAAAAAAGAATACTTACTCTGTTCTTCAATAAACCAGAGTCATTGCCTATAACGTGAAAATAGATTCAGGTTTCTACATGCCGCTAGCTCTTGCTTGCCGCCTTTACGAATGCTTAGTGTTGGTACAGTATGAATAGTCAAAACATTTAAAATATCATTGGACCATTGGTTAAATTAAGAACCCTACGATATTTGGGCATTGCTTTCCAAATATCCTGATTTCCTTTTCCTCTTAAGCTAATGCATGATTCTGCTTTGTCTCTTCTTTTCGGTAGATTTAAATGGAACAGTTGTGAATGGGCTTTAGTCCATTCTCATTCGATATGAAATATTTGTTTCAAATAGATGGTGGTAGATAATGTCTAGTCGGTGACACAAAGAGCACTTTTAAAGTAGGAACAAAAGAAGAACAGCTATATGATCAACACAAAGAAGGATACTAACCTTGTTGTTTAAGAAACGGGAGTCATTGCCTATATGTCTGGTTGATATTGTTAAAGTGATTATATTCTGTTTCCCCCCATCTCTCTAGCTCCTGCATGGCGCCTTTCCGAATGCTTAGTGTTGGTACAGTTATGAATAGTCAAGATATTTTAATATCATCCGTCCGTTGGTTAAATTAAGAATCCTAGAGTATCTGAGCATTTTTTTTCCAAATACCATGATTTTGTTTTCCTCTACAGCTAATGCATGCTGCTGCTTTGTATCTTTTCTTATCAGCAGTTGTAAATGGAATGTGTTAATGACAATGACTTTATTCTAGTTTTTGTTCGATACAAAATATTTCTTGCTAAGAAGATGGGGATAGATAATTGCTAGTCGATGAAACAAATCCGAACACCTTTTAAGCAGGAAGAAAAGAAGAGTAAGTAACAAAGAAAGATACTACTGGTGTTGTTTAAGAAACCGGAGTCATTTCCTATATGTCTGCTGAAGTTAGATTGCTTCCCCCATCTCACAAACTCCTGCTTGCCGCCTTTACAAATGCATATGTGTTGGTACAATTCTGAATAATCAAAACATCTAAATGCGATTGGACTGCTAGTTAAAATCAACAAACCCACAGTATCTGGGCATTGCTTTTTAGATACCACATGATTTTGTTTTCCTTTACAGCTAATGCACGATTCTGCTTGTCAGTGATGATTGAAAGTCTTAATGTACAAATGGAGAATGGACATTGTGTTAACATGTATTACTTGTCATTGCAGGTCATAGACTTCCACCAGACACTGGAAGTCAATGGCATACGTTTCTGGTGCTATACTGCTGGCCATGTACTTGGTGCTGCCATGTTCATGGTGGATATTGCTGGTGTTCGTATTCTTTACACTGGTGACTACTCCCGTGAAGAAGACCGTCACCTGAAAGCTGCTGAGATCCCCCAGTTCTCCCCTGATATTTGCATTATTGAGTCAACTTATGGTGTGCAGCAACACCAACCCCGCAATGTCAGAGAGAAGCGCTTCACTGATGCCATCCACAACACTGTTTCTCAAGGGGGTCGTGTTCTCATCCCGGCATTTGCTCTTGGTAGAGCGCAGGAGCTGTTGCTTATCCTGGATGAGTATTGGTCCAACCACCCAGAGCTCCATAAGATTCCAATCTACTACGCCTCCCCTCTCGCGAAGAAATGCATGGCTGTGTACCAGACATACATAAACTCCATGAATGAAAGGATCAGGAACCAGTTTGCACAGTCCAACCCCTTCCATTTCAAGCATATTGAGCCTTTGAACAGCATAGACAACTTCCATGATGTGGGTCCGTCAGTTGTGATGGCAAGTCCAGGTAGCCTCCAAAGTGGTCTTTCCAGGCAGCTCTTTGACAAGTGGTGTGGGGATAAGAAGAACACGTGTGTCATTCCAGGTTATGCTGTAGAAGGCTCCCTTGCGAAGACAATCATCAACGAGCCGAGAGAAGTGACGCTAGCCAACGGGCTCACTGCTCCTCTCCATATGCAGATCTTCTACATCTCCTTTTCAGCCCATGCTGATTTCCCACAGACGAGCGGCTTCCTCGGCGAGCTTCGCC
This sequence comes from Alopecurus myosuroides, assembly GCA_028641055.1. Lineage (NCBI taxonomy): Eukaryota > Viridiplantae > Streptophyta > Magnoliopsida > Poales > Poaceae > Alopecurus > Alopecurus myosuroides. The sequence goes on from CM054057.1 coordinate 8,826,597, forward strand.
CACCCAACATCATTCTTGTACACGGAGAAGCAAATGAGATGGGGAGGCTTAAACAGAAACTCATCACCCAGTTCGACGGAACAAACACAAAGATCGTGTCACCCAAGAACTGCCAAGCAGTGGAGATGTACTTCAGCTCTGAGAAAATGGCCAAGACGATCGGTAGGCTGGCAGAGAAGGTACCAGAAGTGGCAGAACCAGTGAGCGGTCTGCTCGTGAAGAAGGGCTTCACATACCAGATCATGGCTCCCGAGGACCTCCGAGTGTACACGCAGCTATCCACCGCCAACATCACCCAGCGGATCGCCGTCCCTTATTCCGGTTCCTTCGAGGTCATCAAGTACAGGCTGAGGCAGATCTACGAGAGCGTGGAAGCGTCGACCGAAGAACCCGACGATGTTCCGTCGCTTATTGTCCATGAGAGGGTGACCATCCGCCTGGACTCGGACAGCTACGTGACGCTGCAGTGGTCCTCCGACCCCATCAGCGACATGGTGTCCGACTCCGTGGTGGCCATGATCCTCAACATCGGCCGTGAAGGCCCCAAGGTCGTCCTGGCCGAGGAGGCGGTCAAGACGGAGGAAGAGACGGATAAGGTGGCGCGCAAGGTGGTGTACTCCCTCATGGTATCGCTCTTCGGCGACGTCAAGGTCGCGGAGGATGGGAGGCTCATCATATCCGTGGACGGAGACGTCGCGCATTTGGATGGTAGGAGCGGGGATGTGGAGTGCGACAAAGATGCTCTGAAGGAGAGGATCAGGACAGCGTTCCGCCGCATCCAGGGTGCTGTGAGGCCGATCCCGCTATCCGCCTCCTAAGCTGAAGCGCTAAGATTATGCTTTAACTTGTTTGTTATTTCCTAGGCGGAGACTTGGCTGAAATTGTTAAAGCAGCTGTTTTATTTTTTTGTACCAAATGTGTAATGCTGCTATTGTTCTCGATGATTGAGACCTCTGGTGGGCGTGTTCACTGCCTCTGACACATGAGCCTGTAACATTGTAGTAATTTCTAGGAGTTGTCTGAACAAAGTTCCAGTAAAACTGATCTAAGCTGAACTTGAAAACTTATAGTAAATTTGAGCCTAGTTCATTTTTCCTAGTGTCTTTTCTTGCAGTAAACTTATGAACCCAGTGAATTTTTTTACCTTTTCCAGCTCGCATTACTTGGCTCAACTGTTAAGCAATCTGTTCTATTTTCTGTACCAGATGAGCAATGCTGTTGCTGTTGTTGTAGATTGTCACATGACACCTTGATTTGCATCACTTTTTGCCATGAAGTGCAAATAAAAAAATAATCATCTAGTGTACCATGCCAAATCCAGGAAGTACCAGGTAAACTGATGCATTTCAGAAGACTACTCGTGGCCAATCTGTTATGACCCTTTAAAGAAACACATGGTAAATAAAGCATCGGCAACTCTGTTATGACTTGTGAGACACATGGAGCCTAGTACATTTAGGGCATGTGTTCACTAAAAATTCATAACTTTGATCAGCATTTCTGCATAGTTATTGTAGCTTAATAACAGGAAGTAGCATGTGGAGATGAGATAAACCGAGTACTGTAATGTAAGGTAGCCCGATGGTACCCTTCTCGGCGACGACAGCAGGGAGTACAAGTTTGGGTCTAGGGATGTGACGATGACGGTGAAGGGGATGAAGACGAGGCGTGTCAGCAACGGCACAGGCACACCGCCGATAACAGCGATAGGAACTCGAATGACACGACCAGCTGACGGCTACCGACAAACGCATCCGTCTGCCAGGCCGTGGCGGTGTTCCTGACCTCGGCGTAGCACGTCATGAGGGCTCACGCCGGTGGACTCACCGGCTGCAGCGTCTCCTTGGAGTTCCCCAGTTCCTTCTCACCACTGGGTATGGATCCACTGCGACATTGTACATAATTCGAGATTGAATTTGTACTACTACATCCGATACGGATAAAATGAGCTATGTAGGTATAAATTTGTACAGAGGTAACCACACTTGAATAGAATCAGAGGGAGTACTTGGAAGCATTTGCGGTGAAAATAAACAAGAGAGACTGCATCACAGAGCACTATAGAGATACGAAGATCATGTTACATTCTAACTGACGGAAGCTAGATTGGCCGGATGGATGGTTGGATCCACACCATTAGTTTCTGGACTCAACCGGATCGATGGTATTAAGCATGGACCAATCACTTGAGCCGAAGTCCAGTTCATCGTCCAGAGACGGCAAAGGCAGGTCGGCGAGATCCGCGAGCCCATCGTCGGCGAGATGCCCTGCGAGGAATGTACCAAATGTGTAATCCTGCTATTGTTCTCGATGATTGATGACCTCTGGTGGCCGTGTTCACCGCATCTGAAACATTAGCCTGTAACATTGTACTCCTTGACAACTTGTAGGAGTTGTCTGAACAAAGTTCCAGTAAAACTGATATATTCTGAACTTGACAAATTTGTAGTAAATTTTTCCTGATCATTGTCTGTTCTTGCAGTAAACTTACCAACCAGACAAATCCCTTTTTTTACCCATTTTTAGCTCGCATCACTTGGCTGGAACAGTTAAACATCTGTTTTTTTTTTTTTACTTTTTGTTCCAGATGTGCAGTGCGGCTGCTGTTGCTGTAGATGGTCACATGGCAACGTGTTCTTCCTGGATTTGCATCACTTTTTGCCATGAACTGCAAATTGAAAAAATCATCTAGCCAGATCTAGGGATGTACAAGTTTGGGTCTAGGGATGTGACGATGACGGCGAAGGGGATGAAGACGAGGCGTGGCATCACCGTCAGCAGCGGCACAGGCACACTGCAGATAACAGCGATAGGAACTCTGAATGACGGTTACCGACAATGTGTGCATCTGCCAGGCCGTGGTGGTGTTCCTGACCTCGGCGTAGCACGTCATGAGGGCTCACGCCGGTGGACTCACCGGCTGCAGCGTCTCCTTGGAGTTCCCCAGTTCCTTCTCACCACTGCCCACTGGGTATGGATCCACTGCGACATTGTATATAATTCGAGATTGAATTTGTACTACTCCCTCCGATATGAAATATGCGACGACAGGAAAAATGAGCTATGTGGGTATAAATTTGTACAGAGGTAACCACACTTAAATAGAATCTGCGGTGAAAATAAACAAGAGAGACTGTATCACACAGCACTTTAGAGATACGAAGATCATGTTACATTCTAACTGACGGAAGCTAGATTGGCCCGATGGATGGATGGATCCACACCATTAGTTTCTCGTCTCAACAGGATCGATGGTATTAAGCATGGACCAATCACTTGAGCCGAAGTCCAGCTCATCATCCAGAGACGGCAAAGGCAGGTCGGCGAGATCCGCGAGCCCATCGTCGGCGAGATGCCCCGCGAGGAACGGATCCTCCATCTGGCCCTCATCGGCGTCCTGTGCCGGCGGCGACGATGTCACCGAAGGCGTGCATGGCGCCGACGACACCGTCGAGGAGAGAGCGTCGTCCGCTTGACGATCCAGTCCGATCTCCGACTGGTCCGACTCATCCAGTCCTGTGGCCGCAGCACGGGCGAGCTTCAGGGCCGCCTGGACGGAGGCGCCGAGCGCGAGGTGCGTGTCGAAGGCATCGTAGGCGGCCTTGGCCTCCTCCTCGGACGGGAACGTGCCGATCCATTGCCGAACGTTGAGCCGCTGGCTCCGGAACTCGGCCGCCCACCGCCCGGGCAGCCTCTCGTACACGCCGCGGAACCGTCTGTTGGGAGTCGATCTTGCCACTTTCCTTGGTGGCGGCGGCGGCGACGGCGGCCCAGCTGCAGATTTGATCATCGTTGAAGCAGCGTGGGCAGGGTTACACGTGGTCGCTAGGCTAACATCGTCGCCGGAATCCTGATGACTACCGTGGGTGTCGGCGGCGGTACGTGATGTGAGGGAGGGAGGGAGGTCGGCTCAACTTGCTGTTCGACCTGCTGCAACTGTTTGGGCCAGCAATAGCATCTGGTCCGCTGGGCTTTTGGGCTAGCTCTAGCTGGGAAGGCCGTTCGTATGCAACACGGTCATTTTCTTCCAAAACAATAAATAATGAAAACATGGTTAAGCTACGGTATGTAGTATGCACGTCACTCACTCACTCTCATCGTTTCGTGGTGGATGCAGCCGCGCGAGGTTTCCAATATCCTCCACATGCCCCTGCAGCGATCTATGCCGCTCCCGGGCTGATCAAGGGGTGTGTGCATGAAAGTGGTTCTTCTGAGACAGGGGACCTTTCTCTCTTTTCCTCTTCAATCTGACTGCAGAAGGTTTGGCTAAACTTATTCAGCAGGCTCAATCCAATGGACAAATCACTGGTCTCGCTCCTCACCTTGTGGATAAAGGGGCTGTTATTTTCCAGTATGCAGATGATACTCTGCTTTTGGTGCAGGATGATGTGGACTAAGTCAGACATTTGAAACTGATCATCTATCTTTTTGAGGCCATGTCAGGGCTGAAAATCAACTTCCTTAAGAGTGAACTTTTTCTTGTAATATGGAAGACTCTGAGAAGAGTTTGTTCTACTCTGATTTGTTGGATTGTCGGTTAGGTCATTGGCCCATGAAATATTTATGTGTGCCTGTTAGTGGATCTTAAACCTCTTGTGGAAAAAACTAGGGAAAAAGCTTGATGGTTGGGTTGGGACAAACTCCTCCATTGGAGGCAGGCTGGTCTTGATCTAGTCCTCCCTTAGCAGCATCCACGACTCTTGTTTGGAAGAGATGACCAAGATTATAAGAAGATTTTTCTAGCAAGGAGCTGATTCGAAGAAAAAGTATTACCTTGTGAGGTGGAAGATTATTAATAAGCCCAAGCAGAAAGTGGGCCTGGGGATCAAGGATCTTAAACTGTTTAATATCAGTTTGCTTTGTAAGTGGTGGTGGAGATTAGAAAATGAAGATGGTTTGTGGCAGCAACTTGTTAAGAATAAGTATGGTATTAGTAAAGGGGTCTGGAGAGTTAAGATGAGACAGAATGATTCCCCTGTGTGGGAGAGCATTTTGAAAGTTAAGAAATGGTATATTCAGGAGAAGAAAATGTTGGTTAGCGGGGGGGGGGGGGGGGGGGAATGAAACTGATTTCTGGCATGGCCATTAGTGTGGTGATGCACCTTTGTGTGACACCTTCCATGGTCTGTATGCAATTTGTAATGTGCAGGTGTGCTCTGTTAGGAAAATTTGGAAGAGGAATTGGCAGTTTGATTGTAGGAGGTGGCTGTCTGTTGAGTTACAACAGCAAGCCTCTATTCTCAGGAGTTGGCTTATGATGGTTGCTCCGGGTGATGGCCCTGACAAATCTAAACGGAAATTCACCAGGTCTGGGATTTTTACTGTCAAATCAATGTACAATAGGCTGCCCTCCTCTACTGTCGGCAGGTCCTTTGTGCAGTTGTGGAAAGAAAGAATTCCCCTCAAAATCAAAGTTTGGTTGTGGCTAATTTTACATAATGCTATTGCAACGAAAGATAATATGAGGAAAAGGAAGTGGAAAAGAGATTTTACTTGCAGCTTTGGCCCAGCCTTTGAGACTATCCACCATATTTTTTTCTCCTGCCCTGCTGCAGGGTATATTGGGGGTTGTGTGCTCTGTTCTTTGTGTATCTCAAAGACCGACCAATTTTACTCAATATTTTTGGTGGATTGCAAAAATTATTTCTACCTTTGCACTTACATAATTGTTTTGATTGCTACCTTTTGCTGGGCAATCTGGAAAACTAGGAATAGAGCGTGTTTCAATAAGAAGTTCATTTCTTCTCCTGTTGAGCTTATTTGTTACATGTGTGCGTTTCTTCGTTATTGGGCAGGTCTCCAAGCAGCTGGTGAAAAGGAGGAGGGGGCGAGGTTGATCTAGGAAGCTGCGATTACGGCACATGACCGCAATTAGAATGGGGACGCCAGACAACTACCATTGGGGATGATGTAGATTAAGATGTCAATGTTGTTGGATGATGTTCATGGGTTCATTTACCGTGGCGCCCCCTGTCATGAGAACTGTAGTTTAAGAACTCACCCTTTCTTTGGGTCCTAGTAAGTGCACTTGTTTTGCACTGGTTACTTTTGTTCTGTTGTTCGTTTTTACTGTGCATGTGCTTTGGGGAAAAGATCTTGGGGGCTCTCCTTCCTCTTGGGGGAGTTTGGCCTGTTTCCAAGTACTCGTTCATCCCTTGTTGATGTTTGTTTTCCCTTTTGCTACAACAAAGAGCTCTGTTATGTTATGTCTAATAATGGAACCCGGCTCCATTGGGGCCGCCTGTAAAAAAATCACTGGGATTGGTTCCTGGGGCCTCTAGAGCCTGTGACGAACTACACACCAAACAAGGTTTATGTTTTTTAAGCAAACAACAAATACCGACAAACAATGAAACATACAAGTTTCGTATAAGATTAGCTAAAATGACTGTATTTTCATCTTAAAAAGGTTATTGTCAGAGCTCGGTGCTTGGTTGGGGCAATGCAGTGCCAATGGTCAAGCGCACAAGGGTTCTGAATTACCAGCTTGGGAACGAGGTCGATCCAGGTGCAGTGGAGCATTCCGATTGTCAAACCGATGAATAGTACTACCAAGTTTATCGAGGCAAAAAATAAAACGGCAGATTGGCGCAGTCGCAAGGGAGCTACTTCTGCACTAGGCTTTAACCTTGAAGGGACCTCTCTCGAGGAATTTGCTCCCGTGATCGGTTTGTTGATGGACATGATGGACGACCCAAACATGGAGGTAAGACCCAACATTGCATGTATTCTTCGATGTGTGTTTAAGCTTATGCATTCTCCAACTCTTGGAAACAGAGTTTCCAGCATCACAACCGTGTTCGTTTAGTGCCCTCTTTTACTCATAACGCGCCGTCTTTTTTCCTGCCATTTCCTATGCAATCCATTCCGAATATGATCTCTTGTTGAAATGCAATAAAGACAACAAAAACAACGTCAATCTCAATCTGAAGTAGTCTTTTATATGCACAACATTGAAAAACTTACCGTTATGCTCTTTATCCCGAGGTTTATTTGTCTTCATTTTAAGAAAAGTGAGCGCACTCACCACCCAATCATCACAAATTCCCAATATCAGATGGTGTATAAATCTAAGAGCCATGAGAAGCAAGTAAATGAAAATGGTTATCCCCAGATATAGAGAATGTAGAATAACTAAAGATGGGTGAAACGCCAGGAATCTGGCAATGCATCGCTTCGAAAGTTGTATCATAAACAGTAATACATGTTCAAACCTGAGGTATACAATTATTTATCCTGTTTATGAACTTAAACTGTGATTGCTTTCTGAATCGAGTATCCTAGCTGGCGAATTATTCGATAACGAACATTACTTCCCGCCGCGGTCGAGATGGCGGCGGCGGAAGATCACGCCTACGGCCGCCGGCGCGATCGCCACGACAATGCAGGCCGCTATCGCGACCGACCACCAGCTGGTGGTCGGCGCGACAGCATCAGAGCCGGAGTCAAGCGGTAGGGTATTGTAGACGGGCTCAAAGCCAAACTGCAGCATATTGAAAGGAGCTCCTTTGCGCGGTTGTAAACCTCCCCAAGATCCACCGACATGAACACCATAGCGCCGACGTCTTCCTCCTCCCCGGGATAGGTCGCCCAAGCTGACATAAACAAGGTCGGGCCAATCATCATGCAGCTGGACATCAAGCCGAACAAAGAAGTAGGCCTCTTCGCCACCCGACAGGACAAGTATCTAGACTTGAAGTGTGAGAGTGCAAGTAGGGGGGGGGGGCACCGCCCCCCTCGGCCAACATTGTTTATTGGCTAAATCGAGAGTTACTCAGTGTACCACATCCTAACCTCCTCAGATGGCACGCGCCATGCTACTCTTTGCGGTGGCCATGGAGGTGCACACCGCCAGCGGCTAGGGCCTCCTTGATGCTCTCTCGACGCATCTGTCCTCGGCGAGCCTGTTAACCACCTCTCTGCCCTTGCCCTTAAGGTGCGAGGACATGGAGGGAGATGGAGAGGATAGGTTGCACTGCCAGTTGTGTGTGACACTCATGTTTGGTCGCAATGCTAGTGGCACTTTGCATCCAGGCTTATTCGCAAGGCTAGGGTTGCGGTCCAGCGTGAGGATTAGGGCGCAGCCGGAGGCAAATGTCTCTACCCAGGAGCGAGCTACGTTTCGAGCAGAGAGGCGCGATGATATTCTTTCAGGTATGGCTTCCAACTAGCCTATTTATTTTATCGTTTTATAAAATCATTTAATTTTTCAGCGTGCATCTAAGTTGGGGGGTCTCATTGGGGGATTCACCTACTAGAGTTGATAATGTGACTAATAATTTAAAAGTGTTAGAAAATTTAGGCAATTTAGTTGTTTTAAGTAATTCTTTAAATGCAGATGGTATTGCAAATCCGAATAGTTTAGTTATGGCTGGATCTTCTAGTCTCTGTGAGGATTTTTACAATAAGTGCGTAGATAGATCGCCGTTAGATCCCTTTCCATAGGTTGTGGTTAATACACGCTCTCACAAGAATAAAAATCTCTAATCAGAAACACAGAATAAGTTTCAGACTTAAAACATTAAATATCGAAACATAAGGAGAGGATTTTTTTTGGAACACAGATGGTCTAGGGGATATAACAAAACACTTGGTAATTATTGATGCAGTGCGGGATCGTAAGTTAGTCTTTCTAGCCTTGTTGGAGACTCGGAGATCTTATTTTAGTGAACATTTATTAAATCACTTGGTGGGGAATTAGACTTTAATTGGTATTGTCTACCACCTCATAGTAGATCAGGTGGTATTTTGGTTTGCTTTAATACCGCGATTTTGACAGTCCAGAAGGTTAAATCTGGTGACTCCTATGTTAAGTTTCATGTCGATCATAGGAAGGTAGCTTCCTTTAAGCGTTAGTGATTGTTTGCATAGCAACATAAATTTGTGACGGGGACTCATTACCTATTTTGGTAGGTGGTGATTTCAACATCATTCTAAGAAAAGAGGAGACGAAGACCGACAATTTTAATGCCACCTAGCCTTTTATCTTTAATGCAATTATTGGAAGACTAGACTTAAAAGAACTGGAGCTGTGAGGGCGCCAATACACACTTGGACTAGTAGGCATGCCATATCAACTTATAAGAACTTTGATAGGGTTCTAGAGAGTGTGCAATGGAGAAAGAAATACCCTTTAGTAATTGTGCAAGCACTTACCATTACTTTTTGATTCAGTATGCCGACACAAGTAGGGAACATATCGGTGTTTTCTTCTGAGTTGGGTCGGCTTAGGACAGAGGTTTTTTATATGGTTAGGAGTGAGCGGCTTTGAGTCAATTGTGGTATCTCTCCGATTGAAATTTGGCAGCAAAAAAATAGGCACCTAGGGAGATTTTTAAGGGTGGTGGGAAAAGCATATTAGTGGTGAATATAAGATACATTGAGATCACTTGCTCTTACTTTTTAATGATCTCGATTGAAATGCAGAAACAACCCCTGTAAATAATGCCGAACGGGCTGCAACCAAGGAGGCGGATAAGTTTCTGGCTAAACTTCAGATGGGTGAGTAGTCCAAATGGGATCAACGTGCGATGGTAAAACACATCCAGGAACGGGGTAATAACACTAGGTATTTTCATATCATAGCTAATGGTAACCATCGCAAAAAGAAAATATTCCGGCTAGAACGGTATGAGGACACGATTGTGTGCCAAGAGAATTTAAAATTATTTTATCTCTAAGTATTACAAAATTGTATTTGGAGCGTCGGCTCCTACATCCTTCTCGTTAATGGAAAACATGATTAAGGAGTTACCTCAAGTTCAGGGTTGATAACGCTTTTCTTACCTCAACTTTCTCAAAGGAGGAGGTTTTTGGCAATATCTCAGATGGAGCATAATAAAGCGCCTGGACCACCAAGTTTGACTTGATGGGCTTGTTTGCATAGCTGCATTCAGCAAATCTCCCATTGTTCAAGTTGAACTTTCGCGTTATTACCTTGTTAACCAAAAAAGAGGACGCTAGCAGGATTGAGCAATATAGACACGGTTGTTTATTAAATTTAAGCTTCAAAGCATTTACAAATGTGAGTACAAATAGAGTTATTCTCACTAGTTAAAAGCCATCACAATCTGCTTTCCTCCCTGTAGAATTTTTTGGAAGGTTTGCTAGTGTTGCATGAAACCATAAATGAGCTTAACGAAAGAATATGGATGGTGTTCTCCTCAAAATTGATTTCGAAAAGGCTTATGACAAGTTAATTAGTTCTTTCTCCAATAAGTCTTCCGCATGAAAGGTTTCAGTTCACAGTGGTTTGAATATGTTACGAGATTTGTTCAAGGTGGAAGTATCGGTATTCGGGTGAACAAACGATATTGCATACTTTTTCCAAACTTTAAATGGGTTTAGACAAGGAGATCCTTTGTCTCATATTCTTTTTAACATAGTTTCCGATATGCTGGCTGTTCTTCTTGATCGTGCAAAATAAGATGGTCGGGTGGGAGGCCTTGTTCCTCATCTAGTTGAGGGAGGCATATTGATGTCGACGTGATGACACGCTCGTTGAGAACCCCAAGAGAAAGGTACGATGCAGTCTAGAGTAAGTTTTTCCCTAGTATAGAACCAGAGTTTTATCGATCCAGTAGGATTCTGTAGTCTTGAAGAAGGTTACTTGTATCAACGGTGCCGTTTATAGATTGTTGAACAAGTGTGGAACCTGCATACAAGCACAAACTCTCTCTTTCCCTAACTCTCCTGAAGGTTGTCAATCTTCTTGTCTTGCTGAAAACAGAAGAAATAAACGATCCCAGGGGCCCAGCAGGCGCGGCCTAGGGAGGTCGCGCCTGGCAGCCGCCTGGTGGCGCCCCGGTTACGCTCTGGGTCCCATTTGTACTCCGTCTTCGTTCCAGGTAAACAATGCCTTCCGTGAATTTTCATCCCTTTCCGAGAATATTTCCTTCAGAAATTTTCTGAATAAGAAAAAAAACAAAAAACAACAGGAACTGGCCTAGGGTATCTTTTAAATAGGTTAGTCGATGAAAACATCCTAAAAGCGAAGGGAAACATGAAAATAAAATAGGGTATTCGAAAGAAAACAAGTATGGAGCATAAAAAATTATACATACGTTTGCAACGTATCACATATCCATCCTACAATATGTGGATGCCACAATTATTTTGCTTGAGCATGCTTTGGAGAAGGCCGTTTATATGAAATTGATTTTTTCTATCTTTGAGTAACTATCTGGGTTGAAATAAAAAAATTATAAGAGTGAGATCTTTTGTTTCGGGAAAGCTAGACATAGCATGGATGAGTATTGACACATATTTGGATGTGAGGTCGGTGCTTTACCTTTCAAATATTTAGGAATACCAATTCACTATAAAATTCTTTTAAACAAGGAGAGGAATAATGTTGAGGATCAGTTTGAACAAAAACTCACCTCTTGGACTAGGATGATGCCGTCTTGTAATAGGTAATTCGGTTCTATCGAGCTTACCGATGTTTTTACTGTCTTTCTTTGAGATTCCCACTCGGGTGCATAAAAGAATAGACTATTATAGATCTTGTTTCTTTTGGCAAAGTCATCACTTCGAAAAGAAACGATGCCTCACCAAATGGAACATTATATGCCATCCCAAATACCAAGGTGGCCTTGGGATTGAGGTTCTTGAGATAAAATATAAGTGCTTTCTTAGTAAATGGTTGTTCAAATTGGTAATGGGTGAAGGAGTTTGGCACAAATTATTTCTTAACAAATATATCAAGGATAAGACTCTAGCCTTGGTTGAAGCAAACCATTCTTTGATCAGATTACCTTCTCGCTCTGTAACAGTAAGGGGATAAGATTTTGGGAAGGATCCATGGAGGGAATGTTCCTCTTACAACTCAGTGCCCGTCTTTGTTTGCTATTCTGCGGCAAAAAAATGTCTTGGTTTCTCCCATGTTGAATCATCATCATCCAAATTTACAATTTAGACGTTCCTTACAGGGGGAAATGAGATGCATGGCTTCATTTGGTAGAGAAACATAGGGTCGTAACTTTGTCAGATTCTTTGCTTGGCAATTAAGTTCATCTGGTGTGTGGTCACCGTTAAATCCTTCTACGGAGATTTAACTAATGGCAATCCTAGGTATCTGCGGAAATACCTTTGGACACTTAAGTATCTTTAAAAATTAAGATATTCGTGTGGTTTGTTTCTAGGAAAGAGCTGCTAACCAAGTATAATTTAGCTAAAATAAGGTGTGTTGGCTGTACAAAGTGTGTCTTTTGTGGTGCCCAATAGACAACAAATCGGTTTTTTTATAGCCCACGACTTTGCACAAAAAGATTGGCGATTAGTTCATTTCACCTTTAGCATTTTAGCTCTGTCTAGTATTATTAATATGATTGGTAACTGGCTAGCTGGATTGATAAATAAAATAAATCTTCTATATGCATATGTGTATGTGTTTATCTATGGTCAATTTAGAACTTTCGAAATGATTTGATCTTTAACAATGAGAGAGCGTGTAACTTTTTGAAGTTTGTTCATGGGGCTACATACTAAATCCATATATGGCCGTATCTCCTTCCGGAGGCCCAGCACAGACGTTTGAATTCCGGATGCACTCGGTTGATGGCCGTCGTATGTGTTATCTTAAACAAGACTGGTTGGTTGTACACTAAGTGTTTGTACTATATGTAGTTGTCACACAAACCTTTTCTTTTCAGCTGGCTTATTTAAAATTTCATGGCTACTCTTTACGAACCATGAGATTGTAATAAATTGGAGTACTTGATGTGCTTGATACTTTAAAATTTTATTATTAATGAAACAGCTGTGTGCCTGATGCGATGCAGAGGCCCGAGAAACCTATTTAAAAAAAATTGTGTCTGGCAAGGCAATCACTTTTGTTGCGTGCCATTAGGGATTGTTTACTAGTACATGCTGAAATATTTGGTCCCAATACTAGTAGCACTGGTAGAAAATAGGCCTTCGGTACGCCTGCTTACATGAGACTGAAAGTGTATTTTTGGATAATTGTAGGAAGAACGTGTACCTGGGTCATCGTCGATTTTTTCCCCGAAATCATAACGTAAGAAAGAAAGGCAAGCTTCAGATGCGAACTGAATATGTCAACATTTGGCTCCAGAACTCTCAGCCCCAGAAAAGATTGTGTCGCTTCAGCGATCTATTATCAAAGTCCTAAAGATTCTAGAGCAACTTTTTTTGACGAATGGATTCTAGAGCAACTCTTGATGTATGCTCCTCGTGTTAGGAAAATCAGCATTTGGGGCCACAAAGACAGCAAGGTATCTGCACCACATTAAATATCGTCTTTTGTAAGCATGTTAACCCTAACATGAGCAACTCTTGGTTAACTCTAACACCACATAATTGGTATCAAAGTTCCAAACATGGCGGACAAAAAGTTTGAAATTTCATATATATATATATGCATGTATATAGTATCGTAAAATATACATATATATATGTACTGAAACTTCATCAAAATTAAAATAAAACACAAAATAAAATATAAAAGAAATAAAACAAAACAAATTAAAAAGGAACCAGGTTTAGGGGGCCTAAAACCCTAAACCTGCGCAGGTTTTCAGTCCCGGTTGGCCACAAGAACCGGGACTAAAGGTCCTCCGCCGCGACGGATCCCTGGCGCCCACGTGGACGGGCCTTTAGTCCCGGTCCGTAAATGGCGGGACTATAGGAGGGGGTCTTTAGTCGCGCATTGCTAGTCCCGGTTGCTGGGTCGGGACTACAGGCCCTGGCGAACCGGGACTACAGCCCTATTTTCTACCAGTGTAGGCACAAACAACAAATGCTGAAATCTAAAAATGGCCCATGTGTACAAGAAAGTGATGGGAGTGAAAAGTTTAGTCTCACATTGGAAGTTGAAGGAGTTGCACACCACCATATAAGGTGGACTATTGTAGGGATTGTATGTGAGTGAGAAGAAGAGAGCCTCTCACGCACTCCTCCTCCGCCGCTCGACTCGACTCGACACGTCGCGATCGCGTTTCGTGAATCGAGCCTCGAGCCGAGACAACATTTATCTTTATTTTGTCAGCTGAGTCAGTTCAAGTCGCTCCCGTATCGTGTGCTGCAACCGACTCGAACGTGCGGCGTGGGCCACCCACGTCGCACACGTTAGGGTTTTCCGAACTGCACTATAAAAGACGCGCGCCGTGGGCGCTGTACACACCCTGAAACCAATCTAGGTTTGCCACACCTCGTTCCTCGCGCCGCCACCGTAGTCTACTCCATCCCGAGTGCCGGCGTCCACTGGAGAACGGGAGAGCAGGTCTCCGGAACCAGTCGCCTTTGTGATCCTGTACGGGGGAGGGCGAATTTGGTTTTTGGGAAGCTCTTCGCGCGACTGCTCGCTGCTTCCATGACGGCTCGTCTGCCTAACAAGTCAGGCGGTGCTGCGTACCGCCGCCATAAGCGTCGTCTACTCCGACTCTTCATCGCCAACATTGTCATCAACAACGTTACTACAAACGATCGGTACTGAATCTGTGTCCTGACCTGTCTGTTTAACATGTCTACTGTTTACATGTTTAGAGAGTTCGTGTTGCTGTTATTCATGTTGTCTGCTGCATCTAGTATGTTCGAGTTCTACATGGTAATAGCTGTTTTTGTCATGATTTATATTCTGAAATTAATCGTGGAAATTATGCCTAATTATTCAAATATCCAAAAACCTAATTGTAGGCAATTACCTGAACTGACTATGGCCCACTTAAGTGATTCAATGAAACCGGAAAGGTTCAATGGTATCACCTTTAAGTGATGGCAACTGAGAAGCCAACTGTGGCTCCAATCCATGAAAGTGTGGGACATTATTATGAATGGTATTCCTGAAGAAGCTTCTGATGATGTTTCAAATAAGTTCAAGGAAGCCAATAATAATTTCAGAGGCTGTGTTCTGAGTGTCCTCGAGGGACGTCTGTGCGATGTGTATATGCACATCGAAGACGCTAAGGAGCTCTGGGATGCACTGAATACTAAATTCGGTGCGTCCGATGCTGGCAGTGAGCTGTATATCACGGAGAGTTTTAACGACTACGAGATGGTGAATAACCGTTCGGTAGTCGAGCAGGCTCATGAGATACAGTGCATTGCGAAGGAGCTCGATCTACTCAAGTGTGTGATTCCTGATAAGTTTGTGGCTGGATGCATTATTGCAAAACTGCGTTCTTAATGAAGGAGTTTCGCCACAGCTCTCAAACATAAGAGACAAAAGATATCAGTTGAAAATCTGATAGCGTCTCTTGATGTTGAGGAGAAAGCTCGGTCAAAGGACACAACTGAGAGAGGTGGCGAGTTGCACTCTAGCGCCAATATGGTGTAGAAAAATCATCACGTCAAGAACAACAGGAAGAACAAAGGGAATTATAAACCTCAGTTCAATGGCCCTGTGAACAATACTGCCTTTAAGAATAATAATAAGAAGAAGGTGCTGAACAAAGCTTTACATGTGGGGCGCTCGGCCACTTTTCTGTTGACTGCCCAGACCGTGCAGACAGGAAAGGGAAGAAAGGCTCCAAGAATGTCAACGTGGTGACCGCTAGCAACACTGATGGGTACGGTAATATACCGATGGTACTTTCAGTTCTTCAATCTCTGTGTTGGTGGATTGAGACGGGTGCTAACGTTCATGTGTGTGCTGACATATCTATGTTCACTTCTTATCAGGTCGCACGGAATTGTTCCGTCCTAGTGGGGAATGGATCACATGCTTCTGTTCGTGGTGTCGCCACGGTATATCTGAAGTTTACTTCGGGGAAGATCGTGCATCTGAGGAACGTGCATCATGTCACTTCTATGAATAAGAATCTTGTCAGTGGCTCCCTACTTTGCAGAGATGGGTTAAAGTAGTGTTTGAGTCCAATAAAGTAGTTTTGTCGAGATTTGGACAATTTATTGGTAAAGTCTATAAGTGCGGAGGCTTGTTCCGCTTTTCTCTTTCCGAATTTTGCAATAAGTTAGTAAACCATATTTGTGGCAATGTTGATTCAGATGCTAGTGCTTGGCACTCTCGTTTATGTCATGTCAATTTTGGTTACTGTCTTGTCTATCCAGTTTAAGTTTAATTCTGAATTTCACCATTGCCAAAGGTTCTAAGTGCCATAGTTGTGTGCAATCTAAGCAACCTCGGAAGCCTCACACGGCAGCTGAGGAGAGACACTTGGCACCTCTAGAACTCATACATTCTGATCTATGCAAGATGAATGGCGTGTTGACAAAAGGTGGAAAGAGATATTTCATGACACTCATTGATGATGCTACTAGATTCTGCTATGTTTATTTGTTGCAAACTAAAGATGAGGCTTTAGACTACTTTAAAATCTATAATGCTGAAGTTGAAAAATCAATTAGAGAGAAAGATCAACGTTTTAGGTCGGATGGTGGTGGAGAGTATTTCTCTAAAGTATTTGATGAATTCTGCGAGGAACATGGTATTATTCACGAGAGGACGCCTCCCTACTCGCCACAATCAAACGGAATTGCTGAGAGGAAAAACAGCACGCTGACCGACTTGGTGAATGCCATGTTGGACCCTGCTGGTTTATCTAAGGCATGGTGGGGGGAGGCTCTGTTGACTTTGTGTCATGTCCTGAATAAAGTTCCTAACAAGAACAAAGAGAAAACCCTTATGAGGAGTGGGTTGGGAGAAAACCATCAATTTTTTATTTGCGGGATGCTTGACAAAGGTCAACGTTCCAATTCCAAAGAAACGCAAACTCAGACCAAAAACAGTGGATTGTATCTTTCTAGGTTATGCTCATCGTAGCATTGGTTATAGATTTCTAGTGGTTAAATCCGAGGTACCTGATATGCATGTTGATACTATTATGGAATCTCGCGATGCAACATTTTTTGAGAATATGTTTCCTATGAAAGATATGCATAGCTTTGCTGAATTTTCTTATGAATTAATTCTGGAATCTAGTACATCTAGTGATCATACTGAACAACCACATGATGAGAAAGTCCTTGAGAAGGATGACAATGAAGCTCATAAATGGAGTAAGAGACAGAGGATTGAAAAATCCTTTGGTGATGATTTCATTGTGTACCTTGTGGACAATACTCCTACGTCTATTGCAGAGGCATTTGCATCTCCAGATGCAGATGACTGGAAAGAAGTTGTCCATAACGAGATGGACTCCATTCTTTCTAATGGGACGTGGGAGTTATCTGAACAACCTTATGGTTGTAAGCTAGTGGGCTGTAAGTGGGTGTTCAAGAAGAAGCTAAGGCATGATGGTACTATTGAGAAGTACAAGGCACGTTTTGTAGCCAAGGGCTACACTCAGCGAGAAGGCGAATATTATTTGGATACCTATTCACCTGTTGCTAGACTGACCACCATTCATGTACTACTTTCCCTGGCTGCCTCTTATGGTCTTACCGTTCATCAAATGGACGTAAAGACAACTTTCCTTAACGAAGAGTTCGAAGAGGAAATTTATATGGATCAGCCTGATGGGTTTGTGGTAAAAAGTGAAGAGAGAAAGGTGTGCAAATTGTTAAAATCTTTGTATGGACTGAAACAAGCACCTAAGCAATGGCATAAGAAGTTCGACATCACTTTAACTTCTGCGGGCTTTGTCATTAATGAGGCTGACAGGTGTGTATACTACCGCCATGGTGGGGGCGATAATGTTATATTATGCTTGTATGTTGACGACATACTGATTTTTGGTACAAGCACAATTGTGATCAATGAGGTCAAGTCTTTTCTATCAAAGTGTTTGGATATGAAAGATCTGGGAGAAGCTGATGTAATTCTGAACATTAAACTTATTAAGGATGAGAGTGGGATTACGTTGACGCAATCACACTATGTTGAGAAGATATTGAGCCGTTTCGGCTTTATTGATAGCAAGCCTTCTCCAACATGTGACGCCCCAAGATCGGGCACTATGCAGATTTCAGCATTCCCGCCAAAATCCACATAATAACCGATTCCAGGTTGCCACTTGTGATAACAGTACAACAGTTCACAAATAATCCACAACAACAGAGGAGGTATATACAAGACGACTCAGACGAGTCAAGGATACAACTGATACAATACAAAGATCCAAATAACAGCGGAAGAAACAACATAGCGTCCGACTACGGACAAGATACAAACTGGACTAAGAGTCCTGAAGATAACCGATGGCGTCCAATCCCTGCCCAGGCCAAGCCGAAGGGATTCCCAAGCTAACGTCGTCAGACTTCAAACCTGTTGACTGCAATGTGGAATATGCAGCCACGAAAAGGATTCGTGGGTCAGTACGATTAAGTACTGGCAAGTGGATAAACCATACTCACAAGATACCAGCGTAACCGATCATCACAAGATACAAATACTTTGGGTAGAACGGAAGGAAGGGATTATTGCAAAGAAGCGGCAGCGGGCAGCACTAACAACTAAAGAGATGCGCTATAACTTCCGGCTAATAGAAAGGGATAAGATAGCGCGACAAAACCAACTATAACTACTCATCAAATAATACCCATCCAATGTTACCCCCTACTAAGGAAGCAACCCAAGGAAACTCACACTGTTGATTAAGGTGACATTCATTTTTATGGTGGAGGTAATCTATATTACTAGTCAAGTTATCATCGTTAAGTGTAAGTTGTCTGAGTGCTTGTTAGCCAGCACTTTCACCAAGTCATCCATAACCGCGGACAACACGGCTTCTCGAGAAGATTTAACCCTGCAGGGATGCACCAATTTGGCCGTACACGTAAGAATGACCCGCCGGATGGAAATGCCCTTCCACCCAGCGAGGCACTCAACACAACCCAACTCTTCTTCGCATCAAGCCCAAAGAACCACATGTTGTGCGTGCGCGGCTAATCGAGCCCCCACGAAGAAAAGGGGGACCCTCATAGCACTCTAAGACCACGCCGCCCTAAATGCCGACTACAAAAGTTCCACCCTGGCGCCAAGGGTTCGCACATGCATATGCATGCATCAAATGGAAAGCCGACCTAGGTGTGGCGATTTGGACGAGATGCGAATCGAATCAGAATTGCGGGGGGCGCCCATACTCGCTTCCCACATGCGGTTAGTGCGCTCATCATGGATCGGAGGACAAGACCCTTTTCCTAATTAAGTTCGACACTAGCAGGCCTCAAAACCACGCCGGGACTCCTGCCGGTGCCTTATCATCAAATTATTATTACCCAAAACATTAACATGTTGTTGATTCAGTTGAAACCCAACTATCAAACTAAACAGGTGAGAAGACGGACAACAAGACTTGAGCGCAAACAACACTAAGCAGGCAACTACGACACGAGGGCCAACAAGGTAAACAAACAACAGTTAATAGGAAGTGGAAGGTAGGCTATATCATGGTTGCAAGGTAAACATATGATAGGATCGAGACACAAGCATCGAATCAAAAGGCTAGAATAAGAACAACGGAAAGAATCGGTAACAAGTGATGAAAGGCAGCCATAGGCAGCAAGTGAGTATACTTGCCTGGAATCCAGCAAGTAGAGGTACATCCGCAGAACTTGTCGTTGCTCACATCATCTCAGCGTCCTATCCGTGAAGAAGCAACGAACTAGAACAAACACCGGATGCAACGATTACTTCTACGACAAAAGATCCAGCATGATCCTATTTTATATGCATGACAATTAATTGGTGCATCAAAGTAAACCAGTTGACATGGTAAACATGTTTAAATGGGCCCATATGTAATTTGGATGGCATATGGAAAAGCCCATGAATTAATGTTGAATTAAATGATCTACAAATAACCATCATGTGAAAGTTGATTATAATAATGCATGGATGATGAAAACAATAAGAAAACAACAATAGCTTCAGTTTGATATGTTGTTTACCAAGTTTGGAATTTTATTTATTAAGTTATGAACTTTGGCATTTTAAATGATTTAAACAAACATTTGTTGTTTTCACCAGTTTTAAATGTTCAAAACAGATAACAAAATTTATATTTGGAAAGAACACAAAATTTTAGATGGAATACAGATTTCATTTGTTGAATTTGGATTTTAGATGAGCAAGTTATTAAATTGACAATTTTAAATTCATTAATTAAGAAATAGTTGTTTTCAGCAATTTAATTTATTCAAAACAGAAAACAAAGTTGATATTTGCAAAGTTCATGAAAAATGGGATGGAAAACATATTTTATATGTTCAAAAGAATTTAGTTTGACCAAGTTATTAATTTAGCAATTTTAAATGATTTAAATAAGATTTGAATTATTTAACCAATTTTAATTATTCAAAACAGGAAACAAAGTTTATATTTGGAAATCTTGTTCAATTTTACATGGAAAACATATTTTACATGTGCCATTTGAATTAAATTTGAATTAGTTATGAAGTTGACCAAATTTGAATGAGTTGTTTGAATTTGAAATTTTGAAACCATTTGAAATGTTCAAAACAGTAAACAAATGTTTTAAACATGTAGAGAATTAAATTTGGTATGGAAAACATATTTTATTTATTAAATTTGGATTTCAAATGCACAAGTTATTTGAATTTGAATTTACAGGGTCTATTTGGTGAATTTAAAAGTTTCAGATTTGGTCCAGGGGCTTGGATGCGAAAAGAAACTTCCAGAAAGGCCCCTGGAACCTTTCTCTACGCGGGGCAGAGCAGCCCTGGGTCACTGGCCTATGGGCCAGCGCCCAGCTGGCGCTGCGTGGCGTGCGTGTGTGTGCCTGCGTGGCCACCACTGCCAATGGCAGGTGGGGCCTGCGTGCATGCGTGGCAAAGGAGCAAAAAGGTTGGTTTTAATCTGCGCCGCGGGGGTTCGAACCCGCGCCGATGCGCTGCGCGCCGTTAGATCTAGCCACTGCGGTGCGGATCGATTCGTGACAGTAGCGAGGCGCGCGCGGTTTTGAGGTGGATCTGGGAGCGTGTTCGCTTAACTGACAAAACTGAACCCAAAGGTTCAGTCTTTCGTCTGAACCGCGGCGACAGGCGACGGCACGGCGGTGCTGCCAAGCGCGGCGACCACGATTGGGCGGCGCTGGACGCGTGCGTGTGCGTGCTGAGGGGTGTGGAGCGTGTGCACGTGCTTGGGCTGCCAGGAAGCGCACGGTGGCGTGCTCGATTACAGTCATGGTGGCACGGCGGCGGACGCAACCGTGGATTCAGAACTGGCGCTAGCGAAACAGGAAGCGAGGGGGCTGGAGAGAGGCATGGGGCGTCGGGGTGGCTCACCAGGAGGTGGTTGGGGTAGCTGGTCGAGACTGCCGTGGTCGGGGACGACGAGTTGACGGTGAGTTTCAGAAACGGCCGGCGAGCAGACAGGGAAATTCCGGCGTCGTGGCGGTCCCTGGGACCCGCTGCAGCTGTCGATGAGGACGAGGGAGAGGTGGCGGTCCTGCTCGTGCACCTGGCCTGGTCGGAGGCGCTCGCTAGGCTCCTGTCGACGACGACACCTTGGCTGCAACCACCCCCATCGCCGAAAAAACAGAGAGAAGAAAGGAGGGAGAAGACTAGGTGGCGGCGCAGGGAGGAGGAAGAGGGGAGAATGGCGCTAGGGTTTGGGGTCTGGGGTAGATAAAGGGAGAGGAGAGGGAGCAGGTAGAGAGGGCGCGGTGGTGCGCTGTGCGTCAGCGCGCGTCAGCTGTACGGAGGAAGGATACGAGGCCGCGCGGGCCGTGCTGCTGCGCGCGCGCTGGGGTGATAGGTGGCTGGGCCGGCTGTTGGGCTGGCCTGGCTGCCTCCCCCAGCCCGTTTCCTGTTTTCTCTTTTTTATTTTTTTCTTCTCTCTTCTTATTTTTTGCAGAAAAGAAAAAGGGAAGAAAAGAATGGTTTTGGGGTTGGGAAAATTTTGGGAATAATTTTTATAGGTTATTATTTACAAAAGCCCAGTGGTGCCACTTTTTGTTTTTCAAAAGTTTAAATTTGGTTGCTGTTTGAAAATTCAAATGAATTTGAGTGAATTTAGTATTAATTGAATTATTGAAAAGAAGCAAGTTAATAGTTTGAACTTTCAAGTTTAATGGAAACAAATGATTGGTTTGATTTGAAAGTTTCATTTGAAAAAAATTGTAACAGAACAAGTATGAAACAAGGATTTGAATTTTGGTTTGAAATTCAAACGGAAAAACAAATGAAAACAAATGCAATGCTTATGATGCATGTGATGCAAAGCAAAAGAAAAACAACCAACTTTCTAACTTAGGGAAAACACCCCAGGTGTTACACAACACCTTATGATCCTACTGTGACGCTTCGAAAGAACAAGAGGATTACGAAAGATCAATTCAGATACTCTCAAATAATCGGTTCACTCATGTACCTTGCGAGCGCGACAAGGCCTGACATCTCTTTTGCTGTGAGCAAATTGAGCAGGTTCATGTCAAACCCGGGTAATGATCACTGGCATGCACTTGAAAGGGTCATGCGCTATCTGAATGGTACTATGAGCTATGGGATTCATTATTCAGGGCACCCTGCTGTGCTTGAGGGATATAGTGACTCCAACTGGATTTCAGATGTAGATGAGCTCTACGGCACAAGTGGATATGCATTTCATTTTGGAGGTGGCGCAGTGTCATGGAGGTCTTGTAAACAGACCATATTGACGAGGTCAACCATGGAAGCAGAACTCACTGCTTTAGATACAACCACTGTTGAGGCACTGCGTGAGCTCTTGATGGACTTGCCGCGGCTATTCTCATGAACTGTGACAATCAAACTGTGATTGCCAAGGTGACCAGTTCTAAGGATAATGCAAAGTCATTAAGACACGTCAAAAGATGTTTGAAGTCTGTCAGGAAATTGAGAAACTCTGGGGTAATTACTGTTACGTATATTCAAACAAGCAAAAATCTGGCAGATCCCTTTACGAAGAGACTATCACGTAATGTGATAGATAGTGCATCGAGGGAGATGGGTATAAGACCCGTAAGCGTTACACCATAGTGGTAACCCAACCTATGTGATCGGAGATCCCGTGAATTAGGACCTAGGAAGAACAAGCTAGTGATTTAAGTGAGGAGAGTATTTGGTAGACCCTCTCTAAGTGGTGATGCATAACTCTCAAAGAGTTGTAAGGCAGATTGGCAACATGCCTTAATGTGTTTATGTTGGCTATTTATAGCAAAGATGATGTCCCACAGAGTATTCTTGAAAGAACACACCTATGTGAGTCCGACTGTAAACATCGCAGTCTATGAGATTTGGGTGATCTCTAGTAAACTCATGAAGAGACGACGGAGTACGACGCATATGCTCCACCCGCGGGGTGGGCTATTGGCAGCCAGATACTAGTTATGACTTTGAGTAAAGTCTATTGGCACAAAACTTGCAATTCAAGGCATAGTACATTGTTCAAGTTGCTGATATATGTAGCTTAAGCCTCTAGGCGGAAGTTCAACTTAACAGTGTCTTCTGAAACACTGTTATATAAACAAGTAGCGATGACTGACAAATCTTTAAATGGGCATTTGAGAGCTGGTGGGGGATTGCTGAAATATTTGGGCCCAATGCTAGTAGGCCCAAATAGCAAATGCTGAAATCCCAAAATGGCCCATGTGTACAAGCAAGTGGTGGGAGTGGGAAGTTTAGGCCCACATTGGTAGTTGAAGGAGTTGCACACCACCTTATAAGGTGGAGTGTTGTAGGGATTGTATGTGAGTGAGAAGAAGAGAGCCTCTCACGCACTCTACTCCTCCTCATCCGCCGCTCGCTCGTCTCGACTCGAGTCGACACGACACGACACGACACGTCGCGATCGCGTTTCGTGAATCGAGCCTCGAGCCGAGACAATGACGGACGCGTCACAACTGAGTCGGTTCGGTTCGCTCCCGTATCGCGAACGTGCGGCGTGGGCCACCCACGTCGCACACGTTAGGGTTTTTCGAACCGCACTATAAAAGATGCGCGTCGTGGGCGCTGTACACACCCCGAAACCAATCCATGTTTGCCACACCTCGTTCCTTGCGCCGCCACCGTAGTCTACTCCACCCCGAGCGCCAGAGTCCACCGGCGAACGGGAGAGCAGGTCTCCGGAACCAGTCGCCTTTGTGATACTGTACGGGAGAGGGTGAATTAAGTTTTTGGGAAGCGCTTCGCGCGACTGCTCGCTGCTTCCACGACCGCTCGTCTTCCTAACAAGTCAGGAGGTGCTGCGTACCGCCGCCTCAAGCGTCGTCTACTCCGACCCGTCATCGTCAACGTTGTCATCAACAACGTTACTATAAACGATCGGTACGGAATCTATGTCCCGATCTGTCTGTTTAACATGTCTATTGTTTACATGTTTAGAGAGATCATGTTCACTAGTGGAAACAGGGCCTTTTGTCCCGGGTCGTAAGGGCCATTTGTCCCGGTTGCGCAACCGGGATGGGCTAGCCGGGACAAATGGCCCTCCCCCATTGGTCCCGGTTGTGCCAGGACCCGGGATGGTAAGGGTAGGCCACGTGGCGAACCTGGGCCAGGGAGTTCGTCCCGGTTCGTTCAAGGGACCGGGATGGATACTTTTCGAAAAAAATATATATAATCGTCAATTTGGGCTCCTGTCTCCCAATCCCGAGCCGGCCTCCCCTTCCCCAACCGCGTCCAGGCCCACGTCTTTTATTAAGCCCACTGGCCACATTTTTTTGTCAAAAGGGCCCACTGGCCCGCGCCTTTTATTATGGACAGTCAACGGTTCGAAGGGCCCACTGGCCCGCGTCTTTTATTATGGTCAGTCAACAGGGGCCACTGGCCAGCGGCCTGGTGGCTGGTTCGCCTGGTCCCTTAAACTAAGACCGAAGGACGGTCAAAGGGCTGGTGGCTGGTTCGCCTCGTCTTCCCGCCCCGCCTCGGCTTCCCGCGCCCCCACTTCCCCACGCGCCACGCCTCGGCTCCCGTCACGCATTCATGGCCGCCTGCAACCGCCGCCATGTTCAGGCCGCCGGTTGGCATGCCAGCCCTCCCCGGGTCCTTTTTAAAGGCCCCCCGCCGCCCGTACAACCCACCCACCCCGGCCGCGTCCCTGGCAAAGCAACCCTAGCCGCCACCATGTCCCGCTGGTTCTCGAACTCCGGCAAGCGCCCAAGGAACGACAACGAAGGCTCCTCGAGCGGCGGCCGCATCCCACCCCCGCCGGCGGAGGCCTTCGGCTACGGCCCTGGAGGTGTCCGCCTCGGCGGGACGCCGCGCGTCCCCACGCCACCTCCGACGGCACGCCCGCCGCCCAACGCCGCGCCCAAGGGCAAGCGGTTCCGCCGGTACGTCCGGGTGGTGGAGGCCGAGTGGCACTGGAACAACGCCACGCCGGTGTTCTATGCCGACGTCCACCTCCCGGACGGCTGGCACCTGAACCCCCAGCGGATCCCTGTGCCGCCGGTCCCGACCGGCCAGGTGCTGCTTGAGGAGGTCGACCGCCGGCGCGAGCTCCTGCCGGTCCCCGTCCGCAGGGAGCGGATGTACGCGTGTGGCTCCCCCTACTGGGCCGCTTGGCTCGAGCAGGAGCACGAGCAGCGCCGGCGCTCCTTCATCCCCGCCCCCCACGAGGTGGACGTCGCGGACTACCCGCCGCCACCGCCCGGCCGGGAGAGGGAGCTGTGGTTCCTCGAGGACATCCCGGAGGACTTCTCCGGGGAGGAGGACCCCGTGCTCCGGGCCGCCATGGAGGAGGCCTGCGAGGCGTCCCGCCGCTCACTCGTCGAGGACGAAATCAAGTGGTGGGAGAGGGTCGTGGCCGCCGCCGCCGCCGCCATGCCGCCGCCACCTAACGAGCCTGCCATCGCCTGGTGGCAGCAGATGTACGCCTCGTATGAGGCGTCCGAGGACCAGCCGCCGCCGCAGCCGCTCCCCCCAGGCCTGGAGTACGGCATGTCCTGGGCCTGGACCGGCGGCGTTTGGGCGCCGGAGCAGGAGGAGCTGCCCCCACCACCACCGCCGCAGGAGGTGCTGCCCCCGCCACCGATGTACGCGCCTCCACCCCCGGCGAGCCCGGCCCAGCCGCCTGCCCACCTGTGGCAGCCGCCCCCCTACCAGTGCATCTCCTCCGACGAGGAGGACGACTAGATCGGCGCCGGTGCCCCCCTATTCTATGTAGACAACGCCCCTAGCTACCCCCAAGAAAACGGCCGGCAGCCTGTGGCCGCGCCGCCGCCCCTTTATGCAAGTACGGCCGGCCGCCTGTGGCCGCGCCGCCCCCTATGTAAGAAAGGCCCCTGGCCTTTTTTTTAATATAAGTTGTGTCCCCCCTAATCTACCGTGTCCCTACCCCATCCCCGCCGGCGGGATCTGCCCACTCGTTCCCGCCGCCGGCAGGGCTTCGCCCAGCCATGTCCACTCGTACCCGCCCCTGGAGTGTTCGTTCGGCCTGGAGAGAGGGCCGCGATTTTTATACACCTGGGCCTTTAGTCCCGGCCCGTGCCCCCAACCGGGACTAGAGCCCCTTTGGTCCCGGTTGGTACCACGGCCCGGGACCAAAAACAAATTTCGAATTTCGGTGGCACCCCTGCGCGCCCAAAATTTTTTAGCGCCAAAATTTGAAAAGGGTTAAGTTTGCACATTAACAACTTCTATATACTTTCAAATTTGACAAAAATTCCAACATGAAAATGCTAGAATTGGCAAAACTAATTTAAATCCATTTTTCGTTTAACTAAATAATTATTCTAACTATTGAAACTATTAATTATTTTTTCATTTGTATATAATTTGAATATAAAAATGTTACAATTTTTGATTTCTCTCGTGATCTTCCTAATTCAAAGCGAGTTGTACCTTATTGACACGGTGAATTTGAGATCTTCGTCTACAACAGAAAAACCATAGTTTTTCTTCGAAGGTTTACTCTGCGCATCCACACGTATTTTCCCTTTATCCCGATCCCCGCTTGACAACATAGTAACTTCCGTGTACGCGGCAAGCCGCAGCGGGAGCATCAGACTTGTTGTACATGACTTAACGGCTTTCAAGATTCTAGAATAGTGGTAGAATAAAGCAGGTTGCTCGCCCTCCAGACCCCCAATCACAAAGTCAAAGCGACCATATCTAGCAATAAATGATGCAATTCTGTCATTAGTGAGAGACTTCACGTCGGCAATCTCAATTAAAGTGCCAGTTTGTGTCTGATCCCACCAACCCCTCAGAATCCTCCTATTAACTTCACCTATCTCAACTGAAATCACTGTCTTCATGTGGATGCCAAGGCTATGCAAAGCTATCTCTCCTCCTCCAATACCGGAGAATAAGGACACCACATTAACACCATTGGGAAACATGTTCTTCAACACCGACAAGTGGCAACCCACAGTATCAATTTGGAATGAATTGCCAAGAGATTTGTACCTCTCTCTCTTGGCGACTCCCCTTGTGTGGTTTCTTGGGAGACCGAGTAAAAATTCCATCTCATCTGGCTCTAGAGGGGCAACCTTGTTCTTTCCAACCCAAACAAGGTTCCATCTTCTGCACTCGTCCATAACATACCTCTGAACAGTTAGAGGTGGTGGATTACTTGAGCCTGCAACAGTACGTTCGATCTGTTTTATCAGAATTGGACTTGCCACACGGGTTTGCAAGCAATCGAGCTGCTTTCTAGGATCCCAGGAAGGCCACCAGTTCTCATAATGAGGGAATGCCTCAAATATGGTCTTTGGAGCGAGAGGAAGGAGACGTGACCTATTCTCAATTGGCAAATTATGGATGTAGCCTCTTTCTTGAGCAGCTGCACAGAAGTGCTTAGAATCCACAAACTCCGGCTCTATCCAATAGCTTGTTTAGGAAGACTCCTGTCACTAGGAAGGTGGAATCCAACCACACGTTTCTCCTCCAAAAATTTATCATATCTGTTAAAGAAGTACCAAAGCTCTATTTCTGTTTTAAGGATATCTGTCAGGATGGTATCCCTGCTATCACTTCGAAGTGTGCCTGCAATATGTGCGCGGAATATATGACAATAGAGGCCTGCCATAATCACTTGTTCTATACCGTGTGTCAACACATACTACATCTTGAAAGTAGTTATAATCCTGCAATATCTGTCAGGATGTTATCCGTACTATCACTTCGAAATGTATTCGGATATGGGTCATAGTTGTCAGCTTTTTACCGGTCAATACAAAATACTGATCAAACAGAACTATATGATCATGTATTCCACGCTTATTATTACACATCACCAACATACGGAGGAGAGAGAAACAGAAAAGTGGGATGGTGGAACAATAATGCTTGCCAGCTTTTCTTCGTGTCCCTTGCTTATGATCGCTTCGGCCGTAACCATGGAGCATCTTTATTATTTAACGGGATGGTGGGGTCAGCTTTCACTGTGAAGGGTGGAATTTCAACAAACTTATTATAATCTTCTGACATGTCTGTCGTGTCCTCGATTCCCACGATGTTTCTTTTCCCTGAGAGAACTATGTGACGCTTCGGCTCATCGTATGATGAAATTGTTCCCTTATTTTTTCTTTTCTTCGGTCTGGAAGACATGTCCTTCACATAGAAGACCTGAGCCACATCATTGGCTAGAACGAATGGTTCGTCATTGTAACCAATATTGTTGAGATCCACTGTTGTCATTCCATAAAGCGGGTCTACCTTTACCCCTTCTCCATTCAGGTTGACCCATTTGCACTTGAACAAAGGGACCTTAAAAGAAGGTCCATAGTCAAGTTCCCATATCTCCTCTATGTAACCATAGTATGTGTCAGTTTTTTCATTCTCGTTTGTTGTATCAAAGCGGACACCACTGTTTTGGTTGGTGCTCTTCTTATCTTGGGAGCTCGTGTAAAATGTATTCCCATTTATCTCGTACCCTTGAAAACTCCCAATAGTCGAAGATGGTGACCCTGCCAACATGTACAGCTGATCTTCAACAGTGGTGTCATTTATAAGATGTGTTTGCAACCAACTTCCGAAAGTCTCCATGTGTTCGCGTTTAATCCATGAGTCATCCTTCCCCGGGTTTGCAGACCGTACAATATTCTTGTGTTCCTCGACATACGTAGACATGAACATAGAATTTTGTAGAACTGTGTAGTGTGCTTTGGTCAAAGAATGCC
This sequence comes from Alopecurus myosuroides, assembly GCA_028641055.1. NCBI lineage: Eukaryota > Viridiplantae > Streptophyta > Magnoliopsida > Poales > Poaceae > Alopecurus > Alopecurus myosuroides. Next base: position 8,855,555 of record CM054057.1, read on the forward strand.
CGTCCCTAGGTATCATTGTTTTCTTTCCCAGCGTTCCTTTTCCCCTCAGTCTCCCCTCATGCCGCGATTCAGGAACACCAATTGTCTTAAGGTCAGGAATAAAGTCAACACAGAACCCAATGACCTCCTCTGTTCCATAGCCCTTCGAGATGCTTCCTTCTGGCCTAGCACGGTTATGAACATATTTCTTCAAGACTCCCATGAACCTCTCAAAGGGGAACATATTGTGTAGAAATACCGGACCGAGAATATGAATCTCTTCACATAGGTGAACAAGGAGATGAGTCATAATGTTGAACAAGGATGGTGGGAACACCAACTCAAAACTAACAAGACACTGGACCACATCCCTCTGTAATCTTGTCAGAATTTCTGGATCGATTACCTTCTGAGATATTGCGTTCATGAATGCACATAGCTTCACAATGGGTACTCGAACATTTTCCGGTAGAAGCCCCCTCAATGCAATCGGAAGCAACTGCGTCATAATCACGTGGCAGTCATGAGACTTCAGGTTTTGGAATTTTTTCTCTGCCATGTTTATTATCCCCTTTATATTCGACGAGAAGCCAGACGGAACCTTGATACTGTAAAGGACTTCAAAGAATATTTCCTTCTCTGCTTTAGTAAGAGCGTAGCTGCTTAAGGAATGGCGCCCTGTATCTGTGTGCTTGTTGCTTGGGTCTTTCATACGTTGCTGGTCCTCCCGTGCTTCAGGCGTATCTTTTGACTTCCCATACACGCCCAGGAAGCATAGCAGATTGACACAGAGATTCTTTGTCACGTGCATCACGTCGATCGAAGACCGGACCTCTAAAACTTTCCAATAGGGTAGCTCCCAAAATGGGTGCCCGTTTATCAGGGCCGTACGGAACTGGTTGGCTGCCAGCAGCCTTACCAAAGATTACTTCTAGGTCCTTGACCATATCGAATATATCATTACCACTACGGAGCTCAGGCTTCTTTCGGTTATCTGCCTCACCTCTGAAATGCTTCCCTCCTTTTTTCCTTAAGGGATGCTTGATCGGAAGAAATCTACGATGCCCCAGGTATACAACCTTTTTACATTTATCCAAAAAAACACTGTCAGTCTTATCTAAACAGTGTGTGCATGCATTGTATCCCTTGTTTGTATGACCGGAAATGTTACTAAGAGCAGGCCAATCATTGATGGTCACGAAAAGCAACGCCCGTAGGTCAAATGGCTTTTGTTCGTTCTCATCCCACACACGTACACCTGGTTTGCCCCACAGTTCTAAGAGTTCTTCCACTAATGGCCTTAGATACACATCAATATCGTTGCCAGGTTGCCTCGGGCCTTGGATGAGAACTGGCATCATAATGAACTTACGCTTCATGCACAACCAAGGAGGAAGGTTGTACATACATAGAGTTACAGGCCAAGTGCTATGACTGGAGCTCTGCTCCCCAAAAGGATTAAAGCCATCTGTACTTAGACCAAACCATAAGTTTCTCGCCTCTCCTGCAAAGTCTGGAAAGTCTCTCTCGATCTTTCTCCACTGCGATCCATCGGCGGGGTGCCTCAACTTTCCATCTTTCTTACGGTCTTCTTTGTGCCATCGCAACAACCTAGCATGCTCTTTGTTTCTAAACAGACGTTTCAGACGTGGTATTATAGGAGCATACCACATCACCTTAGCAGGAACCCTCTTACGGGGGGGGCTCGCCGTCAACATCACCAGGATCATCTGCTCTGATCTTATACCGCAGTGCAGTGCATATCGGACATTCATCCAAATTCTCGTACTTCTCACCGCGGAAGAGGATGCAGTCATTAATGCACGCATGTATCTTCTGCACATCTAATCCTAGAGGACAGAGAGCTTTCTTTGCTTCGTACGTACTCTCAGGCAATTCGTTATCCTTTGGAAATTTTGGCTTCATTAGTTGAAGTAAATTCTCAAATGCCTTGTCAGTCACACCGTTCTGTGCCTTCCATTTCAGCAACTCCAGTGTGGTACCGAGCTTTGTGCTACCATCTTCGCAATTTGGGTACAACATTTTTTTGTGATCTTGTAACATGTTGTCCAGTTTCAACCTCTCCAATTTGTTTTCACAGTCTTCCCTTGCATCAGCAATAACTCGGCCAAGATCATCATCGGGCTCTTCTGATGCCTGTTCTTGATCACCTCCTTCTTCTGCATTCTCTTCCATTGCAGTATCGTCGTATTCACGGAACAAAGGATCTTCTTCTTCTTCTTCATCGTCTTCCATCACAACACCTCTTTCTCCATGCTTGGTCCAGCAATTATAGCTGGGCATGAAACCTCTCCGAAGTAGATGGCCGTGAAGGATTCTTTCGGAAGAATGTTCTCTGACGTTCCGACAATCAACACATGGGCAACACATGAAGCCATTATCTTTGTTCGCCTGAGCTACAGCAAGAAATGCATTCAGGCCTGCCATATACTCGGAAGTGCGTCGGTCACCATACATCCATCGCTGCCGTGCATCCAGCTGCATCGTATAATTAAGTTTATCAAAATACATTACAATAACATATTAATACAGAGATGACCACAGTACATCGACAAATACTAATTTTTTATGTATAAGTTACAGATGAAAAAGATAATTTGTTAACCTCGGTCGAAGATACCATGTTCAGTGAGCTTATGTGCGGCTCGGGAATTTCGTCGAACACCTCGTGTGCATAGTAAAAAAAAACACTAACACCACACTCTCTCACACCTCCAAGCAAAAAAAAAAAGATGGAAGGAGAGGGGGCTGGGGCAGTATATATAGGGGAAGGGGGCATTGGTCCCGGTTCGTGGACTGAACCGGGACAATAGGTCATGCGCGTGCCACGTGGCCTGTGGCTAGGCATTGGTCCCGGTCCGTGGCAAGAGCCGGGACCGAAATGGCCCCCACGAACCGGGACCAATGCGCCCAGGCGATTCCTGTTGCCCCGGCGCACGAACCGGGACCAATGGAGGGCATTTGTCCCGGATTTGGTTGCAACCGGGACAGCTACCCCCCGCCCCCCTGGACGAGAGGGGTTGTTTCCACTAGTGGTTGCTGTTATTCATATTGTCTGCTGTATCTAGTATGTTCGACCTCCACATGGTAATAGCTGTTTTTGTCATGATTTATATTCTAGAATTAATCGTGGAAATTATGCCGAATTATTCAAATGTACACGAAAGCAATAGATTAAATACATGTCTCCATTGTATGATGATAGGGAAAGGAATCATTATCTACGAAGAAAAGTGAAAGGAATAAAGACCCTAGCTCGACACATATATGCATGCGTGCTGGATAGTAAACGAGAAACTACTGGAGTGCTCATGCTCCAGGTATGCCTTGACTTTCCAATTCCTGTTGTTTTTCTTTTCACATGGTCGAGAGCAAAGCGCCAAATGGTCTGAAGGTTGAAGCCTACCTAGTGGGCGATTTGCCGGTCGAAGGTGGCTGGGCGGTAGTTTGCTCCAATCTGCTTGAAACATGCAATAACTGATGTAGACACTGCTTTACCTTCTAAATAAAAAAAAAAGTAGCAGGTAACAGTTGTAGGCATGATTTAAACCAAGCTTTAATTTGATTTTGAAGTGAAACACTTTTTCGGTTTACCAATACAAGAAAGGAATAGAATCAGTACATGCTTCAGTTGTCTAAGTAAGAGAAAGGAATAAAGACCTTAGCTTGCAGCGCCTGCTAAGTATCTTATACCTTAAGCACAAACATATATGGTGACTTAGAGGAACGACGCTAGCATTCTGTGTAGATATGATCATATATTATACAAAAGACACACATATATCCATTCAAACTTAGTCGATGAATGCATGCGAGGTACCTGTCAGAGTCAGCAGGTATGCCGTATGCCTTGATACTAATTCCTGTAATTTTCACATAGTACAATATATTTTGCTATGTTTGTGCTGAGCATCAAGTAGTTAAAAGACTCATGTTTGCACTGTCATGATCATACTTGCTGTTTGGATTTAGAGGTAGATAGGCAGAGTGGAAATATGGGATTGGGATATATCTCCTTAAACTTAATCCATTCTAGACTGCATATCTGCATAACTTCTCGTAAACATAGTCGGTGTAGAATATTATTACTGAAATACTTAATGAATTAGTTTTTGGCTATCCAACGTACATTTTTGTTTTGGTTAACTAGCCTAGCTAGCGAGGCTATATACATAACATACTCTGATATCACCAAAATTTTCCATATACCGCTTATGTGCGTGCAGTTGCAAATCAAGATCGAGATAGAGAGCTACCTAATTAAGAAGCATTGATCCGAGCTAGGGTACTTGCGTCCATGGCAGAAGCTTCAACACACACTACCGTTATGCAACTATTCAGTTATTGGGAAATCCATGCATTGATTCTCTTGAGCTTTGCCCTCCAACTCTTCCTCTTCTTCACCGGTGGCCTACGGCGCCGCCACAGCCATAAGCTTCTTACAATCATGATATGGCTGTCTTACCTGTCAGCTGATTTCATGGCAGCCTATGCACTAGGCCACCTTTCAGTCAGTTTGACTACCACATCTACCACAGACGCCAATGATCATCATCAGAAACCATCCCATCAGCTCATGCTCTTGTGGGCACCTTTCCTTCTTATCCACCTAGGGGGACAAGACACTGTGACAGCTTTTTCGTTGGAAGACAATGAGTTATGGTTGAGGCACCTGCTGAACCTGGTAAGCCAAGCAGGCCTAGTTGTGTATGTTTTGTGGAAATGGGTGGCATTGGTGCACTACCAACTTGTTATCCCGGCCGCATTACTATTCGTTGCCGGGATCATCAAATATGGTGAGAGGATTTGGGCACTCAAGTTGGGGAGCCAGGCTGGCCTCAGGACCTCCACTAGCAGAGAAGCAAAGAAGGCATCCCTTCAAGTATCGGACAGTATAAAAAATGTGAAGGCCTATCAAGCAATTGTGAAGTATGCTGCTCTTCACTCGGAGCGAGGCGTGCGGGCTATATTCGCCGGAAGAAAAAACAATGACATGGATGCTTCAACTCGTGAGAAATTTGAATATCGATCTCTCAATGATGAGGAGGCTCCAGGAGGAGATTTACAAGTTAGTTTGAAGAGGACGGAGATTGAGCTTAGTATAATGTACGACAGCCTCTTCACGAAATCCCGGGTGATTCAAACAAGGACCGGTGCCATCCTTCGGTGTATCTCCCTCGCTTCCACAGTAGTGGCCTTTGCCCTCTACGTCATCGTGATGATGACTAGTAGTGCAAATGCCAAGGAAACAAACAAAGAGCATATAAGAAGCAGAGCTGATGCTGCGGTCACCTATATATTATTCATTGGAGCATTTTGCTTAGAAGCTTGCTCGTTCATCATGGTGATGATGTCGCCATGGGAATGGCCATTATTGGAATCTCGAGCTGGATTGTGTCACGTGCTGCTCACTCGAGTGGCATGGCCTATCTTTATGAGGATCCGACCAGAGGCCAAGCCATGGTGGTCAGACACAATGGGGCAGTACAACTTGTTTAGCTCCAGCAGGAGCACCGACAACAAGAAGTGTAGTAGCACCATTGTAATGGCAAAGATGGCTAGCGTAATTGGGGTAAGTGAAATGTGGAACAAGATGAGCAACACCAGGCATGCCCAAGTGACGAGGGAGATCAAGGAGCTCATCCACGGCTTTTTCTCCGGACGTGGTATCGTGATGCGTGTTCCAAGTGCATATTCATTGCTATTCACCCGCCCCTTCGAGCACGCCTTGCTGATGCTACACCTTTGGACAGACGTGCTGGTGCACAAGGCGGCCAAGTCGACAACCCAAGATGAAGAACAACAGGTAGCCCGGAAGCAGCTAATGGATACATGCAAGAAGCTATCCGAGTACATCATGTACCTTCTGGTGACGCACCCTGCCATGTTACCCGTCAGCACCAACGTACAAGATGTATTGGCATCCGAATCCGACCGGGTCAAGGTTGCATCCAGCAAAGACGACATTGTTGAGAAGTATAACGAAGGTAATCGGTTGGGTGTTTCTGCCTTCTGGTGGAATCGAAGAGGGGTGCTGCAAAATGAAGGGGGCATCCACGCCGAGCTGGAGAGACTTGAGCGGGTGTGGGTGAGGATGCTGTTCTACGCGGCTGGGAAGTGCCGCCCGGAAGAGCATGCCCGGCGCCTGAGCACCGGTGGTGAGCTCATCACTTTGGTTTGGCTGTTCATGGCGCATCAGCGTTTCGGAGACCTGGGCGTTCATATTAGTCTTATGAGAGACACCGGCATTGGGTTACAGCTTTTCGATTTCGATGGTTCCGCGCTCATGTTTCAGTAGTAACTGGTAATGTAACCTCGTCTATTATTATTTACCGAGTGATTGATTTTTCTGCATACTCTATTTTTGTAAGTCAATGTATCATAGTACGATTTATTTGATGTACTACTCCGCGCTATGTGTTATGTACAATGTATCCATTCCCGTCTATCTTGAGAATTTAATGATGCGTATTGTCTGATTACTTACTGAATTGTCTGCATCTTTGCAGCTGTGCATAATAAAAAAAAAAAATTTGCCATGTAGAAAAAAAAATCAGAGAGAAACCCAATCAATAAATCAAAAACGAAGCTGGGCAAGGTATAAGATGTTATTCAGCCATGCATATGCTTAGAGGTTGCCAGCCTAGCTGAGCAAGTTCTGCAAAGGAATTAAGTCGAGAAGTAAGTACTCATCTACAGACCGCAAATTAAAAGCGATCACCATCTGGTCATCCTCCCGCCCGCCTGAACGCCGGCCGCTTCCCCGCCTCGGGCGCGATCCTGACGGTTTTGAGGGCTTTCCTCTTTTTTTTTTTGAGATGACAGTGAGAGCTCAAAGAGACAGAGAGGACTTTTTGTTTTTAGCGAAGCTCATTGAGGCTACGCGTGTCGGGCAGCCCAGACTGTTACGGCCCGAGTGTCTGATACATTAACCTTGGGTCAGCCCAAACAATTACTCGTCCTAGCAAGCTCAAAAGAGCCTAAAAGCACCCTCCCCGATCCACGCTACTGCCCTCTTCAACCCAGCGCTATGACGCTCCGGTGTCCCCGCGCCATCCGCGGCATGGATGCGCCCGTCTGACGTAGTAGCCGCCTGCGCTCGCGTTCGTATGTTCAGTTGTTCCACCAAACCAAGATCTGCTGAATTTCCGTGGGCTCACGACCACACGCCTGCCCCGCTATGATCTACGGTCGCTTGACGTCCTCGCTCGCCGCCGACACGAACGACATCGGAGGCGAAGGCGCTATTGCCACCATGCAATCCCACGCAGAGGGCGCCACCGGAGGACAGTCTTACGCATGCCCATCCCATGGTGGCTGGTGGTCAAGTTGTCCATCTTCCTCGGCTGCTGCTGCACCCGGCACCGTGCCCTTCTTCTCTATCGGGTGTTGGCGAGGAACATCAATTGGGTACGCCTAGATTCGCCGCCGCCTTTTGGGTCAAAGTTCGGCATACCATATCCATAAATGTTCTCAGTTCGTCTGCAGCACCGAGTGCCAATCCTGGGCCAATGACCACCTGGTATGTATCCTTCCTGTTGGATAGGACGATTTATCTGTATAAGAGTGTTTGAAATCTCCAATTACTGCATCTTCAGACTTAACATGATCTGGACAAAGTCCTGCCAAAGAGCATGTAATCAAGCAAGAATGGTATCTTCTCGCTCCTCCCATAGATCATTTAATCAGGCACGGGTGTAAGAAATCATTGTTTGGATTCACCAAATCTGCGTCAAAAATTTAAATGGAGCAGCGAACAATGCACATTTACATAGCTATACTTTCATGTTAAAAATAATCAGTACTACTACAGAGAGATGAAATAGGTTTGGCTGGGACTTCCAATTTTTTTATCTTCGTGTTGCTTGAATAAGTCTCACATTTCATTATCTATCATTTTTGCTTGTTCTGTCCTTAATACTTGTTGTGCGTAGCAACAGCTAGGGAGCTATTGGAGCAACTAGGATTAGAAACCACACCACAAGGGATATTAAGCTACTTATTTGTTTCTATGTTCATTTTTTGTTCTCGGGTTGCCATTTATAGATTCACCATGCCGTGCCAACTAAAAACAAGGTATTATGAGCCAGCTGAGGAGCCTGATCTGACTCACATGATGTTGCTTTACTGTAAGATTCTTTGAGGAGAAAGGGTGAATGTAGATGATTTTCAGTAGCGATTTTACATTTTTCCATGATCATATATTTTAACATATTCTTGCATAATAGAAGAGTGTGACCTGACTTATATGATGTTTTATTGCATAGTGAAGGATTTTTTTAGGAGAAAGGGAGGATTGAGATGATTTGCAGCAACAAGATAAAGATCTTCGCGACATCCCGTGCTCAGCAAACTCAAAGAAATAATGATGTTTTTATATGATTTATTTGTAGATTGTCGTTTCGAGCAAAGTAATGAGCCGAATGGCACAGTACAACATTTGAGTCTAAGAGAGCTTGTATCTTGATTCTCTCATTGGTGTTAGACACTCCCATTTTCCGTGGTTGAGCAAGGAAGACACCTAAAATTGATGTCTGTAGTCCCGGTAGTTTATCTAAGTATCTCTTATCCAAGCAGAAGAAAAGGCTCAGTGATATGCATTTTTCATATCATGCACATTGCAAATAGTTGATTTTCTGTCTAGCCATGGTGATTCTTAATTATCGTTGGAGGCATCTCTAGTATCTATGTTGCTATAATAATAAAGGTTTCTATTTTGGATGATCTTGCATTTGTTTTTGAGGTGTCACCATGATGTCAGGAGAGAAATTGATAAATCATTGTGGCATGTCAAAATTGCAACAAAATAGCTTGTTTAGTTCTTGACGGTGAGTGTTACCATCTTCTGCTGCTTGTTGACTGTTAGCATGGATAGCCCATGCATGAGTTTTGAACTCTCGGTTTAATTTAGACAAGGAATTGCATGCGTTTCGCAACCAAGATTGGCGGCAACTGGTGCCGATGCTGCTTCCCTACTAGCGTGTGGTAGGAAAGACCGGCGCGAGATATCACTACTGCAGAATAGCTTATAGCCACCAGCACATTAGTGACAGGCAAAAATATGCATGTCACTGATAACAGGTATCAGCGACAGGCATTGAAAGGCCTGTCACTGGTAAAGCTCAGCAAATGCCTGCAGCACATACTAGTGACAGTAGATTACATTTCGCCTGTCACTGGTAATTTCGTCTAATACTAGTGACAGGCATGTAGACTTTCCAGTCACTAGGTATATTCATTCTAGTGACTGGCATATTTTTGCCTGTCACTAACCAGCAACTTCACTTTACTTGTAATAAAATATATTGATTAAAAAGAAAGTAAAATGAAAAACATATCCCTACAAAACTAGCCGCTCCTGTCAACCGTCGTGGTATCTAGCCTGAGAGGCTGACCTGTGGGACCGAGACCCGTAGCTTAATTGAGAGATTGTTATGGTATCTAGCCTAAGAGGGTCTCGGTCCCACGGGACGTGGGCACGCGTGCGTCGTATGTGGAGGTATCACATTGTAGAAGAAACAGAGAAAAAAAGTTGAGTGTGATATTTCTCGCTTCGTCCATGGGGCCAGCCAAGATTTGGACAAGCATGATAGGTCGTCGAAGAGATGTCGTGGAAGTCACCGTCCCGGAGTATCGCTCAAAGTCTCGGACCTAGAGTCGCTCTCGATGTCTCCATCCCGGAGACCAGCTCGTCGTAGAAATTGAAACAAAAATAATTAATTTTGATGTAAGATGTTATAAAATATTCTCATATTTTTTTCATAAATTTTCTATGTTTTATGGATGTAATTATACTTCGATATTTTATTGCTGATTTTTTTGTATTTTCTTAGTTGTATATATGTGGAATAAAACTAGGGTTAACTAAATATCAAAGACTCAAAAGAACTCACTAGGCATGGCTGAAATTTTTTCCGTGACTGGATAAACTAGTAACTTGGCCACGAGCCCACGATCCTAAAAAAGTGCGTTCATTTTGACTCATCGCCAGATCTCTCTCCCGTCCAGTAGACGCCGCGCCGCAAGGGCTACCGCCTCCTACGCCGCCGCCGCCGCCATTCCTCCTCGCCGCCTACGCGCTGTCACCAGGGCTGCTGCTGGTTGCCATCGTCCTCGTGGGGAACTTAGCTGGTTACCCCTCTGCCTCCATCGATGGAGGTCTGCTGCTGCAGCCATCGACGGTTTGTTGCTCTCTCTCCGTCAGGATGTAGCGAGTAGGAGCCGGAGCGGTATCTCTGCGGCGCCGACGAGGCCATGGACGAGGTGGTGGCCTATGCCAGCATGACGGCGCGGCAGCAAAATCTGCGCGGGTGAACATGTTATTTCTTCCACGGCGGGCGATCTGGCGTGAGCCGCGGTGTTGCAGAAGCCCATCAACTACGCCCGTGGAAACTGCAGCCAGATCGCCTCCAGCAGGACGTGCTGCTCCTAAGGGTCAGCGCCGCCTGCGGCTTTTGTAGCACAAGGTACTCATCCTGCACAATTTTGGTACTTAATCGAGATGTAGTGGATTCATACCTGGTCCTACGATTTGGGCATTTTAATTGCTACCTAATGGATGCATGTGTGAACCGATACATGAGTAAAATGTTACATAGTGGATCCCAACTTGGATCTGAATGGATGCATTGTGTAGATACCAATATGTTGTCTTTGTAATGCCAATGTATAATGTTACGTGGTGGAGCATTATGTAGATAGGGATTCAGAATGTGTGTTTCACCGAATTTACCGTACTGAATCTCATCTACTAAGTACTAGTTGTGCCAGCAAGTATAATAATGCTTTCCTAGCCGGGCACTCTTAACTAATTAAAATGATGATATTGTGTTGTGTTCTTTGGGCCAACGCAAGCCTGATATTATATATTTTGCTCATGTGTTCATGGCACTCCTATCCCGATGACTTAATTTTTTGTTATTTTTTTAGTGTATATTTTACATATACAGTTCAGAGGCATGCCACAATTATATGCTATTACTGTGAGATAATGGAATATCATATACCTGCTAAATAGATATTCGACATAAATATATCATCCATTTATCTACAAACATCTGATTTGTTAAAGTGACCTAGGTGATTGGAGATGAAGCTGAGGCTCCACGATGCTAGGAAAAGGTTGATGGTTTAAAATTTTAGTTGTGATGCTTATCTTATTTCCTTTAACATTTTCTTGTGGGAAAACCAATGGATTCGAGTTATATTTAGAAGTATCTCTTACCATGGTCTTTCTTTGTGTAGATTAATGCTTTCAGAATGAATTACACAACAATAAGAAATCTATTTGGACATTTCGTGGAAGAACACGAAGGCTACTATGTGCAAAGTACCAAAGGTATTACCACAAACCTAGTTACAAACCTATGGATTCCCCTGAAGTATGTACATATATTGTTATCTTATGATGGATATAGTGAACGAATAATCTGCAATAGTAATCGGTTAATTAGTTAAAGAGCTATTTCGTAGTAGAATTGCTCACTGGCCAGCTGTACCTAATAAAGAGATAACTCTGATGTAATTTTGGTTTATTTAGCCGAGGCAGATGTACCATTTTGGAGTTGATTATTGGTAGTAAATAAATTCTAATACAATCATTGACCAATGTGGGTAAATTATGTATTCACTCATATGCGTACCTTTTCTTAGCTACCGAGTAACTACCTATTGTGTGCTGATTTCTGCACCTACTACTTATATGAAAAAGGCCTTTTGAGCATGTGGTTTAGAGTTCGTAGGTAGCTTTCTACCATGCAGCAATATATCTTGGAATCTCTTGTTTTTTTAACTAATTTTCTTTCTTTTTTCAGATTCAAAATCAAGATTTGAGACCCCAAGTTGTGTGTTGACACTTCAATATGAACGACATTTGAGCTTACCAATGTGGAGTATACTTGTAAAAGAGATATACGAGTCTTGACGAAGGGCTTGTATTCGTTCAACATATTGCTTGATTGTAGCCTCGTGGAAGCTTTCCTAATAAATCTCATCTCAAGGTAAATTGCAAACTGATTCGGGGATAGTGCAACGTGTGCTAGTTACAAATTACAATGCTGGAATTGCTATGATGCATTTGAGACAACGTAATATGCTAGTATTCCCCGATTGTGTTGTGACGCACCATGTGAAAGGCACTTTTATGATATATAACATAAGCCAATAGGATTAAGTATTAACCTTCAATCCTAGCTCATGGAGATATGATCAGGTAAGCATCTCATCTTGTTCCAAGCACACGATGAACCTTTGAAAAAGTCCTCGTCCTCCATGACCATGCGTGTTTAAGTTTTCCATATTAACATCATTATTTTCCTTGAAATAATCATTGAAATAAGCTTAAATTTGGAGATATCATTATTCTAAATTAGGCCAAATTGCTCGCAAACAAGGCATAGTCAAAGTAATCTATAGTTGGCAGTGTTCGTTGATGCATCTCGTTCACATGCACTTGTTATATCCTCATCCCAATGGAAAATACCTAGCATCCAGCGATAAGCAAAGTGCACTTAAACCCTACCTAGAGATGTGTAAGTATCCGCTATATTAATCTTTCAGGCTAAGCTAGCTATGTTTTTTTCTACTTCAAAGTGAATCATAATGCATCTCTTGATATTTCAGGCTACGATTGTGAGTAGGCTCGAGCGCCGACGATTACTAGGAAGCACATGGTGGAAGAGTGGCATATTTATGTTTTAGGTGTTGTATGTTTTCAAAGTTTAGCAAGTTGTTTTGGATATTATGATCATATTTTCATTACCAATGAGTGTAAGCGGTCATATTGTGTTACGAATGTGCAAATATAATATTATTTTTACTTGAAAAAATATATTTTTATTATTAAAATATATACTAGTGATGGGCTAACTTTCATAGTAGAACAGCACATGTCACTTGTGAGTGAGATCAATTAATGAGGTACACATGTCTGCTGTGAAAACTACTAGTGACGGGCATAGATAAACGTCTGTCACTAGTAAACGTATTACTAGTGACAGGCAAGAGCATGTCACTAGTAGCCTATTACCAGTGACTAGTTATTAGTGACAGGCACCGTGCCCGTCACTAGTGGGCCTTTTGGGCCAGTCACTAGTAGGCTTTTCTGCAGTAGTGTATTGCATAACTCATCCTAGCTATAAGCAGCACTTCCCTGGGAAAAAAACTATAAACATCACGAAGCAAGATGCTTCAGGGTTCTTGAAATGGCACAAAATCTTATTGATCAATTGTATTGACGTGCATTGCACGTGCACACTTATACTAGTTTTTTAAGGAACAAACATACGGGATTTAGGTGGATGGAATAAAATATAGGTAAATTTAAAAAATCAATTGGAAAACCCGTGAGAAATGGTTGTTATTTCCTGAAAAAAATCGGTAATGTTATAAAACTCATTTTCCTCTAGGTTTTGATCCTCTCCCACCTATCTTTTTTTTACTTCAACTAGAGCATTCCTAGAACAATCGGTGAGAAGGCTGCTAACTAGGAAGATAGGAGTAGCATCAACGACACCATTACGGTGTTAGCATGTTTCGCACAAAGGTGCGCTCGATAGTTGGCCAATCTTATTACATGTTGAATAGAAAATGAAGAAAAAAAGCTATTAGCTCACCAATCCCATCAAGCAACGGTGCAATTACCGAACGCGAGGTCTCTCTCGAGAACCAAAGCTTAACCACCTCTAGGCGGTCTGTCTCCATTGTCACCTTCCTGTATCCACGTAGCTGAGAAACAAGGATGCAATCTCGAAGGGTATGTAAGGTCTTGATCAAGAAGTCATGAATAAGATTACTCCATTTATGGTTGAAAATATTGATGCTAATATTTTACTCGCTAGTAGAAAAACTATTTCTCGAGCGGGTATTGTTAGAGATGTTGAAATTCTTTGTGGTAATGTAAAATAACCTACTGATTTTGCAATGCATGGTTCAGTTGAAGATAAATCTTGTCCTATTATATTTGGTAGACCTTCACTTAATACTTGTATGAAAGAGAAAGTGTCTGTCAAATTTGGTAGTGATCATTTTGAATTTAATTTTAATAAGTTTTCTATAAAACGTCATGATAAAGAATTTCCTAGTGAAGATTTATATATTGAAAGAACTGCTTCTATTGATGTGTCATATGATGATCCTTTGCAGCAATTCATGGAAGAATATGAGAATGATATGCTTCTATTGATGTGCCACCTGATGATCCTTTGCAACAATTCATGGAAGAACATGAGAATGCTATGTATATTTAGAAAAGAAATGAATTGGATGATATTTTTCTCGATCAAGCTCATATTATCAAACACAATTTGTCGTTGGAATCTTTGGAAGTGCGTTTTCCACCTAAGGGAGATCCCATGTTTCAGCTTAAAGTTCTTCCTAAAATGATAAAATATGCTTATTTAGACGAAAAGAAAATATATCATATTATTAACAATTCTAATCTTTCAGATCATGAAGAATAACGATTGTTGAAAATACTACGAAAACATGTATAGCTATTGGTTATACCTGTAATGATCTCAAAGGAATTAGTACTATTCTATGTGAGCGTACAATTAAGCTTGAGCTTGATGCCAAACCTTTGGTTGAACATCAACGACGATTAAATCACAAGATGAAAAAAGTTGTGAGAAATGAAATATTAAATCTTCTTGAAGCATATGTAATTTATCCTATTGCTGATAATAGATGGGTTAGTCATGTCCATTGTGTTCCTAAGAAACGAGGTATGGTTATTGTCCCTAATGATAAGAAAGAACTTATTCCTCAAAAAACTGTAGTTAGCAATAGAATGTGCATTCATTTTAGAAAATTGAACAAAACTACTAAGAAACATCATTATCCTTTGCCTTTAATTGATCAAATGCTAGAAAGGTTGTTTAAAAATATTCACTTTTTTTACTTAGACGGTTATTCTGGTTTTCTCAAATTTATGTCAGAAAATAAGATAAAGAGAAAACCACTTTCACCTGTCCTTATGGTACTTATGCTTATAGATCTATGCCTTTTGATTTATGTATTGCACCAGCTACTTTTCAAAGATGCATGTCTGCTATTATTCATTGATTTTGTGAGGATATTGTGGAAGTCTTCTTGGACGATTTCTCCATCTATGGATTTTTTTTAAAAAATTACCTCCATAATCTTAACAAAGTTTTGCAGAGGTGCGAGGAAAATAATCTTGTGTTGAATTGGGAGAAATGCCACTTTATGGTTAATGAAGGGATTGTTCTTGGACATAAATTTTCTGAATGAGGCATTGAAGTTAACAAAGCTAAAGTTGATGCCATTGAAAAAATAATGATATCCTATGGATGTCGAAGGCATTCATAGTTTTCTTGTTCATTCTGGATTCTATAGAAGGTTTATTAGTTTTTTTTCGGAAACTTCAAGAACTCTTACCAATCTTCCTCGAAAATAAATTTCAAATTTTTATGACGATTGTAAAGAATCCTTCAAAATTCTTAAGAACACTTAATAACTCACCGATTGGTCAACCACCTAATTGGAATTGAAATGTGAAGATCAAATCGAAGCCGCATGCCACCATCATATTTTGAGAAAGGGTTCCTTTCCTATTCATGGAGGAGTTTTATCTTCGGCAACAGAAAAGGGGACATGTGTTCCATCGATTGCCCCCAATACAATTTTGCATATCTAAAAATAGGAAAATAGGGCCAAAAGCGAGGGTTCACGAATTAGATAGGTGTGGGGCTAGAGGGAGTGTTCACCTGAACATAAGGATAAAAGCGAGGGTTCGAAACAATCTTCGTGTGGGGTTGAAGCGAAATTGGAACCTTCACAAATCTCTAGACTAGTGTTGGAATTATGTTGAGAATCTTCTTCATCTTCCTATGAACCGTTTCAGTGATATGTTGAAACTTCTTTTGCAGATCTTGATTGGTAGCATTGTGTGAAAATCATATACATGAGCATGCTCAATTGCTCGTCGACACCTACATTTGGTATGCCTTACAATACTCTCTCTCTTCTAAGATAATTTGAGATGGATCTAAAAAACTCGAGCTCCATCTGAAATTCGACCTTTGACCAACTCTCGTATCCTTCTAATATCTACTTATCGAGTTTAGCACTAGGTAAAGACGATGTATGGACTGATATTTTTTCCTCACAAAGAGAAGAGTATATAATAGGGACCAAAACGAAGAAGAGTTCGTCATCTTCTTCTTGCTCTTGCAGCAGAAATTTTCTAATTTAATCCCTTCTAGAACTTATCTCCGTTATGTTAAACAATATTTTTTTATTGAAACCAGGAATCTCCAAAAAAGGAAAAAAAATTAATAACAGTGCAACTAGGGACATGATTTATCAGTTTAATTGAAGGAATGTAAGCCTACAAGCAATTTAATTGAAGCCATGCAAGTCCACTCTAAATAATATTATTTTTAAGAAGAAAATACTCATATTCATAATAGTACATATGGATTTATACATATTTATATAGGTAAATTAACCTATATATATATATATAGGAAGCCCTGTACATACCTGACAGGTATACCTACATTTGTATATTTGTATTCTAGGTATGTAAGGTATGTAGATACCTTAGGTATGTATATCCAAGTGTCTATATATGTCATACAAATCCAAGCTATAGGTATTCAAGGTATACACAATGTACACCTGTACAAATTGAACAGTATTTCGTACAGGAGCATGGGCACCATGAAGCATCTGTTAATTTACCTATATATATATATAGTGTAGGCAATGAAGAACGAGATGAGGTAGAAATAAATCACTTACAGATCGTAGCAACTCAGGATAGATTTGTCGAGCTCGCGCAGATTGATCAGTTAGAACAATTCACTCATCTCAACTGGTACAGTGTACTTTTTGGTGTGATGCTCCTCTCTAACATTCACATACACAAAGTCTCTGTCGGACCATGATATAAATTGTTTGTACCAACGTAGCAGACTTTGCATTAGTGGTGGTAGATCCTTTTCCTGCGTAGGCTCGACGAGAGGCGCTTTCTTCACATATTTTAATGCTACCTCAGCCATTGGCGCATCGGTCGCATTTTTCATGGCAGTAGCTACAGTCAATCCCATTTCTGCCACAGCCTCTCTGACCTCGGGATCCTGTTCCGGACCGGCTTTCACTATGAGCAGGGGGACCGATTGTTTACTCTGCATCCCGAGCTGGTCAACTTGTTTCCCGATTTTTTTCATTTTTTCTTTCTCCTCCTCCAATGCTTTTGCTTGCGTACGAAGTTCATTATCATAGTCTTTAGGCAAATTATTCTCGGCTTGGGACGATGTCGACAAAAAACCCGTAGCCCACTTGTCTACTATCGGAGGGTATACTTCCTTGGGCTTAGGCTCCTTTCGAGCCTTCTGATGGGCCTTCCATTTCTCAAGGTCAGCCTTCGCGGCCAATTTGGTTTCAGCATCACTAAGCTCCCAAGGCCTTGGGGGGACAGGCTTCAGTGATGGCTCCGGTACCCGTGTGGTCTTAGGTACATAAGGCTCCGGGTTAATAGTCCAAGAGCAGGTTCCCTTGCTGTCCGCCTACTTCTGTTTCTTCGCCGGAGGAGGAATGGGGGGCGACGACTGCTTATCCTCCGGAGGAGGAATGGGGGGCGACGGCTGCTTATCCTCCGGAGGAGGAATGGGGGGCGACGGCTGCTGCTTATCCGCCGGAGGAGGAATAGGGGGCGACGGCTGCTGCTTATACGCCGGAGAAGGAATGGGGGGCGACGGCTGCTTACCCGCCGGAGATTGTGGATCGGGGGACAGCGTCGAATGACGTGAAGGAGGCGTAGGTGAACCAGCACCACCACCACCACCACCACCACCTGCACCATCGGAGGGGGGTGGACTTGTTAGCCTTGGCGTCTCGCCTGGAAACACTATGTACTTCTTTTTCCATAGAATGAACTGGCGCTTGACATCTCCAAGTCTTCTCTCCCCTTCGGGTGTAGCTATGTCAATCTCCAGGTCCTCAAACGCTTGGACTATGTCTTACACCGTGACACGAGCATAGCCATCTGGAATGGGGTTGTTGTGATGGAGTGCTCCATGTGTACAGGGTAAAGCACTGCCGGTAGCTACCTTCATGGAAATGTTCCCCACGGGATAATGCAGATCACATTCTTTCATCTCCTTTACATCATCCACGGGGTAGTGAGGCTCCGGTGCACGACTCTCGATCATCGGTGCATTAGCACCTGCAGGCGGGGCCTCCGTGGAAGCCACGCTGCTTCTCCGCTGATGCTGGCTTCCGAGATCCGCTGCATGTTCTTCATGCGGCCCTGCAGCCGCCGCTGTTTCTTTCTCAAGTATTCCCGCCACGGTCTGCTTCAACTCACTAACTTCCGTTGCAAGCTTCGACAGAAGATCTATAGCCCGGTCCGTATTTCTCTTACGGCTTCTGTAACAGTACGGGTCACCCTCCTGGGAAAACCCTACTTTCCACGGAAATCTGCCTTTGCCTCGTATATGTCCTCCGTGTTCAGGATTCCCGAGGGCATGGGTCAGTTGGTCTCTCTCTGTTGAACGTGATCCAGCCCTGTTGAGCTTTGGTCATTGCGTCAACAAGGTCTTTTGTGGGAGCAAACGTTTTCTGCCGATGAACACACGCCCCTGTCTCCGGGTCTAGCGATCCCCCATGCCCGTACCACCACATTTTGGCTCTTTCGTCCCATCCCTCTGTACCTAGAGGGATTCCTCTTGCCCTCAGGCCGTCCTCCATCGCCTGCCACTTAGGCGCCGAAACGCGGTATCCTCCTGGCCCCATAACATGATGGTACTGTTTCTTATCCGCATTAGCCTTATTTTTTTCGACATTTCCTTGAAATGCTCCGATTTCTTCTGTGTCACAAATTCTGGCCAATCATCTCTCAGTTTCTCATGTTGCCTAGTGAAAATCGGAGTCTTGCCCTTGTTGACATATTCACGGAACAATTTTTTCTTGAAGTTCCGGAATGCTTCGGCCATCTTCTGAAGAGAGAACTCTTTGACTAGACTCCTCCTCTGACGTCCACCCGGAACCTCGTCATCGAATTCATCTTTTTTGTTGTATTCCGGAGGTAGAATGAAATGTACCATAAGTTTTCTGAACATCTCCTTTTTCATTCTCTTGTGGACATAACTGAAATCAAGACGTGCTTTCTTTGGCTACTTCCATTCCTGGACGGTGATCGGGACGGTGTCTCTAACAATGAATCCGCATTGGTTGATAAACTTTGTGGTGTGTTGTAGGGGCTTGCCGGTTTCACCGACTGATTCGATGGTATATGTTTCCCCATCTTTCATCGCCTTGGATTTGCCATGTGTTGTCGTACTCGATCCGGCCGAGGGCTAAAATAAGAAAGAGAGTCGCGCGCGTTAGTGCATATGTATTCACGTTTCAGTAAGTTTGTATCACGAGAGGCTCAATGTATGTATATATATATATATATATATATATATATATATATATATATATATATATATATATATACCTCGCCGGAGGTGGTTGTTCTATGCAATTAGAGATCATCGTTTGTCGACGGTTGACCTCCGTCATCAATGTCCATTCGTTCACCTCCTTGATCATCCACAATGTCCGTTCCTTCACCTCCTTGATCATCGACAATGTCCGTTCCTTCACGTTCTTGATCATCAAGGTTCAGATAAGAAGAGATTACATCATGTTCTCCGGCTATCATTTCTAATGTATAACCTTCAGCCTCCTGTTCCGTCAGGTCTCTATTGTCTGCCAGATGTCACTCCTGTAGACATGCATGTAGTAAAAATTAATTAAGTATATAGCAGACTTAGCAAATATTATCGTAGAAGGAGGGAAAACATATTGCTAGGGTTTTAGGTGTAAGAACGATGACCACCGGAGGGGGAAAACCATACTTTAGAGGTGTGTCCAAGATTAGTTTCTCAAATGACTTGGAGAACCCCATAGCTAGGTTGCATTTTCTTTCCTGGTCATTTTGGTATATATTACACTTAATATTCTGAATTTATTGAATTAAAACTTATTTTCATTATTTTAATGAATTTAATAAAAATTCAAATATGGTCTCATTTTGAACTTTGTCAAACATGATTGAAAATGATATAAACAGATAGCTTACATTTTTGTGAACATTTTGCATATTTTTCCATAATTTTTGGAATTATAAATTAAAAATTATTTAATTTAGAAGATTTAACTATTTTCTGTAATTCCATATACAGTGGGCCCCACGTGTCATGATGACGTCATTAAAAAAACTCGCCAACACGTGGCGGTGGCCGGCGGTGGCAGATTCGGTCGCCGGTGGCGATTTCGGCCACCACAGGACACGTGGTTGGTGTCCTTGGAACCGTCTCGACGAAATCTACCTCTACGTGGCGGCGCCGCCCTCGGAAGGTCGACGACGGCGAACCGCCGTGAAGTAAACGCGGCGGGGCTCTCGGGTCTCCGGCGAACGTGTCGATTCCGGCCACGGGGGAGGGAACGGAGTCGACGGGGAGGAGGCAGGGACGAGGAGCGCCGACGAGGAGCGGCGGGAGGACGGTCACGGCGGGCGGATGTCGTGGTGGCGGGAGGACGGTCACGGAGGGCACGGCCGAGGAGCAGCGACGGGAACGGACGAGGAGCAGCGGGGATGACGGGCGCAGGGGCGGCGGGCACCTACCGGAGATGACGGAGGCGCGTCCTCTGTGTCTCTGCGGGCGGAATCAGCGACGGCGGCGCGGAAAAGACGAGCAGTGTGGCGCGGAGAAGACGATGCGATTGGTCCTTAGAAATATTTCAGGGGCGGGAATATATAGGGCCAGCCTTTAGTCCCTGTTTGTGACAGCAACCGGGACTAAAGGTCCCCCGGGGTACCCTCCGCGGGCCTTTAGTCCCGGTGGGTGTCACGAACCGGGACTAAAGGTGCAATTTTTCGCGGCGTTTCCGTTCCCGTGTAGAACGAGCCTTTAGTCCCGGTTCCTGACACGAACCGCGACTAAAGGTGGTTATTCAAATACTTTTCCTTTTCCCAAACTTAAAAGTACAAATAATATATCAGAAAATTCAGAAAAATAAAACTAATTCTTTTTCCAATCTTAAAAAGACAAATAATATATTAGAAAATTCAAAAAAATAAAACTAATTCTTTTTATAATCTTAAAAATACAAATAATATTTCAGAAAAATAAAATCTTAAAATACAAATAATATATCAGAAAATTCAGAAAAATAAAACTAATTCTTTTTAAAATCTTAAAAATACAAATAATATATCAGAAAATTCAGAAAAATAAAACTAATTCTTTTTAAAATCTTAAAAGTACAAATAATATATCAGAAAATTCAGAAAAATAAAACCCCTTTAGTCCCGGCATGTTTTACCAACCGAGACAAAATGGTTATGGTTTTGTTCCATCCAATCATAAAGATTCACACACATCTTGAATATATATATATATATATATATATATATATATATAGGACTCCTTTTATATACTCCTAGGTGTACGTACTCTGATACTCAATATACCACACATGCACGGGTATTATACCTCTTTATTATTTTTCATATACCTCATTAATTATTTTTAAGATACCTCAATACAATTTGTGTCAAAAAAATATCTCTGGAGTCCTCGGTTTTTTCAATATACCATTTGTACGTACATAAAAGCAGTATATGTACCAATAATATAAAATATGTAGAACCAAATAATTTTTCTCACAAAAATCACTTTGGGATATCTAGTATTAAATAATAGAATATATTGAAAATTAGAAAGAGGTATAAACGATTCATTTATGTGATATATTTGCACGTGGGAGTACGTACACCTAAGAGTACTGAGTCATTTTCCTATATATATATATATATATATATATATATATATATATATATATATATATATATATAGATAAAAAAGGCAGTACATAATGGCAAGAGTGGATCTAAACCTAAATGGAGAGCATAGATGCATGATCTGATATCTGCTAGTCATACTCCTGCCTAGGCCTATAGTACATGTACTCGTAGTCGTCGTAGTCGTCGCCGTCGTCATCACTATCGTCTGACGGTGCTCTGCACTCCCTCGGAGGATCACGACTCCAGGACTGGGCCTGAGGGTAGCGCAGGCGGGGGATATCGCCGACCCTGATGTAGTCCATGACGCTCTGTAGAGTCCGGCAGGACCACCATAGCCGACGACCGGCCTCGTGAAAGTTCCCAGGAGGCAGGCCGTCCTCCTCATACCTGGCGAGCGCCCTCTCACGCCGATTGATGAAGAAGGCATCCCAAGTATGCTGGTTATCGGGATGCCAACTGGGATTCCTCCGCTGCTCCGGCGTGAGCTCGTGATAGTAGTGGTTCGTGATGGCCGCCCGATGCGCCACACCTTGAGGAAGAGGAGGGACCGGCACTCCTCCGGCGCTCAGCATCCAACTGGCGGGAATGTTGTAGCCGCACGGGCAGGGGTAGTTCAAGGCGGAAAGTGCCTCCGTCTGGATGAATGTTAGAGTGGGTACGGTAGAAGCCATGAGAGAGTGGTGAGTTTTTATGTGTTTATACCAATGGTGTGGCAATGCATACATATATATAGCGAGAAGAAAACATCCCTTTAGTCCCGGTCGGTTGGGGACACGAACCGGGACTAAATGGGTTAGGGTTTCATTGGGAAACGGATCATCCCTTTAGTCCCGGTTGGGGACACCAACCGGGACTAAATGGGTTAGGGTTTCGTTTGGACCAATCAGATAGATTCACACGGATCGTGTGTTTTCTTTAAAGCGCTTGTGAGTCGTTGGATCCGGGGTGTGTTTCTTTCGAGCTGTTGTGAGCCGTTCGATCAGGGCTACGGTGTGTTTCTTTCGAGCTGTTGTGAGCCGTTGGATGAGGTGGTTTCTTAACCGTTGGATCAAAACCCTAGCACAACACTTTGTGAGCCAGAGGACCCTATATATAGCCCACCTTCATACACCGGTCAGTCCATCGAGAAAATACAAAACATCCGGATTCGCCATCATACGTCCTGTCGTGCATTTGGTATGCATATTGCACCCAGTTGCCACGGTGGGGCTGTATGATAGCGATACCGATTGTTTTGTTCTACAACCTCCCCCCCTTTAACACATCCATCCATGCTTGGGTTGTGTTATGGTGGCGCGTGGCACGGGAGTTGTGACGCGTGGCCTGGAGGGCGCAATATAAATTGTCGCGCCTCGAGCGCGTCTTCTCCCTCCCTCTGCACCGTCGCGCTTCCACCATGCCTCCGAGGAGGAACAGCACCACCGGCTTCCGCGGCGTCCGAGCACGGCAGAACGGAATGTTCAACGCAGATATCCGCTGGGGGGACGACCGCATCCCCCTCGGCTCCTTTGCGACGGCGATGGAGGCCGCCCGCGCCTGGGACGCGGCGGCCTGGCGCCTCAACCGCCCGCGGTCACTGATGAACTTCAACGAATGCCACACCGTCTGGGAAGCGGAGGCCAGGGCGCCGAAGCCGCAGATCATCACTGCCGCCGACCACCTCCACCTCCGCCACCTCGCGTTTCAGGACCTAGTCGACGCCAGGGAAGACCGCGTCGTCCGCGAGTATTACCGGAACAACCCGGGGGAGGAGAGCGCCGACGAGGGGCTCTGGCAGACCCGCGCGGCTCAACGGGCGGAGCGCCGCCTCGAGCGCCACCTCGCATTAGATGCCGCTCGGGAGGCGAGGACGAAGGCGCTGCAGGAGCTTCGTCGGGCCGACCACGCCGGCGAAGTCTGGGCCTCCGACGATCCGAGGTGGGGGCCTATCTCGGACATACCATCATGCACCTCCGACGATGACGAGGAGGTCACCGACGAGTTCGATGACGACGATGACCCGGAGGAGGTCACCGACGAGTTCCCCGATGACGACGACGAGGAGTAGTGTTCGTCTGTTCTCTCTTTTTAATAAAAGAATTTGTATTCCGGCGACACTGCGGCGCGCTAGCACGTCTGTTTTCTGTTTTTAATAAAAGTTATGAAATCAGATATTTTATCTCACAAGGTTTTCAGACATTTAAGTTACCTTCTGTTTTCCATGTTTTCCACTCATTTTCTCAAATATTTTGCAAAGTAGTTAGTCTTAAACACATCAGATATAATATAATTCACATGATCCATTCAAAAACGTTTGGTACAATAAATTATTACACATCAATTCTTCCGTTGTGTCCCCGCTTTCTTACGATTTCGCCGTATCCATGGAGCATCCTCATCATTTAACTTAATGCTTGGGTCAGTGTTCACTTTGAAGGGCGGAATTTCACCAAACATATTATAATCTTCTGACATGTCTGTCTTGTCCTCCAATACCATGATGTTTCTTTTCCCTGAAAGAACAATGTGGCGCTTTGGATCATCGCATGATGTACTGATCGTTTTCTTGTCTTTCTGTTTCCTCAGTTTGCTACTCATGTCCTTCAAATAGAAAACCTGAGCGACATTTTTGGCTAGGACAAATGGTTCGTCAAGGTAACCAAGATTGTCGAAATCCACCATTGTCATTCCGGATTGCTCGTCCACCTTTACCCCACCTCCTGTTAGCTTGAACCATTTGCACCGTAACAAAGGGACCTTAAAGGAGGGTCCATAGTCAAGTTCCCATATC
Source organism: Alopecurus myosuroides (assembly GCA_028641055.1). Taxonomy (NCBI): domain Eukaryota; kingdom Viridiplantae; phylum Streptophyta; class Magnoliopsida; order Poales; family Poaceae; genus Alopecurus; species Alopecurus myosuroides. The sequence continues at coordinate 8,880,148 of CM054057.1, forward strand.
TCCTCTATGTAACCATAATATGTGACCTTTTACCCAATCTCGGTTGCTGCATCAAAGCGGACACCACTGTTTTGGTTGGTGCTCTTTTTATCTTGGGAGATCGTGTAAAATGTATTCCCATTAATCTCGTACCCTTGGAAAGTCGTTATAGTCGAAGATGGTGTCTTGGCCAACATGTACAGCTGATCTCCAACATCATTGTCATTCATTAAATGTTTTTGCAACCAACTGCCGAAAGTCTCCATGTGGGCCTTTCTAATCCATGATTCAGGCTTCCCCGGGTTGTCCGAGCGTAAAATATTCTTGTGTTGCTCGAAGTACGGAGCCACCAAGCTCGAATTTTGCAGAACTGTGTGGTGTGCTTCACTCATAGAATGACCGTCCATACATATCGTTGATTTCCTTCCGATCGTGCCTTTTCCACTTAGTCTCCCCTCGCGCCGCGATTGAGGAATACCAATCGGCTTAAGGTCAGGAACATAGTCAATACAGAACTCAATTACCTCCTCATTTCCATAGCCCTTTACGATGCTTCCTTCTGGCCTAGCACGGTTACGAACATATTTCTTTAATACTCCCATAAACCTCTCAAAGGGGAACATATTGTGTAGAAATACAGGACCGAGAATGGAAATCTCTTCGACTAGGTGGACCAGGAGGTGCGTCATAATATTGAAGAAGGATGGTGGAAACACCAACTCGAAACTGACAAGACATTGGACCACATCGTTCTGTAACCGTGGTAGATCTTCTGGACTGATTACCTTCTAAGAGATTGCATTGAGGAATGCACATAGCTTCACAAAGGCTACTCGAACATTTTCCGGTAGGAGCCCCCTCAAAGCAATCGGAAGCAATTGCGTCATAATCACGTGGCAGTCGTGAGACTTCAGGTTTTGGAACTTTTTGTCCGCCATGTTTATTATTCCCTTTATATTCGACGAGAAGCCAGACGGGACCTTCATACTGCTCAGGCATTCAAAAAAATGACCTTCTCTTCTTTGCAAGAGCGTAGCTGGCACGACCTTGAAACCATTCCGGATGCCGGTCATCTGGGTCTTTCAAAAGTTTCTGGTCCTGCCTTGCTTCCTTTGTATCATTTGTCTTCCCATACACGCCCAAGAAGCTTAGCAGGTTCATGCAAATATTCTTCGTAACATGCATCACGTCGATTGCAGAGCGGACATCTAGGACTTTCCAATACTGTAGCTCCCAAAATATCGATTTCTTTTTCCACATGAGTACGTGCCCGTCAACTCCCAGCGGAACTGATTGCCCACCAGGACCCTTTCTAAAGATGACTTTCAAATCCTTGACCATATCAAATATCTCAGCTCCAGTACGTTCCGCAGACTTTGGCCGGTGATCTGCCTTGCCGTTGAAATGCTTGCCTTTCTTTCTTACGTTATGATTTCGGGTAAGAAATCGACGATGACCCAGGTACACATTCTTCCTACAATTATCCAAAAATACACTTTCAATCTCATGTAAGCAGTGCGTGCATGCTTTGTATCCCTTATTTGACTGTCCCGAAAGGTTACTGAGAGCAGACCAATCGTTGATGGTTACAAAAAGCAACGCTCGTAGGTTAAATTCCTCTTCTTTGTGCTCATCCCACACAGGTACACCAGGTCTGCCCTACAACTGTAAAAGTTCATCAACTAATGGCCTTAGGTACACATCGATGTCGTTGCGGGGTTGCTTAGGACCTTGGATGAGCACTGGCATCATAATGAACTTCCGCTTCATGCACAACCAAGGAGGAAGGTTGTAGATGCATAGAGTCACGGGCCAGGTGCTATGGCTGGAGCTCTGCTCGCCAAAAGGATTCATGCCATCAGTACTTAGACCAAATCTTATGTTCCTTGCGTCAGCTGCAAAATCTTTGAACTCTCTGTCGATCTTTCTCCATTGCGTTCCATCAGCGGGGTGTCTCAACTCCCCGTCGGACTTACGGTCCTCTTTGTGCCATCGCAACAACTTGGCATGCTCTTTGTTCCTGAATAGGCGTTTCAACCGAGGTATTATAGGAGCATACCACATCACCTTGGCGGGAACCCTCTTCCTAGGTTTCTCGCCCTCAACATCATCACCAGGGTCATCGCCTCTGATCTTATAACGCAATGCAGTGCATACAGGGAATTCATTCAAATTCTCGTATGCACCGCGGTAGAGGATGCAGTCGTTAATGCATGCATGTATCTTCAGAACCTCTAAACCTAGAGGGCAGACAACCTTCTTTGCTTCGTACGTACTGGCGGGCAACTCGTTATTCTTCGGAAACATATTCTTCAACATTTTCAGCAAATTTTCAAATGATGAGTCAGCTACACCTTCCCGTGCCTTCCATTTCAGCAAATCCAGTGTGCAGCCCAGCTTTTTCAGACTATTGTCGCATCCTGGGTACAGCGACTTCGTGTGATCCTTTAACATGCGATCCAAATTCTCCCTCTCCTTGTCAGTTTCGCAGCGTCTCCGTGCATCAGCAATGGTCCGACCAAGATCATCAGCGGGCTCATCATGTGCCTCTTCTTCACCTTCACCAAACCCTTCCCCACCTTCAGCATCATCCTCCATGAAAGTATCACCGAAAGCGTCATGATAGTTGAAATCGATATCATCCTCTTCTTCATCTTCTTCCATTCTAACCCATTTTTCTCCATACTTGGTCCAACAATTATAGCTTCGCATGAAACCGTGCCGAAGTAGGTGCATGTGAACGACTTTTGATGAGGAGTGACCCTTCTCATTCTTACATTCAGCACATGGACAGATAATAAAACCTCGCTGCTTGTTCGCATTTTCCACTACGAGGAAATCTTTCAAACCCTTAGTGAACTCGCCGGAGAGTCGGTTACCGTACATCCATTACCGATTCATCTGCATTATTATTATATAAAGTATATAATTAACCATCATGCATTTGTTAAGTTAACTAGCTGGAAATAATACAAATCATGAAAGGTTCAAGTTGCTAACCACGATCACGGAGGTAAAATAATTGAAAACGCTCAAGTGCGGCTCGGACACTTCATATCATGTGTGTTTCATGCTCTCGGGCATTTCATCAAACACCTTATGTGCATAGGAGGAACAAAAACCAAACCCACCACCCCTTGTGAATATTGTGAGTAGAAGTGACACCAAATGTGGCTAAGTGCAGCCACCTGAGCCCTATATATAGGGATGGGCCTTTAGTCCCGGTTCACCTGGACAACCGCGACTAAAGGCCTTGGGGCCAGCCTGAGGACCTATTAGTCCCGGTTGGCCTGGCCAACCGGGACTAAAGCCCCTCCCGTCCGCCAGCTGTGGACCGAGCGCGCTGGGCCCAGACTGTTGGTCACGGGTCTCCTCCCGAACCGCGACTAAAGACCCCTATAGTCGCGGGTCGATACTTTTGGGGACTAATGGGGGCGTATGGAAGGCCTATTTTCTACCAGTGACTGTAAGTGGCCCGTTGATTCGTCTGACCATCTCATACAACACTTGTCCTTGCAGGATCATGGTAGCCAGTTATACTTATGGTGGTCATGCATATAATCTTTGTGGGCTTGTTGTCTGCCGTAGTTTGGATGGGATCGCCGCGCCGTACCATGGGAAACCCGATGGCCGAGCGATTCTGCAGACACGCCAATGGGACGGAGGTCATCGAGCTGAGGCCGTCGGTGCTGCGTCATTCTCCATCTGACCTTCTATACCTACATGACATGCTTGATCTGTAATGGGACGGAAGTTATCGAGCCTAATCTGTAATGGTGTGCAGGTAGAAAATAAGATAGTGCCAGCTATAGCGCACATGCCAGGCTTGTGCAACTAACCAGCCATGGATGATAAGCACGGAATTTAGCTGTCACTTCTATGCCTACATAGTTGGAATATGCCACACACTCGCACTGTTTCATTGAGTAGTTACAGAGTACATATAGTGAGGAGATGATCGTGGCTGTGCACACGCAGGTGCATGCAATGTAGTGGACTAGGTAGTCCGGCTATCTAGGATCAGAAGTTACACCCAAACAATATACAGCTATACACAGCTACGGTGTATGTCAACACCCCCCCGCAGTCCGAACATCAAAAGGCAAGATGTGAAGACTGGATCTAAAATCTTGAAACACCGGACTGGGCAATCCTTTCGTAAACACGTCTGCAAATTGGGACGACGTTGGAACGTGAAGCACTTTGAGCTCCCCAAGTGACACGCGATCTCTGACAAAGTGTAGGTCAATTTCAACGTGTTTGGTACGTTGATGCTGAACCGGATTGGACGTGAGATAGACCGCACTAATATTATCACAGAAGACGACGGTGGCTCGTCGAGGAGGATGGCGAAGCTCGATCAACAGTTGGCGTAGCCAACACGTTTCGGCCACGCAGTTGGCAACCGCGCGGTACTCGGCCTCAGCGCTCGAACGGGAGACAGTAGCCTGCCGTTTAGATGACCAGGAGACTAAATTGTCGCCAAGGAAGATGCAAAAGCCAGAGGTGGAGCGACGTGGATCTGGGCAGCCGGCCCAGTCGGCATCGGAATAAGCGAGGAGATCGGATGAGGAGCCACGATAAAGCTGAAGCCCATAGTGGGGGGTGCCCTTGATGTAACGGAGGATCCGTTTGATGAGCTGAAAATGTGAGTCTCGAGGTGCATGCATGAACAGACACACTTGTTGCACCGCATAGGAGATATCAGGCCGGGTGTGTGTGAGGTACAAGAGAGCACCTGCTAGGCTACGGTAGAGTGGTGGATCCGAGAATGGTTGCCCATCAGAAGCAGAGAGTTTAGACCGAGTATCAATGGGGGTAGAAATGGGGTTGCAATTCGACATTTTGGCACGGTCTAGGAGATCAAGGGCGTATTGGTGTTGAGAGAGAAATAGGCCATGGGTGTTACGGTGAACATTGATCCCTAGGAAGTGGTGGAGGGCTCCAAGATCACTCATAGCAAACTCTTGCTTGAGGGAGTGAATGAGGGAATGGAGTAGTGGAGTGGTACTTGCGGTGAGGATGATGTCATCTACGTAGAGAAGTAGATAGGCAGTGGTGGAGCCGCGGTGAAATATGAATAGTGATGTGTCACATTTGGATTGAACAAACCCGAGGGAAGTGAGAAAGTGGGTGAACCGATGGAACCAGGTTCGTGGGGCTTGTTTTAGGCCGTATAGTGACTTTTTGAGGAGACAAACATGGTTAGGGAGTGTGGTGTGAGTGAAACCCGATGGTTGAGCACAGTAGACGGTTTCTTGGAGCTGGCCATTGAGGAAGGCATTTTTGACATCCAATTGATGGAGAGGCCAAGATTGGGAAGTGGCAAGACTGAGGACAACACGGATGGTGGAAGATTTTACAACAGGGCTGAATGTTTCATCGTAGTCCACACCTGCCTGTTGAGTGAAGCCACAGACCACCCATCGTGCTTTGTAGCGAGCAAGGGACCCATCTGGATTAAGTTTGTGCCGAAAAATCCATTTGCCCGTGACAATGTTGACACCTGCAGGTTTAGGGACTAAACACCAAGTATCATTCTTAATCAAAGCATTAAACTCATCTTGCATAGCCGTGCGCCAATTTGGATCGTTGAGTGCGTTTTTGTAAGTGGAGGGAATAGGTGAGATGGCATCGGTGGTGGCATTAAGAGAGAATAGGCGTTTGGGCATTAAGAAACCGTTTTTAGCGCGCGTAGTCATTCGGTGTGGGTTATTGGGTGGATGTATCGGAATAGCATGTGGGGGCAGCGGTGCGTGACGTGGCGCAGGCGGAGTGGTGGGTGGAGATTCGGTAGTTGGGACTGTTGAGGTTGAGGTACCCGTGGCGGAAGGAGAGTGGGCGGGGTTTGTGGTCGTGGGGCTGGGCTCGGCAGGCGAGGTGGATGCGGTAGGGGACATGCAGGAGCTGGGGACAGAGGAGACCGGTGGTGATCCCGAGGAGGATGGCGGGGCAGAAGGAATAACGCGGAAATCCGCGCAGATTTCGTGCGGGCGGGTGGGATCCGGTGTGGCGTGGGTAGATGTGGTGCTCTGTGTGGCGGACAGGTATGGAAACGTAGTTTCATCAAAAGTGACATGGCGGGAGACGATCACTTTGCGAGTGGCTAAATCCAGACAACGATATCCTTTATGCTCGCGTGGGTACCCGATGAACACGCAACGAGAGGAGCGAGGGGCGAGTTTATGCGGAGAGGTGGAGTATGCGTTGGGAAAGCATAGGCAACCGAATACACGTAAATGGTCATAGGATGGATGTTGGCCAAAAAGAAGAAAATGGGGTGTGTTGGAGTGGATGGGTCGTGAGGGCCGTAGGTTCAGTAGAGTTGTGGCCGTATGAAGCACTTCCACCCAAAATGACTCGGGAAGATGGCCTTGGATGAGTAGAGTGCGTAGAATGTCATTTGTGGTGCGGATTAGCCTTTCGGCTTTTCCATTCTGCGATGAAGTGTGAGGGCACGATAGACGGAGAGAGATACCCGAGGTGGAGAAGAGTGTGCGAAGTGAAGTGTTGACGAATTCGCCTCCATTGTCGCATTGCACATTTTTAATTGTGGTATTAAATTGGTTTTGGACGAAGGAGAGAAAACGGTGGAGTGTAGGAGAGGTGTCGGATTTATTTCGCAATGGGAACGTCCATGAGTAGTGTGAGAAATCATCGAGGATGGCAAGGTAATACAAGTAACCAGAACAACTAGGAACCGGAGAGGTCCATAAATCACAGTGGATAATTTGAAAAGGAGCTGTAGTACATGATTGAGAGGAAGTAAATGGCAATCGGGTATGTTTTCCTAGCTGACACGTCTCACACACAGGAGAGAGAGGTGCAGAATTATTACAAGTGGGTAAAATGCTAGATAAACGAGAAAGAGCATGATGGCCGGGATGTCCGAGGCGTCTGTGCCAAAGATCGCCAGGTGATGAAGCGAGGAGTGCCGAGGGGAGCTGGGAGCCGCCATGAAGAGGATAAAGTTCACCGGAGCTATTGCATCTCAGAATGGTAGTCTTGGTGGCTAGGTCCTTCACAGAAAAACCGAATGGATCAAAATCAATGGAGCACGAGTTGTCCCGAGTGAATTGACGTACATATATGAGGTTTTTAATGATAGAGGGTGTAACAAGCACATTATTGAGATGAAAGGGGCGAGAGGAGTGTGGGATGGTGGTGTGGCCGGTGGCAATGATAGGTAGGTGTGATCCGTTGCCGACGACAATACGATGAGAATTATGCTGAGAAAAAGATTGAGAATTGGTGAGTATACCTGGGTGTCCGGCGATGTGAGAGGAAGCACCAGTGTCCATGTGCCATTCCGGCTGCTGATAGCTCGGGGCGGCGTGCACCATGGCGTTGTGATCCCATGAGGGTGCCGGAGGCGCGTGGAAGACCGGCGGGCCGTACTGCATGGCGGGGTAGGCTTGAGCGTGATGTCCAGGGCGAGGCCCGAGAATGCTTGACGGGTTGGCGTAGTAGTGCGGCCTGTATCCTGGCGGCGCGGCGCCGTAGGGTGCATAGGGTGCACCGTTAGGCTGCTGATAGTAGTATTGGCCGCGCCCACGCCCGCGGCCGCGTCCGCGACCGCGACCCCGCTCGTTGAAGTGCCCGCCGTTGCCGTAGCCTCCATTGTGGCCGCCATTGCCGCCGTTGCCGTAGCCTCCGTTGCCGTAGCCACCGTGGTGGCCACCGTTTCCATAGCCGCCGTTGCCGTAGCCGCCAGTGTGTCCGCCTTGGCCAGAACCACCATTGTGGCCGTTGGGACGCGCGCCATAGCCGCCAGTCGCGCCATGACCAGATCCGCCGCCGCGCTGGCCAGATCCGCCAGAGCGATCACCGCGGTCACCGCGGTCGTTGCGATCGCCAGATCCGTTGCCGCTGGAAGCAGCGGTGATGAGGGCCTGAGTTGCCGCAGAGGAGGCCTTGGCCTTCTGCTTGATTTCGGCGAGGAGAAGGCGTGACTGGGCGTCGGCGAAGGAGGCGAGTGGAGTCTGGAGCATCTCGGCCTGGAGAGCGAAGCCGTCGCTGAGGCCGTCGAGGAGGCGCAGGGTGAGCTGGGCGTCGGAGATCGGGTCGTCGACGTCAGCGAGGCCATCGGCGATGGCCTTCAGACGACTGCAGTACACCCCAATAGACATGTCCCCCTGCTTCAGATCGTGGAATTCCCGACGCAGATGCATGCTCCGGCCAGCCTTGTTGGCGGTGAAGAAGGCCTGCACGGCAGCCCACGTTTGGTAGGCCGTGCTGTCCTCGGACAGGACGATCTGTTGAAGATCGTCGGCAATGGTCGCGATGAACCACAGCGTGATGGAGAAATCAGTCTTGCGCCACTCCTCGTCAGCGAGATGGGGCTCGGTTTCCTCCTCAATGTGGTGGCGGGCGTTGTAGCGGGCGAGGAGGATGAGAATCGTGGTGCGCCACTTGCGGTAGAATTTTCCGGTCATGTCGAGTTTGGTGGGGATGTAGTTTTCGATGTGGAGATTGTGAATAGAGATGCCAGGTGGGATGAGGGCTAAGGTGTTCTGAGAGGATGGTGTCATGGCGGCAGCAGAGAGATCGCTCATGGCGGAGGGAGAGAGGTAGAAGAAGGAGAGGGAGCCTGGAGCTCTGATACCAAGTTGGAATATGCCACACACTCGCACTGTTTCATTGAGTAGTTACAGAGTACATATAGTGAGGAGATGATCGTGGCTGTGCACACGCAGGTGCATGCAATGTAGTGGACTAGGTAGTCCGGCTATCTAGGATCAGAAGTTACACCCAAACAATATACAGCTATACACAGCTACGGTGTATGTCAACATACATCGATGATAAGAACCTTGGTACCTGGCCCAAGATCATAGTCCTCAGCCTCAAGCAAAAGGTAAATACCAGCCTCGTTCATTTCATTTCGAAATGTAGCTCTTCATGTCAGCTGTGTATATTTCTCAACAAAAAATAATGTCACTTTTATCTATGAAATTTATTGCTCTAACATTTTCTTGTATTTCCATTCTATTATATATTTCTAAACGTGATGTTTGCAGATCTTGCATTCTAATATTTTTTTCTTTTCTGCAGCGAGGATGCACCACCACCTCAAGTGGCTCGAGGACTTCTTTTGTTTTTCTCAGATTGATAATGCGATTTTGTGTGTACTCAATTGTAAAGCAAAATGGAGTGACCATGCTAGCTTCTGCATTTAGGTACATACATTGATTCTTCATCTATTTCTTGAGTGATTAAGTTACAGTATTATGTAAAAAGTAGCACTTATAGTTTTCATCAAACATGTTTCTTCTTTTAATTTAAAGCGCTCTCCATGTATGTCATTGGTACCTTTGCTTACAAGGACTGCTCATCACTGAATTACCCATATCCTTTGTTGAATTTGCCATGGATGAGAATGTTGGAAATAAGCACGGTGTGCTCGTATGGGCGGTATACGAGTTGTATACGTGCATGCTTCCGAGTAGTGTAGGGAATAGGAATCCTAGTCCTACTAGGTTAGCTAATCCAAAGCTGCTATATATACATGTGTAAGACCCCTTGTAATAGTTGTCAGAGCAAGAAAGAAAATTAGAAAGGCTCGATACGAGCCTCTGGCCAAAATACTCTCAGCGTTTCCTTGAGGTTGCGTACGTAGGTGATAGTACGTGCGTAACGTGTGTCCAGCGACTTGTTAATCGTGTACGTGAAAATAGCTAGCTACCTGATCGTATCTATTGAGGAGTACCTGGTTGCTTAGCTTGATACGTGCGCCCGCTGCCGGAATCATACCGAGGAGCTTTGCTACATCCGGTACGCTGTCGGAAAGTACACGACTGCGTCGTGAAGATCGGATTAGGGCCAACAGAGAATACACTCTGAAGGTGAGAAAAATGCATGGTTTTGGAATATTTATTAGGGCCTTGAAGAAGAGTGTTATACTGCTTTCGGTATTGCACGAAGTTCATGCTCATCGTTTGCATTTTTTGCTATCATCCTGCTCTCTTGTAGGGGGAGTCACCGGTCTTGAGTATAACACCTGCATATTTCTATTAGTGGGATATAAAATTTATCAACATTATATTTGAAGCCTAATTATTACTTAACACCTGCATTTTGTCCTTATTTACTTTGTTCTATTGAGATTTATTTGATGTCCCAAATCTATGCTATGTGCAGCTGTGAAATTTAATTTGTAGAACCATGCAAAGCAATTTTGGGATGTTGCATATAAAATATCTTCAACTTATTAAGTTTTAGTATCTGAATTTTTAATACAATATAGGGCCGATAGCATATATCCCTTTCACAAGAGCATTGCCGCAAAACCATCATAGTTTTTAGTGGACCATGGGGAAATGAAGGCAGTGTAGGTGTTAGAATACGTGATGGGCCTGGACCGTTAGTCTTAGGGTTTGCTTAGGGGTCAAGTACGTCTTGCTTAGGAGTCAAGTAAACCTCTCTATATATGGAGATGAGATGTATCAATCTAATCAAGCAAGAATAAAGAAGGAAAACCCTTTCCCTCTTGCCCGGCCGTGGGAAAGGATCCCACACGGCAGGCTCTCTCACGCCCTAGCAGATCTCTCTCCCGCTCAAACTCTAGCACCCATAACATTTGGTATCAGATTCCTCGGTTGCGATGTCTTCGGGACTGTCCACCGCCTCCGCCGCGATCGCCTCGTCGGGCGCACCCACCACCATGGCGCCGCCGCCGGCGTCTGCAGCCCTGGCCGCGCTGGCTTGGGAGCCCGCCCCCATCCTCTCGATCCAGGAGCTCTCCACGCGCCTCCGCGACCTGACCCAGTCGGTCTCCGACATCAAGCACACCATCGCCATGCTCCTCCAGCGGACGGAGCCACTCGACGCCAGGCTGCTGCCGTCGCCGCCACTCGACGCCAAGCTGCTGCAGCCTCCGCTGCCGCTGTCCGTCCTCAGGCCGATCTATACGGTAGCTTGGGCACCGCCGCACATCCAGTCACCATCGGCGCCACCCCAACAGTACGGCGGGCCCTCCCGCTTCGCCGGTACTTACGCCGCTCCCGACGGTGCGCCATTCCACGGGGGGTCCTCCATGGTCACAACACCGGCGCCGACCCTCGCAGGGCCGCCGCCGCCGCCCTCGGCCGCGACCACGGCGCGGGTCATCATGTTTCATCATGGAATGCCCTACGACGAGACTGCGACGGCCTCGTTCCTAGCAGCGCCACCGCCGTTCAATGACAATCCCATCCAACCAATCAAGTTCCAGCCGTCGCCCTCACCGCGTCCGGCTTGGATCGCTACAGACCACGTGTCAGCAGCGGTGAGGCTGCAGGCTGCTACGCGCGGCCTCCTAGCGCGTCGGCATGTGCGGGAGATGCGTGATTTGCAGCTGCAGCTCCTCCAAGTTGCGCTTCGTGGTGCAACGGACCTCGATCTTGTCCGCTGCATGGCGGAGCTTGGGCACGTGGTTTCCCCCACGGGCGGCGACCTCCAAGTCTACAACATCGACGGTCAGCCGGCGGGGAGATGACATGGTGTCACCGACAAGAGCGCACCGCATAGCATCACTGCAAACGCACAAGTTCGGCGCGCGGAGGATTCTCGCCTTATCATTCGGAGTAAAAAATAAAGAGTCGGAGTCTCATTCGGGTTAGCTTATTTCAGGTCAATACAATAGGCCGAGATGTAAAAGGCTTGTTTTTTAGGCGTTCGGTTTATGTGGGGTCGAATCATCGTTAGGTTGCAGCTCGAGGACGAGCTGCATGTCCAGGTGGGGTGTAGTGTTAGAGTACGTGATGAACCTGGCCCGTTAGTCTTAGGGTTTGCTTAGGGGTCAAATAAGTCTTGCTTAGGAGTCAAGTAAACCTCTCTATATATGGAGAGGAGATGTATCAATCTACTCAAGCAAGAATAAAGAAGGAAAACCCTTCCCCTCTTGCCCGGCCGTGGGAAAAGACCCCACGGCCGGATCTCTCGCGCCCTCGCAGCTCTCTCTCTCTCTCGCTCAAACCCTAGCAGCCATAACAGTAGGCATGAGAGAACTACGACAAGTACCTACATGAGGGAATGCCAATGGAAGGTCGTGCAAAGGGAGCAGTGACTTGTCGAGGTATGCGAGGACCCATGAGGATCCAGAATAACATGGTATAAACCCGAGTTTTTTTTCTTCTTAATGCCTTTGTTCCTACAAATTGCGTTATCGGAAGGTCATTTTTCTAATACGAGCAACATCCATATCTAAATTACCTATTTGATCCCCAAAGTTCTGTTGGGTGTGATTTCTATACTTTCCGTGTACTTTTAATTTTAATCTTGCGCACAGGGCTTCACCATTTGGCATCCAAACTGCCATGATTAAAACAAAAATAAATGGAAAGATTAATATTTGGGTTGGTCTTTGGACATACCACGGGGAAGATATTTAGACACACTTATGTATATAGATTGTTCCCCGTGTGGTTATAAATGTTATGTTCTGCTTGAATATATCAGGTACATGTTGTTGGTCTACATCTGAAGATTTTTCAGTTGTATAAAATGTACAATTTGTTTAATGGAGGAGGTGTACTCGACAGGTGCTATTTAGACTGGGAAACAATAATGATGTGGGCTCATATAAGACACAAGGAAGAATACCTGAATGTGAAATAGTGCCTTCACAATGTGGTTGGGTCCAGAGATATTCCTTTCCTTTTCAGTTTCTCCCCGGATGTATCTACCTCCCCTCTCTTAAACTGCATCATGTACTATTACCACACTCACTCGGCTTCTTTAATGAAAAAAAAAAGGTATAGATCTCCCCTCGTGAAGTTGCTCAATCAAACAGTTCAGCCAGAACATGAAGAAATCATCAAGAAATATTATACTCAAGAAAGTGGTCCACTTACAAGTGTCAGGTCGATCTGGAATTGAGTTCATACTTTTTTCCATAACTATAGGCATATTCAATTTTCTTCATCCGTTGCAACACATGGGAAGTATATCTTGGGCTTGTATTGCTCGATAGTAGGTCGTCTGAGAGTATTTAACTTATGTTTCATGCTCTTATGATCCGGATTACCCTTCAAATACATAATTGTCTACTTTCAGGTTTTAAATGTCCTATTGATTTAATCCTAATAAGTGTGAGAAATATACGGTGGTGATAATTGCTTTCTGTAACATTTAATCCTAAACAGTGTCAAAAATATATGGTGGTGATAATTGCTTTCTGTCATATCATGAGGGTTAGACTCTGAAAGTATAAGATTACCAAAATCTGAACCTAGGAGTAGTGTCTAGGAGCCACGGTTAATTTCTTCCCCACATTTTGGTTGCTTGCAAGCTGGTACTACAAGAATCATCATGTATAGTACAAATTCTGTAGCTACAAATTCTATAGTGAGAGTATGACCGAGACGAAGTGTAATGAACCAAGGTCATACCTTCTTTTGTATAGTACTAAAGATGTCTCCAAGATACGAGCAAATCGTAATCTTATTTCATAATAAATAATTGTTGGCAAAACGGAATCTTATTCCATAATAAATAATTGTTGGGCTCTACGCATGTGACGTTGAATTTCTTGGTCGAATTGCATACTAAGCGAAATAGAGTTTTGTTGTGTTCGAAATATTACATTGCCATCATTCTCTATGTATGCGAATTTTATTTACGTAAAGAAAAAAATTTAAAAATCCGTAGCAACACATGGGCATTCAACTAGTATGCATACAAGATAGAAGATTCACAGAAAAATCATTCAAGAACGGAACTTCCCAGATCCAAAATCGAGGCAAGAAAAAAAATTGACGAGCTAAATTTGTGCCTAGGACGAGACATCAAGGCTCTGACCACCGCTCCCATGCGCTTCAGTGGATTGGACCTGGACGTCAGCCAAATTGTAGATAGAGGTTGCAGACGGGAGAAGCATGACGACACCCCCAAGCCTTCCCTCCTCCATGCTGCAATAGAGCAAGGATTCACGTGCGGGGAGCACGGATCCATGGCCGGGGCGTGGTGGAGGAGACCAACTTCTATAGGATCTGTAGGCGAGGAAGAAGACACCGCGACGAGGAGATTTTCAGGGAGCAGCGCCTTGGGACGGCGGCGCCGATGGGTGCCGAGCTCGGCCAGCCCCCGCCGTGCCTTGCTCCGTGGTTTCCGGGGGAGGGGGGGGGGGGGGGGGTCGCGAGGAAGAGGGGGAGCGGGAGACGCTGCGAGACGGGGGCCTGCGCCGTCTTCCTGGAGCTCTAGCCGCCGGGATCTGCTGGCCGCCCCTCCAGATCAGTGCCGTGGAGCGCAGGAGGAGACGGGAGAGGAGGGTGGAGGGGCTCGGCCTCCTGCACGCGCGTCGAGGACGGGCAGTGGAGGAGGCGGCCGTGGTGGAGGGACGGCCTGGCTCCTCCGGTCGCCGTGGAGCTCGACGAGGAGGAGAAGAGGCGTCGGGGACTGGATCTCCGCTCCGTCGGCCGGATCCGGCGGGGCAACAAAACTGGAAGATTATATGCCAAATTATGTTACTATGTTACTATAGCTAGCTGCTAGATTCATATTTTTAATGACGGAAATAAATCCTATACGACCCTCGCTGGAACGACTCAGACTACCCTATTAGGGTTGTGTTTGTTTGGGCTGGAGCTCCACGGCTGTAGCTCCTACAGCTGCAGCTGCCAGAATCAGCGGCAACTGTCAGCTGAGGCTGGAAGATTGGAGTTGTATGATGTATGTTTGTTTCATCGGCTGATGTAGCTGCGGCTGCAACTAAAAAGCGTTAAAATGACCCAAACGTCCCCGTAGTTCTGTCGATCAGGCCTAAGTGTTGACTTTACTGTTATATAAATGTAAACAACAACTTTGATAACTTTTTTTTTCTACAGACAAGTAGTTTTTTTCACTTGCGTATCCTTCCATATACCATACACATGTGTTTTTTTTGCGAGGAAATTTTCAGAGCTTTATTCATCAGTAAGTCCTACATCATCAGCCTGAATACTGACAACTAGGAAATCTGGAGGAATATTCATCCAACAACACGACTCCTCCTTTGCACTAGCTTGCTTCGCACAAAGGTGAGCCGGCACATTGGCATGTCTCATTACATGATTAATAGCAAAGGAATTAAAAGTAGAAACAAGCCCTTCTATTTCTAAGAGTATAGGTGCCACCACAGAGCGAGAAACCGCGCGCGAGTCCCAGAGATTTACCACCTCTAAGCAATCAGATTCCATCACCACTCGCGTAAAACCTCGGAGCTTTGCGAAAATAACACCATCCCTGAGTGATAAAGCTTCTGCGACCATGGGATCGGTCACTCCAGGGTACGGTTTACTCCAAGCTCCTATAAAACCAGCTGTGGATCGAGCAATCCCACCAGCTCCACCTCGCAGCGCATCAAAGGAGATACCTGCATCTGTATTGATTTTCACCCACCCAACATCAGGTGGTCTCCATCCATGTCCAGGTAATGTTCTAGCATAACGTCCTGGAATCTCCAAAATAGCCAAAGAATCACGGATCTTCTTTATTGAAGTCGTTGGATTGAACTTATCTTTGTCATGGGTAATGGCATTACGAGAAGTCCATATTGCCCACATGACAGTAATAATTTTTGCCCGCTCTTTATCTGCAAACATAGCATCACACAAGATATCCCTGCTCCATGTTGCTGGATGTAGCCATGGCATTCTCACCTCCAGCCACTCTTCAGCCTCTCTCCAATACGCTTTATCATGAGAGCAAGTTAACAGTGCATGCATCAAGTCCTCATCCGAGGCACGGCAGATTTTACACACCGAGCTTTTGGTTATATGACGAGAATGAAGAGTACTTTGAACTGGCAATATACCTCTCAAAACACGCCACCAAAAAACCCGGACTTTTGGTACAACCTGTAGCTTCCACAACCGGGTCCATATTTCTTTTTCAGAGGTTGAAGTGCCCATAGCCGTCCCTTCCGCTAGAGCTAGATGCTCGTTGTGCGTCATGAGAGAACGGTACGCTGATTTTACTGAATATGTCCCCGTTTTTTCCAAACTCCATGCCCAGAAATCTTCACCACCACCCACTCTTAACGGAATGTTAAGAATTGCATCTGCTTCGGGTGCTATGAAGTTCTTTCTGACAACATCCACTTTCCAATGTCCAATCTCCAAATCGATTAAATCCGAAACCATATTGAGATTATCCTCACCAATTTGGACTGATGGTATCATAGTTCTAATGCCTGGAATCCACGGATCTGTCCAAATGGACACTGACGATCCATCTCCAATGCGCTTTATCATACCATGCTGTAGAGCATCTCTACCAGCGATGATCGAGCGCCACGTTGCCGAAGCAGTTGACGGTGCCGTGGCCTGCAAGAAATTAGACTCAGGGAAATATTTAGTCTTCAGTACACGAGCACACAGCAAGCTCGGATTTGTCATAAAGCGCCACCCATGCTTGCCAAGAAGGGACAGGTTGAACAATTCCAAAGCTCTAAAACCCATTCCTCCTTTGCATTTAGGAGTAACCAGCCCCTCCCAGGCAATCCAATGCATGGATCTTCTGTCTAAAGAGCTGCTCCACCAATACCTCGCCATATAAGAAGAAAGTTGAGAGCACACTTTCTTTGTCAGACGAAAACAGCCCATGCTATATGTAGGGATTGCCTGTATAACAGATTTTAACAGTGTCTCCCTCCCTGCACAAGAAACCAGTCTCTCCAAGCCACCATTTAATTTACTACGGATTCTTTCACCAAGATGATCAAATGTACCACTTGTTATCCGTCCTACCGCAGTTGGCAACCCGAGATATCTGTCACTGAAAGCCTCAACTGCTATGCCCAATCTCAGTTTCAATACTTGACGAATATGAGCTGTTGTATTTGGGCTAAAGAAAACTGAACTTTTCTCCCTGTTGACACTTTGTCCTGAACACTCCTCATATATTCTCAGAATTTCATTCAATCTATCAGCACTCTGTGTATTTGCTTTTAAAAATATCAGGCTATCATCAGCAAATAACAAGTGATTTATCCAGGGAGATCGAGGACTCACTCTGATACCTTTGTCCACCGAAGCCCCACCGAAGAAATTTAGTAGAGAGGTGAATCCCTCTCCACAAATAAGGAACAGATACGGCGATATTGGATCCCCCTGCCGGAGTCCTCTTGACGGAGTAAAAAACGGCAATAGTTGTCCATTCATCCTCACCGTAAATCTTACAGAGGAGACACACTTTAGAATCAAACGAATAAAACTCGAAGAGAAGCCGAGTTTCTCCATGATTGCCTCCAAATAGTGCCACTCCACACGATCATAAGCTTTCATCATATCCAGTTTAACCGCACAAACATAATTTTTTCCTTTCTTTCTTCTCTTCATTGCGTGCACACTCTCGTACGCAATAAGAACATTATCCGTGATTTGACGTCCTGGAACAAAAGCACTTTGTTCTTCTCCAATTATGTCATCCAATAAGCCCCGCAATCTATTAGCAATGCACTTGGCTGCTATTTTGTATAATACCGGACAAAGGGAAATAGGACGGTATTGAGAAATACGCTGGGGATGCTGTACCTTCGGAATTAACGTGATAGAGGTATCATTCATCCCACTCGGAAGCTCGCCTCCATTAATGAAATCCAACACAGCCGGCACGATGTCTACCTTCAAAAGATCCCAATGCCTCTGGAAAAAACCCGCCGTGAAACCATCTACTCATGGTGCCTTTGAGGGAGCCATCTGAAATAGAGCCGATTTCACTTCTTCACCAACATAATCTCTTGTCAACTTTTCATTCATAACCGAGGATACACGGTTAGAAACCACGTCTAATAGCTCATCCATAGGACGAAAACCTTGCGATGTATATAAGGTCTGATAAAAATTATGTACTTCCACCATATCCTCCTCTCTTGAAGAGCACCTGGTGCCATCCGATCTCTCCAAGAACTCAATCTTGTTCATTCGTCTCCTGGCAGCTGCTTGTAAGTGGAAATATTTAGTATTTCTATCACCCTCCCGAAGCCACTGGACCCTGGATCGCTGACGCATCCAAATTTCCTCCTGTCTGAGGGTTTCCCTCAATTGTTTTACAATGGCTTTCTCCTCCTCCCTCTGACCCGTAGTATTTGTCTGACTTCTCAATCTATTCAAACGCTGCCTCAGTTTCCTTCCCTTCCGAGCCAGACAACCAAACTCTTTCGTCCCACACACACTCAAGTTTTCTTGCAACACACGCAAAGCTTGCGCCACTCCCTCCAGGCCTCCTTGACCCGCACCTCTCTGCCACTTCTCTAGCACTAGGCGATCGTAGTCCATATGAGTTTGCCACGCATCCTCATATCTAAACTGTTTTGCCCCTCGAGGTGAATCATCGGCCAAACGCTCCCGAAAATCAGCATAGACAAAGCAATGGTCTGATTCCGTGGCAGCAATATGCCGAACATGAATATTCTCAAACATATTAAGAAATTCCCCGTTCCCAAACATCCGATCAATCCTTGCTTTTACGTTGGCGTCACCAAGACGCCCATTACTCCATGTGTACTGCAAGCCCGACCAGCCAAGATCCTGAAGACCACATTCATCCGTTGCTTCCCTAAATGCTCTCATCTGCCACTCTGGGCGTGGTGTCCTTGAAAAATGCTCCGAGGCAAATAGAGTCTCATTAAAATCACCAACACATAACCATGCTTTGTGTTTGATAGCAAACAACGTTCGCAAAAACCTCCAGCTCTGATATCTATCCTCTACCTTGGGAGCTCCATAAAATCCAGTAAGTCTCCACTCAAGGCCTCTTCCATTCTTTTTCCTCACCATCACATCAATATGGCAGGAGCTATAGTTCTTCAACTCCACAGAAACATCCAACGACCAGAACAAGCCAATACCCCCACTAAGGCCATTGCTATCCACCGCAAAACACTCGGCAAAACCCAACGTTTTTGTTAAATTTCTTAGACGCTCCGCCGATATTTTCGTCTCCATAACAAACAGGAGACCGGGCCCTTCCTGCTTCACCACACTGCGAAGCTCTCTAACGGTCGCCGGGTTCCCAAGCCCCCGACCGTTAAAACTCATGCAACTCATTGCTCCGGGCAGGGCTGCCTTGCAGCCACTGCCGAAGTTTCAGAATTTGGCGGGGTGGGTTTCTTCTTCTTCGTACCCCTAACCTCCAGATCACTGTTTGCCTCCTCTATTGCATCCCCATCTCCTGCCTCCTTATACTCATGATTTTCTAGAAGCGGCATCTCAATTTTCCTGTAAACTTTTTCCGGTGGCTGATCACCCCCTTTCCTCTTCTTCTGATTGTTACTCTTCATCGGGGACGTCACCTCCACGCCATGATCCACATCAGTACTCGAGTTCTTCGTAGTAGCTTTCTGAAAATACGATAATTGCTCTCGTGAAGAACCCTCCCCTGAATAGGCTTTCTTCCTATCATCTGGTGCCCGGAGCCCCCTTCCAAAAGGTAAATCCCCATTAGCATCACGGGTTCCCGGCGTTGAGCAGATCAAATCTGAGTGTCCGATTCGACCACACGAAAAACAGAAAAACGGGATATTTTCATACTGAATATCATATGCATCCGTTGTCTGTCTCCTTGCAGATTGGATGAGAATCCATCTTCTCAAAGGTTTATTCACGTCCAGACTCACCCTTACTCTTAAAAATCCTCCACTGTGATCAAACGAAAAGATTTTCGCCTCCTTGTCAATTTGCTGGGCTATCGGTTTCCACCAAGTGCTCTCACGAAGATTGAACGGAAGGTTCAGAACCCGCGCCCACAACTGAATCTTCTCGAATTTTAGCTCTGAAGGTCGCATACAGTCTTCAAATTCTGATAATATGACCGCGTTCCTGCTGACATGCCATGGCGCACCCTCCAGAACCCTATCACGATCCCTCCTTGATTCAAACTCAGCCACAAAAGTATTCTCCCCCACCGATGTGAAGAACAACCCCTTAGGGTTTCCCCACGCCGGACGCAATGCACTCGATATTGTTTGAACATGAAACGGATTCCGGTGCATCACCCTTCCAGCCAGCATCCAACATTCCTTCGATTCCTTGTCACGATCATCCAGCACGAGGGGCGTAGCTTCATCCTCTGTAATGTCCAGCCGCCCCAATGCTTCCTCCAGTTTTGACCTCGCCCTTCCCGGCGACAAGCTCTCCTTCTCCTTTCCTCTCGCCGCTGCGTCCATGCCGCCTGTGGAGAGGATCGCGATGGGCGCCCCGACGACTAATCTCCATGCGCCAAACCAGCCGCCACCGTAACCCTAATCGCCTGGAGGGGTCGAAGGGGTACGAGGAAAAAGGTGCCTAGCTCGACCGGGGCCCCATACACATGTGTTGTACGTTTTGACCAAAACTGCCGGGAGCACCAACTACGGATGTACTTGACAGGCCGGGGAACACAATCAGATTTAACTACCACTAGTATTCCTTACGTTGTATTTAGCTTAATTAGAGAGAACAGGATTAAGCAACAGAGAGACAGGAGCAGTTGGGCAGGGTCAAGCTCGCCGGCGGGATCTGCTGTAGTCAATCTCGGGAGGCAGGAGCTCGTGGAATGGGATGTCGAACGGATGCAGGAGGAGCTCGGGGAAGGGCGAACGGAGGTACTTGAGCTCGGGGAAGGGGCGGATCAAAACGGAGACAGGAAGAGTTTGAGGAAGGGGCGGGTACCAGCCTGCTGTCGAACGGAGGAAGGAGGGGCTTGGGGAACAACCTCCTCCAAAGCAGCAGCTCCGCTCGGGGTGGAGGAGGGCCGGGGGTCACGAAGGATGCATTCCGACCGCGTTTGAGGAGGAAACGGTGGCCGGGGTGGATAGTGGTCGGGGTCAAGGAGGATCCATTTCGGCTGGGGTGGAGGAGGTCGGATGCACCGGTGGCCCGGAGATCGACCCCGAGGCGGCGCGGATGTGGCGAGCGGATGCAGGAGGAACCGTAGCATTGACGCGTCTCTGTTTCGGGATGAGTTGCTAGCCGGGGCTGAGAACAAAAAAGGAAGAAAACTCTTCGGTGGCATTTGGTACGCAATATGGAAATTGGTGGGAGTGTAAATATGTCAGTTTTGTGTTTGGAGCTGGCTATGGCTGGAAGAAGCATCGATTGAGCAGCTTCCTGCTCGTAGTGTATTTCTCCGAAGCGCTCCACTAGAGCAGCTACGTGGAGCCGGCCCAAATATTGCCGATTGTTTGGGTTCCAGCTCTCTGATTTGATTCACAGGAGAAAATGAGGTTTTGGCAACGAGATTTTGGATAGCGTGAGAAACTTGTACTGCCACGTGTGTGATGCTGGAGTTGGTACACCGGCTGGGTCGTTCCAACCAAGGTCGTATAGGATTTATTTCCAGCAAGCACCTACCAGAGAGTTGAGGCAAAAATTTCTAACTGTAACTATTTATATATGCATGCTGCTTCCATCGGAAGCGGAATGCGAAGCTATCCATCTTATATCTTATATTTACTAAGTATTAGAGGCTCCCTATGAGTCACCATATTAGTCCACATCATCAGAATAATTAAGACAGTAAGATCTAAATCTAAGTGCTAGGATTAGTATAGAGAGTTCTGATTTATAATGTCAAATTGGTCAGTCACGTTGACACGTTTGTTTGTCCATAATACCTCATAGATCACATGAGCCCTATACGGCTGATTTAAAATGGCATGATGAGCATGACTTATCCTATACCAAGCATCTTTCAAACTTTGTCCACCTTGTTGTTTAAAGGAACGAACTTCAACTTCGGGAACACTCATTTTTGCAAGACTAAAAACAGGAAAAAAAACTACATCTAGAATAAGAACTATTTTTTTTGTGTGCTTTTGATAATTAGAAGCAAACAAGACAAAATAAAATAAACTAATCAAACAAAAAACAAAGTAAAGCGATAGGAAGTGAGAGACTCCCCATGTAGAAACTCTCTTCCTTCCCGGCAACGGCGCTAGAAAACTTGATGGAGTCTCGACGCCCTCGTTGGTAAACCCCAAGATAAAGGTTGTGAAGAGTGCGGCGGCAAGTTTACCCTCAGAAAAGAAACAAGGTTGAATCGACCAGTGGGAGGACAAGCAATCTCTGAATGTTGATGCTGCTGAGGTGGCAAGGCGCACTACCGGTTCAGTAGCAACGTGGAACCTACACAACACAATCAAATCACTTTTCCCCAACGAAACAGCCAGGTTGTCAATCCCACCGTTTTTGCTGAACACAAAGAGGTTAACGTATGGTGTGGAAAACTGTAGGAAAAAAGTTTGAAAGAAGTGGAAACAATATGAAAACAGTTGAATCAATGTGTGTATTATCAGTATGAGAAAATGGACCGGGGTCCTCAGTTCACTAGAGGTGTCTCTCCATGAAAGATAAATAACATGTGTGGTGAATAAATTAAAACTTGGCAATTTGACATAAATGAAGGCTGCACCGTAGTGCATATACAAGACATAAAGATTACTATGTGAATCACGCGGGCATTACAACAAAATACATATACCGTCATCCAACTACATCTATGACTAATAATCCACCCTCTGAATATCATCCGAACAAACGTTGGGTATTAAGTTGCAAGCAACATATTATCGCAGTAAGCAAAGTGTATAATGTAAACAATGTAAACTAGGTAAACACCTTTGTTTTCTCGCTAATGGAAACAACACGTGCTCCATCTGTCACGTTCCTTTCACTCTAGCACAGATGCAAAGGAGGCATGAACCCACTATCGATCATAAATACTCGCTCTTGGAGTTACTAGCATCTACTTGGCCAGAGCATCTGCTAATAACGGAGAACATGCAAGATCATAAATAACGTATGAATAAAGATAACATGATAGATTGATAATCCGAAGACATAGCATTCAAAATTCATCAAATCCCAGCAAACACAACATGTAGCATTACATAAAGATGATCTCGATCATGTAAGGCAACTCACGAGATTTAAACATGAGGTACAAAGTGGAGAAGACAACCATCTATCTACTGCTATGGACCCGTAGCTTCTAAAACAGTGATTTTCTTTTTTATACTTACTATTTATTCATTAACTTTGCTAGCATTATCAAGCAACTTTGGCAAAATTTTCTCCACAAAGTTTAGCTTTTTAATAACATCATCTAAAGTGATCTCGGTTTTAACAACCTTAGTAGGTTGTGTTCCAACTAAACCTTCAATTAAATTACAGGCTTCGAAATCATGTGTTCCCAGAAAATTAGCGCATGTAAGAGTGTCTAGAACATACCTATACCAGCTAGTAATACCAACATAAAAATTACTAAGTAGGATTATAGTGGAATATTTCTTAGTGCATCTATGATGAGCATCACTTATCCTATACCAAGCATCTTTCAAACTTTCTCCACCTTGTTGCTTAAAGGAACGAACTTCAACCTCAGGAACACTCATTTTAGCAAGAATAAAACCAGGAATAAAACTACAACAAGTGTCGAGAAATCGTAGTATAGTTCATAAACGGAGGTGCCATGAGACTACTGATAGAGACGTGGGGGGACGTGGTAGTACGACAACTAGGGACACCAAAATTACCCAGGTTTGGTACGTCGCAACTAGACGACGTTCCTACTCCTGCAATCTCACTAAATCAGAGATGAATATTAAAGTATACAAAGTACAATGTGAGTTCGGATCTTCTAACTCGACGAGGATCAACTTCTCGGCGAGTTGGCTTCTAGCTAATTGTCCGTCTCTTTCTTCTCTCCCGTTCGGCATTATATAGATAGCCGTGTTAGGGCTTACAGAAAGGAAACATAGAAGACTACGATAAGTTTCTAACTTGGAAAGCAGGAATCCGCCTTCTACTCCAAGCCGCACCACGTGGGCCGCGGTCCGGGTTCTTATAGAATCCGACTTCTGCACGTCACACTACAAGAAAACCGGTCTCTTGCAACGAAATATATAGCTTCACGTTTTTTTCGTTGCTATATAATCATAAATTACGACGAACTCTCCGGTTGTGGTGATAGGGCACTCATATTTCCAAGACTCTTTTTTGTCGCGATAAATTATCATTTTGTTGCGGTAGAGGCCTCCTATTGCCACGATTTATACTGCTGTTGGAATACAATCGTGGTTTTGCGACAGAGTATTTTCGTTGGGCAAAGCACTCATTTTGTTGCCTTAGAGACATGGTATTCAAACGAAATAAGCATTCATGGTGATATTCAGTCATATATTGCAATATCTGTATTGTGTTGCAGTAGTTACAAATATTGTTGCAAAAAAATAGCTAACTATTGCAATCAAATTTTTCGTGTGGCAATATCATATGTTTTTCGCCTCAATTTTATCATGCGGCAATAACTATTGTTTACTCCGACAATTTGGGTCGCATGGTAATAGGTTAAACGTAAAGCAACAATCACCCTGTTGTTGCAAAAATGAACAAGTTCTTTTTGCAAGGAGCCATTCATAGCGTAGCTTAACGGGCCTCATGGGCCGTGGCCCTTGATCACTATTGCAATTTTCTTAGGACTACAATTCATTTTTGGTCCAGTATCTCAGTTTGGTGAGCACATTATTTTTTTAAATATTGTTTGCAACGATACACCCGAGTATAGCTGAAATTTATTCGGGAGATATGTTCATATATGGTACAATATCTTCACTTCTGTCACCGGAATTTTTTGTTTGGACAAATTATGCTGGTCGCACCAGTCAACCGGAGAAAAAATAAATATGATGATAATTTTTTTGTTAAAAGGTGATCATACAAATGATCTCACAGTTTTAGGCAAGGCAACAGAGCCAGTAGAGCACAAACATATTAATGAAATAGTGTTAGAGCACAAACCTCTGTAGGTCCAAACAACTGAATTTCTGCAGCACTTAGCATTTTACTTATGTTGCAACAAGTGACAGTACTTAATAATCAATGAAGAACTCATATAAGACGCAATTTCACTAGTACATTTAGCATGGAAATTCAAAATTACTAAACACTGAAACTTTGGATAATTTAAACTAAAATTATATTATTACACGATCTTTCAAGCACATAAATGTGTCCATGTTTATGGCAAAACATTTAATCCAAATAGTGCAGAGACAGCCTACACAAAGAATTCATGGTCATCATCCAATTCATCTTGTACCGAAGGAGCAACATGACCATCATTTATGTAAGCCTCATCATCATCTGTATCAGCATCATATTTGACTGAAACATCAACGTTGGTTCCTTCATCGGCATTTCTGCACCAACTAGTCATCTCGTCAGGTACAGTAAATTCTGGAACTGTAATTCCTGCATCGACGACATCCTGTACATCTGCATCACCACGTTCATCTCCTTCTGCAAAATCATCAAGGTATGCACCATGTAAAACCGATTGAGAAAACAAATTGCGTGGATTCATTTTTATAGCACTTGCCCAATTACGGCTCTTCAGATCTCTCACGCAGAAAACCTGTGCAGCTTGGATGCCTAGAATGTAAGGGTCTTTCGTGAATCGGTGTACACTATTGTCAAGGTCAATAATTCCATATTTTTCCTTCTTATACCCCTTACTATGATTTCTATTGGCAGGAGGCACGTCGAACCAGTCGCACTGCAATAGAACGACCTCCTTATCAGGAAGAAACTCAAGAAATATGATTTTATTTATCACCCCATAATAATCAGTACTGCCGGTACTTTCTTGCGCATTGACTACAACGCCACTATTTTGGGTACTCAAGTCATGCTCTATATAGGCATTACGAAAGTAATATTTATTCAGTACTGTACGGTTGAACACACGAGCAATTTGATCAGGCTATTTAGCTAGTGTATACAACAGACTGATGACATTCCCATCTTTATGGAGTTGTGTGATATGTTTCATGGAATAGAATATGTGCGAGTGTACTGTACACCATTGTTTTTTAAATTACGATAAACATTTCTGAAAATGCTAAAGTAACTTACCCGTGTTTCGAACCAGGCAACAAAATCTTTCTTGTGTTTCTTTTTAGGATTAAGACAATTGTTCTTTTTGAGCTCGTCAATATGTTCCCTTAAAAAAGAAATGATATATGGTTACTTCATCACCAACGTATTAATGCATATCATTATATGAAACAAGTACACAACTATCCTTACTGAATCCTTGGCTTGGTTTCCTCGCAGTTTGTTATCATGTAGTGCCTCATTTGATTAAGAGCTTCGAAAGACAGTAATTCACGGGCAAAACCTTTCTTGGAGTAATCAACAGTATTCATTATGTTAATCCCTGTTGGTGCTTCATCTGTAGCTCCATCTGCATGGCGTTCAGACTGACTTATTTTTGTAGGCATGCCTTGAACGAATCGACTGCATAACGTCATGCACTCTTCAAGTATATACCCCTCTACAATCGAACCTTCTGGATGAGCCTTGTTACGCACATATCCCTTCAACGTACGCAGGTATCTCTCAACGGGATACATCCATCTGTACTGTACATGCCCTACCAACCATGCTTCTTTAGCTAGATGAATTGGGAGATGCATCATAATATAGAAGAAAGCAAGTGGATAGATCATCTATAGCTGACATAGAATTTCTGGAATTTGGTTGGCCAAAGTCTGCAGATCGTCATCCCTTAACTCCTTGGAGCATAAATTAGAAAAGAATTTACTCAGCTGAAGCAATGGGGTAAGGACATTCTCTGGCAGAAGCTTGCACGACGCAATAGGAAGAAGCTTCTGTAATATAACATGGCAGTCAGGAGTTTTGAGTCCACTAAACTTTCACTGCTCGAGGACCACACATCTCTTAATGTGTGAATCATAGCCATCAAGAATCTGTATGCTCTGCAAAAACCTTCGGAGCATTATCTTGTGTCATACACATCCATGGTGGCTAGTTATATGGGATCAGAATGACATGCCATGTAGTGTGTGATATACACATGAGCCCAAAGGGGTTGAATCCATCCGAAGAAAGGCCAAGCCGAACACTACGAGCATCTTTTGCGAATTCTTTCTGACTATATTTATCATCAAGGTGTTTCCAGGCCTTCGAATATGCAGGATGCCTCATTATGCCATCATCTGTACGTTTCTCCTTATGCCATTTCATATCAGTTGACATATCTTATGTCATGTACAGCCTTTGCAGTCTTTGAATGAGTGGGAAATACCATATCACTTTTCGTGGCACTTGCTTCTTTGATTTACGGATCGATGAATCGGCTTTGTCTACGGTTGGACTAGATTTCCATCGAGACGTATGACAGACAGGTAATTCTTGGGCATCAGCATACTCATTACGGGATAGCACACAATCATTATCGCACGCGTGTATCTTCTTGTAATCCAGTCCAAACTCTCGAATGACCTTCCTTACTTGTGCGAGATTAGTAGGAATGCAGTGACCCTTTAGCAGCACCTCCGTGAACATCTGCAGCATCAAGTCACATGCTCTGTTGGTCATCCCAGACATGCACTTGATTTGGTAAAGCTTCACAATGAAAGATATCTTTGTGACCTCCTCGCAACCTGGGTACAACGATGTTTTTCCCTCTTCCAATAGTTTGTAGAACGCCTTTGCAGATGCATTTGGCTCCTGTTTCATTCCATCACCGCTCGTGTCTCATACGTACGGACTGTCTTGGAGCCTTCCTTCCGGTGCTCATACGTGCGGACTGTCTCTTGTTTCCAAAATACATGTTCACCCGTACGCCAGCAACAGGGATTGGTGATAGAGGTGCTGTTGCAAGAGGTGGTATGTCGAAGATGGCCTCGTGAGGTTCTTCATCCATGATCTCGCGAAGCTCCACGTCCTCGTCATCCGAGTAGTCCTTCCTCTTCCTATTCCTCCTGTGGATGGATGTGGGGCTGTTGCCCTCAAACTCATCATCATCATCGTCCATGGAGGTGCATTGGTAGGAGTCTCCCGAAGTCATGGCTTGGAAAACCTGACAGACAGAATAGACAAAACAAAGATCATGCGAGAACTCTCGGTGCGGGATTAGATCGACAAAAGGGGGTATATATTGACGGTTTTTGGGGTAAGACGAAGCGTCGGTTTCAAAAACGAGACGGAACGGGACTCCAAGGTGGAAAAGGGGTACCTCCACGCGGCCAAGGAATCTGGCCGCATGTGGGGTCCTCTTTTCCCCCTCGAGGTCCAATTCCTTCCAATTTTCTTGTCCCACACGTTAATTTCAATAAAAAATGAGTTTCGTAAGTTTTCAAGCAATTCCGAGAAACTTTCAAACACAATAATTGTAAATTATTGAATTTGGGTTTCTGAAACTGCAGGACCCCTTACAATTACATCCTCCAGTGTCATTAACTTTATCTCCTCGATGGTTCCTATGAAGCTCTTTCCTGCAATATAATGTTTTAGGCGTTGTCCATTGACCACATGAGGTTTACCTTTCATATCACCGTGAAGACGGATAGCCCCCGAACGGTATACCTCCTGTACTACCAATGGACCCTGCCATTTTGAAGCTAATTTCCCTGCAGAAAACTTAAAACGAGAGTTGTACAATAGGACTTGATCACCTACTTTAAATTCCTTTCTTTTAATTTTCTTGTCATGCCAAATTTTAACTTTCTCTTTAAACAATTTTGCACTTTCATATGTTTTATTCCTCCATTCATCTAATAGATTTAGGTCAAGCAATCTCTTCTCCCCCGCTGTTTTTAAATCAAAATTTAATTTCTTAATAGCCCATCTAGCTTTATGTTCTAATTCAACGGGTAAATGACATGCTTTTCCATAAACCATTTTATAAGGAGACATACCCATTCTGACGCCCCGGGATCGGGCACTATGCAGATTTCAGCATTTCCGCCAAAATCCACATAATAACCGATTTCAGGTTGCCACTTGTGATAACATTACAACCGTTCACGAATATTCCGCAACAACAACAGAAGAGATATATACAAGACGACTCAAACGAGTCAAGGATACAACTGATACAATACAAAGATCCAAATAACAGCGGAAGAAACAACATAGTGTCCGACTACGGACAAGATACAAATTGGACTAAGAGTCCTGAAGATAACCGATGGCGTCCAAATCCCTGCCCAGGCCAAGCCGGAGGGATTCCCAAGCTAACGTCGTCAGACTTCAAACCTGTTGACTGCAATGTGGAATATGCAGCCACGGAATGGATTCGTGGGTCCGTACTATTAAGTACTGGCAAGTGGATAAACCATACTCATAAGATACCAGCGTAACTAATCATCACAAGATACAAATACTTTGGGTAGAACGGAAAGGAAGGGATTATTGCAAAGAAGCGGCAGCGGGCTGCACTAACTAGCTACAGAGACGCGCTACAAATTTCGGCTAATAGAAAGGGATAAGAGAGCGTATCAGAACCAACTACAACTACTCACCAAACAATACCCATCCAGTGTTACCCCCTACTAAGGAAGCAACCCCAAGGAAACTCACACTGTTGATTAAGGTGACATTAATTTTTATGGTGAAGGTAATACTATATTACTAGTCAAGTTAATATCATTAGGTGTAAGTTGTCTGAGTACTTGTTAGCCAGCACTTTCACCAAGTCGTCACATAACCGCGGACAACACGACTTCTCGAGAAGATTCATCCCTGCAGGGTGCGCTACAGTACCCGTACACACTCAAGCCACCAACTAAAACTCAGGTTGGCTCGACACGACCCAAACCGTCTCTACCACCCATCCTAGGAGCCATGGAGCTATAAGGTCCCAGCCACGCAGCCGAATACTCAGCGCAAGTGTGCAAAACTCCCGCAGGACGCAACACCCCGGCAATACAGGCCTCGCCCTATATGCATCATCATCATCATCATCATGATCATCAACAGTAACCATGGGGGGCCCACCCATTCATGCATATGAGCAAATGGAACACCTGAACTAAGTGTGGCTCTTCGGACAAGCTGCAAATCAGGTCTAAGTCGAGGGGGGTCCCATACTACCTCCCGGATGCGGTTAGCGCGCTCATCATGGATCAATGGACAAGACCCTTTTCCTAGTTTCGACACTAGCAGGCTCCAAAACCACGCCGGGCCTCCTGCCGGTGACTTATCATCAAATTATTATTACCCCAAACATTATCAGGTTGTTGATTAAATTGAAACCCAACTATCAACTAAACAGGTGATACGACAAAGGACAACAAGACTCGAGCACAAACAAATCTAAGCATGATACTACGACACAGGCTAACAAATCAACAAGGTTGTAGGTGTGGGGGTGCGGTTATATTCATGGCTGCAGGGTAAACATGTGATAGGATCGGAACACAAGCATCGAAAATACTAGGCTAGCATAAAGACAACGGAAAGAATCGGTAACAAGTGAGGAAAGGTAACATAGGTAGCAAGTGAGTATACTTGCCTGAGATCCAGCAAGTAGAGGTAGCAGAACTTGTCGTTGCTCACATCATCTCAACGTCCTATCCGTGAAGAAGCAAAGAGCTAAAAGAAACACCGGATGCAACAATTACTACTACGGCAAAAGATCCAGCATGATCCTATTTTATATGCATGACATGCGAGATGCAACGCAAAATGCAATTTAGACAATTTAATCGGACCCGGAGTCCGGACAAATAATTATGGTTTAAGTTGTTTATCTAACCATTATATTAAATGTTATTTAACATGGAAAAACAATAAGTAGGTGAGCTAAACAATATTAAATGGAATAGGACAATATTTAGTTAATACCCCAACACATTCCATATGTTGTTATTTAGTTGACATGCATAACGCAGGCTAAAATGCACAATACAAGTTGCAAACATGAGCATGGATGGCATATTAATATTCCTTGCATTTTTCTGATCGAAATAGACATAAAGTTTGTATTCTTTAGATTTATACATTAGGAGATATGTAATAGACAAATTTTAAAAGAAAGAGATACATAAAAATGCAGAGAAAACAGTTGCAAAGCTAGGATTCGAACTTGGGTGTCTGCAGCGAAGGAGCAAGGAGCGAGCCACTGGGCTAGGCTCAGATTTGTGATTGAATGCGAATCTGAAAGAATAGGAAGCAGACAGGCCACATTATCTGAACAAAATAGACAGCCCACGTTTGAATAAACGATGAGAATTGTGGCCTGGGTAGGATTTGATCCTGGGTTCTCCTAGGAGGCGAATCAGGCGCGCATCCACTGGGCTGTATTGCGTTCGTTGTACACGAACAGAGCTGGGGTCTTAAGAGATAAAATATGCGCCGTGTATTCTGACGAAACTGAATTTCTTCAGGGCATAGAGCAACAGCAGCAGATTCAGCCGATCGTGGCGGACGATCCCGACCTGGCGTGACCAGAACGCGGATGCATGTGAGACTGCAGGGTGTGGAGGGTGTGTGTGTACTGCGGGGGTGTGTGGTGCCTGCCGGTGCGGTGTGCCTGTGGAGGAGCATGCACCAACGTCACAAGGCACGAAGCTGACCTCGTGGCCTTCCTGTTCATGGTGGACAGAAACGGAGTAGATGCTAGTATGATGTTCGGGATGTAATCAGACGGGGAATCATCGGGAATCGGAAGGGAAGCTCACCGGGAGGGGCCTGAGGTTGTCGGTCGGACTCGAGGAAGACCGGCGGCGGCGAATTCCACCGGAGAAACTGGCTGGTTGGAGAAGAAGAAGTGGACGCCGGCAGCATCCTAGGCGCTTCGGGCTTGATTCCTTCGTCGTAGAAGAAGAGGACGATGAGGCGTTGTTGCTGGTCTTCTCGGACGGCCTCGGGATTGGCCGTAGTAGCGGGGCGGCGACGAACTCGTGACAGCGGCTTGTGTATGTCTGTATCTAAGGTGGCCGTGTAGAAGAAGCAGAGGGAGGGCGAGAGCGGCGGCGAAAGGGGAGGGAGAAAGGCTAGGGTTTGGATGGAGGAGGGGACGACTGGGTAGATAAAGGAGAGGGGAAAGGAGTAGGTGGAGGAGGGTGGTGCGGTGGTGGAAAGTGATAGGAGGTCACGCCTCCTGCGTGCTGTCTCCTGTACGGACGAAGAGGAAGAAGGAGGTGGGCTGGGGCGCTCGGGGTTGTAGGTGGCCTCCGGTTGGGCCTTTGGGCCTGGCCGGTTGGCTGCCTCCTCCACTACTTAAAACATTTTTTTTTCTGGGTTGTTTTTTTATTAGTTATAAGAATTGTTTTTGCCAATGTTAAAAACAGACTTATGCATCAAACAAATTCCAGAAATTGTTAGAAATAAGACTTGATGAGTTGCAAATAGTTGAATTTTTAAATGCATGGTGATGCATGATGTCATGCCATGAAAAGCGAAAACAACAAACAATTCTAATTGGGGGAAAACCCCGGGTGTTACACCCATAGGATTTTTATAAGCAGTTCTATAAGCCCACAATGCATCATTAATTTTAAGTGGCCAATCAGATTTAGCTCTGTTTACTGTTTTCTCTAAAATAAGTTTAATTTCCCTATTACTTAATTCAAGTTGTCCACTAGTTTGAGGATGATAGGGTGATGCAATTCTATGATTAACATTATATTTTGCCAATGTTTTTCTAAGAACACCATGCATAAAATGAGATCCACCATCAGTAATTAAAAATCTAGGAACACCAAATCTAGGGAAAATAATTTCTTTAAGCATTTGCATGGCTGTGGCATGGTATGCACTCTTAGTAGGAATTGCTTCTACCCATTATGTAACATAATCAACAACAACCAAAATGTGAGTATGTTTTGTACTAGATGCAGGAAATGGTCCCATAAAGTCAAAACCCCACACATCAAATGGTTCAAGTGGTAATGTATAGTTCATAGGCATTTCATTCCTTCTACCAATGTTTCCTACTCTTTGACATTTATCACAAGTTTAATTATATTCAGCACACTCCTTGAATAGAGTAGGCCAATAAAAACCACATTGTAATACCTTTGCTGCATTACGATCTCCTGCATGATGTCCTCCATTGGGACTGTCATGACAATCTCTTATAATAGCCTGTTGTTCATGCTCAGGTACACAACGTCTAATAATGCCATCAACACTTTTCTTATACAAGAATAGATCATCCCAAAAATAATGTCTAAGGTCATAAACGAATTTCTTTCTTTGCTGGTAAGTAAATTGTGGTGGCATAACTTTCCCAACAATAAAAATTGCATAATTAGCAAACCAAGGAGATGCAACTTTAGCACTAGAAACACTAACAAAGGCAAGTTGTTCATTAGCAA
Source organism: Alopecurus myosuroides (assembly GCA_028641055.1). Lineage (NCBI taxonomy): Eukaryota > Viridiplantae > Streptophyta > Magnoliopsida > Poales > Poaceae > Alopecurus > Alopecurus myosuroides. The sequence continues at coordinate 8,913,197 of CM054057.1, forward strand.
AACTATTATTAATAGGAATAGGATCATCAGGTATATTTTCCATTCTAGAAAGATGATCAGCTACGGGATTATCTTCTCCTTTCCTATCTACTATGTGTAAATCAAATTCTTGCAACAAAAGTACCCATCTTATTAGCCTAGGCTTAGCATCTTTCTTATTCATCAAATGTTTAATAGTAGAATGATCAGAGTGCACAGTGACTTTTGAATCAATTGTGTAAGATCTAAATTCATCACATCCAAATATTACCGCTAAAAATTCTTCTTCAGTTGTAGCATAATTTCTTTGAGCACCATCTAGTGTTTTACTAGCATAGTAAATAACATTCAATTTCTTATCAACCCTTTCGCCTAAAAAAGCTCCAACTGCATATTCACTAGCATCACACATAATTTCAAAGGGCAATTTCCAATCAGGAGGTTGAATAATAGGTGCAGTTATTAAGGCTTTCTTTAATACATTGAAGGATTCTATGTAATCATCATTAAAAGAAAACGAAACATCTTTTTGCAAAAGATTGGTTAGAGGCTTTGATATTTTAGAGAAATCTTTAATGAACTTGCGATAAAAACCTGCATGACCGAGAAAACTTCTTATACCTTTGATGTCTCTTGGATATGGTAATTTCTCAATAGCTTCAATTTTTGCTGGGTCAACTTCTATTCCTCTTCCAGAAATACGATGCCCAAGAACAATTCCCTCTGTTACCATAAAGTGACACTTCTCCCAATTAAGAACAAGGTGTTGGTCTTCACAACGCTGCAAAACTTTGTTAAGGTTGAACAATCAATTATCAAAAGAAGTACCATACACCGAAAAATCATCCATAAAGACTTCCACTATCTTTTCAATATAATCAGCAAATATAGCATTCATGCATCTCTGAAAAGTAGCAGGCGCATTACATAAACCAAAAGGCATTTTCCTATAAGCAAATGTACCATATGGGCAAGTAAAAGTGGTCTTTTCCTGATCATCACTATGAACTGGAATTTGAGAGAAGCCTGAATACCCATCTAAATAACAGACGGGAGAATGTTTAGATAATATCTCTAGCATTTGAACAATAAAGGGAAATGGATAATCGTCCTTACGAGTTGCTTTATTTAATTTTCTATAATCAATGCATATTCTATAACCAACAACAGTACGTTGAGCAACAAGTTCATCATCTTTATTAGGAACCACACTAATTCCACCTTTCTTAGGAACACAATGAACAGGACTAACCCATTTACTATCAGCTATAGGATAAATAATACCAGCCTCTATGAGTCGAATTACCTCCTTTCTTACCACTTCCTTCATTTTTTTATGTAGACGGCGTTGGAAATTAAGAACAGGTTTAGCATCTTCTTCCAAATTAATTTGATGCATACATAGAGCTGGACTTATGCCCTTAAGATCATCAAGAGAATAAGTAATAGCCTTACGGTGGGCTTTAAGCACATCAAGTAATTTCTCTTCTTCCTCAGCTGAAAGGTTAGCCCTAATAATAACAGGATATATATTTTTCTTATCCAAGTATGCATATTTCAGATTTTCAGGCAAAGGCTTTAATTCAAAACTAGGATCTCCTTTAGGAGGTGGGAGTACTCCTAGATTATCAGGTGGGATATGCAATTGTAATTGTGGAGGTTGCTGCCATAATATTTGTTCTAAAGCTTCTTTTTCTGCATCATTAAATGGCTCTTCCTGATTAAGCATATAACGTTCCACCACGTCTGATGAAGCTACAGCTATATGAGCAAGAGTTTCAATTATATCTTTAGATTTTGGTTTTTTCTTAGCAGGTTTATCAGCAAATTTAGAAAAATTAAATTCAAGTTTCTCTCCAGCACATTCAATAAACACCCTTTCTCTAGGCAAATCAATTTCAACACCAACAGTATGTAAGAAAGGTCTACCAAATATAATAGGACAGAAAGAATCTTGTGGACAACCAAGCACAATAAAATCAGTAGGATATTTTATTTTCCCTACCAATACTTCAACATCTCTAACAATTCCAAAGGTACTAATATAATCTTTATTAGCAAGCTGAATGGTCATACCTGTTTCTTCCATGGTGATAGGATCAATATCAGGCTTAATTTCTTGATAGAGACAATATGGAATGACACTAATGCTTGCTCCAATATCACATAAACCGTGATAACAAGAAGTCCCAATAGAGCATGATATAATTGGCTTACCAACTTTGGACGAATTCCATTTAATAACTTTGGTAGCATCTTCACATAAGTAAACATCAACATGATCTTCTTCATTTAATTGCTTAATAATAGAGACTTGGTTCTTGACTTCCACCTGTTCTTTAGGTTGAGAACATCTCTTTCTACTTTTGTCAGCAACAGAAATAAGCAAATTCTCTTTAACTTTTTCAGGATAGGGAGGTGGTTCAATATATTCTTCTATTACTACAGATGACACTGGTGTTTCATTAATAAATTTTGGGACAACAATAGAAGATTTAACAGGTTCAACATAATAATCAAAGCCACTTTTAGGAATTCGAATGTGCTCAACAAATTTCTTAGCTATTTCAATTGCAACATATGGATCAAGACCGAAATCTTTAATAACATTCTTGAACAAAATAGAACTAGAGAAACTTTCTACGCATGAATATCCATAATCAAAATAAGCTTCATTACCTTTGTCTAGGTCACAATATTCAGAGTTCTTCGAAATAATTTCCAATAAATTCCAAGCTTCTTCTGCAGTATTATTTGTAAAGCTTCCACCAGATGAACCATCCAAATATTGCTTTAGCCTATCAGGTAGCCTCACATAAAAGTTATCAATATAAGTTTATTTGTGAGATCATGACAAGGATTCTTGCGAAGGAGGTCCTTAAGCCTCCCCCAAGCTTGAGTAATACTCTCTCCAAGGTGTGGCAAAAAGTTAAATATAAAGCAACGGTTCTCATAAGCCTCTTTAGGAGTAAAATATTTAAGAAAGAAAACCTTCATAAAAGTATCCCAATTATGTGTAATTTCTTCATCCAAGGAGATATACCATTTTTGAGCATCGCCAGTTAAGGACTGGTACAATAACTTGCATTTTACCTCCTCCTCAGAAATAGCCTTGAGCCTAATTAGGCCACATATATCCTCAATGGCCGATATGTAATCACTTGCAGCCTTTGTTCCATCCCCTGCAAAATACTCATTCCTAACAGCTTTAACAAATTCATGGGGTATAATATAGCCATCATCATGAGCTGCTTTTTCAACAACTTTAGGTTTAATAGAATAAGCACTCTCATATAAAGTAAGTTTCAACGAAGCATCTCTCATAAAATCCATAATAATAACAGGATGCAACAGCAAGTAAAATTCAGCTTTCAAGTTTCCTTACCAAACTTCTTACCAATGGCGCTACGCTCCCCGGCAACAGCGCCAGAAAAGTGTCTTGATGGCTCCCAAGTGCAGGAGATAAATTGTAGTACTTTTCTAATTAGAAAGGTTGTCGAACCCACGAGGAGCAGAAGGAACTGGTAAGTAGAATAGCAAAGGAATAATAAAAGCAACAGGTGTTTTTGTGTTTTAATTGTGTAGTGCGAGTAAAGTAAAATGCGGAAAGTAAATTGCAGCAAGTAGTAGGTCTCAATGAGAGACAAAGCCCAATCCTCTAATGCGCAAGAGGACAAGATCAAGTGTGTGTTTGTGTCTAATATGTGGAAAACGTTCCCGAGGGCTGCACGGATTTAGCTGGCATAGTGATTCATTGCATAACATGTTTGCATATCTTGTCTAGTTCTAATCTTCTTCGGACAGAGCCAAAAATAGGAATAGCTAAATAAATAAACTATCACCCCTTATGATAGATCATGTGGCCAATTAAATGACAGCACGAGAATTATTAAGACATGATGTCCCACCATAGCCTTATGCTCTAAGGTCCCTGATACAAGTACCCTCATAATGCAATTCAACGACTCTGTCTCAAGTTCCTGTCACCTAAAGACATCATCATGTCACTACACTATGGTGCTCTCCTATGAGCCCATGTAGGTGAACTGTTGTACAGTCGACGTTCGTACAACACCATCATAGAATCACATAAAAGATAAATACTAGACCAAATAACAACTCATCTCATGTAACAAATCATTGCCAATTCATCCTATGCCCTCAGGAACATGCGGGAACTACTCACAACGTGCAAACATGATCATGTATGGTGACATATGTGGTACAACACAATCTGAAACAATGGATCCACCACCAAATAATGACAAGTACTCAATCCCAAACATGCAACGGAGTACAATAACGCGTATCTAGGGTGTAGCAATGATCAAATTATGAGGGGAACGGAGTGGATAACGGTGATGGTGATGGTGGAGATGCAGGTGATGGTGAGGATGGTGATGGAGATGCCTCCTCCCACGCCAAGGAGGAGATGGGGATGAAGATGGGGATGATTCCCCCCTTCTACGGAGCTCCAGAGCAGCAGGATCTGTCTCCCCCGCGGAGAGTTTCGAGAGTTTCGCCCCCCCTGGCGGCTCTGTCTCATCTCGGGAAAATTAGGGTGTTGGTTTTCGGGGAAGACGGAGTCGTCAGCAAAAAGAACTCGGGGAGGAGGTGCTGTGGGCCCATTTAGGGGCCCCACATGCGGCCAGGGAAACTGGCCGCGTGGGCTACCCCCTTTTGGGCCTCCTGGACCTCCTCCTTTGTGTCTTGTGCCCACGGCCTTTCTCCCGAAGAAAAACTGACAGGGTTTCTTTCCTTTCGCAATTTGAATACCTGTAGCTCCTGAAACATCAAAACATGAATGTTTTATGACACCTAGAAATTAAATACCAAAAATAGGGACTTTGTAGGAAAGTCCCATAAAATCATCTAAAACATGCAAAACAATGACATAACATTGATAAAACATCCCAATAATGCCATGGAGGGTATAAATGATGATATAAAATGCACGTATCAGTAAACCCCAGTAGGAAGTTTATGAAGAGTGCAACGGCAAGATTACCCTTAGAAAAGAAACGAACATTGAATCGACTAGTAGGAGGACAAGCAACTGAAGGTTGATGCAGCTGAGGTGGCAGGGCGCACTACTGGTTGAGCAGCAACGTGGAACCTACACAACACAATCAAATCACTTTTCCCCAACGAAGCAACGAGGTTGTCAATCTCACCGGTTTGAATGAATACAAAGAGGTTAAACATACGGTGTGGAAAACAGTAGGAAAAAAATTCGAATGCAGTGGAAAAAAGTGTGAAAACAGTTTAAGCAGTGTGTGTATTATCAATAAGAGAAAATGGACCAGGATCGACAGTTCACTAGTGGTGTCTCTTCGTGAAAGATAAATAACATGTGTGGTGAACAAATTAAAACTAGGCAATTGACGGAGATGAAGGCTGCACCGTAGTGCATATGCAAGACATAAATATTACTTTGTGATTCATGCCGGCATTACAACAAAATACATAGACCGTCATCCAACTACATCTATGACTAATAATCCACCCTCCGATTATCATCCGAACAAACGTTGGGTATTAAGTTGCAAGCAACAGATTATCGCAGTAAGCAAAGTGTGTAATGTAAACAATGTAAACTAGGTAAACACCGTTGTTTTCTCCCAAATGGAAACAACACATCTTCCATCCGTCATGTTTCTATCACTCAAGCACATATGCAAAGGAGGCATGAACCCACTATCGAGCATCAATACTCCCTCTTTGAGTTACAAGCTAGCATCTACTTGGCCATAGCATCTACTAATACCGGAGAGCATGCAAGATCATAAATAACATATGCATGAAGATAACATGATAGATTGATAATTAGAAGACATAGCATTCAACATTCATCAAATCCCAGCAAACACAACATGTAGAATTACATAAAGATGATCGCGATCATGTAAGGCGGCTCACGAGAATTAAACATGACGTACAAAGTGGAGAAGACAGCCATCTAGCTACTGCTATGGACCAGTAGCTTCTAAAACAGTGATTTTCTTGTTGATACTTACTAGTGATTCATTAACTTTGCTTCCATTATCAAGAAACTTTGGCAAAATTTCCTCCACAGAGTTTAGCTTTTTAATAACATCATCTAAAGTGATCTTAGTTTTAGCGACCTTAGAAGGTGGTGTTCCAACTAAACTTTCCATTAAATCACAGGCTTCGGAAGGAGGTGTTCCCTGAAAAGGAACGGACTTCAACCTCAGGAACACTCATTTTTAGCAAGACTAAAAACAGGAATAAAACTACAGCTAGAATAAGAACTAATTTTTTTTGTGTGTTTTTGATAAATATAAGCAAACAAGACAAAATAAAATAAACTAAGCAAAACAAAAACAAAGTAAAGAGATTGGAAGTGAGAGATTCCCCTTGCAGAAATTCTCTTCCTCGCCGACAACGTCACAAGAAAAATTGACGGAGCCTCGATGCCCTCGTTGGTAAGCCCCAAGAGAAAGGTTGTAAAGAGTGCAACGGCAAGTTTACCCTCAGAAAAAAAAACAAGGTTGAATCGACTAGTAGGAGCACAAGCAATCTCTTAAGGGTCATGCAGCCAAGGTGGCAGGGCGCACTACCGGCTCAGCAGCAACGTGGAATCTACACAAAACAATCAAATCACTTTGCCCCAACGAAGCAGTGAGGTTGTCAATCTCATCGGTTTTGCTGAACACAAAGAGGTTAGACGTATGGTGTGCAAATCTGTAGGAAAAAAGTTCTAAATCAGTGGAAACAGTGTGAAAACAATATATGCAGTGTGTGTATTATCAATATGAGAAAATGGACCGGGGTCCTCAGTTCAGTAGTGGTGTCTCTCCGTGAAAGATAAATAACATGTGTGATGAACAAATTAAAGCTGGGCAATTGACAGAAATGAAGGCTGAACCGTAGTTCATATGCAAGGCATAAAGATTACTATGTGATTAATGCGGGCATCACAACAAAATACATAGACCGTCATCCAACTGCATCTATGACTAATAATCCACCCTCCGGATATATTCCGAACAAACGTTGGGAGAACCCTAATTATTATAGAGGGACGGAGGAGGATGGAGGGGATTATGGTGCTAGTGATGATGATGATGATGACGATGATGCTTTTTATGATGCCCGAAGTGATGACGGTGACGATGGCGATGATTTCCCCTCTCCGGGGAGGAATTTCCCCGGCAGATTTCTCCGTGCCGTAGAGCGTTTCTCTCTCTGTTGGTTTCCGCCCCAAGGAGGTGGCGGAATATTTCCTCGATTTGTTCTGTAGGTCTTAGTGTTCCCTCGGGATGAAGTACACGGAAGAGGTCAGCCAGAGGTGGGCCTGGGTGGCCGCACCACCTGGCGGCACGGCCAGGGGGGCGTGCCACTTAGTGGTGTGGGCCCCTGGTGGCCGCCCTCTGGCTCCCCTCGTGGTTGGCTTCCTCATATGGACTTCTAAGACTCCTCGTATGCCCCCTTCTTCTTATGGTCTTCACAAATAGGGTATCTTGAGAGTGCTTTTTCAATCAGATTTCTGGTCTGGGTGATTATTGTCCAATAATTATCAAACATGCAAAATAAGATGAAATAACATAAGTAATTCGATGATTAACAAAAAATTAATATATAAAATAGTTATGCAAAAATGGACATATCACACAGCCGCAGTCACCAACCTCGAGGGTGGCCCAGCATAATCCGGCCCATCCCCTCCTCCTTCGACAGTGCCTCTTCCTGCAGCAATAACACAAGAGGCCCAACCTGTGGGTTAGTGGGAGATGCAGTCCGTGGGGAAAATGGGCCATAGCGTTCCCCCTCCTTGGTGTGATACTGGTCAAACAACTTGTCTTCTACCGTGAGTCCCACCTGGACCAGCTGGCTCAGAGATCTGCATGCCGCCCCACCAATAGGATTTCACCAACAAGGGCTTGATCAAGGACACTATCTTGGACCGTCCTAGGTCCTCCTTCCCAAACTGATCGGTCGACTCCTTTTCCGCGCATGCGCCGTAGCATGCGTCTCACTCCTGTGCCCCAACCTCTGCGCAGCCACCAGTCACCGCGGTGTGCGACCTATGGGTCCCACCTTTCCCATGCGCCCTCCAGCCTCCCTGGACCTCTTCGCCAGCCCTTGGTTCCTGGTCCCAGCTCCAACACCGACCACCCCTTCCTACACCGCCGGTCAAGTTTCCAGCTCCACCTCAGCTCCTGGAGCCACAAGTGTACTCGTTTTTTATATGTTTCCATGTGTGCATATGGGTTTTTCCTGTGATCTCATATTCAAGAATCATAATAGTTATAGCATAGAAATATAAACATTAGTTATGAACTATATATCAATAGTAACATTTATTATTGTCTCTAGGGTATATCTCCATTACTTTCCACTATTATCCCAAATATGGTTTTATTACACACAAATATTAGATTCGTGTGTGCATACGATATCCTCAATTATCTCCATGTTTAGTTTTTTTTACAAAATAAGTTTAATGCTTGGACATTTATTACACCATTAATTCAAGGATATATTATCAATAATTATGATCCACATTAAATTCTTGTGTCGAAACAATATCTCTCCATATTTTTATGTTTGGATTATATTAGTAAATAGAGATATCATACATTAAAACTGTATCTTTTCCCACGCATATATATATGTGATACACATTATTTTCTTGATATGTCATTACTTCCATACTGGAATGGCTGAGGTCAAATTAATTTATTGGATGGAAAATATCTTCATAAATATCTTTTTTATTTGATTTTGATCCCCAAATAAATGATCTTGAATAATAACTAAGACCTTCTTATTTGTAGGTTTCCTTTGAATTTCTATATATAAAGGTTGTGTTTAAAATAAAATCATATTTCTTCTCATACGCTCCATGATGTCGAGATATAGTTTTCTATCTCTAGTTCTTCTCACCATTGCAAACCTCCTTTGCAAAAATGAAGCATGTCAATATTGTCACGCGATTAAGGCGGTAAGTGCAAACATTTTCAAATTCACGTTCTCGTAAAGTGGTATGCTACAATAGCTTCATGCCTTATCATTTTATTTACTTTCTTTCCTCCCATATATACATATTTCCCATCACGTATATCAAATGAGAAATGATGTGGTAGGGACCTTACCTACTGTTTTTTTATGTCAAAACAAAACGGGAAACTTGTTATGTCACGTCATATTGGCTTGTAAACTATACGTTGTCAAATGGATGCAAAAATTCATATAGGAAGGATACCAATGGGCATAATTATTTGAAGATTCTTTACCTTTATGTTTTTGGGTATTATGTGGACACTCCTATGCATCAAAAGGAGATAAAATTGATTTGGTATATGTGAGTTTAATTTTTGGAGTCTAAAACTATTTTTTGATAAGATTAAAAAAATTCTATCTTTCACATAAATTGCACCTAGTGTGCACATATTAACTAAAATCTCATTGTAAGTTCAATATTGAAGCATTGCTAGTTTACCATATGTTCAAAGGTTAAATATCTATCAATTTTTCATGAATGTATATTCAATAGCTTACATCGACCCAGATAGCTCACAAATACAAACATAATTGTTTTCCTAATTTTGAGACATTTGTTAGCAATTTTCCTGTGGTAGTATTGTCGCTATAATTTTTTTATTGCTTATAAAACAATTCTACCATGTGCATTTAAAAAAAATTGCATTCAATTATTCTTCAAATATAAAATCCTTAAATGTGTTTGATTGCTAATGAATGGTCTAAATCCATTAGACCCTTTTCTATGCATATATGAACTTGAAGAGTAAGGTGTATTTTTTTGGAACATTCTCATGTTAAAATCTAACACTTCATTAGATCCATCAAGAATTAATTTCTTTTACACCATTAACTCATTTATATTCTCTAGTTCTTGTACACATTAAATTCTTATGTCGATACGATATCCTTAAATATATGTTTGTTGGGGTTATGTTAAATTTCATATTTATGAAGTCACTCCTTCAAAGAAATATTTAATTCACACTATTATTCTAAATAATTTTTTGTGTTATATTATTATGTGAAAACTTTTCCTTCCATATATTTCCTTACTTATTGTAATAGTAACTAAATGATTATTTCATTAGCATATAGCTGAAATACATAAGGACAACTTTTACTAAGGACCATATTCGAAGTGATATATGTCAATCATGATTAGTTACATCCCAGAATGATTTAGACTAATTTTTTTCTTACGTGTAATAAAACTCTATCCTTCTTTTTTTTACTGGATTGTGACACCAAAATAAACTGTCCATACCATGACATATGTATTTCTATGTTTCCTTCTACTACCTATTTTTTAATTTATGAATTTGCATTATCCCTAGATCACCAATTTTACTTATGTAATATAAATTATATAGCATAATAATTACGCCATTTGAAAATATAACATATTAAGTTTCTAATGGTATATCTTTGTAATATATACATTTTCTTTAGTTGCTCAAATTGAATGATTGGGATACACGCAAGACCTATAAACTGTATGAGAGGGATCAACTTTTCATATAAAAGATGTGCTTTGAGAAAAGTCACAATTGGTTGTATGTTTATCGTTGTTAAGATTTAGTTAGGTATGTGTAGTCCTTCTCGAGATTTTAATTTTAAACAAAAATGAAGTTGGAATTGGTCCGACATGATCGAGTAGGTAAGTGAACACTTTGTTTAAATCTTGTCAAGTTGTTACTCTCCTATTGGATTATTTCTAGTAGAAGATTTGTGTGACTTCATGCCACTATAATGAATTCTCCAATTTTATATATATTACACGCATTAAGAGAGACATATTATGTTAAATTCAATGGGGTTTGCATATTTTAGTTTTTTAATGGAATTGAAAATTTCATGTGGAAGGGTAAACAATGGGGATAATTATTGAGGATGGTAATCTTCCTCTTTTCAGGCATCAACTCGACATGCCAATCCATCAGAAGGTGGTAGCGATGACGTGGTCTATGTGAGTTTTATTGTTGAAAATTTCTTGTAGAAGATGTACCACGTTCTTATAATTGTACATGTTCTTTAATTATTAGAATATCCTTGTAATTTTATCATTGAATAATTATATGTTTAATACGAGTTAATGGATAAACTATCCATTAAAACTTCATTGTTTTTTTTTTGATAAAAGTAAGGAAATATATTGCACGTTCAGCGCCAATTTTTTCCTTAACATATTACAAATATTTTTAGAACATGGTGCTACATATCAAAATTTGTAATAGAATTAAGTCATCAAATTTTGAGAAAGCTTATATTAGGACAATTTGGCACCACTTCTTGACTCGTTTCTCTTACAAAAAAGATCTTATGTTTCCAAAAGAAAACTACTCTATGACTTATGGGACATCAACTCAGCTGGCATGAGAACCTAGTTGGATTCCACCAACCTTATAGTTTCAACGGGTTCATTATACAATTGGTGTGTTTTGTCAAGTAGTGGATCATCTAACTCCTAATATTCAGGTTTGATTTCAACATGAACTATGTTATTCTGAGACCACTTCATTCTTCACTAATATATAGTTAACTTACCAATGCGGTGATGTTTCCTCCAACCAAACTTCATAGCATTTTACCATATGATTCACCTCACAATTATAGATGGATTCCTTGTATCCAAATAACTGTTTAATCCATATTACTCCTTCGTTATCATATCTCACACCTCTATTTTACACCTTGTTTCTTTATTTTGCATCGCCTAAGTAGACACGTTTTCTTGATTTTTCTCTATTTTTTGAAGAGAACATGATAAATCTAGGGGGCTAATATATATTTAGTGGATAAAATACAAATAACCATTCTGTATTATCATAACTACAAATTAAATTTTCGATGGTACTTAAATTTCAAACATGCCTAATTATGTTTTCACCCCTTTGCAGACCGCGGGACATGCATCATTTCCAGGAAAGCCCTATGATGAGTACTATGGATTTGTTGCAACCATGGATGTGTATAGTTATAATCTAAGTCGGGGCCAAATGAGCACGTCTGGAATTTGGGTTGTTAATGTTGGAAATTGGTCCAAAGAAAGCTTCAATTCCATTACTGTTGGTTGGATGGTAAGCGATACTCTCCATTTATATAGATTGATTTATAAAAAATTTAAAACCCTCTACTTTTCAAGAAGTTTCAAGATATCATAAATGCCTATGTAAAGTGATCATTCATGACCAATTCCTTTTAAGACACTAAGATTTTAATTTATTCCCATTTTTCAAGAACCCAATGTTATATTTTTTTAATTCTTTTAATAGTATCAATCATGGATTCTCGTACTCCTCCACCTACTCCTTTTTTAATTACTTTATCCTTCTTTCATATGATCCTCCCATGCTAAAAGTATCCCAGTGGCCCTCGGTTATGTCCCAAAGATCTAACCACCAACATTGTGTTGGCCTTTTGTGCATCCTACTTTTCACTTCCATCATTCTTGATGTCTACTTATATACACCGTTTGCATCATATGGTTGAACTAAAGTTGCCGAGTATTTTCACTTATACTAGTTCTATTTATATCCATCAATCAAGCTATGTGAATATTTTAGAATTGTTTTATCTCATGGTCACAATGGACCGAGAAAAATGGTTAGTTTATTCCCCGCATTTTGGGTTTTTGTCCTAACATTCCACATATAAAGTGGGGTCGTCATCCTAGAAGTTTTTCACCACCGTCATCCACCACCGACGGCCATTCTAGGGAGACTATTGGATGGTACTTCCCATAAAACTACACCATACCTACACCATACTAGCATGGTTTATCACGTTTTCTTGTGATGGCCGCAACCAAAAGTGTTTTAATCATGAGAGTGTATCATAGAGTATTTTAAACCAAGGATTGTTCTAACATAATCAGCATAATTAGTGCCTAGAGGATATACATTTACTTGCACTTTGATACCACATAGCAATGGATTTCCCGTTCAATTCTTATGACGATAGGTAATCTCAACGAATGCCACCTCCAACAATAGATGCTCACACCATAGCCCATGCACTTTTCCTGCATAGTGCAAGACCATTTTCTTAATGAGTTATACGAAGTGGCGGAGCTGCAGTACAAGCATTGGGTGCAGATGAACCCGATAAAGTATGTGGTATGCTTCACTAGTCTAAGCTTTGTCAGCTTATTAGTTAAAAAATATACTACAAACAACGCACTGAACCTAATGAATTTATGAGCTAGCTTCGCTAGTTGTTATACGTAGGGGAGAACACGAGAAATATATCTGACGCAATCATATGAGCAATAAGTTCCCCGTGTTGTGAGACATAATAAAGTCAACCATTAAAACTACGGGTCTGATTATTTATCATACTACAAAGAAGATTCTATTGTGAAGTGATGATTGAAAGAGCGGCCAATTAACTTTATAATTGCACAAAAACAACACATTTTTCTTGTTCCGGTAACATACTACACATGACTAATTCTTTTGTGTGTGCTATTTTATATTTCAGGTTTCTCCTGATGCATACGGTGATTCACATGCTCACTTCTACACTGATTGGACTGTATGTTTCCTTATTTTCTTCTAGTACCTAACTTTGTGGTCTGAATTAATGACACTACAATATTATACTTCTAAACAGATAGATGGATATGGGAAAAGTGGGTGCTTAGACATGGATTGCCCTGGCTTTCAATTAGAAGAGGGATCAAAGATAACTCCAGGTGCTGTTATAGATAGTGCTTCTACAACTGGTGGGTCAGGGCACACTATTACACTCAAAGTGTTCAAGGTATGGAAACCTTATGCATTATTGTCAATACGTTGATACTTAAAATTTACAAAACCAGGTTGAATATTTCAGTTTCCATAGGACTTTAAATTTTTATATACTTTTATTTGTATTGTACTTCTTTTTTTTATCCAACTTGAAAATCAATATTTGAAAAAATGCCTTAAGAGGACATTAAAATCGATCCGTTAAGCTATGAAATAAAGAAGTACCAATTCCTAAGAGGGTTAAATCATCAACAATATGAGCAAAAGAGTAAGAAATGAATGAATTTGCAATTAAATTAAATATGACATATGTTTGATTTATTTAGAGAGTTTACCTTCTCATAACCATTTTAACATAAAATAACTAATGACCACGAGGGTAGGGTTATTACACAATCTCAACATATTTTAAAAGTCCAACCAGAAGCGTATAAATTAGTCAAATGGTAGACAAGTTGAAAAAACACAACTTAAATTCAAGAAGAAGAAATTATGTATCCTAAACATCTCAAGTTTCTTATGTTTATTAAAAAATGGAAACAGTTGAGATTTATTGCATCCTTCGTTACATACACGCGGAGTTAATTGTTACAATATATAGGTTACATAAACAAAGGTAAATATTCTAAAAATTCAATTCAAATAATACTATTAATGGCGACCCAGTTAGCTATGGTTTGCATTGCCACCACCTCTAATTAAAGATCTCATTCATGATTGAAACATCGTATCGTTTTAACCTATGCTCACACATTAATATATAATATTCTTGGCCATGTTTTATGCAAGCCACTGGAAATATTTGTGAACCATGGATGTTGTATGTGTAGATCCACATGTTTTTTTTTTCACAAAATATTACTTGCGATGATAGAAATAATGAAAAATTTGTTGTTTTCTCTATCAATTTTATTAGGTTAATTAATTACTTCGGTAGAAATCCTTCCTATATATTAGTGCAAGTACTCATCCCAAGACTCTAGTACCATATTAGAGTTAACATTTTATTGAGAGCGCCTCGTATAGCGGTAATAGATGGACGTCACATGAAGGCATGAGGTGTTAGTGTTTCTTCCTTGTGCAAACACATGATATGAAAGGAAGACAATGAAAATGGAGCTACTAACGGCCATATATATAAGGAGTAACATAATTAATGGAAAAAAATATCTTCAACTCGCGTGATAAACCTTTTCTTGGGACATTGTGAGGAACTATTTTTGAACCATTGTCTTCAACCATGATTTGAGATGAGAAAATAAGGCGTGTGCAATTTCCGTAAATAAGGACACACGTTTTGTTTCCAAGAATGGCACAAAACATATTTGCTCCAAACTTCACCGGTTAAATATTTTGCACACTTGTTCGGAATCGCAGACAGTATTCCCACATTTCGTATTTAATACTTTTCTGTTAATGACAGGAGAAGTCGAGTGGAAATTGGTGGGTGTATTGCGGGATCAATGATGACACTCCAACAGCAGTGGGGTACTATCCAGCTAACTTATTTACAACATTGGCCGCAAAATCAAACGACATTTCTTTTGGCGGAGAATCAAGTGCCAAAAGAAGTCTTAGAACTCCTCCAATGGGCAGTGGATCTCTTCCATCGCCAAAAGCTGCATCATTTTCCAACCTTCAGTTCGTTGATCAGAATGGTCAAGCGAGCCTTATACAATCAGATTTGACGATTGTTGCAAAAACACCCAAATGTTATTATGTGTCGCCAATAGTAGATGCCAAGTTTTTCTACGGTGGCCCAGGAGGCTGCTTTTAGATACATGGGTGTAAACTAGTATATGATAAGTTTGTGGTGGCACAAACATAATAAAAGTGTTTACACCCTGCGATAAATCTCAACTGTTTCCATGGGTGTAAACTATATGATAAGTTTGTGGTGTCACTTCCCTGCGAGGAAGCGGCCTCGGCAGAGAAAGATCACCAGCCCTACGAGTAAGATGGCCGCCACGATTATTGCGGCCACGGCAACCGACCACCAGCTAGTGGTCGGCGCCCTCTCGGGCGGCGGCGGTGCCTCGGAGTTGTAGCTGCCGCGAGTAACTGTCTGGTGGACGGAGAGGGTGGAGACGGCCGTCGCGCCTTGCCTAGATGAGATGGCATGGTGGATGTCGCCGCGGCCGTGTGCGTTCACGATGGCATCGTGGGCGTCGCCGAGGCCGGGCGTTGTGGCTGAATCGACTAGTAGGAGGACAAGCAACTGAAGGTTGATGCAGCTGAGGTGGCAGGGCGCACTACTGGTTGAGCAGCAACGTGGAACCTACACAACACAATCAAATAACTTTTCCCTAACGAAGCAGCGAGGTTTTCAATCTCACCGGTTTGAATGAACACAAAGAGGTTAAACATACGGTGTGGAAAACAGTAGGAAAAAAGTTCGAATGCAGTGGAAAATAGTGTGAAAACAGTTTAAGCAGTGTGTATTATCAATATGAGAAAATGGACCGGGATCCACAGTTCACTAGTGGTGTCTCTCCGTGAAAGATAAATAACATGTGTGGTGAACAAATTAAAACTAGGGAATTGACGGAGATGAAGGCTGCACCGTAGTGCATATGCACGACATAAATATTACTTTGTGATTCATGCCGGCATTACAACAAAATACATAGACCGTCATCCAACTACATCTATGACTAATAATCCACCCTCCGAATATCATCCGAACAAACGTTGGGTATTAAGTTGCAAGCAACAGTTTATCGCAGTAAGAAAAGTGTGTAATGTAAACAATGTAAACTAGGTAAACACCGTTGTTTTCTCCCTAATGGAAACAACACATCTTTCATCCGTCACGTTTCTGTCACTCAAGCACAGATGCAAAGGAGGCATGAACCCACTATCGAGCATCAATACTCCCTCTTTGAGTTACAAGCTAGCATCTACTTGGCCATAGCATCTACTAATACCGGAGATCATGCAAGATCAAAAATAACATATGCATGAAGATAACATGATAGATTGATAATTAGAAGACATAGCATTCAACATTCATCAAATCCCAGCAAACACAACATACAGAATTGCATAAAGATGATCTCGATCATGTAAGGCGGCTCACGAGATCTAAACATGAGGTACAAAGTGGAGAAGACAGCCATCTAGCTACTGCTATGGACCAGTAGCTTCTAAAACAGTGATTTTCTTGTTGATACTTACTAGTGATTCATTAACTTTGCTTCCATTATCAAGAAACTTTGGCAAAATTTTCTCCACAGAGTTAGCTTTTTAATAACATCATCTAAAGTGATCTCAGTTTTAGCGACCTTAGAAGGTGGTGTTCCAACTAAACTTTCAATTAAATCAAAGGCTTCGGAAGGAGGTGTTCCCTGAAAAGGAACGAACTTCAACCTCAGGAACACTCATTTTTAGCAAGACTAAAAACAGGAATAAAACTACAGCTAGAATAAGAACTATTTTTTGTGTGTTTTTGATAAATAGAAGCAAACAAGACAAAATAATATAAACTAAGCAAAACAAAAACAAAGTAAAGAGATTGGAAGTGAGAGATTCCCCTTGCAGAAATTCTCTTCCTCGCCGGCAACGTCACAAGAAAAATTGACGGAGCCTCGATGCCCTCGTTGGTAAACCCCAAGAGAAAGGTTGTAAAGAGTGCAACAGCAAGTTTACCCTCAGAAAAAAAAACAAGGTTGAATCGACTAGTAGGAGCACAAGCAATCTCTTAAGGGTCATGCAGCCGAGGTGGCAGGGCGCACTACCGGTTTAGTAGCAACGTGGAATCTACACAACACAATCAAATCACTTTGCCCCAACAAAGCAGTGAAGTTGTCAATCTCATCGGTTTTGCTGAACACAAAGAGGTTAAACGTATGGTGTGAAAATCTGTAGGAAAAAAGTTCTAAAGAAGTGGAAACAGTGTGAAAACAATATATGCAGTGTGTGTATTATCAATATGATAAAATGGACCGGGGTCCTCAGTTCACTAGTGGTGTCTCTCCGTGAAAGATAAATAACATGTGTGATGAACAAATTAAAGCTGGTCAATTGACAGAAATGAAGGCTGAACCGTAGTTCATATGCAAGGCATAAAGATTACTATGTGATTAATGCGGGCATTACAACAAAATACATAGACCGTCATCCAACTACATCTATGACTAATAATCCATCCTCCGAATATATTCCGAACAAACGTTGGGAGAACCCTAATTGTTATAGAGGGACGGAGGAGGATGGCGGGGATTATGGTGCTAGTGATGATGATGATGATGACGATGATGCTTTTTATGATGCCCGAAGTGATGACGGTGACGATGGCGATGATTTCCCCTCTCCGGGGAGGAATTTCCCCAGCAGATTTCTCCATGCCGTAGAGCGTTTCTCTCTCTGTTGGTTTCCGCCACAAGGAGGTGGCGGAATATTTCCTCGATTTGTTCTGTAGGTCCAGGGTGGCCGCACCACCTGGCGGCACGGTCAGGGGGGCGTGCCACTTAGTGGTGTGGGCCCCTGGTGGCCGCCCTCTGGCCCCCCTCGTGGTTGGCTTCCTCATATGGACTTCTAAGACTCCTCCTATGCCCCCTTCTTCTTATGGTCTTCACAAATAGGGTATCTTGAGAGTGCTTTTTCAATCGGATTTCTGTTCTGGGTGATTATTGTCCAATAATTATCAAACATGCAAAATAAGATGAAATAACATAAGTAATTCATCATATTGATGATTAACAAAAAATTAATATATAAAATAGTTATGCAAAAATGGACGTATCACACAGCCGCAGTCACCAACCTCGAGAATCTCAAAAAAATCTCAAAAAAAAACCAACCTCGAGGGTGGCCCAGCATCATCCGGCCCATCCCCTCCTCTTTCGACAGTGCCTCTTCCTGCAGCAATAGCACAAGAGGCCCAACCTGTGGGTTAGTGGGAGATGCAGTCCATGGGGAAAACGGGCCATAGCGTTCCCCCTCCTTAGTGTGATACTGGTCAAACAACTTGTCTTCTACCGTGAGTCCCACCTGGACCAGCTGGCTCAGAGATCTGCATGCCGCCCCACCAATAGGCTTTCACCAACAAGGGCTTGATCAAGGACACTATCTTGGACCGTCCTAGGTCCTCCTTCCCAAACTGATCGGTCGACTCCTTTTCCGTGCATGCGCCGTAGCATGCGTCTCACTCCTGTGCCCCAACCTCTGCGCAGCCACCAGTCACCGCGGTGTGCGACCGATGGGTCCCACCTTTCCCATGCGCCCTCCAGCCTCCCTGGACCTCCTCGCCAGCCCTTGGTTCCTGGTCCCAGCTCCAACACCGACCACCCCTGCCTGCACCGCCGGTCAAGTTTCCAGCTCCACCTCAGCTCCTGGAGCCACAAGTGTACTCATTTTTTATATGTTTCCATGTGTGCATATGGGTTTTTCCTGTGATCTCATATTCAAGAATCATAATAGTTATAGCATAGAAATATAAACATTAGTTATGAACTATATATCAATAGTAACATTTATTATTGTCTCTAGGGTATATCTCCATTACTTTCCACCATTATCCCATATATGGTTTTATTACACACAGATATTAGATTCGTGTGTGCATATGATATCCTCAATTATCTCCATGTTTAGATTTTTTACAAAATAAGTTTAATGCTTGGACATTTATTACACCATTAATTCAAGGATATATTAATTCATATTATTATCAATAATTATGATCCGCATTAAATTCTTGTGTCGAAACAATATCTCTCCATATATTTATGTTTGGATTATATTAGTAAATAGAGATATCATACATTAAAACAGTATCTTTTCCCACGCATATATATATGTGATACACATTAATTTCTTGATATGTCATTACTTCCATACTGGAATGGCTCAGGTCAAATTAATTTATTGGATGGAAAATATCTTCATAAATATCTTTTTTATTTGATTTTGATCCCCAAATAAATGATCTTGAATAATAACTAAGACCTTCTTATTTGTAGGTTTCCTTTGAATTTCTATATATAAAGGTTGTGTTTAAAATAAAATCATATTTCTTCTCATACGCTCCATGATGTCGAGATATAGTTTTCTATCTCTAGTTCTTCTCACCATTGCAAACCTCCTTTGCAAAAATGAAGCATGTCAATATTGTCACGCGATTAGGGCGGTAAGTGCAAACATTTTTAAATTCATGATCTTGTAAAGTGGCATGCTACAATAACTTCATGCCTTATCATTTTATTTACTTTCTTTCCTCCCATATATACATATTTCCCATCACGTATATCAAATGAGAAATGATGTGGTAGGGACCTTACCTACTGTTTTTTTATGTCAAAACAAAAAGGGAAACTTGTTATGTCACGTTATATTGGCTTGTAAACTATACGTTGTCAAATGGATGCAAAATTTCATATAGGAAGGATACCAATGGGCATAATTATTTGAAGATTCTTTACCTTTATGTTTTTGGGTATTATGTGGACACTCCTATGCATCAAAAGGAGATAAAATTGATTTGGTATATGTGAGTTTAATTTTTGGAGTCTAAAACTATTTTTTGATAAGATTAAAAAAATTCTTTCTTTCACATAAATTGCACCTAGTGTGCACAAGTTAACTAAAATCTCATTGTAAGTTCAGGATTGAAGCATTGCTAGTTTACCATATGTTCAAAGGTTAAATATCTATCAATTTTTCATGAATGTATATTCAATAGCTTACATCGACCCAGATATCTCACAAATACAAACATAATTGTTTTCCTAATTTTGAGACATTTGTTAGCAATTTTCTTGTGGTAGTATTGTCGCTATAATTTTTTTATTGTTTATAAAACAATTCTACCATGTGCATTTAAAAAAAATTGCATTCAATTATTCTTCAAATATAAAATCCTTAAATATGTTTGATTGCTAATGAATGGTCTAAATCCATTAGACCCTTTTCTATGCATATATGAACTTGAAGAGTAAGGTGTATTTTTTTTGGAACATTCTCATGTTAAAATCTAACACTTCATTAGATCCATCAAGAATTAATTTCTTTTACACCATTAACTCATTTATATTCTCTAGTTCTTGTACACATTAAATTCTTATGTCGATACGATATCCTTAAATATATGTTTGTTGGGGTTATGTTAAATTTCATATTTATGAAGTCACTCCTTCAAAGAAATATTTAATTCACACTATTATTCTAAATAATTTTTTGTGTTATATTATTATGTGAAAACTTTTCCTTCCATATATTTCCTTACTTATTGTAATAGTAACTAAATGATTATTTCATTAGCATATAGCTGATATACATAAGGACAACTTTTATTAAGGACCATATTCGATAGTGATATATGTCAATCATGATTAGTTACATCCCAGAATGATTTAGACTAATTTTTTTCTTACGTGTAATAAAACTCTATCCTTCTCTTTTTTTACTGGATTGTGACACCAAAATAAACTGTCCATACCATGACATATGTATTTCTATGTTTCCTTCTACTACCTATTTTTTAATTTATGGATTTGCATTATCCCTAGATCACCAATTTTACTTATGTAATATAAATTATATAGCATAATAATTACGCCATTTGAAAATATAACATATTAAGTTTCTAATGGTATATCTTTGTAATATATACCTTTTCTTTAGTTGCTCAAATTGAATGATTGGGATACACGCAAGACCTATAAACTGTATGAGAGGGATCAACTTTTCATATAAAAGATGTGCTTTGAGAAAAGTCACAATTGGTTGTATGTTTATCGTTGTTAAGATTTAGTTAGGTATGTGTAGTCCTTCTCGACATTTTAATTTTAAACAAAATGAAGTTGGAATTGGTCCGACATGATTGAGTAGGTAAGTGAACACTTTGTTTAAATCTTGTCAAGTTGTTACTCTCCTATTGGATTATTTCTAGTAGAAGATTTGTGTGACTTCATGCCACTATAATGAATTCTCCAATTTTATATATATTACACGCATTAAGAGAGACATATTATGTTAAATTCAATGGGGTTTGCATATTTTATTTTTTTAATGGAATTGAAAATTTCATGTGGAAGGGTAAACAATGGGGATAATTATTGAGGATGGTAATCTTCCTCTTTTCAGGCATCAAATCGACATGCCAATCCATCAGAAGGTGGTAGCGATGACGTGGTCTATGTGAGTTTTACTGTTGACAATTTCTTGTAGAAGATGTACCACGTTCTTATAATTGTACATGTTCTTTAATTATTAGAATATCCTTGTAATTTTATCATTGAATAATTATATGTTTAATACGAGTTAATGGATAAACTATCCATTAAAACTTCATTGTTTTTTTTTTGATAAAAGTAAGGAAATATATTGCACGTTCAGCGCCAATTTTTTCCTTAACATATTACAAATATATTTAGAACATGGTGCTACATATCAAAATTTGTAATAGAATTAAGTCATCAAATTTTGAGAAAGCTTATATTAGGACAATTTGGCACCACTTCTTGACTCGTTTCTCTTACAAAAAAGATCTTATGTTTCCAAAAGAAAACTACTCTATGACTTATGGGACATCAACTCAGCTG